>OW386541.1:2400000-3600000 GCA_936435175.1 Glyphotaelius pellucidus
TTATTTCTCCCTCTCTTCAACTGGAAGAAATATTCAATAAACAAAGAATCAAAACAATTAAACAACCCTGGAAGAGACTCATGGAGTTTGATATTCCAAGTATTATTGTACCCTGTGACGACCTGCGAATCTTGCGGGATGTTTTCCGATCAAAAGTGACAGTTAATTTGGTATGTGTATCGGTAAGTCTCTAGTTAAGCATTTTCGTAGAACCTTTCATTTCGTAGAACTGATCATTTCAACTTCTCAATACTGAGTTAGAAAACTTCTTTCTGCTTCCAAGATGACACGCAAGATATTACAGTTTATAAATTTGACTTATTTTCACGGTTATGTTATGTGATTCACGGTCATGCAGTGATGCTTAACCGTTTTGAAAAAAATTGTCTCCTTTACCACAGTAAATTTCCTGTCACAGAGCCATTAACCAGCGGCCGAGGATTTAAATTTCGTCGAACGATGATCTTGCGATTGTACCCTTGCAACGGTACAGGGCGGTTCCGATGAGAAAGATCAATTATTCTCCATACCAGCATTTTAACATAATTACTCAATATCGATTTTATTTCATTCCAAATTTGCTTTGATAAATACATACATTCAAAAATGCTCAAACTCGTATTTATAATTTTTCAATAATGTCTAAGCAAAATTAGAATGTAATTTTTTTTTAAATATATTAGTTTATATGACCGTAAATAAATAGACAAACTGAAGTATTTTCGTCACAAAACAAGGGCGCGGATCTTTTTTTTGATAATTTTATTTGAACTAAAAATAAAATTCTGAAAAGTAGGTTTCTCAAATAATTTTATTTATTTATTTATTTATTGAAACAAAAATACATATAAGATAAAACACCCTATTTCTGACACGTTAAGCTATCACTTTTTTTTCATGAATTTCAATATTTTTTTCTAAAATCATCCTTGTATTATTGAAACGAAATTTTGAATTTTTGGAAACATTGTTCAATTTCAAATAATGAAATCTCACTTTTTGGTGAATTTATTACAGTTAAATATTTAAAATCATTTAATGTGTAAAATGCTAACAAAACACCTATTTCTGACATAGCAAAATCAATGTGTTCCTATTGATTGACATGGCTGTTCGTATTTCTGACATACCAAAATCAATGTGAATCCAGTATCCGATATACATGAACATACCTGCAAATAAAATTCAAAGCTGTGTGGACAACATTTAAAACAAAAATCGGTATTTTGGAGAAACTTTATTAATTATTAAACATAAAATTTAAAAAATATATATAATATTCAGGGATGAAAATGAATCAAAACATTATTATTTGGTATAAAACAAAGCTTACATTATTTTGTCTGTTGTTTTACGCCAACAAAAAACGTAACCGTACCTTGCCTTTTTCAGGCATTACATCTAAATTAAAATAGGTACAAAAACAAATAAAAAAAATAGAATAGGTACTTTGCATTTAGGAAGTTTATACCAAGTAGGCATTGAACACTGTATTATTTATTAGAGTTCCATCACAAATTTATCATCTGCAAAACCAAAAATTGTTAGTTTATTTTTTCATATTTCTTCAATTCAAGTACCTCATACTGTCCTCGATTGTTTCTAGATATGGGATCTTCAATTATTTCGATAATATCCTCGATATTGTACCACATTTGATCCATTCTCTCTGGCCTTTTCCAAAAAATTATTCCACGTAATGACAGAATTTATTTGTGCCTTTTTTTCTGTTCTTTACGGCACTTATTTGTCCGGGAAAATATGAACCCTCATATCAAAATATAACGTAGTTTTTAATTTCTAAATCAATTGACGTAGGAAACAAATCCTTTTTTATCATTAGAGGATTTTTTTTTCATTTTTAGTGGCAGCATCATGTTCTTTCTTTTGCCTCCTCGCTCTAAACATTCTTTGGCCTGTTGTTTTCGTTTATGAAATTTGAACCACTCACCAGAACTAGCTACTGCTGGTATTTGTGTCGTTGGACGTTTATTAAAAGAAGTAGAAGGTTGATCAATAACAGGACGGAAAAAACTATTTTTAAATGGAGTGAGGGTCTTTATCATCCTGCTGACAAGATTCATTTTCGATGATTTTTGTTTCTCGTGTAGTATTTCCATATTATTTTCACTGACTTCAAAAACAATAGGGATATTCAAAATAGTTTCGTCTTTCATATCAGCAATCCACTGAGGGTGTATACCTTTCATACTATCAGAATTCATTTCCGATGATATATTAGAAATATCTAAATTCCCCGAAAAGCTGTCTACAGTTGCGGTCATACATTTCCAAATATCAAATAATGCTTTGTACTCCCTCGTCCTCACAAACTTGCAAAACATGCCTCTAAAATCATTAGAAAACTATTTCTTAAATGGCCTGTATTTTTTATTAAAACATACAAAAAAAAATTAAATTACTCTATCGGCAATAGATATTTCTCATACATTTTTTTAATTATTCGATTTCAATGGGTATTTTGGCCTCAAATCCAAAATAAAATTTATTACAAAAGAGGTTGCGCAGCCGTTCTTCTCATGTCAGGATTGAAAACCCCCAAATTATGATAAGTATCAATTTCTGACATACCGGTCAGACATACGAACATGATTTTTTGGAGGCGTTTCATTTTCTGACATACATGTCAGAAATATGGTCACCCTATTAAAACAGGTACCTATTTCTGACCGCTCAAAAACTATCATAAATCTATTGAAATATATATTTTTCGGTTTTAAATGTATAAATATGGTCAATACTCTATTGAATACCATACAAAAATAATACTTAAAACGTTAGTGAACTGTGTCATCACATTTTGTAAAATTTGGTTTACTCGCCGAAAAAGGTGAAAAAATGTGCGACTTCACAAAATCACCAAAATCATATACAAAATAATATTTTGGTAAAAACGGGTGTCATATAGTTTTTTGACGAGACATTGGTTAGAGGGAGAGGAGAACAACTTTCTCGATGCGCTAATATCAATATACGTAGGAATGTTACTTCAGTTGGTAAAACTGTAATTTATGTTACATATGTCAGAAATTGGAGCATGGTCAGAAATGTGGTGTTTTACCTTACATTATAAAAAAAACTTTGACTGTCCAACTAGGAGATTTCCCGTTTTAGGACAGTCAAATTTCCTGGTTTAGTTCACATTAGGTAGTTGTTTTTTTGTACAACTTATTGATTTATTTTACTGCATGATTACATGATTTGAAATGTATGTTGTATAATACAAAATTTTGTTTGAAAATTTAACAAATCTGCCAACGACGTACGATAAAACCTTATTGTACTAAAAATAAACATATTTTATCAAAATTTATAAATAGCTTCACTAGATAAAAGAACAGTTTTTCGAAATCAATTTATAATTTTTTGTGGAAAAGAGTCAATACGTCTAAAAGTTGATTTAAAAATGACATATTTCCAGTTTTGTCTGGTTACTCTCTCTTAAATGTTAACATGATTATATCTGTCTAAATCAGAGGTTCCCAAACTTTTTTTTCTCGTAGACCACTTTCAAAATTTTACTGGTTTCGGTGCAATATTCCCCTGCAATATTTCTACCATATTTCAAAAACTCGACACGCTTTGTACTGAATATTGAATATAACGCTGGAGTTGTGGTCTGTCAAAACGGGGGGGGGGGGGGTGGGAGGTTAATGTGATATGAGACGGGGGGTGGGATGGAATATGGGCACGGGATGGGTCTCAAAATGACCATTTTTCACCGAAATACTAGTGTACCATCTGCCTACATTGACAGGTAAAGCCAAGCCAACATTTTTGTTCTTTACTATCAAAACCAGCAGGCATCTCTATCTTTCGTGGGATCATTACCGAGATAACGGACGTGATCTCCTGACAGATTTGTGTAATTTATTTGCCTTTTCTATGTACAATGTACATTAAATGAATAAATTATCGTGCATTGTTGCAGGAATTCATCTTTAAAATGATCTAAACTAAAATATGTTACAGTAAATATGTAAAAAATTACACAAATCTGACAGGAGACCATGTCCGTTATCTCGATAACGATCCCACAAAAGATAAAGAATAAGCCTGCAGATAAATTTTCGTGGACCCCCACTTACAACTTGTGGACCCCCATTTTTTTATCACGCCTGCGTGGACCCCCGTCGAGTCTCCCGTGGACCCCTGGGGGTCCACCTGGACCACTTTGAGAATCACTGGTCTAAATAATTACTTTTTGACATGTGAAACTCATATTGGTGAATTAATTCGAAAAATATATATGTTTTAAGGAATTTTTAAAATTGCGTATAAGCTTACGGAGATATTAAAGAATAATGAAATTAGGAAATTAAATGAAATAAGATTGGCATCTTGGAAACGGCAAGGATGAGCTTGTCAAAATATTTGGCTTGGCCCGTCCATGGTAATAATCTTTGAAAGTCATCACTTTTAATTCTTTTTGTTCAGTTAAATCAAGTAGATTTGAAAATCCCCAATCTTTGAAAGTCATCACTTTTAATTCTTTTTGTTCAGTTAAATCCAGTAGATTTGAAAATCCCCAAAGCAAAAAGTGGCATGGGTAAAAAGGAATCTAAAATGTCACAAACGAAAGCGGCCGATGCAACCTCTGATGAGTGCATCCTCGACAGAGAGACCGTGGCGAGTTTGCATTGCTATTTGATCTCTCCGAAGTGGAAAACGCCATTTTTGGACTATCAGTGGACAGAGAATGTTAATTCAGAAGATGCGGATACAACCGAAGGCCTAGAGGTATTTTTTTTAACACTGTACAATATATAGCTGCAGGTTATAAGTTATGGATTATTCAATCTCTCTTAGTATTTTTTCTGTAAAATATTATTATTTGTCGTAGAGCCTGAAGTATATTGACAAAACAATTAAAATGCCAGCTGCTAAAGTGAAGAAAGGAGCAATTGTAGAAGAAATTGTTGAAATGGAAGCACCTTTAGAAATCCCGGAAGAACTGACGTGTCACCTTGGCTTTGGCGTTTTGAGAGCAAAATAAACATAAATTATTTGACATAAATTATTCAAAAAAACGAAGATTTTACTAATTTCTTGTTTATTATTGTATTATTATTATTATACAATTCAATTACAATACTACGCTTCTCTTTTAAGCAACGCTTCTGTAGAGAAGCGGAAATTACCGAATTTGTTATTTATTAATTTTCGTTACTTCATATTCTCTTTCACGAACTTTCTAACGTCCGGATTCGTTCATTGGCCTCACTTGAATTTCTTCAATTTTCCGATTATTGGCCTCCCTCTCCCATTTGACCCCAACGGTTTTATTTTCAAGCCGTCTGCCTATCTCACCTGTGTCTTATTCTGCTCCTCTTTCTCAAACAAGGACACCATCAAGTTATAGACAGAGTTAGATGTACAATTTGTAGATGTCATCATGAAAACGCTTTCATTGTTCTTGTTATGCAATGATGTGAACTTCCGCAAGCAAAAAATATTCATAAACCAATCGTTAAGTACCTTACATCGCTCATTTTCAAGGATCTGCCGCAGGCCGCAGGAGGTACTACTTGTGTGTCCCAATTGACAGATTTTTTGCATTAATCAGAACATACAATTGAATAATGTGTACCAAGCATTATTCACTTGTCCTGATTGAGAGCTAGTATCATCGGTTACCAGTTCTCAGCTGACTGCGAGAGATAAAAGAGTTCTTTGGGAGTCTTCTGTGTAATCGTGTTCGAAAATATGATGTGAAAGTGTCTGTCAAAGGCTTCGTAGAGCTTTTAGGTATGAAGAATCTAGAAGCCAAACTCGAACATGTAAGTATTCTACAACAATGTATAATATGCCTAATACATACAAGGTAATATTTGAATATTTTAAGCATTTAACCTCCTAAGACCCAGACTTTTTATAACAAGATAGCCATAAAGACCCATAGTACAAAATTATGCACAAATTGATTTACTGCTGTCAGACCCACAGACATAAAACTTCATAAATTTGAAGCAAGGTCTTTTAGGGTTTTGAGAGTATTTTTATCATAATATTAGGTGTCCAAGGGACATTTTTGGTTAACTTACGTCGACCTATTTTTTTGCAAAATATTGTAATTTGGGTCTTAACGTTGCAAGGAAAATAATAAAAAATAATAATATGTTTTATGTTATTTTATTGAAATTATTAAAAAACGTAAAAATAAGACGAAATCCTTCAGTCTGAAACTTTTTAACGGCTAGATTCTAATAAAGTGATTTAACCAGTTTTTATAATATCACAATCACAATATTTAATCATCTTTGGAAAGATTCAGACTCTTTAGGTCGTTAATAACAAAAAAATTATACTTATAAGAAGAAAAATAATAATTTAACATTAGTGAGACCTTTTAGGAACTTTAATTGTACAGGGATTTAGTCACTCATGGAATGCTTTATATCAGTTAAGAGCCGAAGTTAGACAAAGAGCTACCAGGCAGGTACTGCATTTTGCGGTAGTTCTTTTATCGCAGTCAGGAAAACGGCATCTGTTGGTACACCTTCAAAGAAAGGCATGTGCATTGCTTGTGCTGTCTACGAACCTTTGAAAGGATAGGAATTATTTCTGAATTCTCCTGAAGAACCTCATCTTCACAGCTAGAACCTGAAGAACTGGAAAATTCCTCTCGTTCATTATCAGGCATTTACTCATCATCCGGCCCATTATTTTCAAAAGGATCCTCTTCACATTCTGCCTCGTATTCAGATTCATTCAGACACTGGAGAATGTCATTTTCCCTAAGATCTGAAAGCAAAAACACAAAAACTTAAATTATGAACGGAGACGTTTGATACTGGTAACCAATGTACAAAAATTTGAACAAAATAATTGATCACTTTGTAAATCAGCTACATTTTGATACAATCACAAAAAATATTATTAGTATGTAATATTTACACCTTTAAATTTATAATAACATCAACAGTAATGAGAGAAAAGTAATGATTAAGTAAATATTTTCAGATTAAACTTACT
The DNA here is from genome assembly GCA_936435175.1 of Glyphotaelius pellucidus. Lineage (NCBI taxonomy): Eukaryota > Metazoa > Arthropoda > Insecta > Trichoptera > Limnephilidae > Glyphotaelius > Glyphotaelius pellucidus. The sequence continues at coordinate 2,406,997 of OW386541.1, forward strand.
GTTAACACGAAGTCGCGACACGTTTCGTCGGTCATCGCAGCTGGTTTTGACAGTTCACTTATTTTTCGGTTGGCAGCATTGATGGCATAGAGAATATAGACTAATCAAGTAATTTTGACATGTGAAATTAATCGCAGGAAAACTTGAAAAAACTTAGAGCTCAAAGAATTTGTACAAAAATTTGTACGGTGGTTGGTTATTACTATAAACTTTTTTCGAAGCTGGGTCTGACAAAGATGTTTATTATGTACATAATTTCGTACGCGAGGTCTTAGGAGGTTAAGTGCATTTTTTTCTGTCATTGTCGTGCCGCAATCTACTTGTAATTTATCAGCAGGTATAAACATTGGAGACCAAATCATTATTGTATTTACTGTCTGGGGAAGAATGTTTTCTTATTTGCATCTAATCTATTTATTGGTACGAAGGCAACACCGAACAGGTCGAAGTGACAGCCGTTTATTTTTACTCGCGCAAAAATCAACTTTTTAACCTATTTCTGCGTCTAATAAGTAGTAAATTCTGTTTTAAAGTGTTATTCTACCTTCTTAGTATCATGACCAACTTCTGAACTGCCAACGTGTAAGGTTTTTCTTTCGTTTTCTGAATAACTTCTAGTGACCATCTCAAATTGTTTTTTTGTACCTACTCTGACAGGAACCCACACAAATTACATACTTAGTGCATGCTTCGTTCCGTTCTTCTTTATAGATATCAAAAAATAAGTGCTACAAAGCAAATCCGTGCAAATAACTCGAATCCTAAAAATTTATCCAACATAACCTTAAAAACGTAACCGCCACAAACTCGTTTCAAAAACAAAAAAAGTCTGCGCAGGCGCACTGCAAAGCGAAACGTAAACTAGGGTAAACATGTGCAAACAAATAACCACGAATTTATGGAATCATGTAAGACGACAATTCAAGATCTGTTGGGAGGCAGTCCAAGACCAAAGAAAAAAATTTACCAAGGATCAACAAAATTTAATCATTCTTATAAGCGAATACAATACTGGCACTTACGGGTCACGCCGCCATTGAAATGACTGAAAACAACGTCAAACTTAATTCGTATGCCCTGTCACTAGATAGAAAAACACATATGAATCGAAAAAATTAATTTTCTGTTATGATTATCCCGAACCAAAATAATAAAAAATCGAACGAAAAACTCCAAAAAATAATCCAAGAAAAAAATGAAAACAGAAAATTAAGGATTAATATTGACAGTATTTAAAAAAAATCCCAAAATTGATTGATCATAAAATGCTTCAAAAAACAGGATGCACTGATACTGCAAAGAGAAATCTCCAAAGAATTGCAGGATGTCGAAGCCAAAGAACTTGTGAAGAAAAAACCAACTCTTATTTTTAAAAGCATCTTTGATGACTATAACAATGAAGATTTATTTGAACAAAACGAATACCTCAAATTTTGCTCACAGAATAAAGATATCAAATCACTAATAAACGTGAAAAAAATTGTTGAAAATAAATTTAACGACACGCTGAACTTTATTGTAGAGGTAGTTAAGGACATCCGAAGAGCTTAGAATACAAAAAGAAAAAATAAATATCGGATACCAAAGAATTAACGCAGTAAATGCCAACCCGCTGGTCCAATGTTTTCATTGTTTACGTTTTGGACACATATCAAGTAGATGTTTCGGGAGAGAAAAGGACGCGGCTAGCTGCAGCTATTGTGGAGACCCTCACACTCATACGGCTCATAAGCAAAATGCTCAACTGTTTGAACTGCGAACAACATAACGTAAAAAATAAAGTGACATTTCCATCAAATCATCGAGCAAATGACAAGATTAATTGTAAATTTTATAAAAGAATGCTTGAAATTACATCAAAAAATTGATTAAAAAATACCTAGTTATGTTTTAGTAGTTTTTTTCCTCAGGGTGTTATAAAATTGAAATCTCTTATTGCGTTTTACATACCCGTATTCTTCAATTTAATTTTTTTCAATTTTTATTTTGTATTCTATAATACTATTTTGCACATAACTCTACAGCAGTTTTCTCTCGTATTATTATTAAACAATAAAATATTCAACAACTGTAATGTTGAAATATACGACCACAATTTGAATATTAAAAATAGCTATTTGATTAGCTTCTTCCCAAAGTGTCATAAAACAAAAAAATATTTTTATATTTTCTACTTACATGCCCGCATTCTTCAAGTTTATTTTGCATTTCTCAATGCTACTACATACAGGAGTTTTTCGTTCAATTCTTTATTATTTTGGTTTGGGGTAATCATAACGGAAAATTCGTTTTTTCGATTTATATGTGGTTTTCTATCTACTGATAGGGCATACGAATTAAGTTTGACTTTGTTTTCAGTCATTTCAATGGTGACGTGACCCATAGTGTCAGTATTGTATTCGCTTTTAAGGGATCAAATTTTGTTGATCCTTGGTAAATTTTTGTTGGGTCTTGGACTGCCTCCTATTCGTGGTTATTTGTTTGGGCATGTTTACCCTGATTTACGTTTCGCTTTGCAGTGCGCCTGCGCAGACTTTTTTTGTTTTTGAAGCGAGTTTGTGGCAGGTAGGTTTTTAAAGTTATGTTGGATAGATTTTTGAGATTGGTGTTATTTGCACGGATTTGCTTTGTAGCACTTATTTTTTGATATTTATTAGAAGAACGGAATGAAGAATGCACTATGTAATTCGTGTGGGTTCCTGTCAGAGTAGGTACAAAAAAACAATTTGAGATGGTCACTAGAAGTTATTCAGAAAACGACAGAAAAACCTCACGCCTTGGCAGTTCAGATGTTGTTCATGGTACTAAGAATAACACTTCAAAACAGAATTTACTACTTATTAGGCACAGAAAATGGTTGCGAGAGTAAAAATAAACGTCTGTCACTTTGATCTGTTCGGTGTAAAGCATTAGAATGTCTGATATTAAAAAAAAACATTTTGATATTTTAGGACCTGTCTGAACTCTATTGATTAATATGATTTTAACGGAGGCAATAATACCAGAAGATCTCAAATGTAGCATCATCCGACCCATTTACAAAGGTGGTAAACACAGTGAAATTGAAAACTATAGACCGATCAGTATTTTACCTGCAATTGAAAAGATCATAGAAAAATATATATCTATAAAACTAATAAAGTACCTTGAAAATTTTTCTATTATTGATACCCATCAATATGGTTTCCAGAAAAAAAAGAGCACAGATCTACTACTTCAAGAATTTTCAAATGCAATTAATAATGATCTTAATAAAAGGAACATGTACTCGTATTATTTATTGATAATTCAAAGGCCTCTGATACAATTGATCATGGTAAATTACTGGAAACTCTTGAAGCAATTGGAATTACAGGGAACCTACATAAATTATTTGTTAATTACTTTGAAAATAGAAATGTTTGTGTAAAAATTTTAGATCATTATAGCAAAAAAAGAACGTTTTCGCAGGCTTACCACAAGGGTCCATACTAGGCCCTACCTTGTATTTATATATGTTACTGCAATGAAATTGATTCTCGCTCACGTAAAACGTTATGTTTATGCTGACGACACTGCATTAGTTATTTTACATGAGGATTTATTAATTGCGAGTACTTTACTGCAAATAGACTTTGTCACTCTTCAAAACTGGTCACATGATGTAGGTTTAGTAATTAATGCTAAAAAAAAGAAGCTTATGCACATCAGATCTCCTCATGCTAACATCACCATAACTCCTAAAACTCTATCTCATGATTTTAATTGCATTCATAATTCTGTAATACAACCATGCTCATGTAAAAATATTGAACTCGTTTCAAAATGCATACATCTAGGATTAACAATTGATTGTAATTTTAAATGGGATATATATATAGGTACAACAAGTTTGCATACGGCTATTGTGAGCAAACTTTATAGACTAAAGTTTTTTGTTCCACTAAATACCCTTAGATTAATATATCTTTCATTGGCGGAATCCCTAATAAGATATGGAATAACCACATGGGGACATTCAACAAAAAAATCTTCTTTCAGTGCAAAACATACAATATTCTTTGGTAAAATTATTATTAAAAAAAACTGAATACGAACAAAGACATGATGTACCAAAATGGCTTAAAATTGCGAGTCAGCATACATCTCAATCTGAATATAATAAACTAGTGGTTCATGTTCATAATACAAGATTATCTGCAAACGACGGACTTGTAATTCCCAGATACCTATAATAAATACGATGAAAGAACTCTAGAATACCTTGTTCCAATAACTTACAATATGTAACCCAACTCAATACAAAGCTTTGATTTGAGTTTCAGAAAGAAATGTAGGTACGTTAAAAAAATGGTTAAGTGAAATAACTTTTTTGTACTAATCTCTGTTTTTTATGCTTTTCGTTTTAATGTTTTTCCATTATAATTTTTTTTCTTTACTTTATTTCATCTTCTCTGTCCTTTATTTCTTATTAATTTTATTTACAAATTTTTTTCCAAAAATTTATGTTTTTATGTACATAAATAATGTAATAATGTGTATATTTTATGAACCTGTTCAATATAAAAAAAGTAAATGTCCAAAGAACCCGTTGACAAACTGATATCAATCAGTTTAACGGGACTTAATTGAAAACATGTAAAAAATGTTAATAAATAATAAAGGAATTTATTAAAAAAAATAAAAAAAACACGTATTTTTTAATCAATTTTTGTTTTTCTTCAGGGCAAAAAGGAGAAGATTGAACGAGGAAATTGGGTGTCGAAAACAGAGTTCTTACTCTCTTGCCTTGGATATGCTATAGGAATTGGAAATGTTTGGAGGTTTCCTTACTTGTGCTACAGAAATGGTGGAGGTAATAAAAAATAATATTTTAGATTTGTCAATGTTTTAGTTTATGGGGAAATAAATTATGATCCCCATTTTTGGTTTTTGTTTTAAAGGAGCTTTCCTGGTACCTTATCTACTGATGCTCTTCTTATGTGGACTTCCATTATTCTATCTGGAGACGAGTATTGGTCAGTTCTCTAGTCTAGGCTGCATCACTATGTTCAGGATAGCCCCTCTTTTCAAAGGTTTGTATTTACCAAATATTGAGACCAGCCCGTCGCCTCACTGGCTCGAAAAGAATCGACAAAAACCGGAGAGCCTGCTTTAAAAAATCCCACATTGGCTGCGCTGCAAACCTTTAGTTTTCTGCGTAGAGTCTTCGGTTTTTTCGATTCCTTTCCGTTACCGAGCCAGTACGATGACGGGTTTAGTCAATCATTCCGTCAGAATTACTTTAAAACAACATAGTTGTCTCCCAGCAGTTTGATGACGTTTTTCTCACACAATAAGAAATGCTATGAGCAATTAATAATGTTATTTAATTATATAAACGGGTTGCCTGCCACTAATAAAACATTGATATTTGTTACATCTTTAGGAGCTGGATATGCGACAATAGTGATCAACATCATCTGCACTGCTTATTACAGTCTTATTCTAACCTACCCCTTAATTTTCATCAAGAACTCGTTCGGCGCTACCCTTCCCTGGGAGGATTGTAACCACTCCTGGAATACAGACAACTGTTTGAAAGTTAGTTTGATTTTACTGCTGCGTGCTTTCGTTTCCGCTTCCGTTATTATTTCCTCTTGATTACTAGATATCCTCATATTTACTACCAGTGACATGCATAGTTGTATGACAAAAGGCAGGCTCTGTGTAGTTTTTCTAGCTCTGATTTTAAAGAAAAGCCATTTTATTTTCGTGTTCCGCTAATTGTTCTGCCCTTATAAATAAATGGGCTTACAAGCTCCTTACCAAATTCATAGAAAAATACATTTTGGTTGAAAAAATTTAAATTCAAAATTATTTTTCTGTTATCTATTCATTTATTTGTATGGTTCGTTTTTCTTCTAGGGTGAGCACAGATTTTCAGCATTTATGGACTGCTGCTACTACTATTTAGAAATTTTGAGATTTTCATAAAAGAAAAAAAAAATGGAGCTACCTAATTCGAAACCTTTATTTTATTTTAGTTTATTAGGGAAACAAACAGTTATACATACTTTTTTTAATGTGTGGTTGCATGAACTAGCAAAGTTTCCGCAAAAATAATGCGCCAAATCTTTTAACGAAAGAAACATTTTTATTATTTTACAGATATCTGGTACAGAAGAATTGATTGGAAACTTTACAAAGAACTCTACCATTAAGACACCATCCGACGAATTCTTTCAGTGAGTGAGTTTTATTTAATTGGAGGTAAATCACACAAAACACGTTATTTAAAAAAGAAACTAAAATTTAAAAATAAATCAATTTTTCTGGATTTTGTAAATTTTAGCTTTGGTCTCTAGGTCCCGTAAATATTTACATTTTCAATGAGTTCTTGTGCTGCAACAATTTCCTCTCTCTTACAGTATTGCTCTCTTCAAGACCCGATTATCCCTTCATTATCCCTTCACTCTTAAATGAAAATTTCTGTCTTATTTTACAGCAATCACGTCCTGGTAATATCCGAAAGCATAAATGAGCTGGGTTCAATCGTGTGGGAGCTGTTTTGGGGCAACTTGTTTGCCTGGGCCGTGATGTTCGCCTGTATAGCCAAGGGGGTGAAGTCGGTGGGGAAGGTGGTGTACTTCACCGCCACCTTTCCTTTCTTCATTCTGATTGTTCTCTTCTTCAGAGGCATCACCCTGCCGGGAGCCATGGATGGGATTTATTTCTACATTTATCCGCAGTGGCATCAGCTTCTGAATTTAAGGGTATTATTTTTATTATTATATATGTATCCAGAGACGGTCTGCAATGCTCTCGGGCCAATGGTTTTCTCCCGTGATTCACCTAATTGATTTGCTAAATTCACCTGGGTTGCCAATGTTCCCTGACTCCGCAACATTTCTCTCAAGATATCCGAGCCCATCAAGGCGGGCAATTGGCACCATGGATAAAACTGTATCTACCCATCTTCTTCACATGTCCAAAGAGTTATTGGTGCTTTCCACTCCCACCATATGCCCGTGTCTCGTAAGGAAGTACAGTGGGATCCGTTTATAATGACTTCGAAGGGAAATGACAATCACAAACGTCATACTAAGCGGACTTCTTACAAAGCATTTTCTAGAAAATAAACAACCTCCTGTTTTTGTTAGGTCTAAATTAATGTATGTATTTATTTTAATAGAGAGAAACACAGCATATTAAGACTCGTGACGTGGGAAAAGATCATTTTAAGACTCGGGACGAGAGAAACAACATTGCCCAAGGTGTTAAAAACCATGTCGGTCACTATAACTGACATAATTTTCCATGAAATTAAGACATAATTTATTAAAAATGGGTCATAATAAGCGGCATGTTACTACTATAAGCGAAGTCATTATATCCGACTTTGTTATAAAGAATTTTATATGAATTTTTGTTATTGTTTTTGGGGTGTTATGCCGTGTTTCGCTACCTCCTTCTTTAGCCATAATTTTATATGAAAACCAAACTTCGCTGTGTAATTACGTTATATTAAACGGTTGTCAATAAAGGCGGAGTCATAATAAACGGATTCTACTGTACTTTCCTGTTAACAATCCTAACTCCATTTCTAGAATGAATAATTGGCCTTTCTTTTCCCCTTTCTGGAAAGGGGCAAAGTTGACTCATTTGCGTACCAGTTAGTTTAGGTTAGTGAACCACATATTATTAGCCTCTAGTTATATCAGCCACCTTACGACCAATGTATAACGTTGGCGCCATAGACGAATAGGTGTTTCTTCAAAGAGTGATGGGTCTCCTGTGGGTGAGTTATAAGTCTCCATTTTCAAGGGGATTTTAACAAGTTGTTTGCAATTTTTTTTATTTGCTTGGAATTTATGGTTGGTATTTTTTCAGGTGTGGGCAGATGCAGCTATACAAATATTCTACTCCCTCGGTCCTGGATGGGGAGGGATAGTCAATATGGCCAGCTACAATAAGTTTAACAATGACAACCTCTCGTAAATATATTTTTACTTTTTTTTATATGAAATACCGCACAAGAGTCCCAACTGCTCCCTTCTGAAACCAGTGAGACTATGGCATCCCCAATCGGGGTATGTTGTGAGGCTGAAGGTAGTGGGGAGGGGAAGGAGATAGGGGAGAGGAAGGTGGGGAAGTACCTGGCTATTCAGATCTGGTCACTAAACACGGCTAAAGCCATTTCAAGCAACGTTTCAATTCTGAATGGTGGTCTTACACCAGGGCGATACTGATAGTATCTTCCACTCTGGAACGTGCTGCAAATATACTATATATTATTTTTAAATTAATAAATTGTGGAATAACACAAATTAATCAAATAATTTTTTTTTTGCGCACGGCGTGTTCGAACCCGCGACCTTCCTATTGTGAGTCGAGAGTCTTGTCTCGGGACCACGGAGGCCGTCCTTTCTAGTATTAATTCATTTTTACATTCCAATATTATGATCGATTTCGGAAAGTACTCACGGCCGGCGTGGTCTAGCGGTAAGGCTCTTGACTCGCAATCCGAAGGTCGCGGGGTCGAATCTTGGCGTGGCAAATAAAATGTATTTGAAAAATTTGTGTTATTTGCCAATTAATTCATTTAAAATAATATATAGTATATTTGTGGCACGTTCCAGGGTGGAAGATACTCTCAGTAGGCCCTGGTGTAAGACCTCCATTCAGAATTGAAAAGTTGCTTGAAATGGCTTTGGCCGTGTTTAGTGACCAGATCTAAATAGCCAGGTACTTCCCCATCTTCCTCTTTCCCATCTCCTTCCCGACCCCACTACCCTCATCCTCGCAACATACCCCAATTGGGGATGCCATAGTCTCACTGGCTCCAGACCGGAGCAATTGGAACTCTTGTGCGGTATTCAAATAAAAAAAAAATAAATAACACAGATTGACGATAAAATGAAGAAATTTATTGGAACCAAAAACTTTTATTACTGATGGCAACACTGAGCTACTTACTCACTTTGTCTTTGAATTTTTCTCTCATTCGAGTTTGACAGTTTGTTATGCAAACGTCAACGTCCAAAAAGAAATAATATACAGTTTGTCAAATAAGAGTAGAAAACATATGAGGGCGCCACTGTTGTTCAAATTGCAATACTAAAAATATAACTCATGTTGGTAATGTAAAGCTGTGTATCCTACATGTTTATAAAAAATTAAAAAGACATAAAAATGGAAGTAATATTTTTTTTATTGCAATATAGATAGATAGATACCCACTGATCTCAAAATTAGAATTGCACAAAGGTTTTTTTTTACATGAGCTCCACACAGGAGGTCCTATGTGGAGCTCAATAATTTCCCTCATGTACTATGTTATCTTTGGGGATGCTGTGTGAAGGTTTTTTTAAGGAAAAGGAGGAGAGGAGATTTCTGGGAAGGAAAGGGGTTAAGGGGTGGGTAGAAATCTGGGGTTCAGTGAGTCTTGGTCATCCGCCTCCAAGACCTGGACAAACTTCACCCCCTTGAACCCGGGCACCCCTGCTAAATCACGAAACCTAGCGAACCACTTGGTATATTATACCATTGCAATTTTGTGTTAACATAATGAAGAATAACGATATTGTAATAAAATATAAAGCACAGTTTAGAAATTGCTCACATTTATTTAATACTGGCGTACCTATCGTTGCCCGGGCTTTTTAGATCATGTCTCTAATAATTTTAGATCTGAATATATTTAACTCATTCAGATCTAAAAGTAGTGCAACTAACCTCACCATTAGTGATTCTTCCTTTCTACCTACTGTTAAATTCAAATTTATGTTAAATTAAATTAAAGCAAAACACTTTGTAAAACACCATTTAATCAAATTTGTGTCATTAAGTATTTTATTTTTTTTTCTTTAAGAATAAAAAAAATATTTTTTAAATGTGATTTACAGTGTTCTATATTTTCACTGTCATTGCGATTTAAAATAATATTTGACAGTTAAATTTATGTTGCCAGCCTACAAATTTTGTGTTTCCATTTTTAATATTTCTAATCTTAATTAACAGACTATATACGAATCCCTCGATTTATTTTAAAAAAAATTATTATTTTGATCTTGAAGTAGATTTTGTTTTATTTTGAGTCAACATCTACTAAACGGATATTTTGATAAATGAATTTAAGAAATTATAAAATATCGTTTATGAATGTAATTGTCTTCTTTGCAAAGTGTTAAATATTTTTTTTTTATGTTTCAACCTAAAATTGTCTTAGAATGTGATGTGAAGAGTCGTCTCATTTCGAAACCTGCCACTAATTTCTTAACACCACATACGCTTTGGTTAAAGTAAAGAACATATGCGCATGGAACATTGATATTTTTAAAGCTTATATTAATTTTCCTTTTAGCCATATTGGTGTAGCCAGTTAAAACCTTTTAAACTATCGCAGCAATTTTTGTCTACTATTAAATGTCAGACTGTACAAAATTTGAAACATGTGATATTTTACTTGGAAATCTACGCCGGAATGTATGTGTGCCAAATATTGTTTTTCCCTCGAATCAACAAAACACGAAAAAAATTCTTTCTAAGAAATTCACCCGGGATATTTTTTTACGACGGTTTTCAATCATAATAATTGATTATAGGAAACGGTCGCTTTTTACTGTATTTTATATGTATTTTTTCGATGGGTACACCTACGGATACCATTAGGTACATACTTAAGAGTATTACAATTTGGGAGGCGGGTATGGGTACCCCTACCCCTGCCTTTTTGGATAACCAACACATCTGCGGTAGATCACCCCAAGTGGTTCGCTACGTTTGTTGAATTAATAGGGGTGCCCGAGTTCACAGGTGAGGTTTGTCTGCGTCCTGGTGGCGGATGCGTCTTCCTGGTCGAGACTGGTTGAGGAAGATCTTTTTACTTCTCCAGGAGGGTTCTCCACCTTGCACCACAGTGGGAGGGATGGAATCATTCTTCCATCATTCCTGGACACTGACCCCCACATTTTGGACAAAAAACCTAGATGTCATTTTGCTGTTCGTTGATTTTTTTTTTCAATTAAAAACAAAAAAATATGTTTCCATCGTGCGTTGCCACTGATCACACAAGCTACGCGTGGCTAGGGGATCACGCGTTTTCTCTCCGCGCTGCTGGAACGAATCGAAGTGCGTATGACGTGACTCGTGCTGGCTGCACCTAAGTACTCAGTTTCAACACGTTATGGAAAAACTTTTTTTTTGCTTTTAATTGAAAACACGTTATCGGACAGCGAAATGACTTCTACATTTTTTATACTCCAAATATGCTCAGGAACGTTGGTTCCTTTCTTCGGGTACGTTCCGTTATACCCTATACATTAACTATTTGACAGCAATAACAATAATATTAGCGGTAATGAACCTAACGTAAAACTTTTCGAGATTTATTGGATTTTCTGCAAGAACATTTTTCAAAAATCTTAATTTTCCAGTGACTCCATAATAGTGCCCATCGTGAACTGCGGCACTAGCATCTTTGCCGGCTTCACCGTGTTCTCTGTCATCGGCTTCATGTCCCACCGCACCGGGCTGGCTATAGAGGACGTGGCCTCAGCGGGGCCCTCTCTGGCCTTCGTCACCTATCCCGCAGCCATCACTATGCTACCGTGGTCCAACCTCTGGGCCGTGCTGTTCTTTGCCATGCTGTTCTTTTTGGGCATCGATAGTTGTGTAAGTTATTATTGTCTTTTGGTATTTTTTAAAGTTTGACTTCTCTTTATCATCCGTCTTAGTCTGTATTCCCTAGTGTACTCCATTGTTTCCTCCGTGGTACTACTTACCCCATTATAGATGCGCGTCTTGTTGGTCTTTCCGCTTTCCACAACTTTCTGTTTTTTTCTAGCATATTTGGCGTATTTCCGTCTTCAACTGCATGTCTGTGTACTTATTCTATGGCATACCAGAAACTCGCTGATCTTTCTGCTTACAAACGCTGCCCTTAAAATTAAAGTAGGTAACACATCCATGTATTGTGAAAGTTCGGATATGTGAAGTTTCGGCCCTTGGTTGTTTGAGTATCTGGACCATTACGTTGTGCAAAGTGCTACTTTCCGGTAATGGATGTTTGTGTACGGAACCTAGTGAAAAATGTGTACCGTTTTGGTGAAAAATCACATAAAGACCTTAATGTTCTGGATTATTTTATAATTATTATCAAACTTCCTCATCTCTTACTACATTGTAATTTTTTCTTTCAGTTCGTTCAACTGGAAGCAGTTATATCTGCTTTACTAGACGAATGTCCTTCGCTTATGAAATGGAAAACCTCAGTAACATTTCTTAGTTGCGTTCTGTTCTTTGCTCTATCAATCATATGTACGACAAACGTGAGTACCTACCCACTTTTACTATGACTTTGCACTCCACCAACTTCCCTGAAGAAGAAGAACTGTCTTGATCTAATGATTTGTTGTTTATAGGCGGGAATGTACATTGTGCAGTTGATGGATTGGTACTGCGCCTCTGTGGGGATTATAATGATTTGCTTGATTGAGATCATCATAGTTGGATGGACCTACGGCTACGATAACTTCACCAGAGATATCCAGTTCATGAACGGCCACAAGGTTCACTGGATATGGAGAGTCTGCTGGAAATACATCACGCCCACAATTTTGACGGTAAATTATTCAAATATTTACCTTGACACTATTAAATCGTAGGTTAGCACATTGTTAGATTTTCCTCAAAATTAATAGTTTTCCAACTTCGATTATCCGTATATCCGTGAATTACTAAAACAATGTCCCTCAATAATAAAATAAAACCAATATCAAACTTATTATTTCCACTTTAGTTTATTTGACCGTAACCGGTTTCAGCTTGTTAAAGCCATCTTCAGACTGGTGCAAAACGGTTATTATACATAACACATGGGGGAGGGGGTAGAGGGGTGGTCTACATGGATTTTATTCAATTATTTTGGTTTCCTTAAATTTGTTACTAAGTCGTCTTTGACTGTCGAATTTCTAATTATTTAAATTATTCCTGTTTAATTACCGGGTTTGTAGCTTAGGGGCCATCCATAAATTACATCACACCCTAAGAGGGGGGGAGGGGTGTAGAGAAGTGTGACATTATGTGTCAAGGCGTACGGAGGGGTTACCAGCTTTGTGACGTCACCTGCAGTTAGGCTTACCAGATGACAGGTATTTTCCTGACACGTCCGTCTGAATGTACGAATTTTCCAAACGAAAAAAAACAACAAAGAAGCCCCGTGTTCTACCGTACATATTCTCGCGAGTTTGTAAAACCAGGCTGAAACCTCGCAGTATCCCAATTGGCCCCTCCCCGCACGCAGTGAATTCACAAAAATATCTCCGTATCCCAAATAGCCCCTCCCCAAAGAGATTGCATTCGACACAAAATATCCCTCACCCCCTCCGTTGTGGTAAAAAAGTGTGATGTCACGCTAGGGGGAGAGGATCTCACAAATGTGACAGCGTGTGTTAGGGGCGGGGGGTCAAAAAATCATGAAATTCGTATGACGTAATTTACGGATGGCCCCTAATGCCAGAGTTCACCAGTAGTAAAAAAAGAATTATCCAATTTGGTGCAGTCATTCGGAAGTTATGCGCGTACAAACATTTCGGAGATTCAATTTTATTTATATAGATAGATAGATATTAATTACGATTTCCCGAAAATATATCAACATCGTTTCCACGGCAACATTTATTTTCTGACGTAAGCAATAACTCGCTTTTGTTAGCGACAGAAAACGTATAATAATTATAATACATTAATATTCATAATTTCTTAATGCCAGAGCTTACCATTATATACAGCCCATGTTACTCACATATAATGTAGCTTTCTATTGGTGAAAGAATTTTTAAAATCGGTTTAGTGGTTTACGCGTGAAAGCGTAACAAACAAACACAGACAGTTTCGCTTTTATAATATTAGTATAGATTACAATGGAATTCCACCATGAATTGTCAGTTTCAAAAATATAAATATTTAAAAAGTTGAAATATCCTTCATGTAGGTTATTGAACTGTGACATATTCGACTACCGAAAATAATGTCGTGAGGTACCTACATAGCTGTCCTGTGTATTGCGTAGCCACTTTAGAAAATTAGTTTTACGCTGTAACTTTCCTTGAAATGATTTATTACACCGAATACACAATTTGCTACATTCTTAAAATATGTTATTTTTTTCATTTTCAATTTCTGTTGGCAGTGACTAGTGTTATCATGAAGAAAATCCACAAACATTTTTATATTTATATAAGCTCCACAGTAAAAAAAAACACAAATATTATGCGTTTTTAGATTTAAAAATTTTCTTCACATCCGGCTTTATTGAGCATTTTAAACGTTTAAAAAATGGCGTCCTGTCTTTTTATGTGAATACCGCACAAGAGTCCCAACTGCTCCCGACGGCCTGGAGCCAGTGAGACTATGGCATCCCAATTAGGGTATGTTGTGAGGCTGAAGGTATTGGGGACGGGATGGAGATGTGGAAGAGGAAGATGGTGAAATACCTGGCTATTTAGTTCTAGTCACCAAACACGGCTAAAGCCATTTCAAGCGACGTTTCGCCCTGGTGTAGGACCATCGTCTTACACCAGGGCGATACTGAGAGTATCTTTTACTCTGAAACGTGCTGCAAATGTACGTTGGTTATTTTAAATGATTAAAATCAGAAATATCACAATTCAATCATATAAAATTTGCTTGCGCACGCCGGGATTCGAAACCATAGTCTTCGGATTGCTAGTCAAGAGCCTGAACCCTCGGCCACGGAAGCCCTCTGATTTATAGACAGTGATAGATATTTCAGATCTCCATAACGCATGCTGGAAATGACACGTTGAAAATAGTTGTATTGACCAAGAAATTTCAGATTGAGACAAAGACCTTTATTTTTATTACTTATATCGTATTTTCTCATAAAATTACTAATAGTTTTTGTAATAATATTTTTAATTTGAATTGATATTTATGACTGTTATATTTAATGACTGTTTCAGTTTATCTTCGTCACTACTATAATATGGAACAGAGACCTGACTTACCTGGACAAGCCATATCCCAGTTGGAGCATCAAGTTGGGCTGGTGTATGTGCCTATCGTCCATGGTCTGCATCCCCGTCTATATGTTGTACTTCCTCGTCTTCTGTTCTGAGGGGAACCTGCTCGAGGTAAGATATGCTGCAACAAGAAAATAATATTAATAATCAATCACAATCTTTCCAAAGATATTTTTTGATCAGGTAGGTTTCTATGATAGGTATTCAATATCTTTTAAAACTGCCTCACCGTATTTTCCAAACATGTGTTTTTGAAATGTATTTGATTGGCGGAAATAAATCGCGGTCTCATTGACTTTGGAATATACTTGAACAAAAAAATATCGTCTGTCAAAATTTCTGTGTTGCCTCACCAGAAAATTTTTATAGCTTTCACCCTTCTAGGGTGTTCTAGACCAACATTTTAAATTATGGAGAGAGAAAATGCGAATTTATATAATTGCCTTTGAAAAAGGAAGATTGCCGATTTTAGAGATCGTCAGAAATTTACCTTTCGAATGAGTACCGTTAGTAAATAAACTTGTAAAAATATGACAATTTCGCGTGTGGAATTATTAATTGATAAAAAAATCAAGTTCAAGAGTTCATTGAACCGAAGTTACAGATATACATAGACATTCAACCATAATTAGTATTTTTATATAAACCATTTCATTTTTGTACAGCAGTTTCAAAATAAAAATAAATTTATAGCAGTTTTCTTAACCAAAGAAAAAATTATTATAAGTGGCTCATTAGTATTAATTTTTGCGACCATTCACTTGCGTTTTATTTTTCCATAAAATTCAAATACCAGTATAAATAAAATTCAATGTCAACTACTGTTTTTATAATGGATCAATTGAGCCCTTTCCCGGAATAATGTTGTATCCAACAAAACTATCAATGTTGAGTTATTGATGGAATGGTGACCGGATAACTCAGAATGAAACCAACTCGGAACCACCTCAGAAAAGTCATTAAGAGTGATGAAAAAAATTGTTTAAATAGGTTACGTTAGGCTAGGTCAGGGGGTTTGTTATCTAAATTCTTACTATAATATCACACTTCTGCCCGTTTAAATGTTTCTATAAACAGACTCGCGCATAGATTCCTTATTAAATTAAAACCAGTTTTGCGTTCGGAATGCAAAAAAATAATCGTTCGGCGGCTCCATCTCATAAGGCTGGTTGAGTAGAGGTGAAATTGCAATTGATGTCTGAAGAGACGAAAAGCCGCAGTCGCCTATGCAAAGAGCCGCAAATTCCGACCCCTGGGATAGGATTATGAGCTGTTTTTAAATTATTTTTTTCATAGCTTTTAATGACTTTTCAAAGAGGAGTTGACTATTCTCAGTTGTCATGGAACCCATGGAATAATTTTGGGCATATTAATATGCATCTTTTAAGGTAGGGATTATGGGAATGAAAAATATTTTAGGCCTTTGGCAGCATTTTAAAGGTTGGTTTGTGGAACTTAATTGTATAATACCGTTTATCGAAATCACGGAGCATATTATAATTCATAGGAATAAATGGAGAAAACGAACATCTTACGAACTAGAAAAGTTTCAAAGGTTCCAAAGGAAAGGCTTCAACTAGAAAGGAATTATTCTTTACTCTGGGAAAGCTAAATCAGCAATAATTGCTCATTATTATTATTAATTTTTACTCCCATTCACTTTGTAATAAATTACCTTTCCATAAATCCCATTAATAACGTTCAATGCCAACTGACTATTTTTTATAATAAGCCAGTTAACCTTATTGAGGATAATCTAGATTGCTCTTTGTCTCGAAACTACTGACACAATTAGCAAAATAATTTCATCACAATATCTTTCGTTTGTTTTGGTTTTTATTTTGTCAATTTGATGTTTGTTATTGCAGTTTAAGAAATAGCTGACAGATAAAACAACAGATTATTGTGATGAGGAACGTACGTTTAATCCTTTTTTGTATCGTCGCCGTTACGTAAACGTGGGAATAAACCTATTAGATCAAAACAGGTATTTAAATCAGGGCTGAAAGCGAGATCGTATTTCCTTCAAAAGGTTTGAATTCGTAGACCAGTTCCTAGTGAGGTTAAAAATTGAAATGTAAATAGTAATATCGCTTAAAGAAACAATAAACAATTAAAAAATAAACCTTATAATATGCGAACCTGGGGCGTGTAAATAACCCCAGAACTCTCTGAGCGTAATACTCAAAAAATATTATTGTGAATTTACCTTGCGCGGACAATATATTGCAAAAAATAGCTATCTAACAAAATCTCAAAGGAAAAACAGATTCACTAACCTTGATTGTCGATGCGAAAAAAAAGCGATGAAAAAACAGATTCACTAACCTTGATCGTCTGCGACGAGTTGGAGGCCTCCCGATAATTTCCATCCGCTTAAATTGATCTCAGTATAGTTTTTGTAATTTTGAAATATGCACAAGTCAGTTGTCAACTTTACGCAACTAAGGGGGGAACCACAAAAAATTCCAAGATATTCAAATCACAAGATGGTATGACAGTTATTTCCACATTATCGCAATAACACTTTTTTTCAAAACTGCATTATTTCTTTAAACGGACAAGTAGATTACAGGAGTCCGATTCGAGCCGCGGTCAACAGTGGTTGTGTGTACCTTACCTATTGCTTAGTGCCGTTCGCCCGTTCCCGTGCCTCATACAGATAAGAGATTATTGTTACATTTTATTTAATTCTGTTTATCGTATACTTATTTGTTTGCATTCCTACTTACGGCTAATCCGTTTTTGTTTGTACAGTCAATGAAATAGACTGCGTATTATTTTTTCAGTTTAATTTTTAAAAGTTAAGTTTTTTTTTATACAATGGAGGAAGACGAAGATAGACCTCCCGACCCAGGATCGATATTAGATTTTTCTGATTCGGAATCTACCACTAGCCAGGCTTCTATTACGCTTCCATCTCGTAAACGACGACCATCGCATAGCCTTTTCATCCCATCGAAAATTAAAACTATACCGCCGATTCAACAAACCTCGACCTCTAACGACCTTAACCCCAATAGTAACACCCAGACAAGTACTTTAGCTAGCGATAATACAAAAAGTACTGACTTACTTTATCCTGCTTCCGCTTCCGGTCCTTTTATCGTAACTGTTCAGAGAACTGAACAAGGAAAACTTATTCATCCTTTAGATTTTGGAAAATTCTTATTTGACTCAAAAAATAATAACCTTGGTATTGTTAACGGTTCAATTAAACCGGAAGGGCGATATAAATTATCTATCGAGTTTAATACTGCCGCTTCCGCAAATGGATTTGTAAAAAAAATTGACTCGCTCTCAAATCATAAATATAAATCGTTCATCCCGTCATTTAACCTTACGAGAATGGGTCTTGTTCGAGGAATACCCACGGAGATCCCAGAGGCTGAAATTGTTGATGCTTTGAATAATTCCCAAGGAACCCCGAAAGTAATAAAAGCACGTCGACTGAACTACAAGGATTCTACTGATGGGAACACGATCTGGAAACCTTCCCAATCTGTTGTTGTTACATTTGAGGGACAATCCCTTCCGTCTCGTGTGTTTATTTATTATACCTCGCTTCCCGTCGAAGTTTATAAATTTCCAACTGTTCAATGCTTCAATTGCTGCCGGTTTGGACATACAAAATCCGTATGCCGCTCCCCTCCACGTTGTTACTTTTGCGGAGAAGGTCACCCATTTGATCAATGTCCAAAATCTTCCAATAATCCCATTTGCATTAACTGTTCGGGTGCACATACCGCGGTCAGTCTAGCCTGTCCGGAATTGACAAGACAGAGGAACATAAAACATAAAATGGCTACCGACAACATTTCGTACTTCCAGGCCTCAAAGTTATTCTCTCCTGCGAAAAAATCATTCGCAGAGATGACATCGTCCTCAGCTCCTTTCCAATCAACCACCTTTTTAAATTCAACGTCATCTTCTCACAGAGAAACCATTCTCAAGCCAGTCAAACCCAACCCAAAATATACTCCTTACCTTGATAAAAAACAATTGAATAATATTTTGACCAGCCCGAATGGGAATGCCAAATCTCGGACCCCCAATGGGTGTGCCATTAATAGTAATACATCCCCTCCTGCTCTCCCCGAAATATTGAATAATAATTCTTTTATACAAACTTTAATTACCCTTTTAATTTCTATCCTTACAAACAACAATATTGTACCGTCCAACGCTGCCGATTACATTAAATCTTTATTATCTTGCCTCCCCAATGACTTCGAAACTGAACAAAATTCTTCAGTGGAACAGTAGAAGCCTCTTCGCTAACAAATCTGACCTAATTCAGTTACTCGACGAACACGACGTTTCAGTGGCCGCCATTTCTGAAACGTGGTTAAAACCCTCCTTTCACTTAAGAATTCCGGGTTATTATTGTCTCAGACACGACAGACCGGATGGTAAAGGCGGCACGGCTCTGATAATCCATAATTCTATCCCGTTTAAACAAATTAATATACATACTCCCTCCGACGATATCCAGATAATAGCAGCTGTCTTATCTGATATCACAATATTATCAATATATATTCCTCCCTCTACCACTTTTATTGAAAATGAATGGGCACCAATCTTAACCCAGATTTGTTCCCCTTT
Source organism: Glyphotaelius pellucidus (assembly GCA_936435175.1). Taxonomy (NCBI): domain Eukaryota; kingdom Metazoa; phylum Arthropoda; class Insecta; order Trichoptera; family Limnephilidae; genus Glyphotaelius; species Glyphotaelius pellucidus. The sequence continues at coordinate 2,426,610 of OW386541.1, forward strand.
TATGATCCTTGGAGATTTTAATGCACATTCCCCTTCTTGGGGTAGCAAAATAACAAATCGTTCTGGCCGCAATCTTTTAGATTTTATTGATACCCATAACCTATGTTTTTTAAATGACGGATCTCCAACCAGATTCACCCCCCCTCATCAACGGAAAAGTGCTGTTGATTTATCTCTTTGTTCATATTCGTTAGCATCTAAATGCTCTTGGGACATCCTAAACGATCCCCTCTCTAGTGATCATTTTCCAATTATAATCCGATTCCAACATCAATCTAACACTTATCCTCCACCAGTTAAAAATAATCTCAAATTTAGAATAAATGATGCGAATTGGAGCACTTTCTCTTCTGAACTAGATAACCTTATTAATTTAAAAAAAAAATCGTCCCCGGGAGACATCAGATTGCAATGTGAGACGTTTCCCTCTATGGTTATAAATGCAGCAGAAAAATCCATCCCGAAACGCAATGCGAACATTAAAATAAAACACTCTACTCCGTGGTGGGACGAGGAATGCACTCGCTCCGTCAACTCTCGTAAAAAAGCAATTTCCTCTTTTCGTAAGTGTATGTCACTAGAAAATTTTTTATCAGTTAAAAAAGCCCAGGCAGAAACCAAACGAATTTTGAAAAATAAAAAACGCGCTGGATGGCGGAAGTTCTGTGAGAACCTGTCTCCGGAAACTCCCCAATCTTCAGTTTGGTCTAGCTTAAAAAAATTCGGATCATCGTATTCTCCGCCGAGAACCAAGCATATATCAGAAGAAATTCTTATAGGATTTGCGGATAAAATAGCCCCCCCATCAGTGGCCGGATGTGAAGAAATGCCTTCTATTAAGCCGTATCCATCTCACTCTAACTGGCTAGATGCTCCTTTCTCCATTGATGAGATGAAACTAGTAATAAGAACCCTTTCTGACTCTGCTCCGGGTCCCGATGGAATACTTAATAGTTTCATTAAATCATTTTCTGATATGGCGGTTGAATATTTCTTATCTCTTATTAATAATATGTTTGAAACAGGACTAATTCCGGATGATTGGAAAACTCAAAAAATCATTCCCATTTTAAAACCTGGAAAAAATCCATCTGAAATTTCGTCTTATCGGCCTATTGCTCTTTCATCATGTTTGATGAAAGTAGCGGAGCGGTTGATGAAGAACAGATTAGAGTGGTTTGTTGAAAGTCAAGATATTATCTCACCAAATCAGTATGGTTTTCGGAAAAAGAAATCTACAATGGATAATTTAAGTTTGTTCACAACTGATATCCGAGTTTCCCAATCCCTAAATTCTTATACATTGGCCACATTCCTTGACCTTTCATCAGCTTACGATGATGTTTTACTGAATGTTTTGAAAGAAAAGCTAATTAAAAAACAAATCCCCCCGAAATTAGTCCAATTTATTATTAATTTGCTCTCAGATAGGTCCATTATTATTGAGTCTTCCTCTAAATGCTTAAGGCGCAAACTATGGAGAGGTTTGCCCCAGGGTTCTGTTATTAGTCCTCTGTTGTTTAATATTTATATAAGCGACCTAGACTCAGTAATTCCTTTTTCTATCAAGCGTCTTTACTTTGCGGATGATATCCTTATATATTTGTTACATAAAAATATTATTCTTGCAGCTAAGGAAATGAATTTGGCTTTACAATATATTAAAAGCTGGTTGTCATTAAATGGGATGAATCTGGCGGCATCTAAAACAAGGGTCGTGGCTTTCACGCGCAAAAGAAAAATTCCCCAATTCTCAATTTCTTTTGATAATGTGCCTCTACAAACCGCTACTCAAATCAAATTCCTTGGTCTTCTTTTGAATCATAAACTTTCCTGGCTTCCACACATTCAGATAATTTCTACAAAGTGTGAAAAGGGACTTAATATGATGCGAGCAGTTTCCAGAGTATGGTGGGGATCTCATCCTACCACTCTTAAATTAATGTATAATTCCCTAGTTCGGAGCCACTTGGATTATGGCTCATTTCTTTTTGACCCACTCCCTAAATATCTAGATAAGAAAATGGAAAGAATTCAATCAAAAGCCCTCAGAATGATTATTGGAGCTATGAAGTCTTCTCCAATTAATGCGCTTCAGGTGGAATGTGTGGAGCCTCCATTATATTTCAGAAGGCAATTCCTTGCCAATAAATATATTTTCAAGGCTTTATCGTTATCACATCATCCTATTAAACAAAGTCTTAATAGGTTAAGTGTTAATTTGAATTCTAACAAAAGATTGAGAGAAAAACAATGTTTTCCTCTCTTAATTAAAAGTTTTCATCTCTATAATTCTCTATCATCTTCCCTCCAATATCTTCAAGAAGTTCCCAATCTTCCTATATACAATATTCCATTTAAGGCAATCACTTTTATGCCGAACACAATAACATCAGTCTTTCGGAAGAATATTTTATCTTCCCCAAATAAATTTCAAAATGTGGATGATTGCTTTAAAAGCATAGTGGCTTCGAAATTCCCTGGATTTTCCATCCTTTTCACGGATGGTTCCAAATTTGAAAATAAAAGATGTGGAGCATCTATATATAGTCCAGAATTCAACATCAATCTCACTTATAAATTACCGAAAGAAGCTTCCATATTTACAGCCGAATGTTTTGCAATTGAACAAGCGCTAAATCAAATTCAGGTTCTCAACATTCATCGAGCCTTACTATGTACTGATTCGCTAAGTGCTCTAACTAAAATTAGGTCAAATATTTTACGTTATCCGGAAGACAATATTATATGTAAAATAAAAAATCTTCTCAATTCTCTTAGTGAATCTGGGTTTGAGACGATATTGGCCTGGGTCCCTGCCCATTTGGGTATCGAGGGTAATGAGATGGCCGATTTTCTCGCCAAATCTGGTTCAGATTCCGGAACTATTCCACTAAATTTTAGAATTCCTATATCCGATGTCTTTCCGATTCTTAAATCCAATATGACTCGTGCCTGGGAAGAAAATTGGGCAGTCTCCAAAATAAGAACTGGATCTTTCTATGCGGGAATTCAAAACCATATCCCTGCTAAGCCATGGTTTCACGGTAAAAAACTTTCAAAACGATTCATTTCATGTATCTCGAGAATGAGAATTGGCCACTGTTCAATTGCATCTCACTTGTCTAGAATTAGAGTTTTAGATGATCCGTTCTGCCAGTGTGGTGTGGAAGAGGAAACCCTCGACCACATTTTCTTTAACTGTAAAAACCATTCATCTTTCAAGAACATATACCGCCGGCTTATTAAAATCACACACCAGTCCCCCCTTAATATTTCATACCTTTTATCTCTTAACAATTCTCGTGTTCATACAGCTTTATGTAAGTTTATTAACCTGAATGAATTCAATATTTAATTTGTTTTAGTGATCTAAATGAGTCCAATATTTAATTTGTTTTATTATTTTCCCATTAGATTAACCGAAATTTCTTATCCATTTTAAATATTACCGGCACAAAGCACTCTCTCCAGGGTGAATTGCCTAAAACAAAAAAAAAAAAAAAAAAGTAGATTACATCTCTGGTTCATTTGGTCGAGCATTTAGTAGTTTTTTTCGAACAATACATTTTAGTGCCTCTGAAAAATCCAAAGAGATCGCCAGAATCACAATTTTTTTGCAATTTAAATATTTTAATTATTTTTTTCGAATAAACAAACAAACAAAAAACATATTACAATGCCTAACCATCTGTCAAGCTTATTTTTGTACCTTTTTATGGTTTTTCTTATAATTTCTCATTTTTTCTTCCAGCGTGTCAAGTTTTCTCTCCGTCCTGACACCAAGTGGGGCCCTGCTAATAACATTGTGGCCGCGGAATGGAAACAGAAAAATAATAATGTTATTCCTTTAATTATTGTAGACTCTTAATAAATAAATTACACTTTGTACATACTTGGTGAAAATTTAATAAAATCTGATTTATTTATTTATTTATGTGAACTTTACAATACAATATATTACAAAATGATGATTTGTCCAACTGGAAAGGTTTCCCGTTACAGTTGGACATAAAAGGTTGGTTAGTTCATAAAATTCTTAACAAAGGAATGATTTCGTTCAAGATATTACAAGAATGATATTCTATTAAGACAACTTTTGAGATCATTAATTATTGCATTCGGAACGAAGGAATGGTTTCTTTCGAGAGATCGCAAAGATGAGATTCTTTCAAGGTTATTTTGGAGAACATTAATAAATTAAGCTAAGCTTTTCTTTTTTTACTTTTGTTGATAAGTAGTTGGTCTTCAATCTGCATATTTCGGAAGCAAATTATAGGTATTTATCTTCATTATTTCACCTTGTTCCTTTTATACTGATATTACAATCCCTTTAAAATTTTCATTTAATGACTGACTGTTTCCCCTGGTTCTACAACTTGCTTCTTGGTAGCAGCCTTCTTGTCAAAGCGGGATATTGGCAATTTAAATAGTGCAGATGATCTGACGTTGTTTCTTCAACTTCTTCACATTTCCTACAACTGTTTGTGTTTTTGGTTTTCAACAGCTCCTGTCTCCTGATGTGACAGTGCCCTATTAATAGGCAGCTGAAAATTACTCATTATTTTTAAGCGAAAAAAGCATTATTTTATATTACCTAACGTGGAAGTATTTTTAATATTTTTCAGGTGGAAGATGCTATTTCCGGCAAAAGCAATGGTATTTTGCAACAACATATGCTATGTTAATTTTTTGCAACAAAAAGTGGCGAAACGCCGTTTTCTCTGTTTAGTCGCTTTCCAATTTTATCAAAATGTTGAACGAATTCATGAAATATTGAATGTTAAACTTATTATTTTTTAAGTACCTAAAAATCGACTGAAAAACACGAAAATTCGCTTTTTCGCGTAAAATTGACGAAACACAGAAAAAATTCGCGTTATCACATACATTTAATTTTCAGGTTTTTAAACTATTAATTAATAGTTCTTCTAGCTCCCTCTGTAAAAATCCATCAATTTTTTTGTGATATTTCATCAGCTTAGTATGTACCTACTTAATTTATTGTTCTAATTTTATCAATTTACTTTCTAAATATTGCCCAATTTTATTATTTCGATAAAAGTGAGAAAACATATAGATAAAATGGACAACTAGACCTAACTATAATATCCAAGAAGTTAAAAAGTCGATATATCTAAATTCTTCTGTTAAAAATACCATACTTTCATAGCACCTTAAGCACTTCCATTTAGCATTATTATACTTCGTCTTATTAACTCCATTGTACAACTTTTCGTGATAATGAAACTATGTACATACCTACATATTGTAGGTACCTGCTTATCTCTTTAATGTTCACTTTTTTATTTTATATACTATATACTTAATATTATACTCCTGAATAACTCATGTAACTATAATGTGATATTATAAAAGCCTTCAAGGCGTGAATAAATAAATAAACACCATCTATGAGGACTTTTCCATTAAATGGAAAAATTTTCTATTTACAAAATTTATGGGAGTTCTGTAATACAGAGGTCGACGCAAAACGACCTTCATGGAATAAATCCGTTGTAACTGTTTTTATTTCAATGATTTCATGAGCGTTGAAGCCCGTTAGCATTTTTTTCTCCCGGAAAAATTTCTTCTTTGGGGATGCCGTGTGGAGAGTCTTTTTATGTGAAGGAAGGGGAGGAAGTTCTGGAAAGAAAATGTTATGAGGGGTGAGTACGAATCTGGGGGTCAATGTGTCCAGGAGTGTCGGAAGTATGAAATCACACTCCTACTCCTACTGCGGTGCAAGTCGGTGGGTCTAGAGAATCCGGCTGGTTCTCCCTCAACCAGTCTCTTCCGATCCAGCTCGCCACGCAGCAGGTGGGCAAACGCAGCCGCCGCCAAGACCTAGACATACCACAACCCATGAACCCAGTCACCCCTGCTAAGTCACTAAACGTAGCGAACCACTTGAGGCGACCTATGGAAAGTTTGCTGGTTATCCAATAAATGGTTCCCGGGGCGACGGTATCCGTACCCGCCTCCCAAATACTTCTATAATACTACTGTGGTTCCAACAGACTGACCAAAAATGACTGTTCTCAAAAAGGAGCGCGTTGGGTATTTCGCGTAGCGGCGATTTCAATTGGCCACCAGATTTAACCCTGACTGTTTTCTTATGGCTTGTTCGCATTGGTAGAGTACTTTAGTCAAGTAGCGAGTAACTTGCTACTTGACTCGCCGAAAAATGTTCGCATTACTTTCAAGTAGAGTACATTAGTGCCCAACGGCTACACAACAAAGTAAATTCGCTAATAAGCTGATTGTAATGCTTATTTTAGAAGACGTGGAAGAATAAATAAGTAAGATGAAAACAAATAAACTATCGAAACGAAAAGATATATAATAGCAGCATAAATAAATATTTTTAGAGTAGCATCTTCGCTTCAACGCCACGACATTTCCGCGCGTCTGCAAATGAACTCTGCCAAAACAAACGGGTTTTCGCATTTTTTTTTTTTTTTACATTAACTCCACACAGGAGGCCCTGAGGAAAATAATTTCCCTCAGGGCCTATGTCATCTTTGAGGATGCTGTGTGGAGGGTGTTTTTGAGGAGAGGAAGGAGTGAACATTGTAGGAGGGAGGAAACACAGAGGCCGGCAAATCGTTCCACAGCCGAGCTGTTGAACTCAAGAACGAGTCGTAGAAACGACCCGTTCTCATGTGACTAATGTCAACCGTGTACAAATGTTGAGCGCGCGTTTGGTGTGTTTCCCGACTACGCACCGGTGCCGAGGGGATCAATGACGCTAGTTCCTCGGAGCATCTTCCATTGTAATACCGGTAGAACAAGGACAGCATTCCCACCTGGCGCCTGTGCTCTAAAGATTGCAATCCGTTTGTTAAATTAGGAATATATTATAATTTGATTATGTCTCTGGCATAATCAAATTATTACCATAACATACAACCATTGACCTAGTATACCCTAGACAAGCCGTCTCATAGTAAAAATCTGAAAAAACATAACCCCAAGTATCAGTAATTTCGCAATACAACTCTCCTTCGAATTCCGCCGTCTTGCATGCGAATTCTCGGCAATATGAAACTGAGCACCGACTTAATCCCATGGTGTAATTTTTGAACTAATACATCGATAGGTGATCACGTGTTGCATGCGTGGACATTTAGACAAGCTGTGTTGTATAAAAATGGTTTTTAAAGTGGGGATCGCGAGACATTCATAAATTTAATTAGACAAAAATATTTTTTTACTTTATTATGACAAGCGATTCAATTTCGGAGGCGAGTATGGGTACCGCCGCCTCGGGAACCATTTATTGGATAACCAACGCCTCTGCCATAGGTCACTCCAAGTGGTTCGCTACGTTTGGTGACTAGGCAGGGGTGCCCGGGTTCATGGATTGAGGTTTGTCCGGGTCTTGGCGGCGGATGCGTCTGCAAATTTTTAAATTTTATTTTTCTGTTGAACGTATGGCTCGTTGTCAACCACCAAGCAGCAATTTCGTCGGAGTGTCCTGTCGAAAGCGGTGTACACTGCAAACCATACTTTAGATTCGTGTACAAAAACTTGTACACAGTCCCGTATATGTATATATTGATCATGAGTTTTAAAATAAAAAAAATCCATTCATCGTTTGCTTGAAAATAATGACGAAAAATTCACCCTTTTACCGCTCACGCACCGTGGGCTGCCCAGGTTGGTTGCTTATCATTAACACAGTGATGAGCAACCAGCAGCCCGCAAGCCCATTTACTGCTTTCCGGACTTTTGACTACAAAAAATATCAAAAAAATTGCACTAAAAAATATTCAAAGGCTTCTGTTATGTTTTTCAAAATGTCTTAGCCGAAAACTATAATCTTTCTTAAAAGTTTTGAATCGGCTGCTCAAACATTAAGTTTTTTTTGTATATAGGTAATAATTAAAAAATGACAGAAATTTGTAGTTAATTAAAGCCCCTTAGTAAGCGCTCAAAAAGAAGTGGAAGGTGAGATATGTAAATACCAATGTTAGAGGGAGCGCGAAAACGATAATATTTAAGCGAAAATTGTGAAAATGTTTAATTAAACATGACTCGTTTAAACTATTTTAAAATAGAACCAAAACCCCGCGGGAAATGTCATAGCTTTAAAGATAAAATGAATTATGATTTTTTTGCATATATATAACTTGTAATGTAACAAAAATAAAGAGTTTATAATAATTTTCGATATATACGATTATACGATTTTCTTCTATCGGAAGAATTTCATTAAATTACCGTTTCGGCGTGGCAAATGTATAGATATTATCAAAAATAACATATATTTTTTAGAAACTTAAAAACTTAAAGTGTTCTAGAGAAATATGTTGTAAAACGGTAGAAATTCGGAATGCTATGGCTTAAGATAGGTTAACTTTCGACCTTAATTGAAAAATAGTGCAGCGGTTTTTTGTTAAGATCTGCGTTTAATGTATTTTAAAGGTTTCCGTTTTATACAACCGGGTCGCGTTTTTAAAAAGTTTGAAAACCACTGCCATATCGTGCTGACAGCCCTTCGTCTATGTGTTAGTATCGGTGTGTGGTGACGTCACAAGCATTTGGGTGATTAAGTGACGTCAGAAACTTTGCTTGCCAAAAAAATAATACGTCAATATTATTACATTTATTAAAACGCTGCCTTAAAGCTATCGGTAAGGAATACTTTTTTTTGTGTATTCAGATAGCTGGCTACATTATCAAATATAAAGTCCGCGGACTGTACCTTGTACAATATTCGGAAGTAGGATATTTTTGTGTTTGAAAAAATTAACTCCGTCAGGACGGCTGGGACAGCAATTAGTTTCAGTGTGGACCGATAAAAGGTAAAACACAAAGCACTATGCGATCTAAATAGTACGAAACAATGCTCGCACTTTTTCATAAATGGGCCTTGAGCCAATTTTATTTGGTTTCTGGCGTCATTTTTAAATTCACAGGGCACGTCTAGATATACTTGGTCGAAGCATACAACCGATTGCGATGAAGCTTTAGTGATTTATTGTGCGCACACTCGCGAAGCTTTCTATATATAATAGTGAGTTCTGGCGTTATGAAATTTTACAATATTTGGCGTGCGAGTTGTTTGAAAATGTGTAGTTTAGCGGCAGTGAGGAAAGAAGGGAGAGTAAGGGAAATCCGGGAGGAGGGAAGAAAATAAAAGAGAGGGAGGAGGGACGAGTGAAGGGAGAAAGCAGGGAATGTTGAATGCAAACGAGGGACAGTGGGAGGCGAATGAGGGAGAAGTACGCGGGAGGGGAAGGTGACCCATCACCCAGGAGAGAAGTGACGCAGGTGGGGAACGAAGAAGGGGCAGAGATAGGAAATTCGCCATCTTTTAAAAAAAATTCTTCAATTTTGCCATCATTTACAAATTTCATGATTCAATTTCAAGATTCGCCATCTTTTAAAAACGTATTAGGGGGGCTTGGAAATCATCTAGGCGGTTATGGAAAATTTTCCATCTTCAGTTTTCCAATGTTCGCGAAAATTTATAAAACCCAAATTTATTTTTAAGATTTTACTGGCTAGAAAATTATGCATTGTCGATGAAAGTGTAATTTTCGTACATCAGAATAATGTTAAAGTTTGGTGCGCTATTGTATGTTTGGAAAATTCACATTTTTCACACGGACAGTTGTGTGCGGCTCGTTCACGCTTCGGAAAACCTTCTAATTTATTCGTGAACGAACCAGTTATTTCAATAAACAGAATTTAAACACAAACACTTTTTTTAGTGGCATTTTAACACATTTCGGGTACTATGGAATAACACGACTTTTTGGAAGAAATTTCTTTTATTTCCCGTGTAGACGTAAAATGTAAGCATTTAGAAAGAATTGCAACAAAGCAATTACAGGCAGATGTGAAAAGGATATATTAAGCTTTCACCAAAATGTTCGTATTCGTTGTTTGGCGTGTTGAACACATAAATAATTATTTTAATTTGATCGTAAGCAGATGATTTGGGTTTAGTAGCAACGGCGTACTAGTGCGAAATGTTACAGCTTACAACCGCTACTAACCGGACAGAAATAACCTTTCCTAGAATATAGATTAATAAGACTACATTAATCATTCAGTGTATTTGATTTGGTATAAATAAACTGTAGCTACTATAACTAATGCATTAGCATACAAGTAGCAAGTGGCCCTGTTTTAATAAATCTATTAATTTAGCAGTCTAGGCGAACCATAAATAAATAATATTGATGCAATATTATGATGTTTTAACTATAATAATTGTTTACTTCGCTTGTGTAATCAACTTCTAAGATTTATAGCAGAAAATCTTTACTGTATATATTATAAAGGAATTGATATGTTGTTAAAGATATTATGTGCCATTAGAACCCCGGTTAGTCCGGGATATGTATAATCATTAGAATCTTTGTTATTTGAATTGTACATTATTTTAATTTATTGTTTGTTGTGTTTACTTCGTGGAACTCCATTTATTTATCTTTTATTTAAAGAAAATCAAATTTTATAATGCTGTTATAAAATTTGATTTTCAAAGTATTTTAGTTTTTTATTTTATTTTTGTGACAGCTGTTGAATATATATTCTGAAGCTCTACACAGAATGTAACAGCACGTACCCGAAGTATTTTGACAAGCGATTCCTGGCACATTTGGAGTTAAAACGTTGATATCATTTTTCTTTCCGACAATTTTTTTTTTCAAGAAAAAATTCTTCGCACCTCACTCCATCTCGATCCAGCAGCACGAGAAGAGTAACAGTCGAGACAGTGTACCACGCGATCCGTCGCGACTCGTAGTAGTGTGATCAGTGGCGACGTGCGATAATAAAATATTTGTTTAAATTATCGAAGAAAGCAAACACTTTGTGGTTTGACATTTTACAGAATGAAACAAGTTTTTTGTTTAAAACCACTTTATTTAAATTTGACGACCGGTTTCAGTCGAACTCTAATATAAATTTAAATAAAGTTGTTTTAAACAAAGAACTTGTTTCTTTCTATAAAATATTTGTTTGTTTATATTAAAAAAAAAAAAAAAAAAACAAAAAAAAAAAACAAAACAAAACAAAACAAAACAAAACAAAAAAAAAACATTGGACATCAAGTCAAGACAAAATGAATAAGTAATACTTTTTTACTCCAGCTCAGGAATCGCTGGTTGAAATCCTTCGGGCTCGAGCTGTTACATCATATAGATAATAATGGAAAAATTTTTGTTTGGCTTATACTCTTCAAAGTTGAGGTTCAATTTTCAGTTTTTCAGAAATCAAAAATTATAATTTTTCAAATACAAAACATTATTTCAAAATGTTTTAACAAAAAAAAATAAATAATGCTTTTATGAATTCAGTTTATTGTCAATATTTTTTTTGCAGGCAAGAACAAAAATCCAAATAATGTCTGCGTTTGTCGGGGCGGGGGTGTGGGCTGATTTGGGTGTGAATCTAACGGCTTATTCAGTACCGGGGGCGGCCTCTAGGTTGATGTGATGGCTGGCGTACGGGGTGTTTCCGGGTAGTGGGGCGACGTGGACGGATCCGCGGGTTGCCGCGACGTACCTGGGAACAATTACAAAATTAAAATTAATCGTTATTTACCTTTACTATGTACCTGCCTGTCTACTTAAGTCTAAGTACTTATTGTCTTTGGTGTGTAATTTTATTTCCATTGGTGAGTTTTTATTGATTGTTCAAAAATGGAAGACGAATCATCTGAATGTGAAGAAAGCTCCGATACCCAAGGTAGTAGTACCCCATTACGGTTTTGGTGAATTTCATTAATAGGATTGGGTTGTGAATGTTATGACTGAAATAGTAAATACAATCGGCCTGAGGCTGGACCATCAATATGAGCTATGAAGAGCGACTTCGTATTTAAAAAAAACGTTTGAGTTAGTTAAGCTGGGTGGCCTCCGTGGTCAAGGGGCAAGGCTCTTAACTAGAGATCCGAAGATCGCGGGTTCAAATCCCGGCGTGCGCAGATAAATTTTATTTGGTTGATTTGTGTTAATTTAATCATTTAAAGTAATATTAGGTACATTTGCGCCACGTTCAAGAGTGGAAGATACTCTCGGTATCGTATCGTATCAGTACCACCATTCAGAATTGAAAAGTTGCTTTAAATGGCTTTAGCCGTGTTTGATGACTAGATCTGAATAGTCAGGTACTTTCCCATCTTTTCCACTTCCCCATCGCTTTCCCTCCCCATTACCTTCAGCCTCGCAACGTATCCCAATTGGGATTGCTATAGTCGCACTGGCTCCAGACGGGAGCAGTTGGGACTCTTGTGAGATATTCACATTTTAAAAAAGCTGAATATGATTATTTATTATTTGGCTGTTTGTATGAAAATTTTTCAGTTACGAACCCACCTAACTGAAAGAATCCTGATAATCTTAAAACGTCAATAATAATAATCTTGGTTTACAAGGTTTTGAAGATACTATCACGAACTACAAAGTTGATTTAAACTCGTTTAGAAATTGAACACCGACATTACAGAGTTCATTGTTGTCCAAGTCTTTTAAAAAAAGTTCACCTTGATTAGCCATCTGGATGCAATTTTGCCATTTGTAGTTGCAAAGGAATGCATTTTTCACATACTTGAGGATCGTTGTTTTCCGAGAGCCAAGCTTTTAGGAGATTTCACATTGGTTACAAGATATTATTTTTAATGATACCTGGCAATGATCCTATTTCGAATGACAACTCACCTGGGGTTCACGGCGGGAGCGGGAAAGAAGGGCGGCTGGGCCCGTCTGAAGGTCGGCGGGAAGGAGATGCAGAGCAGCCGGTGCGCTGTACGTCGTACCAACGCTTTATTAACTTATATACTAAATGAGGGAAGGCGAACCTATTACTTCAAATCCATCAACGATATCCTTAGCAAACAATGGAAGTACAACAACACATTGGAACACCCCCACACTCTAGGTCATTGTGGCATTATTTTTCAATGAAATGTTTGAATTTTTTCCAGTCGAATATATAAATTGGGACAGACTGGCAAATGCTACTTGCAAGAGAGGCTGTGCTATGGTGAGAAAAATTTACCGCAATAGCAGACGACCGAAGGTCCACGATGCTCCTGCCCATGAGCATAATCTAAAAGTGATACGCTTGTCATAGGTTCGCCATCCATATGTTAGGTTAGGTAATGAATTGCAGTGTGCAATACAAAGATATTTCAATATCTTTGGTGCAATACTACTAAAGACAAAATATGTTATTTAGTGGAGGTTGTTTGAATTTAAAAGTCACGGAACAGATTATAGTAGTCCTCAAACGGCCAGCAGCAATTCAAAATCCCGAATTGGTGATTGCTTCTGATACTGCACCATCATAGTTAGTCCCACCGTACACCACCTTACATATTCGTCATAAATGAGACATGATAAAAAAAGGATGGGTTACAATAGCCTTTCAGCAGGGGGCCGGGTTTCTTAAGCTACATTTGATTATAGCTTTTTAAATTATGTTTGCTTAGGTATATAATGTGTTCATATGACAATTTAAACTCAAATGACCTTTTTCGTTTGCCCTTGAATTAATGATTTGCGTGAAGTTAGTTACATACAAGACCAACAATTAATGTATGTATGCATTGCATGCAGACTCACCCTGGCTGCACGACGGGTGCGGGGGCGGCATAGGCAACCACCTGAGGTTGCACCAGCAGCGGTGAATGCGCGGCATAGGCCAATGGAGCGGGGTGCGCGATCAGTGGTGCGTTGTACGCGTGATAGGCGGAGTAGGCCAGCGGCAGTGGTCCGGCAGCGTAGGTCAGCGCGGGGTAGTGCGCTGCCAGCTTGAGCGCGGGCGGGGCAAGCGCCACGAGGCTGGCATGGCACACGGCGATCAGGCTCAACGCTACCAGGATAAACTGGAACACAACAAAACATGGTCGATAAGTTTTGACACTCAGCCCCACATCCATATACTCACCTGAACTGTGCTAAATCCCCCACAGCACCGATAAACAAATCACATAGTTGACACGAGAAACACCGTAAAACAAAAAAGATCATGGGGCAAAATTTTTGTCATTTGCTCAAAAAAATTACCCCCTGAAACATTTTTCCTAAAGATTAGGTTTTTGGGTGATTTAAAAGGTATAATATAAGAAATAGATATAAAGTAGGTACTAAGTAAGTTTGTTAAAACATAAAAGATTTTAGGAATCTAATCAGATACGAACAATTTCTTAAGAATTAAAATTGTATTTGTTTAATATTCTACGTTTTCAAAATCAATCTACACAAGCAACAACGAAGAGTATTTCAAACCAACGATCTCAAACAAAACCAAAAAAAAGTTAATCCTGCAAAATTGAGACAATAATGTGAGATCCTTCATTTAATTTAAATTTTTAAAACTTTACAAAAGACTGGTCTGAAGATGTCCTTGGGAGGATGACACTGGTCTAACCGCAAATAAATAAATGGATCAATGTTACGAAGATCTGTATCGCTTACAATTCCGGTACGAAATGATAGTTTTAAAAATTTATTTGTTACATTTCAAAACCGGATCTTGTCTCCCTTTTTTCTAAATATAATATTTAGATATAATTTATTTTTAATGAAATGAGCTATCGAAAAATAATATTCTTTATATTATAATTTAAAAAATAAAAATATAAAATTTTCTTACCTTCATCTTGGAACTCGTTGTGTCTTTCAGAAGAATACAAACAGGTGTGATGACATTTCCTTGAGGCAGGGGTCCTTTTATACGATGTAACCAGGAGTGAGCAGATCTTGTCGATTTGCGCCGAACAAAGCCACTCAGCAAGGTACCAAGTACCTAGTACCCGGTAATTATTGGAGCATAAAATGTGGTGACTTTGGAATTGGTGAAAATTTTTACTCCAGATCATATTTATTTTAAATCACGCACATTAAACGGACGTTTTGAAAATCGTACTAATATGAAAGTAATGTCTAATATAAACTATGCAATCAATTCAACTTAGTAACGAACACGGAGGTCGCGGGTTCATAACTCGGCTGTTTGATTAATTTGTTTCAATATACAACTTATTAATTTAAAATAACATATAGTATCTATATTTGCGATGAGTGGTGTATGTTTTCAGTATTGCCTTTGTAAAAGACCATTATTCAGAATCGAAACGTTTCTTTAAATGGCTGTAGCCGTGTTTGGTGATCAGCAGGCTTATTCTCTATCTTTTATGAGATCGTTATCGAGATAATGGACGGGATCTCCTGACAGATTTGTGTGATTTATTGGTTTTTTCTATGTACAACTACATTAAATGAATAAATAATCATGCATTCTTGCAGAAATTCATGTTTAAAACGATCTAAACGAGCTAAAATATGTTACAATAAATATGTAAAAATCACACAAATCTGATCACAAGGAAATCACATCCGTTATCTCGATAACGATCCGACAAAAGATAGAGAATAAGCCTGCAGAAACTAGCAAAACTTGAAACTTTTTTTTTTACTGTAAAGTTCCAAACGGACAAATAAAATATTGCATATTTTAGCAAACAGTTATAGTTATATATTAGTTATAACAGGCCTTGTTGGGAAATGGTGGGAAGTCCCAACCATTATCTTCCCATTGTCACTTCCCGGCAACATCAGCCCAAGGACATTAAAAAATGGGTATGAAAAATTGCTGTAAATAGTCCAACTAAAGCCGAGCAGTCAGGACATTAGACTACTTCAGAATCATCCGAAAAATTCCACATTTTGAGGCTTTTAGTGAAAAACTACAAGTTACCCCCTTTTAATTTATCTGATTTGTGTACTTGTTTTTTAAGCATACACAAGGTGGAGTCTTGTGCGTGGATACGCTGGAAGGATAAATTGATGCATAGGAAAGTAAAGCACAGGTTGATTGTGAAGTTACTATTTTTTTCATGTTTCGCTTTTCTATTGCATTCATTGCATTCAAACCTGATAAACTATTTATGTATTTTGTTAGCAGGTACACAATGACAACGTTTTATACAATAACATGGTTCATTTTCAAACGGTATTATTTGTATAATGTTGATGATAAATTAACATTTAGATAAATTGATTAAATTACAGAATAGTATAAATATAAATGGTATTATAAGCCTTATTTAATAAACAAGTACAAATGAATGTAATATTAACAAACGAATGATTGAATATAATGAACAAGTGCTTCAATAGTTTCATATGAGGTATTACAAAATTATGATGATTTTCCGTTTCCTTAGAATGTGGACTCCAATTAGAATACAAGGGCTTCGGGCATCAATATAAATCATCAGTATCTAATAGCCATTTTCAAAGATTACATTTGATTTTAGCAGTAAAAATGCTATCATCAGTATCAGTATATATTAATACGTGAAGCAAAAACTTTGTACCCCTTTTAAAGAAAATTGCGCGGACGGAGGAGTATGAAAATTCGCACACTTATAGTTTATATAGAGAAGGAGTGCAAAATTCTAATATTTTTTTAAAATTATGCATAAAAAATACATTAAATCAATAAAAAAAAAACATTACAATTATGGTCGAATTTCGACCATTGGGCGACCACTAGTTTCTTTTAATTGTCATTGATAGTGTATTAAATATTTTGAGTACAATATAATTTAGGGTTCTTTCACCGTATTTACTGGTACATTTCCAATAAATACGGTGAAAGAGACCGAAAAATTTTGAGTGAGTATTTTGTAGGTAATTGTTTTAAGAAGTAGGCACATTTACTCAGATGACTTTTGTAAACTTAAAAAATGTATACATGATCATTTTGCTAACCTCGTGCCTCGCATTTGACTTAAAATCAGAAGGTTACGGGTACGATTCCTGCGTCACGTAAAAATGTATTGACTTTGATTTTTCGTTATTTATGGGCGCTAGTTCTGGTTTCTAGCTATCATTTTGTTAGGTTACAAATTGACTCCAAACAAAAATCTATTTTATATATCTGTTCAATTTTCCAAGATGTTGGGTTAAGTTAGGTTAGTTGCACCAGTTGGCTGAAAAATATTCATACACAAAAGAGATTTTTCGGAAAACCTTTGTTGGCTACATCATTTTTTTTTTCAAACTTGGCTCTCCAGCGCATTCAAAAGTCACGAACCGGCACTAATGTGTATCATCAGAGGCTTGTATTTTTTTTCAATTTCAACCTTTTCAAACCTTCCCTTTTATGTGAATACCGCACAAGAGTCCCAAGTGTTCAGAACTTGTGGGCTGTGGGCCTAAGGCATTGCCAATAGGGTTCGGGTTCGTTTGTGAGACTGTGGAGAGAGGAATGAGATATGCAAGAGAAAGTTCGGGAGGCACCTGGTTATTCAGATCTGGTCAACAAATTTGGCTTAAGCCATTTCAAGCAACGTTTCGATTCTTAATCTAATACTTGAAGAGTATTTACCACTCTGGAACGTTAACAAATATAATTTACTATATGATTAATTATATGAGAAATAAAACGTAATATTAATTAAATCAACATTTACATGCGCACGCCTGGATATGGACCCGCGACCCGCGACTTCGGAATTCCTCACCAGAATCTGGCATTTCGACTACAGAGATAATCAGACATTATGTCAAATATTTCAAACTAATGATTTCTACCATCTTTAACTAATGATTTCTACCATCGAAGGCTTCCAAAAAGAAGTTGTGTTTTCACTTTTTTTTTATAGTTACATTAGCAGTATTTTTTAAATAACATTTTACAATTTTATGAGATACAATTTACCTATACGCAAATAAAATGTAATTTTGAAGAAAAAACTAATTATTAAATTTTATATGTTTAATTTTCTTTCTCCCCTCAAAAAGATCCTCCACACAGCATTCCAGATGACATAGGCCCTGAGGGAAATTATTTTCCTCAGGGCCTCCTGTGTGGAGTTAATGTAAAAAAAAAATCAAAACAAAACGCAGATTAAAAAAATTATTTCTTATTATTAATTTATTATTTATTAATTTAATTTTATAATTATTAATTTTAATGGAAAATTGGGTCCCATTAAAACTTGTAACCGCCTTGTTGTTGATGCATATATCAAAGAAGATGGCCTTGCCTGCCGACCGTTGTCCGGCTTTGGGTGTGGTCACCCACGGATGCCGGAGCCAGACCTCAGCCGCGAGCAGCGAGCAAACCCGTACTTGAACCTTCAATACCGGTACCTCCAACCTATCTACAATTATTATTCCAACCTACAGGTAAATCATTTTAAAGATGCCCTTCTTTTTCTTGTATTTCTTGGGCATTAACTGTGCAACAATTTCTAGAAATGTTTTAACTATGTTTACGAAATAATAACTTTTCTGAGTTTGCTAATCATTTAAAAAGAGACAAACTCATACAACAGGATTTAGCCTGCGAGAGAATGAGATAGTATAATCGGCCTCCTCTTTGTGCGGTGCTTCATAGCCTATCGGTCTCCTCTTTGTGCGACGCTGTGTAACCTTCACATTCTTGTATACTTTAGTTTTCTGAAGGTTTCACTTCTACCGCGTGTGAATTGCACACTCTGATTTTTTTGCATCGGCTTCACACAGGAGGCCTTGAAGAAAACAAATTCCTCGGGGCCTATTTCATCTTTAGGAATGCTACGCATAGGATCTTTTCAAGGAAAGGAAGGAGAGGAGGTTCTGGGTAGGAAAAAGGTATAAGGAGTGGGTAGGAACCTGAGGGTCCGTCCAAGGTATGAGAAGTGTGTAGGAACCGGAGGGTGACATCCAAGTGTTCAGGAGTGTTGGACATATGAATCCATTCCTTCCACTGCGGTACATAGCGATGGGTCGAGGGAGTCCGACTGTAGGGGGAAAAAGGACTCCCTCAACCAGTCTCAGTTATATTTTTCATGGGCAGGAAAGGCCATCAATTCATTCCATTCAATTCTTAGAGCTAAAAAAAAACTGAAACAAATTTTATTTATTGCATGGAAGGTGGCAATGGCTGAATTGGTAAAAGCGCACGTCCCGGTTAGACGAGAGGTTCTGGGTTCGAGTCCCAAATGGGACCATTATATTTTTTTCTATTTTTTTGTTCTCTTTCATATTTTCGTTTAGATTATTAGGGTTATCTTCTTCTTCAATGATATATTACATTAATGGGAAAAACCTTCAAAAGTTATAAAAAGAGAGTTGTTCTTACAAAAAATTAAATAATTTTGTTTTTGACAAGAAGCTTGTCGAATAGAATCTAGGGAGTCTGAATTTAATCGGAATTGCTACACACTCGGTATCTTTGAGTACTTTTGGGGTAAGAGGGGACTGCGGGCGGATGTTACAAACTATGGATGTTACAATATATAGATGATGGTCACTGTAACGCTGTCCGAAACGTTGGCTAAAGTAGGTAGCGCAACACGGCATAACACCCCAAAAATAAATAACAAAAATACTTTTGGCCGTGAAAACCTAAAAACATACCTAGTTTGAAAAATGTTTTTTAAACTTTCGATACTATCGATGTGCGCAAAAACATTCAAACATGTCCTATTTATAACGAATTGCCTGCTCCTATCTACCCATAATATCGACAGTCCGTCAAGGATTTACTCAAAAAATGGAGCGTGACGCGACCGTTTAAATGGTTTTAAATGGCAAGAACAAGTTGGTTTAAGAGGAAAAAATATTACACTTTGGTCCAAGAGAATATTCAGTCAACAAACATCAAACGGTATTCAGAAATTAGTGAAACTTCCTGAAAGATCATTCTACATGATTAACTTAGAAATTTTAAAATTCGAACCTGTTGTTTTTTTTTAACGCAGCAATATAATTTTTGATTTCAAAGAAGCGTAGATAAAATAATTTTAAAAATCTGTGAAAGAATGATTTGATAATTAGAATGAATGGTATACGCACATTAGTAAAAAATATTGAGTAGGTACCAAAACCGTTTTTAAAAAGGTGAATTGTCTTTTTCGGGAGTCAATTACGGGAGTCAATTTCGGGACGCCGCACTTTTTTTTTTACGTGGGTTCCACACAGGAGGCTCTGAGGAATTTCGAGGGATGCTGTGTGAAGTTTTTTTTAAGGAAATGGAGGGGAGGAGAGTTCTGGGAAGGAAAAGGGTTCAAGGGGTGGGTAGAAATCTGGGGTTCAGTGTGTCCTGGTCATCCGCCTCCAAGACCTAGACAAACCTCACCCCATGAACCCGGGCACCCCTGCTAAATCATCAAACGTAGCGAACCACGTGTTGGTTATCCAATAAAGGTTCCCGGGGCGGCGGTACCCATTCCCGCCTCCCAAATTGTAAACTTTTGAATGTATTAATTAATTTGTTCAAAAACCGGTGCTACTCGGTATGATCACAGTAAAAAAAATATATATTTGCAGATTACACCTCCAACCTATAGTACCTACTCGTATATTTGTATGTGCTCTACAAATACAATTAATTCTAGAACATACTAACTAGGCAGGTACCTACCTACCAATGAATCATTACTCCGCAAACTTATGTTTCTATCGCTGAGAACTCAATTATATCCTCTCTTTCTGTCACAGGAGTCGTTTATGGGAACGAGGAAGAGGTTACAAAGGATCTATCAGCGATTTGCCTTTACGCGGGCAGGTTCAGATAGGTACTCGGTAATCACCTCACTCTTCACGCAAAACCAGTTGGCATTTGACTTCTTGTAATGTAATTTATTATTGTCTCACTGCAAAAGGATAAATGCTTTGCGAACAGGTTGGCCCTTCAATAGTGCAACTTCGAAAGGCGTAAAAAGTTATTTACGTATATCACATTTTAAATATTAAGTTTCTACACTAACAACATGTATGTTGTTAGTGTATTTTTTTTTAATTTTTTTTTACATATTTTACAAAAAAAAGACAAAAAGTCCCGATTAACTGCTTTTTAGCAGTTTGTCTAACGGGTTTTTTACATTTGAAAATCTTATCATAATGAGTTAATAGTTACATTTTTACAATTTTATAAAATAAAAATTTCAAATTTTACAGATATATAGAGAAAAGAAAAAATATGAAAACATAAATATCAATTTTAAAATCTTTAGAATAATATGTCATTGTAAGCTAATACAAATTAATTATTTCAAGTTAAAGCTAGTAGTTATTATGGTTGTGTTTATATATAAAGGATTACTATTGTGCTGAAATATAATTTTGTACCACAGAATTGCTCTCACTGAAAGAATTTTGAGACTCTGATAAAAGTATGGAATATTATGTATACGAATATTGAAGACCTTTTTGCGTAATTTACATGTTAAAAATATCAATTTTACAGGCGTTGCGTTTGTTGGTATTGCAAATTTGAGTTCATCATCCAGACATGCAAGCGGTTTAATAACCAAGAAGCTATGCTTACATTGTTCAAAGGCATACTGAAAAACAAGCATGAGTGGAAGTAATTAAATGGATATAAGTTTTATTTGTGTTTTATCATATTATTATAATGGAATTCCACAACGAATTGTCTGACTAACTAAACTAACTAACCATCACGCCGTTTCCGCAGGGGTGGGCAGAGAGGACGGACCGCCAAACAACTCTATCTTGGCATACACTCCTTGCCTCGTTCACATTCATACATCGTCTCCATACATGCTCTTCTATTATTCTGACCCTCGACATGGCCCGACTCAAATATCTGATTAACTTGGTCGTGCCATGTCTTCCTCGGGCGTCCCCGACTTCTTCTACCATTTACATTTGGGTCATATATTCTCCTTGCACTCCTTTCCTCGTTCATTCGCTCCACATGCGCAAACCATCTGAGCGTTCCTTTCTTAATTTTAAGAAAGCACAAATTGTCAGTATCAAAAATAGAAATTTTACCAACAATTTCAACATCGCTATTGATACAAAGTAAATTAAAACTGCGCATCGTCACTTAACGGCGTTCTGTTCTGAAGTATTATTGTTAATTATTCCTAGGGCTCTAGGGTTATTTAGCCTTCGCCAAATGAACTATGGTGCAATAAAAAAAATTTGCAAACAAAATCAGAACACACCAACCGCAATACTTCAATCACTCGTACGACCTGTAAATATCTGATAACAAAGACAAATGTATCCATTTCAAAATCACTCAAACCATAACATGCAACCATCTAAATTTAGAAATGCAATCATTTGTATTGAGTGTTGCTTTATGATGGTATGCCACTTTGAAAAATCGATCTTAACATGGACTTCCTATCGGTAATATTTGGATTCAACCGTGTTCAACCGTACTTGGTTCAAACCGACTAAGTGTATTTTTGATGCTTTCTATTAAACCATTTAAGAAATCTTGTTATTCCTGAGTCCTATTTTAATTTTTTAATAGTCATTAAGAGGTATAAACCAACGGCCGAGAATTTAAATTTCGTCGAACGATAATCTTGCGATCGTACTCTTGCAACTGTACAGGGCGGTTCCGATGAGAAAGATTAATTATTCTCCATATAAGCATTTTAACATAATAACTCAATATCGATTTTATTTCATTCAAAATTTGCTTTGATAAACACCTACATTCAAAAATGCTCAAACTCGTGGTGATGAAACTATTAAAATTATGTACTTTTTGTAATTATTTTTTGATCATAAGCATTTATAATTTTTCAATAATGTCTAAGCAAAATAAGAATGTAATTATTTTTTAAATATTTTAGTTTGTAAGACAAAGAAAAACAAGGGCGCCGATCTTTTTTAGTGATTTTATTTGAACTTAAATTAAAAAAGTACATTTCCCAAATAATTTATTGATTTATTTTACTGTATGATTATATGATTTGAAATGTATGTTGTATAACAAAATTTTGTTTGAAAATTTAACAAATCTGCCAACGACCTACAGTGAAACCTTATTGTACTAAAAATAAACATACTTTATCAAAATTTTAAAAAAATTTACGAGATAAAAGAACAGTCTTTCGAAATAAATTTATAATTTTTTGTGGAAAAGAGTCAATATATTATTCCCTCTTAATTGAATCAACTACCTTTATATACGAGTTCTAGTAGTTCTATGAACGGTAGGCATCGGGTCCAAAAAAATTTCTAATTTAAAGTCAAAACCAATTTCCTCTGAAATCATAACATTCAGAGGAAATTTTGGAAATTTGTAAGTACAAAAATAATCTTTGCTGATGTCGATAATTTGATTCTATCATTACGTATTACAATTTGGGAGGCGGGAATGAGTACCGCCGCCCGGGAACCTTAATTGGATAACCAATACCTCTGCCATAGGTCACCCAAAATGGTTTGCTACGTTTGGTGATTTAGCAGGGGTGCCCGGGTTCAAGGGGTGAGGTGTGTCTAGGTCTTGGAGGCGGCTGACCACACCCTTTAAACCCTTTTCCTTCCCCGAACTCTCCTCTCCTTCCTTTCCTTAAAAAAAATCCTTCACACAGCATCCCCAAAGATGACATAGGCCCTGAGGGAAATTATTTTTCTCAGGGTCACCTGTGTGGAGTTCATGTAAAAAAAAGTATTATAAAACAACGTCCTCCCCCGCGTCTTACTGTCCGTCAGTTCGCGATAAACTCAAAAACTACTGAACGGATTTTCATGAATTGAGTGATTCATGAGAAAGGTTTAGGTATATTATTTGTCAAGGTTTTGTGTAAATTGGTTGTAAAATATAATATATAAAGGAGAATGTCTGAATGTGTCTTGGTATGTCAAGCGGGCGGTGTAGATTTGATTTGTACGCAAATTAACAAATGATAGAGTGAGTTAAAAGATTGGGTAACCATCCAGTAGATGTGTTTCGTTAGTCATAGCAACGTGTGGCCGGGTCAGCTAGTTTTCAAAATAAATTATTGTTTATTTGGCAAAATGATGTTTTTGTAAATTATACCGTTATCTAAAATAAGTAATTTCATCAAAATAGCTTCCTAATTTTATTCCGAGAAATAATTTTTTTAACGTGCCTTTCGCGTAGTGGGGCGAAAGACAGGTTAAATCCACCGCCACCGTTACGGCCACCATCTTGAACCGGAACCGGAACGTAACAAACGAATTTAAAGAACTGACAAATTAAATGCCAAATGGTCGAGTTAAAACAAGACTTCGCTACGATCAGCCAACAATTTAAAAATATGGTGATTTATTTCATTTTCGAAGTCAATATTTTGCCTCCTTTCTTAATTTTTTTTTGCTTTATAAGAACTGAGCCTTCACTGATTATCATAGTTTCATAATGTACTCTATATAGTTGATGAATAGTTTCCATCGTATACAGGAATAATAAACGATATACAAGAAAATTGTGTCAAGGAATGTCATAGTATCGCAGGCCAGGTGTGCCGTGATAAATATGAGAATTTATGACATGCACCACATGCCGAACTTATTTCAGTTCATAAACACAGGAACGGTTAAAATCGACGAAAATTTTTGGAGTTATATTTTTGGTCTTCCACTTAGTCTTGTCATATTTTTTTAAATAAATAATATTGTGCCGGAGTTGATGCACGATTACCGCGTACTCCTTCAAACGAGGATCGAGTTTCAATGCGCCCAAGATACTATTAACCCCTCAGGTGTCGACAATATTTTGTCATTTTGGTACAATTGGTAAAATTTTGTATTACAAACTTTTTATATAAACAGTTTTAAAAAAGTAGAGAATAACATTAGCAGATTAACCAAAAAAATCCCACATAGGCATCGCCAGTTCGTGGGTATTCTTGAGTGTTTTTAAGACAGATAAAAGTTTGGCAATGAAATCCAAATAAATGGAAAATTCATGAATGTATCCCAAAATTAAAAACTGTTTTGAAAAGGTGATGAAATACGCCTTCAGATTTTATAATTCGAAATAAACATATATTTTTTTTAAATATAAAATTTTTGCAAGTAAACATAAAAAAGGTTTGAAAATGGCTCACCTTACATTTTTTTTCTAACTAGAATTATTACTGATAACGAAAAAATAAAACACCTACATATTTTAATGTATTATAAATGTCGTCGTCAACTCTCTTTTGTGTTGTTTCATGAAGAAATAATTAATAAAAAATTCGCAAAGTTTCATAATTTTTTTGCAAATTACAGTGGTAATCTTTCGATTCATAAAGGTTGTTCATTTTAATGATTTTGTGGTTAAGTTTTTGATTTGAATATAAAGCGTGGTGTTTTCTCTTTCTAACACCATATATATCATATATCTAACCGTTGTAGTAAGAGAGACACAATGATTTCTATGAGACCTATTCCGAAAAGCGAACAAATTGACCTGACTGGCAGCTTAAAAACTGTGGGGAAGATCTGAAAATTCGGGCTGTTTGCCTGACTAAGAATGAGCATCTGAGGAAGAACAGTTATTAGCAAAGTAGATGACCATTTTGGGAGGCGGGTGTCGGTACCGCCGCCCCGGGAACCTTTATTGGATAACCGACACCTATGCCACAGGTCACCCCAAGTGATTCTCAGGTTCATGGGGTGAAGTTTGTCCGGGTGTGGCGATGGATACATCTGCCCACCAGCTGGATGGCAGGCCGGATCGGGAGAGACTGGTTGAGAGAGACACTTTTGACCTGTCCAGAAGGATTCTCTTGCCTTGCGCCGCAGTGGGAGAGATGAATTCATACAGACACTGGAGACACTGGCCCCCAGATTTCTACCCACCCCTCATACATTTTTCCTTCCCAGAACTTCATCTCCTCCCTATCTTCAAAAGACCTACCACACAACATCCCCAAAGATGACATAGGATAGGCCCTGAGTAGAAATATTTTCCGCACGGTCTCCTGTGTTAAAAATGTTATTGAAGTTAAAAAAAAAATTACAGGATGATGAATTACAGGGGGATGAATTGGTAATCGATGACTGGTCTGAAACAGGTGATACAGACCTGGTTGACACCTTGAGCAACTTAAATTTTGACGGCTTCACGAACTCTTAAAAAAATTGTTATATTGGTTAGAAGAATACTATTTAAAGAAAATGGAAACGACTTTTCATGCCTACATTTTTGGGCATTTTGTTTCCAGAACCAGCTTGGCTACTTTTTAATCAATTTTTCGTGAAAATCGGTTTCGTGAACACGTGAAAGTTTCTAACAAAACAATTATCATTTAAATCGTATTTGAACTTTGCCTGAAACAAACTATCTAATTTACAGCAATAATTCTTGCGCTCGGTGTAACATGCGATTTTATTTATCACGAGTTTCCTGTAAACACCCCAACAACACTCCACGGAACAGAGCCCCATGTTTTGTCAATACATTCCTGAAGTTTACCCCTTGCAGTCCATCACAGACGATACTTCCGAGTAATAGATTAATCCACATAATTCCAACAGCATTGGTTACCCTTATCGACAAACTTTAAGTAGTTAGCGAAAGTTGTCAGCGGTTAATGTTCTGAGAGCTTTAAAATACCTGTGATAACACGACAGCGGTTGTGTAATTCTGGTGCTCCGTGAGGCAGAAAGACATAGAGGGACTTCTGGGTTATTTATCGCATTGCATTTTGTGCAAGTAATTAAATACATAGCGCCCCCGCCCACACACCACCCTCACGTCCATCACGTTGTTGTTTGCTGCGAGGGGTTGCTATGACTAACTCCCCCTAACCGCGCACTCACCCGACTTCTGGTGTGGCCATACTTCATCTTTACACACAGAAATTAATCTTTTAAAACTACGAAAAGAACACTTAGACCATTCTAAATAATTTATATAAATTCCTACTGCAGGTATTCTACATCGCAATTACAATCAACTCAACGGTAATTGTAATATCCACAAATTTAGATATAAATGGTACAAGTTTTTAAAAAGACATCGGTTTGTCATTACTTTGTAAGAGTGAAAACAATAAAATCTAAAAAATTCTACGCATTTTGCGTCCTATTGCAAGATAGCCATTTAGTTCCTGTACTCTTCCTACTCTTTATTGACGACATTTATTAATAACATCAAGCTTCAACAATATTTATACTCATTGAATTTCATAAACCCACGAAAGCCACTCGTTCTAAAATACTGTTTAAATGCTACAATAACCGGACTGAGTATACGAAACACTCGCTTGTACCTAGATTACATAATAGATGTGCAGATGTGGCAGATCTATTTAACTGCACGGAAGGTAGGTACTAGAGGGCCTTACTATCAAATCTTTTCAATCAATTAATTTTATTTGTGCTATAAATTTTTTTATGTTATCGCATCTCTGGTGTAATTTCTCGTTCAAACGCCACAAATATCTGTTATAATCTTTATTTACTGTTCCTAATATGTTTCCTATGATTTTGTGACATGTGTGCTTATGGTATATTTCTACCGTTGATATTAAATAAATAAATATTAAATTTATATTATTTACATATAACATAAAAATTTACAAAAAATTACCCATTTTGCAAGAGCTTCAATCAAATTTAATGAATTGTATAATTGTGTAACTAATAATCTATTTATTAACAAATGGAAACCAATAACTTTCTGACGAAACGAATCTCCAACACTATTCAATTGTGCGATAAACCATATACAACTGGAGATATTAACTAAAATAAGAAACCTTGGAGTTATTTTTGACGAAAACTAATTTGTACACCACATGCATTACCAACAATATATGAAAACGTTCGGATTTTTGCTGAGAACCATTAAAAACCTTAATTCACTTCCTGTCGTGAAAATTTTATTTCGTAGCCATTTAAAGTATAATTCCGTCATTGGTCACCTCCACAGAAAATTCGTATAATAAATGTGTAAAGAATTCAGCGAAAATTTTAACCGTTATCATTATCTGTGTGTTTATGCTTTTCTCCTCAATATAAAAATAAACGGTGCAATCACAAGATTTACAGAAGTTGTTTAAAGTTTACCTTATGAAAAATCGTGGTCACCCTTCGCCTGGTGTCATGTCAATGCACTAGCGGGCGTCGAGACGCCGAATAAAAGCCTTCGCAATTTGATATGTGCCGTAAAAGCCTTTTCAACCGATTGCGGAACGGTTGCGATAAAACCTAACACTTCTTCATCAGTGAATATTGTGCTCTGGGAGATTTCGGACATTACAAGTTAAATTTGCTAATCAAATAATGTGTTAATTTGGTGTCTTTAAAAAAACGTTAAAATAATGTTATGTTTCAAACATTAATCTCGTTAACATAAACTCTAAGACATTGGCAAAGTGTACATAATAAAATCCGCGTGAAAGATATTATTATTATATCGGATACTTTACAGCCAGCCATTTAGTTATTCTTTCCTGCGATCATGCCGATAGATCTCTACAAGATAAAAAAATTAAAATCTACTAAGAATGTTGAGAAAGCGAACATCGAGCGTACAGCATCCACGACTACAGCAGATTCTGGATTCTGGACCACCATTGAGCTTCTCATGGGGAAAGAATACAAAGACTCCAACTGGGAGGCTGGGTCGGAAAATCTAGAAGGAGATTTCCGTGCTTTGGTGGGAGCTAGGGGACGACGCCGAAAGAGGAGTTCAAGGGGCACTGGACCAACTACAAACACAGCATCAATTGTTAAACAGATGGAAAACACTCTTCTAGTGCCTGGCATGGAGTTAAGGTTTGTTTCTAAAGCCTGTATTGTGAATATTTTGTATAGTAGACGTTGATTTTAGAGGAGATTCAGAGGATCTTTTGGGGTCGTTGGCGTGCATGCAAAAACTGCAGCTTTAAGCGTGACGAACTGGAGGAACACAGCAAGATTGAGGTGTTTCCTGAAGATGACCGATATTCATCAGGTTGTAGCTAAATTATTCGTTGAAGACAATATTAGCGACTAATAAACGAAAATTTTAGACAAAAAAATCAAAAAAAGATACGGTCGCATCCAGGTCACAATTAGGGGGGATAAAGTTGTAAATCTCATTTTTTAATTTATTTTTTCTGTGTACAACATGTCGCGAGTATTTTATCAAAATTTCAAGTAAATCGGAGCAAAACTAAAGAAGACACAGCGTTTCAAGCGACCGGCCCTCTTGCTCGATTCAAGTATATTTCGAGTTTAAAAAAACATTAAATCGATTTTCTCGCAAACAAATTTTTGAAATTCGTGAACATTATAACTCAAAATCTACTTGACCGATCCTTTGAAATTTTACACACTATTCTTACACATAAATCAACAGGTAGCGACGGAGAGTTTTTTTACCAATTTTTCCATTTTATAATAACAAATTCACGGAAAATTTTAGCAAAAATCGCATTTTTGACTTCAACATGCGTCTTCACTGTCTAGGAAAACAACTTTTTCAGGAGATTCGCTCTCACGGACTTATTTATTTATATTTTTAATTTAAAAATTTTTCAAAGATACTTCAGATGTCATACTATAACGTGTTTATAAAATAAATAAACCAACATTATTCATATAAATCATGAAAATATGCCTTTTTTTTGCCCTTAAAACCTTACCCCCCCTCCCCCCCCTTTAACGTGACCGAAAGGGATAGGATCGAATTAGCTCAGTGGTTAGAGCAGAGCACCGGCAAAGCGTCGTGGTTTCATTTTCTACAAGCATTCGCATCTTTTTCTGTTTCAAATTTTTCGTTTGAGAGTCGCTAATATTGTCAAGAATAATTAAAAATTACAATTTGAAGTTTTACTCATTAAAGTTATTCCAAAAATATATATTTTTAAATAAACTATTTAGTCTAATTTTAATCGCATATTTTTAAACTGAAAAAGTTTTTTTTTATCTTAAATACAAAATAATGCGGTAGAAAAACAAACAGCTATTTAATAAAGTTTTCAAATTATGATAATCATAAGAATACAAATTATGCTAATTCTTGAGATAATCGACCAAGCCAAGAAACCTTAGCAAAGTTGAGGTAAATGTTTATTTTTCGCTTTATGCAAATTTCCCATTTTGTTGCTTCAAGAAAATAATATACGAATATCAAATTAATTTGATAACAATATGAAAATAGTTATTTATTAACATATTTGATAAACTTATGTCGTGTACACATCATACACATCAAGCATAAACTTCGTAACGAAAATATTTTGGTTAACTTTTAATTTTGAAATTGCAACTTTTCCGATCTATTTTCTTACCCAGTGTAGCTTTTACAAAGAGTAGCTTTTACATAGGAATAGATTTTTTGCCTTAATCATTGTGAATTTTTGTAGCGTTGAACTTTATTTACTTTTGTCCATTTTGCTAGTTTTTGAGTTTCAACACGCTTTTTTATTGAACAATTGAAAAATGTTGAAAGCAATATGTCGTAAAAATAATATCATCTTGTGACAGTTAACTTAAATTTCAAAGCTTCACAGCTTTTGAATAAAAAAAATAATACTTCAAGTTGTCAAGCAGACGGCAGACTTTACGCAATCACGACAGTGCTCAGTATTCGAGAGTTTTTTTTTACATTAGCTCCACACAGGAGGTCCTAAGGAAAATAATTCCATTCAGGGCCTATGTCATCTTTGGGGATGCTGTGCGGAAGGTGTTTTTAGGGGAAGGAAGGAGAGGAAGTACTGGGAAGGAAAAGGTTTTTTTTTTCTTTTTATTACATTAGCTCCACACAGGAGGTCCAAAGGAAAATAATTCCACTCAGGGCCTATTTCATCTTGGGGGACACTGTGTAGAAGGAAAAGAGTATGAGGGGTGGGTAGGAATTTGGGGGTCCGTGCATCCAGTGGTGACGTACGAATGAACTGCGGTGCAAGGCAATGTTCCGAGAGAATCCTGGTGGAGAGGTCAAAAGATCGCCCTCAACCAGTCTCTCCCCATCCGGCCTGCCACGGTGTTGGTGACAGACATTTCCGCCGCCAAGATCCGGACAAACCTGATCCTATGAACCCGGCCACCCCTGGTAAGTCACCAAACGTAGTTTACTACTTAGGGTGACCTATAGCAGAAGTGTTGGTTATCCAATAAATGGTCCCCTGGGTGGCGGTATCCATACCCGCCTCCCAAAGTGAGAGTGGAATTTCAAACGAAGCTACCGTTGTATTTCGGTTTTAAATTCAAAAATTCGTCAAAAAGTGTCGCCACTTCCGTCGGCAGGTTGGTGTGGACGTGCCCCGTGCAAGTATAGGTACTACGTTTTAGTGAACTAGCATTATCCCTCCGAATATGGAAAGATTGACCGGAATACTCCGTTGTATCAAGCGGCAATATATTACATGTGACGTCATTGCCTATTTTTTATTTTATTTAATTTTATTTCTATCTCGGTTACTTTGTCCTGGTGACTATCACTGGATGACAGTGGATCCGAGGAACAGGCTATTTTCGGAATCACTTCCTATTAGATTTGTAAAGTGGTCACAAATACTAACTGGGCGAAGCTGAAACAAAAGCCGCCCGCAGAGCCTAGCAACAAAAACCTGCGAAGCGAGTTTTTAACTGCTAGTTGTTATAAACGCATAAAAAAATAATTTGAATGAAAAATAATTTAACAATCTCACATCCTGCTATTTACAATACTATTACTAGAAATAAAATAAATATTTCCACGAAGGCTTGCTCAACGTAGAAAAAACGGAATTAACAAAGTATAGAAAATAAAGTTTCAGTACAAACTTCTTTCATAACGATATAAACACGGTGTTTATAAAACAGTTTTCTACGTAAAACATTTAATACATAAAAGAGGTTTTAACTTTACCTCTATTATTATAAGAAACTAGTGAACATTACCATAATTATAAGTGGCAATAATTTCGCTTTCTACTCTGCAATGAATCCGCAATTATTCTAGCAAGAAACTTGGTTTCGCATGATTCGATGTTGTTAAAGTTTTGGTTTGTTTGTTAATTATGTTAAGTGAGGCTTTGTTTGTATGCGTAAACAAAGCGGAACAAACACTTAAGGTGCTACCTCACTTACGCAAAAAACATGTAATATAAAATAATTATTTATCGGCCGGAAATGAGACCTGATAAAAAATATGTGATATGAATTAAAAAAGGTGCGTTTTATAATATTTCCCACAGTATTTTTAATATACTAGCAAGTACCCGGCATGCGTTGCAATGCCATTCAAACAAAGAAAGTGTTTTTGAAGTGAAAAGTTTTTGAGGACCGAATTTCGAAAATTGAATTTTGATTGAACAATTATTGTTTTGCAAAATGTCATTCTTAAATTGTAACATCCTTGACAGTTTCGCAAGAATTTTTGTAATGATTAAAAAACTTTTCAGATGTATTGTCTTGTGGTTGTAATAATCCAGAAACCTTCGCGGGGGTAGAAAGAAGGTATTTTGTAAGCTTCAAATATTTCCTGTGCTTAATGGTCTTATACGCTAATATTTAGTCTTCAATCGCAGCTCGCGTGCCACCTATTGCAATTTTTATACAAATTTCATAATGCCAGAGCTCACCAGTATATATAGAAACCTTCGTGGGCGTGCTCACAACAACTCACCGAAGTTTGATCGCAATCGGATGAACGGTTTAGCAACGCTTAATATCATGATGCCAGAACTTACTATTATATATAGAAACCATCGCGGGCATGCGCACATCAAATCTCCAAAGTTTCATCGCAATCGGATGAATGGTTTAGCAACGCATAGACATCTCATATACTCATGTAAATATACCCAAGCAAACATATTTTAATGTTATATAGATTTTCATCACCGCGAAAGAGTTCGCTTGAAGCCAGTGAAACTATGGCATCCCCAATCGGAATGTATTGTGAACTGAAGGGAGTGGGGAGAGGAATTTTATAGGGAAAATGAAGATTTATAACATATTTCTCTTGAACTATTGTTTTTTAAATTGTTTCTAAAAAAATGTATGTTACTTTTTAAGATAATTTCTGTAAATTTGTAAATTAGTAGATTTCTGTAAATTTATTAGTATTTATTCACATGAAATTCCCTCGATAGAAAAAAATTGAAAAGTATTCTTTTTTTGTTTATTTATGTGTTATGGGTATGAAAAAATTCACAGTGTAACTTTAAATTGTAGATTTTTGCTGTATTTTAAACGAGTCGTGTTTCATTAAATAGTATTACAATTTTAGCTTAATAATTATCGTTTTTAATATTAGCGCACTCCCTCTAACATGTCTCCCTTTGAACCATTTTTTTTTTTTTTTTTTTTTTTTTATTCTTCATTTTAATCACCCGCTAAACTGCCAAGGCAGTTTGTCAGCAGGTCAATTTGACAATATTAATAAAACACTAAAACATAAAATATTATAAGAAAACACAATAGCAAAATAGTTCCAGAAGAATAAGTACCTACAATACAAAAGCATAAAATATACAGACAGACAGATATAACACAGGTAAATTACTGATAGATTAAATTAATTATAGATAGTATTTATACATAAGATTACAAACAATATCAGTACAAAAAGTTTTGACCCATTAGCCATTTTTTAATTTTTCTTTTGAGATCAGTGGGGCAATTGGATTCGATTTTGAAATTCATCGGCATCTTATTAAATATGGTGGGGACAAGATAAGTGAATGTCCGTTGGCCGTATTTATTTATAATTTTCGGAACGGACAAACCCTCATTTTTACTAAATCTAGTGCCATGTTCATGATCTACTTTTTCTTTGTAAATTGAGTCCGACAATAGGTTTTGGCATACAATTTTAAACCATAATATTCCTCGCACAGGTAATATGTTAACTGATTCATAAAGTAATTTTATGTCCCTTCTTTGTGCATAAACACTTTTGCTTACCAAGAGCTTAGTCAAAGAGTTTTGAATCGTTTGAATATAACCTATATTTGTCTTGCACGAGTTTCCCCAAGATGTTATTCCGTATCTGATAGTGGATTCCGCTAGTGACAAATAAATTATTTTTAGCGTACTAATGGGCATAAAATATTTTATTTTGTAAATTCGCCCCGCAATAGCTCTTAGGCGTTTGCAGATGTTGCTTATGTGGGTATCCCATTTCATGTGCATATCTACATTTCTTCTACTTTTTGCCACATAGGATTAATTTAACGTGTGCCGAGACTTATTACCTGTAATATAAACCAGCGGTAAAAAAACAGCTGATTTCCATTAAAAAAAATAATAAAAAAAGTTTAACCCGTTGAAAGATTCTAAAAAAACGAAGACGAATTAAAATTGCCCTGATTCCACACGAGGTTTTGATTTCATTCGAACATTTTGTAATACAAACCTAAAAACCCACATACTTACATAACGAAGAATGTATCTTTTGTACCTATTCATAAAATTAGGTCACTGGATAATGAAATATCCCATGTAATATTTTTTACTACAGGCCTGACCTCGCCCAAATGCGTAGAAAACGTTATATGGCCGTTCATTAATTTCGTAAAAAAACGAAAGATGCAATAATTGTAATAGCCCAATCTGCAGATTTAGCGTTATGGCCTTATACTGACATTTTGCGTGCAGAAAATATATAGATAAATATTATTTACCTACCATAATAATGCATGTAGATAAATCTTCCAAAAGTCCATTACGCCTTTATTAATATGGGATCATTATGTCCCTACCATATTAGCGTTTCAAGGACGACCACTAAAAGGTTATTGAGAATAAGAGGTAGAAGAGTTCTTTGAAAGGGCAATCAGTGATAACGATTTGCATGTAGGAAAAGAGAATCAGATATGTTATGACTTGTTATGGTAAGGTAGGGTAGTTTGTTTCTCAGCCATAGAGAAATCGAAAACTTATAGAATTAATCCAAAATTAATAAATAATTTTAACCATTTTTATTGTTAAACTAACATGTTTCGTAAGCAATGCTAACTTCATCAGGGTTGACTTAAAACTGCACTGTACTGGTGCAGTTGCTGCTGCACGGTGATCCAATAGTCCAGGAAAATATCGAAATCGGAGTCCACGCCCCTTTTTGGAAGGAGTTTAAAAATACTTGAGAAAAAGCTTTTGGAAAGGTTGGAAAAGGTATTTGAGAATTTTTTTTACAGGTTGATTTCGTAAAGGCCTGTAAAAAACATTAACTCCTTTTTTACGCATTGTTTATTGTAATAACAAGGAAATTTAAAATTGATTTCACGGAACCAAGCGACGCGGAGCCTATACGTCTATTCCCCGCTCCGGCCGGGGCCAAACTGGTACAAAATGGGTGTGGCAAATCAGTAGGCCTTGGGTGGACGCCATCACTTTGAAAATCCAAATTCGTCGACTGCCGGCCGTATTGTGAAATAGCAACGCGACAATGCGATTTTTGGGATTATTATAAAAAAAATGAATTTGCTACATTAAACAATAAAACCATATCCGAAAATAGGTTTATAAGTAGGAGAGTTTGCACTTGAAAGTGTTTTTTTATAGACCTAATACTTTATTTTTTTCTAGGCTTATTAAAAGACTTATAAAAAATTACAGATATTTTTAAGGGCCAAAATATGTTCTACACGCAGTATTTAATAATTGAAGCATCTATAATGCGATCAAATTTTCAAAACAAAAATACATGATATTGTATGATTTTGCATTACTTCATCTTAAAAAGTAAATCCTAAGCATTACTTATGAAATATGTTGGTTTTTAAACAATAAAGTGGTTAAAACTAAGTATTTATTAATTTTGAATTGAAATCGTTCTGTAAAAGGTTTGCTGTGTTTGAAGAAGGTACTAATAATTGTTACAGCTTTACTTGTATTAGTAATGTCTAAACGCCCGAGTTTCA
Source organism: Glyphotaelius pellucidus (assembly GCA_936435175.1). Lineage (NCBI taxonomy): Eukaryota > Metazoa > Arthropoda > Insecta > Trichoptera > Limnephilidae > Glyphotaelius > Glyphotaelius pellucidus. The sequence goes on from OW386541.1 coordinate 2,462,143, forward strand.
ACGCTATTTTTCTAGTTTCAACTCTTATTTCCATTTAAAAACATGGAAAAAATAAAAATAGTGTCTCGTCTTTTAGTTTTCGATACCTATGCGATTTAATTCTAAGTTAGAAATTCCAGGCAGAAAAATCTGTGTCTGCTCGTGTCGGTAAGATTATTCAGTATTACGTTAAAGTTTGTTTCCATAGTTTATATTTCCCATAAGGTCTGTGATAAAATTAAATTTAAATTAAAAAAAAAAAAAAAAAAAAAAAACTGTAGTTAAAAAACGTTAAATATATATTACTTCACTTTACAAAAATCTTATACCATGATACTACTAAAAGGTTGCACCTGAGCTATCGCTGGTAGAAAAATATATTAATATAACCACAAACTACACGAAGGACAATTAAGGGTAAACTTAAAATAATTTGTGTGCCTTTTTTCAAAGAATTGGCATTTTATACGAACAAACTTTTTTTTCTTATTCGTATTGCGTGTTGACAGGCGCAAAGAAAAATATTATCTTAAATTACAGCAAAACATGCAGAAAGGGTTTTTTCGTAAAATAATTAAATTACCACCATCTATGAACAGAAAATTATGAATTATTTTAAGTTTAACCTTACGGTTGAACGGAACTTACGTTATAAGATACGCATTAACAGTTAACACCAATTTAAATATTTTAGGTTAAAACACTTTTTGAAAGATAAGCTTTAAAATATTAAGAAGAATTAATTGTTTGCGCCCATACTTATTCAATACGAATATGAATAAATATTTTTGTCCATAACAAACCCAAATCTTTCAAGAAAGGCTAAGAAATACAATTTTGTATCGGTGACTCATCCCAATATTGTACTGTACTTTATTGAAATATTTGAGTTTGTTTATGGACGAAACTATTTATTCATAGTGAAAATATACAGTCCCAAGCAAATAATTCACGTTCATATTTTAAAGCATAACCACTGGAGCGCTTTTTGCCACAAAATGGCATTATTTAAAATACTCGGATTGCTTTGCTGCCAATTTTGGCAAATTTTCCCTTATTTGTAAGTAATTAAGTAGAAGTTTACGATTTTATAATGTTTTTTTAAATCCTAAGAATATGTGATAATCGACAAAAGTTAGGTGAATTCATTGGCTATATAGAACTATAATCAGTTTGTATGTCTCCGTATTAAAATTCGGAGGTTCGATTTTTTTTTGATGTGGGCGGAAAATATTCAAAATGATCACGAAAAAATGTCGAGCAATCGGAGAAAAAGGTTTTAAATTGCGCTGTTGCTCCGCTTATTTGCAAAACGTATTTGAATCTAAAATAATCAATTTGGTGCCATCTGTTAATGCGTATATTATTAACGTGGGTTCCGTTTAACCTTAAGTTAAAACCCATTAAAAAACAAGTACCACCTTTCATGTGAGTCAAAAAACCTGTCAGAGAGTAGTAAAAGATAATGGTTTAGGTGGAAGCTCCATATATGTATTATATTCGATGTTATTTACGAGAATCCGCTCGCAAACACAAATTTTATAGCCAGGCCCGCGTCGTAAAGCTCAGCCAGCGCCGTAAAATGAAAAGTTTCGATTATATGGTAAATGCCTATGAACATAATGGCAGCGATTAGCCCAGTCCTATCGCCCTACCTTGTACTGTCAGGGAGGTGGGAGGTGGGAGGTGGGACGTCCCTTGAGTTCCCCAAATTATGGCCACCCTGAAATAACCCACCCTACTGCTGAGACCGGGCAGGTTTACTTGAGCAAGTTGACTTGAGATACGTTCACAAAATTTAGCCCGAAATTAATCCATATATATAAAAATGAAAATATGTTTGCTTCTGTCTCTGTATATATGTATGCTATGCGTTGCTAAACCATTCATTCGATTGCCATGAAACCTTGGGAATTTGATGTGCGAATGCCCGCAATTTTTACTATGTGTGTTCTGGCATCATGAAATTATGCTATCAATTCATCCGATTGCGATGAAACTTTGGGGATTTGATGTGTGCCTCCAGCGATGGTTTCTATATATACTGGTAAAAATTGCAATAGATGGCACTCAAGCTGTTTGAAAACTGAATGTACCGGGAATGAATGTATGGAATGCAGGAGGGAGGAAGGGAACCCGGAAGGGGGGAAGGGAAATTGAGAGAGGGTAGGGAAACTCGGGAGGGGGTTCGCGGAAGGGGTGAGGCGAATCCGAAAGGGGGCAGGGGAGCTTGGGAGGGAGGAGGGGAACTCGGGAGGAGGGTTCGCAGGAGAGGAAGGAGAGGCGGAAGGGGAAAGGGACGAAAGGGAAAGGACACGCAAGGAGAAACAATTTCTTTATTAATTATATTAGCAACGCATGCCTGAAACTCGCTAATATTTTATAATTTCCTTTTACTTTCCTTTTGATTTTTTTGAAAACTATTCTATCAACCCTAAATAAAAAATATTAAAATGTATTTAATCTTAGCATTTACGAGTATGTATGTTAAGTCTGTACGCATTTATAGATTTCCTACGTCTGTCTCGACACGGGTAAATCCTAGTGAGACGAGCATCGAAAAAAACAGTTTTAACTTAATCTTTGTATAAATAAGTGAAAAAATCAATTAAGTAAATGTTACAATTTTAAGGCGGAACTCCTGCGCCACAATACACATGAATACTAGCTTGAACCACACTATAAACGTTCTTTGTTTTCCGTCTCCTGCGTTTTTCGAAACATGGCTTGAAAGATTGATGTGAACAGGTGTGAAGTTCGCGCGGTCCGACAATTTCTGCTTCCCGCTTCACCCACTTCAAAAATAATATTAATATTAATGTTGTTAATATTCGTTATTATACTATAATTTTATTATCAAATATATTTATTATATTGTATTTAGGTATCATAATATTTTAAACTAGTGATTATTAAGCTTGCTCATTGCGCATAACCTCAAAAACTTGTTCGGTTTGATTCTCCATACATGACCGCATCGCGCGGCTCTTGTAAAAATATGAACACATTTCCCCCCGCCAGCCTTCCCCCTTCGCCCGGGAGATGAATGTTTTCCGTCGGCTGTGGTAAAGCTTGAACACAGGGTTTTTGAACACGAAGTGTTCAAATTTTCAATGTTTTGGGTGCTGTTCAAGCTAGTGTTCATGTGTATTGTGGCGCAGGATACGGGCCTTTAGACAACACTCAGTATGGAATAAGGTACGGTGTTCATACTTTTTAAAAAGAAAGATAAACATTCCCGTGTTACGAATAACCAGACAATATTTGAAAATCTTCTACTAACAACACAGTAAGCGGAAAATGTTGTTTGTGTCGTGATGGAGGACTTAGCTAGCCGAGGAATCTAACACGCGACGCCTGGGTGGGACCCACTGTAAATTATCTGATTAATTATATGCCTTCTTTCGTTCTCCTTTTTTTATTTTTTTTTATTTGTCGACACATTTTGCCTCTTTTAATTTTGACTTTGACTGTGAAAGATCTAGAAAAGAATAATGTTTACCCACTTATGGGAAAGTCAGTAACGGATGTGACCAACACCTCTGCCATAGGTCACCCCAAGTGGTACGCTACGTTTGGTGACTTAGCATGGGTGCCAGGATTCATTGGGTTTGTCCGGGTCTTGGCAGCAGATGCGTCTGCCCGCCTGCCGTATGAGCAATAATTCTACTAGCGACAGAAAACGTATGATAAATATAATATATTAATAATCATATTTTCACAACGTCAGATCTTACCATTATATACATCCTATATTACTCTCATATAATGAAGCTTTCTTTTAATGAAAGAATTTTTAATATAAGTTTGTTGGTTAATGCGTGAAAGCGTAACAAACATACGCAGTTCCGCATTTATAATATTAGTATAGATTTTCATAGTTTCTTAATTATTAAGGAAACTCCTTAACGCTTCTAAAAAACTAATTTTTACGTAGAAAACCGACCTTGCTAAACAGAAATTGCTTCGGTAAATTATTCTTAATTATAATTCTTAATTAAACGCAAACGATTCACTAAAATTCTCGCAAATTGTAAACTTTCAGATGTTTTGCAAATGGGTACAACAATTATGACACATTAAAATGGAAAACCTCCTTTACAGATAATTATTAAATCCTTAAAAGTTTAATAGAAGTACCTGGCGAAACTAAACCAGGGCGTTCCTTTGTGTGGCAGCCAAAAGGCTGTGGTGAGTCACGAATAAGTTTCAAACAATGGAGCATATTACATGTATGTGGGTGGAATTGGGGTCGGGGCGGCAGCACGGGGCTGTCGTCAGACAGATAATACATTCGGCAACCCTAACACAGTTTGGCATGAGTAGTTTAAAACACAGTTTTTTATTTTTTTAATGCAAAAAATATTTACTGGCCTGCTTGTTCTCCAATCAAATAACAATAATAAAATCATTATTTATGAAATGTTTCATGTACCATTTCAGGTAGACAGTAAAAGTTTTTAAGAACTTTTACTTGTAGATGTGGTTAGTAAAAATGCACACTAATTGTAAATCGTCTTAAAAGGTGGTAAAGCAGAATTACTAGAATAACTTGACCACAAATACCTACTAAGTGTGTGAGCATAGCTTCGTTATACGGGTTGTTCTTTTTAACATAGGTAACTTTTACATTTTTTTCATTGAGTCACATTTTGTTTTTACTATTAATGAATTCTCTCTGGATCTCAGAGGGGAAATTGTAACAAGGGTGGAAGGAGGCCTAAAATGCCTATTGGGGGGTGACAAACACGAGCTACGTGTATACCTATTTCGAATGACAACCCACGTGACAGAATTAACGTACGACATAAAAGTTGTAGGAGACAAGTTTGTGAGATTTTTTAAAATATTTTATTAAACTTCATTAAAAATAATAATCGCCGTTTCTTGATAGGTTATACCTTTTGGAGTTTAAAAATAGTTTTATATTTTATGTCGTCATATCATTTTTTGTAACATTATAGAATATACGCAAGTCGAGGTGGCAGAAGACAACTGTGATTTTTATGAAATACACTTCTATCACGAGGAGTTACAACTCTGTAACGTAATTTTTAGTAGAAAAAAATAAACACATATTTTTTTAAAGCGCACACAGTCGTTACGTCTTTAGTACAGTAGATTTTAAAGTAATTATAAAACAATAATATTGGTAGTTCTTTAAATTTTTCTCCAGTAACTGGTGGAGACAACTTTATGTAGGTTAAAAAGAAGAACGATCCATACATACGACTAAAAAATTAACTGCATAAATGTACTATGCATATATTCGTATATGCGCGAATTTTGGGGTGCATCAAGGGAAGACATCTATTAAAAATCATTTAATCCAGTAAATTCAAACCTCAAATGGCCAGCACACCCATGATTTTATATTATATTAAAATAATTCTCCTAATTAATTACAACACATAAATACTTGTCATACATAAACATAAATAAACACGTAAACACCTCAGCACAGGTGAGGTGTTCACGAAACATACAACAATACCTATCCACAGTTTCACCTTCACAAACCTACCTTACACCCAACATAATAAAATTACAAAATATATTATGTAAAAATGTTTTTCAAAATTGATCGATAGGTAAATACTGTAATACATAGAAATAAATAAATTCGTTATGCAATTCTACGAAACAAAACATTGAATAAATTCATTACAAAAGTTACATCAATTAATAAAACAATCGTTAATTTGATTTATGAAAATATAATTTCCTGTGACAATCGTCGAAATGAGTGTAAAAACCGTTCCACGGGCGTCGCGGCGCTCACCATACCATGGAAGTGACGTCCCCAGCTAGCGACGCCGACGGCTACAGTTTGCGGCGTCCCTCCACAGTTGGTGCATGGTGTTTTTTGCAGTCGCCGAGCTTCCGCTCCTAGTGGTGTCCATTGTGCAACAAGGTTGTATATATATACTTTTTATTTACATTTATCGTAGTGATAAATATTATCACATGTGAAAATTTTTATTTTCATTTTAGACCACATAGCCACGTGTTCGAGAGATTATGCGACATTTTTGTATACATGTTTTTTTTGTTACCCAAAATGTAATTTTGTCATATGTATGATGTTTTTTTTAAACTTTATTGAAGTCCACGTGTTCACGTGTTTGGGAGAGATTATGCGTCATATTTGTGTACATTTTTTACCAGAATGAAATTTTAATCATCACAGTATTTTGAATGCACTCCATCTGAAACCATTTTAATCATTATTCAAACAGAAAATTGAAATTTTTCTTAAGGTGACGCACGTTTGTATGTTATATATATGTTCGTGGTAGATTATGTTATTTATTTAAGTTTTTTGTATTTCATTCATTCATGTTATGTACACTGTAGGGTGATATTATTTGATGACCATTTTATACTTTGTTTACCAATAAACTAGATAAGAAATCAACTATGTATTGATACACAATATGTAAATCTGTAAATATTGTTGGAATGATGTGAATCATATAAATATGTCACTTTTTTACCCATAAACAATGGGATGTAATTTCATAAATTGCAAATAAAATTAAACAAAAAGTTAGCATCTCGTCCCAGAGTCGTAGATGCTCTTAGTATCACCCCGGTGAGGGTCCACCAGAATGAGGTCCGTCAGAATCGAAACTCTCTTTGTAATTGCCAGTATAATAATTAGTGTGCCAGCTAAAATGCCAACAATACGCCGGCTGATACTATTTTCGTAATAACTAACTTGTTTTTTGCATAATTATGTTTTTGTTATTCTATGTAGTTTCACAAGGGAACCACATATAATCAGAGAAATGTTTTTTTCTCTCTAATGCTATAAAAAATATTATATATTGAAAATATACGAATTATTCTTGAGTTATATTATAATTTCCAGCTAAATAAACGTTCTTCACAATAAAAATTAGCATTAATATGAGGTTTTCCTGTAAATAAAAACAATACTTTTGAAAATGAAAAATTATGATATTTTACACGGAAATTGCCTGCTTTTTGACAGTTAAAAAATCAATATTAGAATGTATTTTTGTTTGTCAAGAGCATTTTTTAAGTTCCAAAATACCTAACAAATCCACGGTGAATTCGTTGGCATTCCAAGGGTTTAGTAGTTTAATGACCAAATCTGAACAACCAGATTCCGAAACGTCCCCTTCCTAATTTCGTTTCTCTTTCCACTTCGATCAGTTACACAGCATTTGGGTGATGGATGTTCATTTATAGCCATTGTCGGTGTTGTCACACGTCACACTAGTGATCGCAAAAAGATTTTACAAACATAATCAATAAACAAATTACATTTACGAAAAAATATTAGGACAGTGATGTACTGATGCCGTAATTTCACTTAACTTCCAATTTAGCTTGGTAATGCTTTTTTTATCTTATCATACATTATAGATGGCCGGCGTGGTCTAGCGGTAAGACTCTTGACTCGCAATCCGAAGGTCGTGGGATCGATCCCGGCGCGGGGCGTGGCAAACAAATTTTGTTTGATTGATTTGTGCTATTTCACAATTAATTCATTTAAAATAATAAATAGTATATTTGCGACACGTTCCCGAGTGGAAGATACTCTCAGTATCGCCCTGGTGTAAGACCACTATTCAGTTTGAAATGGCTTTAGCCGTGTTTAGTGAGTAGATCTGAATAGCCAGGTACTTTCCCACATTCCTCTTCCCATCTCCTCCCCCCCCCCACTACCTTCAGCCTCACAACGTACCCCAGTTGGGGATGACATAGTCTCACTGGCTCCAGACGAGAGCAGTTGATACTCTTGTGCGGTATTCACATTAAAAAAAATTAAAAATCTTAAATATTCTCTTTAATTTTTTACTTTTAATAAAACAATTTTCACTTAATGCGGATTACTTAACTTATGGAAGCTTATAAACCTCTTTGTTATATTTAATCGTTGAAGAAGATAACATCAACATCTCAATGAAAATATGAGACGGACGAAGGCTCAGATAAAAAGGTAACGATCCAGATACTCTAGTCTCATGTGGACTGGCATCTCTATTAATTACGCTATTTTCACGTAATTACTCATAGATACAATCCGTTGATGATATCAAACTCATTCCTGCATTGTTGAAATACTAACATTATCTTCAATTATTTCCCTTATTCCAGAAATCATCTACGTGTAAATATTCGAGAACTTTGCAATCACACCAAAAATATGGCAGCCAAAAAATATCAAAAAAATTTAAGGTAGTTAGTAATTTAAATTGGAAGTATGAGAATGACGGAAATTAAAATTAGTTGGCGATAGCTCAATTGGTAGAGACGCCAGTCTCGGTAAGACTAGAAGATCTCGGTTCAAGTCTCAGTTGCGACCGTTAGGTACCTTTTTTATTTTCTCTATTCTGTATTCTTTGATAATTTGTTGTTGATGTTATCTCCTCCAATTATTAATTAAACAATTTTGTAAGAAACAAAAATGTTTAAATAGTGTATTTTAGCTTTAGTGATGTATGTGCCAGTCTCAAGGGACAAGTTGAAACCAGTCCGGTCTAGAAAATAAAAATTAAATGAAGAATTTTTTTTTACTTAATTCCTAATTCAATTTTTAAGAGAAACAAAGAGGTCGATAGATTAGTTATGACCTAGTTATAGTATGATAACCGTATAAAGGTTGAAGTATGATAACCGTATTCAACATCTTGATTAATGACTGATGGTAGTATTTTTTTATGATTTGTTCCCAGGAACCTCTGGGGCCGGTGCCAGCAAGCCATGGGGTCAGGGCAGGATCGCGAGGTGCTAAGGAAGCTGCAGCAGAGGAACCGCCAGGAGAGACTGGACGCCCAGCAGCGCCGCATTAAGGCCAGAGAGGTGAGCGAACCATCATCAGGTTATACCGTCTTTACCTCATCCTTTATATCATCTTTACCGCTCATCAGATTACCAGCCGCCACATTCTCCATTAATAATACCTACACCAAATTATCATCCACCACATTCGCAATACACCAGAATACCCACTGGAGCATTTTTGGTCATATTTTGGGCAATTTTCAAACACCCGCGAGCGCCCGCTGGCCAAAATGTGGCCAATTTGAAGAGATATTTTAAAAAAAAAATTGTATTCCCTCATGTTCGGATCTTTGATACGGCTAACTTGGTAGTTCAACAGTTTAACAAGAGATGCATCGTATCTCTAGTATACTTTTGAACTTTCTACGCTGACAATCAAATGTTAGCAGACGCGAGTTAATTTTTTCAGGACGATTTATTGTCGCGTTCAAAAAATCTTGTGGAAGTTCATTTTAGGAAAATTCTGTTCTTGTTGTTGAATTCTCTTCTTTTTTAAAGTTATTTCAAAGTTCTGGAACCAAAAATTAGGTGCGTAAGTGAAGTTTGGTTTGCGCCTGTCAAAAAAATTTATCTTTCGAGCGGGGTGTGTTTTATCATTAAATCATAGGTGTAATATCGTAATCTGTGCATTTTTTTAATATTAATTCAATATACACTTAGTGTAAAAAAAAATATTATTAAAAATTTAAAAAAACATCAAAAATGTCTCCGGAGACCAAAATTTACTATACCAAGCGTGTCAAAAATAGCAATTTTATGTTAGCTGGGGTTTTCCTAGTACGTAGGTGGGGTTTTTGTCACCACGCCACTTTTTTATGCAAGGCCATTTCAAATGAATGTTTTATAATAAATTGCTTCACAAACAGATTTCATCAAAGGAAGTGGCGTCGATGTTGACACATTTTCTATTTTTTACTGCATTCCTGTCACGAAAAAGATAATTTAATATTTTTTTCCTTTTGTCTAGACCAGAATTGTCGATAAGAAATCGTTAAAAACGGTATTCGGAACGTGACGTGTAATAAACATGGGAAATAAGGTGATGTGCTTATGGCCGTCGCGTGCAAGTGAACAATTTTCTCGGAAAATTCGTATTAACCACCCGACACAAGCATTAGCATTTACCATCTTACCGACCCCACCGTACTCGGGGCTTTAAAGCAATACCATGACAGAAATATTAACTTCCGAATGTCGTCGATGTTCTTTTATCATAGAAAGCAGTTTGGTTTGATGTTTGTGGCTGTCTCTCACATAACCAAGCACATTACAGACATCGAATCCGGTATTACGGCAAAAGTTGCAAATAAGCTGTATTTTATTATGCGCGATATCCATTATTATTCGAAAAATATCCACTATTATATTTTGCGTATGTTAGAAGTCAACTTGAGTACAATTCTCCTGTCTGGAATCCACGTAATATACATGTAAAAGCTGTTGAAAGAATACAAACCAAATTCTTACGTTTTCTAAATTTTAAAATGGGGACTCCAGCAATTATGTTGAACTACAACACTCTGTTAAATAATATGAATATGCTCAAATTGTCAGACAGAAGAATTTTCCCTGACTTGGTATTTCTATATAAAATTCTACATGATTTAGTTGATGGTCCGGTATTGCTTGAATTGATAAGCTTCCGGATACCACAACGTAAAATAAGAAGTCAGGATTTATTTCAGTGCAGAAATTCTGGGACTAACTACCGTATGTATTCTTCGTTACCCAGAATACTAATGGAAGGAAACAATTACACCAAGTCAGTGGACATCTTCAGTTTATCTTTAAACAAACATAAAATATTGTTACTGAGGCAGTTCAGTTATGTACAATAAATATTGTATTTCTATGTACCATTCATATGTAAAAGCCCTGAAAAAGGTAATCTTAATCAATAGATAAATAACGAAAATGCGTTGGCGACGTTTTTATGTGTATTATCAATAATAAACCTTGCATTTTTTCACGTAATATTTTTAGTTTGTTGATCATTATTATCAGTAACAAACTGGAGGATTTTACATCTGTCAGTTATCTGCCTACTTAACAATTAAATCCCAACGGTTTTCGTTAATCATTGAGCTTGCTTTGTTCATCAAGGGTTCCGCTGAATGACGCGAGCTTAAGTAGGATTCACCTATTTACGCCTGAGTAGGTATTTGCAGCAAATTTACAATACAAGCAGCACAACAGATTTACAGTTTTAAAGAAAGAAGAGTCAGTATATTTTCTGCTTCATTTTATCAAGTTTTCTCATCAATGTTGTTTACTTTCCAAACTCTTCCGGTAATGGTTTGCTTTCATCTTCTCTTCCCATGTTGAAAAAACTTAAATAATTGAACCTCGTTTCGAGGGCGTCACCATTATAGATAATGGAAATTTTAAAATATATTCAAAATTATAGTTCGTTAGTTCCTCTTTTGGTGATTGCACAGTGCACAGGGCTTCACGTTTCTTGAGCGAAGCACTTTTATGAGGACAAAACTTTTCTTCTTCATTGTTGAAAAGCGGCAGAATTTAGAAAATTGCTTTTGGCTCTCCGTGCAATTTGTCGTTAAAGTAATACCGCTTTTTCATGATGCCTATAATTGAGTTGCTATTTATTAACTCAATGATAAGTTGTTAAGAAGCTTGTCTAGTAAGTATTATTACCGAGTAAAGATGATTGCTCGGAACATCATGGAATAAATATGGGTCTTTGGAAAACCATAGTTATGAGAAATAATTATGTTGAGTCTGAAAGAGACTTTTTATAAAATTCTTATAATTACTTTGTTATCTCCGACGCAAAGAGCTTCACATTAGAAAATTTATAGACATTTGAAAATCTACATAGTTTTAATACTCACGTAGATACTCAAATCTTCAACCTTCCTTCAATAAGAATAATTTTACTTTTTTTATGTGGGGTGTTTGTTTAGTTATTTAAGATTTAAAAGTATCACCGACAAAGTTTAAATGCAGATTAAAATTTAACAGCTAAAAGATTAATATTTTTTTATTAATTACTAGCTTTTACCCGCGGTTACCCCCCCCCCCCCCCTTCCCACTCCCCACCCCATCACCTTCCCCCTCACCTCTCCCCCTTCCGCATTCCATACATTCATTCCCGGTACATTCAGTTTTCAAACAGCTAAATTTCATGATGCCAGAGCTCGAAGAAAAAATTATCCAAGTTGGTGCAGTCGTTCGGAAGTTATGCGCGTACAAACATTTCGGAGATTCATTTTTATTTATAATTATCAACATCGTTTCCACGGCAACAATTTGTTTTCTGACGCTAGCAATTTGGTAAAGACAGAAAACGTCAAAAAAATATAATTTATTAAATATAATTTATTAATATTTATAATTTCATAACGCCAGAGCTTACCATTATATACAGCCCATATTACTCGCATATAATGTAGCTTTCTATTGATGAAAAAAAAAATTGGTTTATGCGTGAAAGCGTAACAAACCAACACACGCAGTTTCGCATTTATAATATTGGAATAGATAGATATGCCGCAGCCCCCACAAATACTTTTATGTCGCTGAACAGATAATAAACATTATAAATGCCTTCCATTTGGATTTAAAAGAAAACCTATGTCGCCATTGACTTAGTATCTTTGGATCTATCCCATTTAGCATGCGCTGGGATATCTCTTTTGAATTTCGTAATCTATTTATATGTTTATTAACGCTCTTTTTGGGGGCTTTTACATATTTTATGAATAATAAGATATATACATTATTTATTGTACTTAATTGAATAGCCTCAGTAACAATATTTTATATTTGTTTAAAGATACATTGAAGATGTCCACTGACTTGGTATAATTATTTCCTTCCTTTAGTATTCTGGGCAAAGAGGAATACATGTGGTAGTTAGTTCCAGAATTTCTGCACTGAAATAAATCCTGACTTCTGGTATTACGTTGTGGTATCCGGAAACTTATCAGTTCAAGCAATACCGGACTATCAATTAAATCGTTTAGAATTTTATATAAAAATACCAAGTCAGTGAAAATTCTTCTTTCTGACAAGAGCATATTCATATCATTTAACAGTGTTATAGTTCAACATAATTGCTGGAATACCCATTTTAAAATTTAGAAAACGTAAGAATTTATTTTGTATTCTTTCAACAGCTTGTACGTGAGTATTATAATGTGGATTCCAGACGGGAGAATTGTACTCCAGCTGACTTCTAACGTAATGACCTTACTTGTCTCTACGAAATTCCCGGTTTCAAATCTTATAACTATTGTAGAATAAACAAAACGGGAGGCGGTATATTATTATATGTTAGAGACGATATCATTTTTCTACAAAAATCATTAGAAACTAAACACTTTAAAAGTGTATTTGGCATTATTACTTTACCCAATAATATATCAATGAACATTTTAGCGATATACCGCCCTCCAAATCATAGCGAACCACTGTTTCTGAATGAAATCTCATCCATCTTATCAAATGTTATTAACCCCCTCGAAAATATTTTATTTTTTGGAGATGTTAATTTAGACTTATTAAACACTCAAAACCCGATTATTATGACATACGAAAACATATTATCTAGCCATTATTTAATAAAGTGTATCAACGATGTGACAAGGGAAGCATTAGTAGCCGGAAATGTTACACGCACATGCATAGATCACATTTTTATTAGATTTAATAGCAGGCAGCAACAAGCTGACGCTCTTTCATCTTGTATTTGTGATTTTACTATAGCTGATCACTTCGCGACAGCTCTCAACATCACATACAGTAGTGCAATTACTAAAATCAAACTTTGCGGGGAAAATATTTCAATATTATCTCAAAAACGAATTGATAAATACATACGTAGTTATAATTGGAATGCCCTGCTTGCGGAACAAGATTGCGCTGACGTATACAATAAACTCAAAAACGTTTTTAATGACCTATATGAAAAAAGTAAAATCACTTTCTGTCCAAAACCAAAAAAAAGACCATTTGCAACAAAATTGTGGATAACGGATGACATTTTAGAAAAAATTAAAATAAGAGACTCCCTATACAGAAGATGGAAAAATTCACCCACCAATAAAACATTCGAAAAAAAATACAAATCATTCAGAAATACTGTTTCCAAATTAATCGTAAAAAGTAAAACAACATATTTTAATGAAACATTTAAAAACTATTTCAGCAATTCCAAAAAAACATGGGATCAAATTAACAAATTATTGGGACGTAAAACAAAAACAAACTGCGATGAAACTATTTCAAAGTATATGCTAAATAATAATGGGCAAACAGAGGAAATAGTTGCAAATAGACTCGCAGAGTACTTTTCAAACAGTATTAGCTCGATGTTACACAAATGCGACTACAAAGCGTCTAATACAGCTCCCGTTGAGCTGCCGCATAGTATGTACCTGCCCAGAGCTACTTGTGAAGATATACGAAAGATTATCAGTCAACTGAATAATTCCAAGTCACCGGGGATTGACAATATTCGAATGTTCGATATTAAAAAACATTTAACCATTCTATGTCCGGTAATTACCCATCTAATTAATAAAATCTTGTCTCAGACAGTTATACCGGATGAGCTCAAATGTAGTATTATTAGGCCAATATACAAAGGGGGAAAACATTCCGAGATAGAAAATTACAGACCAATAAGTATACTGCCAGCTATTGAAAAAATTCTAGAAAAATACATCTCCGTAAATTTAATAAAATACCTAGAAAGTTTCTCCATTATTGATCCCAACCAATACGGATTTCAAAAAAAGAAAAGTACAGAAATGTTACTGCAGGACTTTTCGAATTACACAAATCAAGAACTCAATGATAAAAAACATATTCTGGTTTTATTCATAGACAACTCTAAAGCGTTTGATACTATTGATCCGACAAAACTATTACAGATATTGGAGGCGATTGGAATTAGGGGAAAATTACTAGAACTACTCAAAAACTATTTAAAAAATCGACAAATTAAAGTGAAACTCTTTCAAACTTACAGCAAAGCTAAATTTATGTCAACAGGAGTCCCGCAAGGGTCAATCCTCGGTCCAACATTATACATAATATTTGTTTCACTCATGAATAAAATCTTCACATTTGTTAAACATTACGTTTATGCTGATGATACGGCACTAGTTATTTCGCATGAAGAATTAGAAATTGCAATAAAACTCATGCAGCACGATTTCTTATCCTTACAGAAATGGTCACATGATGCGGGTCTTATAATAAATTAAAAAAAAACTAAATTAATGCATATACGATCTCCACATGCCAAATATACCATCACACCTGTAATAAAGTCGCATACATTTGAGTGCATACACAATTCGTCACAGTCCTGCAAATGCGGAACCATTGAACTTGTACAAACATATGTATATTTGGGGATAACTGTAGATATGCACATGAAATGGGATACCCACATAAGCAACATCTGCAAACGCCTAAGAGCTATTGCGGGGCGAATTTACAAAATAAAATATTTTATGCCCATTAGTACGCTAAAAATAATTTATTTGTCACTAGCGGAATCCACTATCAGATACGGAATAACATCTTGGGGAAACTCGTGCAAGACAAATATAGGTTATATTCAAACGATTCAAAACTCTTTGACTAAGCTCTTGGTAAGCAAAAGTGTTTATGCACAAAGAAGGGACATAAAATTACTTTATGAATCAGTTAACATATTACCTGTGCGAGGAATATTATGGTTTAAAATTGTATGCCAAAACCTATTGTCGGACTCAATTTACAAAGAAAAAGTAGATCATGAACATGGCACTAGATTTAGTAAAAATGAGGGTTTGTCCGTTCCGAAAATTATAAATAAATACGGCCAACGGACATTCACTTATCTTGTCCCCACCATATTTAATAAGATGCCGATGAATTTCAAAATCGAATCCAATTGCCCCACTGATCTCAAAAGAAAAATTAAAAAATGGCTAATGGGTCAAAACTTTTTGTACTGATATTGTTTGTAATCTTATGTATAAATACTATCTATAATTAATTTAATCTATCAGTAATTTACCTGTGTTATATCTGTCTGTCTGTATATTTTATGCTTTTGTATTGTAGGTACTTATAAGTTATTCTTCTGGAACTATTTTGCTATTGTGTTTTCTTATAATATTTTATGTTTTAGTGTTTTATTAATATTGTCAAATTGACCTGCTGACAAACTGCCTTGGCAGTTTAGCGGGTGATTAAAATGAAGAATAAAAAAAAAAAAAAAAAAAAAAGCAAAATATAAGAGTTAAATACACTTTATATTGTTAAAATTTCTAGTTAGCCTAGCCTAGCCTAGTTATAAATCCCAACATTTTTAAACCCTTATTACAGATTTCTTTTATGTGGTTAACAAATGAAAGATTTGATTGAAAAGTGATGCCCAAGTCTTTAATTCGTTTTAATGTCTCAATAGCATTGTTATCAATGTTGTAATTAATGATCACTGTAGAAGAAACACGAAGCACGCTCACATCGCATTTCTTGGGTTCTTCATTATTGGAATATTATGGTTTTATGCCTGAAAGTAAATGTAACAAAAAATAGTATTTGTGTACCACGACGGTGAAAACCGAGTTTATGCTAGGCCTAGAAATTAAGTAATGAGACGTCGATTAATTATGGGTAAGTATACCTAACTTATCGGAAACATAATGTAGTGACTGTGATAAATGATGTCGTGACATTTATAAAAGCGCAGAGAAACGGCCTATTAATAATGGTTATGCGACATGATGCCTCCCCGCCGGTATTTTGATTTCCTATCCCTATCTCCACCACCCCTTCCCACCACCCCTCGGCCACACTACCTACCCCTACAACTTTTATATTTGACCTTAGGTTCAAAGGTCGCACGTAGTATGTTAGTATGACATTTTGCAAAAAAATTGAATTAAATATATGATTAACGCCTTAGTACGTTGCCTTCCACATAGGTACCTAGAATAGTTTATTTATTTATTAATCTCGAATTAGCTCACTTCATCGTGAATAGTAAGCAAATAATTTACAAACGTTAATTTACAAAAAAAACAATTTAAAAAGAAAGACGTACATTCCCGGGTTACGAATAACCTGACAATATTTGAAAATCTCCTACTACCACCGTAATAAGCGGAAAATGTGTGCTTTGATGAAAAACTTAGTCAGCCAAGGAATCGAACACGCAACGCCCGTAGATGGGACCCAAACGCGATGCCAACTCACCCACTGACCGGTCAAAAACTTTTTGGAAAACAAGTTTTACAATATTGTGTGGGTGTTATGCCGTGTTGCGCTACCTCCTTCTTTAGCCAACGATTCGGACAGCGTTACAGTCCATCATCAGGGCAGATGTGTTACTATAACTCTGCCCGAAACGTTGGCTAAAGAAGGAGGTAGCGCAACACGGCATAACACCCCAAAAACAAATAACGAAAATACTTTTGGCGTGAAAATCTAAAAACGTATCTTTTACAATATTTAAAAAACATTAAAGTACATATTTTCTTTTTCATTTAATTACTAGCTACTACCCGGCATGCGTTGCAATGCCACAAAGAAAGTGTTTGTGTTTTATTTCTGTATATCATTAAAAATAATTACTATTCTAGTAGAAAGTTTCAACTTGAAAGTGCCTTTAAAAAACTTTCTAGTTTTCATCGAAATATAAAAGATTTACGTATTTAATAATTAGATATTACCCAAGGATCGTAGAAAATGCCTTTAACAAGGTTATCTCGTACGGGCCTTTTTCGAAAAAAACTCATCGGGCCGCTTTCGAAATTTCGAACGCGTGACGTAGCTTGAAGTAAAACACTGCCACTTGTATTGCAGTTAATTCAAATCTACCAGTGGAATATGGACTTCAAGCTACGTCAAAAAATTTTAACCAATCACCGCTCTATCCTCTCGATGAGCTAACCTTGTTAAACGCATATTCTACGAAACTTGAATGTTACTCACAAAAATCCCGGGATGTATTTTGACGTGCATAGTAAGTGCACGTGCATAGTCTGCAAAGTAAGCAACATGCGAACACGCATTTCAAATATAGAATTTCTCCAGGGTGAATTGCCTAAAACCAAAAAAAAAAAAATAGAATTACAATCGTCGAACAATATTAATACGTCAACGTCTGCGTGTTTGAATTTCAGAACCCGGCTTCGAGTACATGTCTGACGCCACGCCATACGCGCCGCGCCACAAATAACATCTGTGTACGTGGAATTTCAAACAAAGCTACCGTTGTAATTGGGTTTCGAATTCAAGAATTCGTCACAAGGTGTCGCCACTTTCGTCAGCAGCTCGGATGGGTTCGTGTCCCCCCTAGGTATAACTGCTACGAATTTGTGAATATGTAGTATCTCTCCGGATGTGAAAAGATTGACGGTAATACATAGTTGTATCAAGCGGCTATATATTACATATGACGTCATTGCTTGTCTCAGTTACTTTTTCCCGGTGACTAGCTACACTGGATGACAGTGGATCCGAGGAACGGGCTATTTTTGGAAAGAGTTCTTATTGAATTAAAAAATGGTCACCAACACTACCTGGGCGAAGTCGAACCAAAAGCCGCCGGCAGGGCCTAGCAGTAAAAACCTGCGGAGCGGGTTTGAAAATAGGTATTCTTTTTTATATTTTTCTCAACACATCCATCGTTTCCAATTTTGAAAAGTTCCCGCTCTAACAGTACGTACTCACAAAGGAGAATGCTATTTAATGTTGCTATTTGTGTTAACAGGTTGATGAAATGGACCGCCTGAAGAAGCTGATTCTAAGCGGAAGATCGCCATTAGACGAATGTCCCCCTGAGATAAAAGCTCATCCGGTCTTCGTGTTCTGGCGACTGGTCAACAGGGAAGTGGAAAAAATGCACAAGGTTTGTAAAAAGCATTCATGACGTGATTTCGTTTTCTATTCTTAGTTAGTATAAAAAATATAGATAATGGAAGAAAATTTTGCTGTTACTTTCATTTTATTTGCAATCGTGCGATTCTAATATTTGGTCAAAAATAAACAATAGAAGATATTTTCAATAGTCCAATGGATTTGCTTTATAGAAAGTAGCGTGACTGATATTGAGTGGTCACTGCTGCTAATGAGACGTCAATGATTCAATTCACAATTCAGACCATAAGTTGGAGTAAAATAAACACATTTCAAAATAATTGTGCAAAAACAGAGCGTAAAAAAAAATGTGAACTATGGCATACCGCATACCCTTCTGAAACCTTTCCCTCTTTCTCATAAATCACGTTACAGAATTAGAGGTTACAACGACTATAACTAACGAAACTTCACATCTCATCAGATGTTAGGAAGGATTGGGTAGATTATGGTAAGCAGAGAGAATGGAATGCCACATACAAAAACCTTTCTTGGCATACACTACTATACTCAAAGCCCTATAATAACAGACTCTGTAGATAAGAGTATATTCAACAAATTTCAAGTATTAGATGTTCGACAAATTTACACAAAAACAATTTAAACTCATCTCTTTAAAAACAAAATAAAGTAAATTTTACAACACATGAAACACGCGGCATAAAACAAATACAACATTCTACAAAGAGTGTGGTGATTTTTCACCAAAACTACGCTATATAAATTAGCCAAATATGATTATTATTATTATTAAAGAAACTTCAAAAACATTGCGACTACAGAATACAATGATCTTACCTGTCGAAACAAACAATTAAAAAATCTAAACAAATTCTAAATCTTTACTAAACTATCGATCATCAACAAAGGTCGTGCAATAATTAATCAACTCATCCAAACCTAAATTAAAAGTTCTTTAATTCTATTTTTGTTCAAAATCAATTCAACCTGATTAATTCTATCAAATATTTTTGTCTCCAACTTATTAAAAATTATATCAATCGAAATAGCATATCAAAAAATGTTCCTATTGTTAAAATAAAATATTTGTAAACTAGCCTGTCTCAACACAGGATATCCTTAGAGAGACAGGCATAATAAAACGTATAGGTAAACCTTACTTACGTAGATGTACCTATAAATAAATAAATCATTCACAAGCGCAGTTAGTGTCGTGATAAGACCCGACTCCATTTAATTCGCGAGATGTCTTCCTGGAACTTTCCCTACTTCTTCTTCCATTCACTTGAATACAGTCATTCGATGAGGTCTGGTCTACATGTCCGAATTATCAAACTGTAGAAATGTAATACATTTCTGATGACAGTTTCACAGATATTCTTACCTATCTAATATTTACGTAAAACAATGTTTACAATTCTCGTCACGTTTTCATACAGTTTCTCTGTCGGCAATTGTATTGTGGCATTTCTATGGCTTAGATTTATTGCATTGCTTCGAATTCATCGCCGTTCCAGTACTCATTTGCACGTGTTACTTACCGCGTATTCTCGGAGAAAACATTTACTGTATTTACCTGTTCAATATTGCACTGATAAATAAAACACTACGTAATCGTACCTACGATGTAAATACGCCTTTGAACTAAGTCCAAATGACTTGACTAATATGAAGTCGGAGCTTTCTTCGACGAGTTAAACACATGCAACACGCTATTAATTCTATTTTCATTACATATGTAAAAGTAAAAAAATATATATATAACGCACAGCGCTCTATCGTGGTATTTAAAATATTGAAGCAATATGATTTATCCATCAAGTCAAAGTATAAAAAAAAAACATGATTAAAGAAAAGGTTATCGGTTACGGCTGGTGCATGAACTCGGGACCTTCTAGTATAAGCAGGGCCAGGTGTTTGTAAAGCGAAAATGGACCTCCGCGCGTTGTACTCCAAAATATTTGAAAGGTCACTTTCCCAGGACAAGTTCGGCACGAGCTTTTGTTTTTGAGAGATTCTTGATGTAGGTCAATTTCACCGGGGTCGATTTATTTTTCGTTTTTCCGCCGGCCGTCTTGCAAACGCGATTCCTTCGAAAATTCCCTGGAAGCCAAAATTTCGTAAAATTACGTCCACGGGGGGTTTTAGAACGTTAATCGTCGTATTTATAACTTTTCGCAAAAACAGCGCTGCAATTTATTTAATTAGGCAAATGCATTATAAAAGTTATTGTGATTTGACTTTTTTCATTGTATAATTATGTTTATTATAAGATTTTCAAACCTTGACAAATATTTTTCAGATACAAATATTTGACAAATGATGTTGTTTCCAAGAATTATTTCAAAATTTTCGGAAGTGTCTTCCTTCTATTGTAAACTTTTAAATGCAAATACTGCTTAAAACAAATGCCTCGCTGCCATTCATTCACACCATTGTGGACGGCTAGCTTCACCTTTTAGGACAGTTTTTACCATGACTTTCATTTCCAACACTGTTTAAATCATATATCTCTTTGACTTTTATGAGTCCCTGACAGGCTGGGAAAAATGTCTGGTGGTTAATTTTCATCTAGTTGGTAAGTGTATAATTTGAGATAAATTTACAAATCATTATTCATTATTTTCCTCACCAGGCCCGCGTAGACGCCTACTACAAAAAATACCGCCGGGCCCGCCGGAGCGCCCGCCGCAGCAGTCCCCGCGAGCTGCAGGGCTCCGAGGAGTCCAGCTTGGTCAGCTGCGCGGAGGGGGCCCAGCCCCCGCTCAGCCCCAGCTGCTCGAGCTACCCGAACCGCGGGGAGGGGGGCACACCGGAGCCGATCGTCTATTCCCCCGTCGAGCCGGTTAACGAAAAGTATGAAGACGAAGACATTAAGAAACTGAGGAGCATGACGGTACGTAATAAAATTTAAAATTAGTAATCGCTGTCCATTTTGAGAAGCGAGTATGGGTTCTTGGGTTGAGGTTTGTTAAGGTCTTGGCGGCCGATGTGTCTGCCTGCCTGCTGCTTGGCGGGCCGGATCAAGCCTTGTTTTTGTTTACATGAGCTCCGCACAGGAGGCCCTGGGGAAAATAATTTCCCTTAGGGTCTATGTCATCTTTGGGGATGCTGTGTGAAGGGTTTTTTTAAGGAAAAGAAGGAGAGGAGAGTTCTGGGAAGGAAAGGGGTTTAAGGGGTGGGTAGGAATACGGGATTCAGTGTGTCCTGGTCATCCGCCTCCAAGACCTAGACAACTAACCTTACCCCATGAACCCTTGTTGAGAAGGACTTTTGACCTCTCCAGCCAGAATCCCTCGACCCATCACCTTACACCGTAGTTGAAGGGGTGGATTTATAAATCCGTCACTCCTGGACACTCTGACGCCCAGTTTCCTTCCAACCCTTCGTACTTACTTCCTTCCCAAAACTTGCTCATCATCCTTTCATTTAAAAAAAAACCCTACAGCCCACAGACCCTGAGGATTTCCTCGGGTCCTCCTGTTTGGAGCTACGAGATTCGAAACTCATTGTAAAAATTCTAAAAAGGGTTCAAACTGAAGCAGTATGTGTCTGAATCTGAATGTGTACATCATAGAAGGTTCAGGTATATACTTTACATACCTACATATATGTATTGGTTAGGTGTAGGTTGTAGGTATCCTTTCTTAGTAGTATATAAGTCGAAGATAATATTTTTGAGAAAAATCATTAAATTTTTCTTCTTAAAAGTTGCTTCTTCAATTATATTTATTAAATAAGTTCTTCAAAAGGTATTTTTTTAAAATTGGTTTATGAAGTCCGTTTCAAAGTTGTTTTTTTTTTAAGTGAAACTATTTTAGTTAGTGATTTGAAATTCGGAGGAAACGGAAGTACGTCACTTAAATTTAATATTTGACGGGTCGTGGGTTCGAGCCTCCCATAGCGCAGTGGGTAAGGCGCTTGAAAAAATCTCAGCGGCCAGAGAGACAGACATCCATCGAACGGAGGTTCGAATCCTACGAAATCCATAAAAAATAAACATTTTTATTTTTGTGAAATCAATATCCGACCTTTAAACCACTTTAAAATAAACAGGCAAAAGAAAAGAAAGCGACATCTAACGACTTTATAGTTTCACTTCTACCGCGTGTGAATTGCACACTCTGATTCTTATTTATTTTGCTTTTTTGATGTGTTTCATTAAATTTAATTTCTTCTAATTTGTTTCCAAAAATGCGTTTCTTAAAATTTGTTTCTGACATTTTTTTTAAAAATTGTTTCTGAAATGTTACATTCATTTAAAATAACATATTACGCATAATTAAATTATATTTGTGGCACTTAATACTCGCAATACCACCCTGATGAAGACCGCCATTCAGAATTGAAACTTGCTTACAATGGCTTTAGCCATGTTCAGTTGGCGGCCAGATCTGAATAGGTAGTTACTTTCCCACCTTTCTATTCTGCACATTATTCCCCTCCCCACTACCATCATCATTATCCCACTTCTAACCCCAAATGGGGACGCCATAGTCTCACTGACTCCAGACAATGGGAGCAGTTTGTTTTTAAAAAGGATACCTAGTCCAATAAATACCATTTATCAAAATTCTGAAAAAAATAGTGGGTATCAACAATTTTCGCAATCGTATCAACTGTTAAAAATTTTGTCGATTTCGTTGAATGTAAACCTACTTGGCAATCGTCCAAAGATCATCACTTACAATATCATTGCAAATGTATAAATGAAACTCCATTCCAAACATCCAGAATTAATATCAATCAGATAAAATCCTCAATACAGATAGATATATTTTCGAATTATTATTATACGCCTGAAAATATTCTTATATCAATATTTACAGTGGAAATAAATTCTGAGTGTGCACTTTTTACATATTTATAGAGTTTATTGGTTTGTTGTAGAACTGTAGTCATAATTAATTTTAAATGATTTGGTATTTTAATATGCTTTCAGACTGTGGAAGAGCTTTACCAGATGGCGGATAGGATTATTGGTGTACCCAGGGAGACAAATATGGCGCGATAGTAGAAGCAATCTTCACACAACGATTGAGATTAAAAGTATCAGCTATTTTTGTAACACATTTGCTATTCTTAAATACATCCAAATCAATAACAATGTATTGCTTATAGCTACACCTTACCACGATTCAGAAAAAATATTTATTTAGAAATATTCGAAGGCTTAGGTACAGATATACAATTTTTTCTATAAAGTGGAGTGCGACGCTACCCTGGATATTGTGGATAAAATTTTGCTTGATCCATCGTTATTATTTTAACTGCCTGCAGAGTGCACGGATAAGTTTCAAAATACATGTATAAATACCGTGTTATTTGCTAATTATTAATGTTATTTGTATCGAGCTCAAAAATTGCAGAATTTTAAAAAATTTCGTACCAATTTTTTTGTATAATATAGATCTGTACCTGCTAAAATTTGTTTTATTCCATGATTTTTAAGTGTGTTTATTTTATCTTGTTGAACCAACATCATTATTAAACATATTTGTTAATCTCAATAATATCAACGGGTCAAATAGTATAAATATTTCCCCCATTGTTTAAAATACTGTTTTTTGTAATATTTGGACATGGTGAGAGTTGTTTTCTGGTAGCTGAATGAAGTTTTAAAGTGTGTCTACTTTTGATATTTATGTTTAAACGACTAAACAATAATTACGTCATTATTTGGGCATGGTATAGTTCATAATAGTTTATCTGGTTGCTGATTTTAATTTTAAATGTTTTTATTCTTTACAAAAATACAATTATATCACTGTTAAAATACCAAGTATGAAGTCTACAAAATGTCCATTATTCGTGCATGACTGTCGTTTGATCGATCTCAGTAATTGTTCCATCACAGTTTGCTCTTTCCCTTGCGGCTGAGTTCGGCCCTGATGAGACCCGAGGGCTTGTCGACGGGTTGGAAGACCTCGATGCTCTTGTTTCCTGCACTCAGCTTGGCGGGGAACTTGGTAAAGTCCACGTTGAAGTAGTGCTTGTTCGGCATCACCATCGAAATTTTGGAAATCTAGAAATAAAACAATGTCTGTTTAGTATAAATACCTACTACCTATAAATCAAACTGGCGCGCGTGTTGGAAGAGTTCAAAGGATATTGACATAACCCAACATACGAGTAACACAACATATTATCCGCGACCACCGGGAGCGATTAAATATTGTTTTCGTTTACATATTGCTGATTTATCTCAATGGCATAGTGCACAAAGGAAAATACTTATAAGATGCGCTTGTGAGTGGGAGAAGAAGAAAGGACGTCTCGGGATGACATGCTACGATCGAGCGAATCAAATGATTGAGTTGGAATTGAAATTACAGAGAAGTATACCGACGGTATTGTGCACAAACATGTGAGATGCGTGTAGTGAAAATTCAACATAAAAGTTCACCCCAAATTAAATGATGACAAGCAAATTTTCGTTATTTGTTTTTGGGGTGTTGTGCCGTGTTGAGCTACCTCCTTCTTTAGCCAACGTTTCGGACAGCGTTACAGTGTCCATAATCAGGGCAGATGTGTAATTGTGTGATACAAGTAAAGATCAAAGCAATTAAATTGACATAAATATCGGCCTGACTGAAAGTATTAGAGATGTAAAGGCGTGTACATTTCTCACGAAATATTCAATTACCTACTAATAACCATCTTAAACATGCGCTACAAGCGCGGTGGGTAATTGATTTGTATTTACGCAAAATTGCACCTAACACTTATGTGCGCTATCCCATCCATTTATGCAATGAAATGTTGTTTCAAATAATAATTGGTTCTTACAATAATAATTCTGATTTACCCAATGCAATGGTGCAATAAAATAATGAATAGAGTCATTAATGAAAATTCATCACTTTGTTCCATTTATTTATTTGAGATCGGGGCATTTTCAGACGGATTCATATAACTATACCTACTGGGTTATTTTTTTAACTGTTAATAATAAATGTATTCCCTCTTTCCTTGACATAATACTTTTTATGTAAGTGGGTAATTGGCCCCTTTCCAAAAAATATAATTTATAAGGTTTTTAAAGCTTTAAATTAGTTTCATTATTAAATTTCATGACGAAATTACAGTTTCAAAAATATTAAAAACCAAATTTTAACTATCAAGGGCCAAGGAAGAAACCAAGTAAATTTCGCAAAGTTTTGATTTTGACGTATATTTTGTGGGTTTATTTTGTGCTATCGTATATTATATTTACCGAAATACATTCCTTGAACAATAAACTATGCATAAAAATAACATTACTTGCGTTTATTTGATAAATTGATTGGTTTTTCGATCGTTTTCGCGACCTACCACGCTCAAAGTTTTACAGTTCAAATCGCGGCAAAAATGATGGTCTGATGCCATAGATAAATTTTATATAAATTATTCCGAATGGCTAGGCGTATTTTGGGTACCTCTCACGTCAAGAACGGGAATAGCCCAAGCGATTCTGACCTTGTCCTTCGTACAGTTTCTTTATATATAAGGGTTAAAATGGCATTTAAAAATAAAAGAAAATATTTGCGCGTGCGCCAGCGCACACCCGGCCATTTACAGAGGTAGGTACTTATCTAAAAAAGCAAGTAAGAAATGCGCTTCGATTAAAACGGTTGTTTTACCACAACAATAGCGTACCGTTTCCGTACTTAAAAAAAAAAAACAAACTAATCGGTACCGATAAAGTTTTTTCAATTTATTTATCACGGTGAATAAATGCCAAGTCAATTCGCTAGACCGCACCGTGTCGTCAGATGAAATCGTAATACAACTGTTATCAACGGTAATTCTCGCTATCAAAATTAAACAATTCTGAATAAGTTTGTCTTATTACCACAACAAATCAAATAAGAGTATTATGAATGGAATTACCAGTAATTTTAATATTAGTATCTACGACAAAACAAATATTTTTCTTTGTGGTGATTTATCTTTTTTCAAGTTCAACGGACGATAAAAATTCAATGTAGTAAGCAGCTACTCTTAGTAGTACATTTTTATTTGATTACTGGGTGCGGTTAATGTATCAGCAAATTTGCTCCGTTGTTTACTTTAATTAAAAAAAAACTATTTAGGTCAGAAATATTCGGCTCAACATCTAATTGATCACTAGCGGGATAATATCAAAGTTAATTTGCTTCACAGAGCAAATTTTCAATTTTAGATGTACCGATGAGGATCAAATAAACCCCACAAGATTTAATTTCTGCTTTTGTAAATACCCAATAAAGACGATGCGAAATTATATTAGATGTGAAAAAAAAGCTTCTATGTATTGATGTGAGATGTGAAGAGTTGTGGAGAAACAAATAAATGAATATCGAACTAATAATCCAAGAGAATGATGAAAACGGTAAAAGAGGAAGACGCCCTGAAGTAAGTGAAGGATAGCCGACTTCCGGCAGGAGAGGAATCCACATGAAGAACAAATAGTTACTACCCAGCTAAAGCTTTTGGGAAATATGGAATCAGCAATATGGAATTTAGTCCAATTTTTTAATAGTTAAATGGATAAGTCCATACTCTTTGTTAACTTTATTTTTACGTGTGAATACCGCACAAGAGTCCCAAACTGCTCCCGCCAGTGAGTCTATGGCATCCCCAATTGGGAGACATTGTGAGGCTGAAGGGAGTGATGAGGGGAAGAAGATGGGGAATAGGAAGGTGGAAGAGTACCTGGCTATTCAGATCTGGTCACCAAACACGGCTTTAGCTATTTCAAGCAACATTTCAATTCTGAATTGTGGTCTTACACCAGGGCGTGTCTGAGAGTATCTTCTACTCTGGAACTATGTACATTATTTTTAAATAACTAGTTAATTAAAAATAACTAGTTGTAAAATACCACAAAATAATTAAATAAAATTTATTTGAGCACGCCGGGTTGTGTATTTCCAAACCCTACACCGATTCAGTCGCGGTAGCGACAATTTACATTTTCACTATCAAAATTTAAATACTAAGAAATAAAATTATTAATTTCTAATATACACGTTGGAAAGATTATTTTATCCTGATTTTATAATAATTTATGTTTTTGCAAAGTGATAAAAAATAATCAATTTAGAGGTATATTTACAAAATATGGGAAAAATATCAAAATTTTAATATTTACAAATAAAATTATTTATTTTTAATATACACATAAGAAAGATTATTTCATCTAGATTTTAGAACAATTTTTGTTTTTGCAAAGTGATAAAAAAATAACCAATATGGAGGTGTATTTAAAATGTTAATTGCCACTATGTTAATAGCGACTGAACCGGTATAGGTTTTGGAAATACGCCGCCGGGTTCGAACCCGCAAGCTTCGGATTGTGAGTCGAGATTTTTCTTCGGGACCACGGAGGCCGTCATGCTTGCTACTTGCATTAAGATTCAATTTCAAACAGAAAACTCGATCACCATTTTTGCTGCTTCAAATATTTTGCTTTATAGTATGTAATCGCAAAAATTGTACTTTAGCAGATA
Organism: Glyphotaelius pellucidus; assembly: GCA_936435175.1. Classification (NCBI taxonomy): domain Eukaryota; kingdom Metazoa; phylum Arthropoda; class Insecta; order Trichoptera; family Limnephilidae; genus Glyphotaelius; species Glyphotaelius pellucidus. The sequence goes on from OW386541.1 coordinate 2,490,258, forward strand.
AAAAAAGCTGGTCAAATTTCATGATGCTAGAGCTCATCATTCAACAGTTTTAGCTTCTCCATAAAAACAGATTCCTGCCGTATGGTATACTTTCTTGACTGACATTTTTCAGAGCCTCGTAGAGCTTGTTCTATATGCACGTTCCCACAAAGCTGTCCAGGATAAGTTGGCCTCCTTCACCTTGTTTGAAGTCCAAGCCCTCGTGTGCTGTATACCCTGTGACGTCCACCAAGTACATAAGACTCGTACTCTAAGAATAGATTCCCGTTTTATGGGATACTTACTTGGTTGACGTTGTCCAGAACCGTTTGCTCCGCCAGGTAGAGCGTGTTCTGCACGGATGGTGAGGCAACGCCCGTCTGCGGGTTCCCCGCGAAGTTATCCAGGATAGCCTCCTTCACCTTGTGCCAGGCCCCGTTGAAGTCCACGCCCTCGTGCGTGCTGTACACCCAGCTGGCGTCCACCACCGTGCTGAAGATGCGGTCTCCGGTCTCTGGGAGGGTGGTATAGTCGTCACGCACGAAGTCCTCGAAGCTAGACTGAGTCGTCTTCAGCACTCTGAGGCCGGTCAGAGAAGAGGTGACCACGATGGGCCCTGAAAAAATGTTTTAGAAGAATTACTGCAAAGACCTTCATGTGGTCAATGTTTACCATATTGGAGTGTGACAATGTCTTTAGTGAAATCTTCCAAGATGACAGGCCATGTTACTGTGTAAATAGTTTTTATAATAATTTATTATTAGATATATATATTTTTTACATGAGCTCCACACTGGGGTCCCCGAGGAAAATAATTTCCCTCGGGGCCTATGTCATCTTTGGGGATGCTGCGTGGAGGGTTTTTTAAGGAAAGGAAAGGGAGGAGTGTTCTGGGAACGAAAAGGGTTTAAGGGGGGGTAGGAATCTGGGGTTCAGTGTGTCCTAGTCATCCGCCTCCAAGACCTAGACAAACCTCACCCCATGAACCCGGGCACCCCTGCTAAATCTGACCTGACATCTACATTTTTTTACTCCAAATATGCTCAGGAATCGCTGGTTAAAATTCTTCTGGTATGTGCTGATAACAAGAGATCCAAATAAGAACATCGTTATTATTATCGTTACTGGTAACAAAAAAGGAAGATAATTAAAAAATAATACTATTATTATTGTTGATTAGCTTTTGTAAGACATTCAAATAAAAATTATTTTGGAACAAACAGAAAATGGCGTCTTGACTTTTTATTTTCAGTTAAACTAATTTTTCAAAGCTCCGTAGCTATTGATGGAACAGTTGTTGTAGCGAGCCGAAAATAACTGCGTTAGTCTTGAAATTTTAGACAGAAAATTTCGGCGCCAATTTCGGTGCGCCGGAGTTTAACGCTCGAGACTATTCAAAAGAATTCAGAAGAATCCGCCTCATGCGAGATGAGAAAATCCTAAGGTTTTAGTTCGACTATAAGGATGGGCGTACGCTGAGACATCGGTCGCGCAGCATGTTCAGCGCAAGATAGTTTTGGTTTTTGTGTTGTATGGAAGTGTATGAAGCGACATACGCTGAGACGTGCATGTTTCTCATACATTCCACAACTGCGCTGAACATGCTGCGCGACCGATGTCTCAGCGTACGCCCATCCTTAAGGTTTGACTACTAATTTGTCTCCCAGTTTATTGATTTATCAAAAAAAATAATGCGGTGTAATTTCTCCATGGGATCTTAAGTATTGAATAGAACTTTTTATTGATAACAATTAATAACTAATGAATGACAAACGGCAAGATAACAGGCACAATACAATTGGATTCGAAGATGGCAATTATTGATAATATTTATTATGACTTGAGCTGATTAATGAGACTGGATTTTCGAACAGATTAAGACTTGAAAAACGTAGTTTCGATAAAAACGCGTTCAAAGTTTTTCTGAACGATAATTCAACATACAAAATTTTTAAGCGCCCTTGAGGTAATTTTCTCACGAAAATGGCGATATAAAAATCATCCAATAATTATTAAACTGTTCCAAACGGTTTCACGTAAAATGCTGTACCTTCGTCAACATTGCGAATTTCTTTAAAACATTCGGAACATTCTTAAAAAATGCGTCTTTCAGAAAATGAAATATAAAAAAAAATTAAGAAAAAAATTTTTACGGTGTTCTGGGGCCTTATTCAATTAAATTCCTAGATTAAACCGAATCTTTTCTGTTTCAAATTCTCAGTTGAGAATCGCAAATATTGTCTTCAAATTAAAATTCTATTTTTTTTAATAACTTTTGATTGTTATACATACCCATCAAAGAATATTTAATCAATGAAGAAGAAAAAATAATGATAAATCTAAATAATGTATGAAACTGTAACCGCTGAGCTGCTGAGGTCTGATTATTTTACAACGATCTCGTGTTTCAATTTAAGATTTACAAATTGTCCTCAATTAATTGAGGATATTTAATAAAATAAAATACTTTTTTGTTTAAAACCACGAGATTTATTAATTTTTGAACCGACCGGTTTCGCTTAACTTAAGCATCATCAGGGTACAAATTAATACTAAACAAGAAGTACATAATGTGTGCTTATATATAACAAAATATAGAGGGAGACAACGTGATACAAATATTACAAACAAATAAACGGTCATAAAATACATTAACATAAGTACTCAAGTAATGGGAAAAACAGAAAGATAATTATGTAGACTAATGGGTTATAATAATAAATTTGGAGAAACAAAGCATTAACTGGCATGGTGATAAGGAGCGCTGGGAATTTTTATTTTTAAGGGTTTATTGGAAACAGACCTAATATAGGACTGCTTGATATGTCTAATTGATTATTAAGTATATGACTTTTGGTTTTTACAGCTTTTTTTTTTTTTTTTATAGCTTTTTTTATTATTTTATAAATTTATTATTTTATAAAATTTTATTTTTTTTATTTTATAAAAAAAGCTGTAAAAAAAAGCTGTAAAAACCAAAAGTCATATACTTAATAATCAATTAGACATATCAAGCAGTCCTATATTAGGTCTGTTTCCAATAAACCCTTAAAAATAAAAATTCCCAGCGCTCCTTATCACCATGCCAGTTAATGCTTTGTTTCTCCAAATTTATTATTATAACCCATTAGTCTACATAATTATCTTTCTGTTTTTCCCATTACTTGAGTACTTATGTTAATGTATTTTATGACCGTTTATTTGTTTGTAATATTTGTATCACGTTGTCTCCCTCTATATTTTGTTATATATAAGCACACATTATGTACTTCTTGTTTAGTATTAATTTGTACCCTGATGATGCTTAAGTTAAGCGAAACCGGTCGGTTCAAAAATTAATAAATCTCGTGGTTTTAAACAAAAAAGTATTTTATTTTATTAAATATGTCAAACCACAAAGTGATTGCTTTCTACAATAATAATTGAGGATATATTAAACAAACGGCATATTATCTTTTTTTTATCAAATTTCCAGAGTTAATTCCAAAGTTTGAAAAGTCACTTAGGTTTCGAAGTCCTATTAGTAATATTATGAAACATTTTCTAGACAGAAGTATAGACTTACCATTGCGCGTTTGCGAAACGTTCGTCGATCTCAAAGCGATGGGTTTAAAAACGAAAGCATGATTATGTCCTTCACCCTGTCCCTTCCTGATCCTTTCCCAGGGAGATTCGTCAATTTTGACATTGACAGAAACAATATGATCGTAGGTTTGTAAGAAGTGTTGGCACAAAAGCACAGCAAACCCTTCAGCAGTTACAATGCCGTGCTTCTTGGCAAGAACGTAAACGGTGTTCTTCTGAGTATCTGTTGCCACAATGTCCCTATTGTCCCCTTGCTTGTAATCTCTCTGATTGTTCAGCTTGAGGATTGTGTTCACTTCGAACTCCTTGACTGTGTGCTCCAGCCCATTCTTCCTGACGTGGAGGATCTTCACGAAGCTCTTTCCGTACCCGTGGTCTGTGATCTCATAGCGATCTTCCAACACCATCTTGCGCCGTACTGTTTTCTCGTGGGATTCTACAACAAAACAATTTGATCACTGACAAGATAATAATTTCGCACATAGTTTCAAGCACACTAGCTATGTAATCAGCCTTACATAGTGATTTTTCTTTAGATAATAATACTACCGACGGTCCCGTATAACAATTTTGGATCTACTAAAAATTGAAAATAGTTTTGTTGGGTTATTTTAATTTCTTTTTGATGATTTAAAAGTCTATGTGTGAAATTAAATGAAATGCAAAATTTCTAAACAACACTATATTTCTTTATCTTAATCAGTAAATATGCGGAAACGAAACTTTAAACAGCTCTACTGCAAAACTACAAAATCGCACATGTTCTTCGAAACCATTGCTATGAATTAGAAAGAAAACAAAAAATATTTTGAATTTTAAATAAAACGTAACACATATATTTTGAATTCGAAATGGAACACCAAACACAATGTATTTTGAAATGGAACATAAATAATGTGTTTGGAATTTGAAATAGAACAATATAAATTTCGAATTTGAGATAGAACATAATTTTGTTTTACCTAAAAACATGGTTATCTAACGACACTTGACGAACTGACGTAAAGGACTACGTGCTCCAGTTATCTTGAGTTGAATGTTTCGGATGTGCGAATGTGCCATGTATCTCTGTAATTATGTTACGTCGCGCCGTTTTAAAGGTCGGATTTTGACTGAACGCTGCTTTAAATTTTTATACGACAGTTATCTCAGTTATTTATTTCTCAATCTAATCCCCAAAATATTATCATTTGTGGTATAATTAACAATGCCGATGAAATGTAATTTAAAACGAGAACGAATTTATCTGCTCCCGAACAAATTACAAATTTTATGTGTTTGATTGATAAAAAAATATATTTTCAACAGACACAGACCGGTCACTGAACTCATTTAAAATCGTTAAATCTACGAAATAATGCAAGTATTTATGATTCATAAAATAATAAGTTATACATTTGTTTTCTGAAACAGAAATATTCGGAATGATCTTTGCAGCATTATATTTGACTGTTTTTTCTGTATGAAATTTCAAGGGCAACGCGACTATTTTCAGATCGAAACATCACTTCCATCATTCAAAACATACATACAAATGAGAGATATCAATTTAACTGTCGCAAAAAACAGATACCTTCACGATTGTTCAAATATTTCCAGTTCAAGTATTCCTTTTTCTCTTTTTATTTTTCTCCTTTCTTTTTTATTACCTCCTCAACTTCATTTCTGTTATATTCATGTATGTATATTTTTATATATGTATGTGTACACATATGCATATGTTTTTATATATGTACACATGGCGATAACATTTTGTATATGTGTATATATGTAGGTGTGTGTGTATATCTACGTGTGTGTGTGTATACTTACATATATGACCTTTTTTCTTATTTCACTGTTAAATTCCTATCTTTTGTTTTACACATAAAAAAAATACAATTTTTTTCTTTGTTAAATTGTACTTTACATTCGTTTTCCCCGCCTTTTTCACACGAGCTCTGCTAAAAAAAAGGTGTAATACTTATTAATTAATGTATTTTTAAAAGAAAAACTTTATTTAATTTATGAAAAAACATGTAAACTCTGTACCATTATATTCAATAAAAAAAAAATAAAAAAAATAATATTTTTATTGTTCAATTAGAAAAAGGTTGAAATAAAGTGTTGAAACACGGGCGAAACAGGGTTGTAATAATTTATTAGTTATTAGGACAATCGAAAAAGAAGAATTTTTTTACAGTAGGTATTTTGCCAAATTGTTGCTGTCACTGTCGCTCTTACTCTCCCGAATACTAAGAGAAAAGTACAACTACACCTCGGGCTGATAACACCTAAATAAAATCATCAAAATCTAGGATTTGTATTTCCCATTTTTCTCCTCTAAAATTGGACTGATTTTTAAGATTTTTTTACCAACTGCATTAGAAGAAAATATTCTATGACTGTACGTTTTGATTTTTTGAAAAAATACATTACCTAGTTTGTACATTGAACGTTGATTGTTGATAACGTTAAAACAAGCAATTTTAACGATTTTAACTCCTATAAGAAGTAACTTATAAAAAAAATCAAAACGTACCTACCAGCATGTTAACTGTCGATATCTATATATCATATTAAAAATATTTGCAGTAGTGTCAAAATTCAGAGAAGAAATCGGGGAATACGTTTGTGTGGACAAAACGCAAACCGATTTCCCTTTTAAACTCAGAAAATAAAATCTATCGAAGCACGCGAAAATGTATCAAATATGTGTAATAAAATATTTACTTTATTAAATATGTGTAATAAAATATTTATTTTATTAAATATGTGTAATAAAATAAAGATAGGTAGATATAATTTTAGTTTCGGTGTACCTGTGTGAAGCATCTAATTGACTTTAATAAGTAACGGGGCTTATTTTTATTTTATTTTATTTTTATTTATTTTGGAAAATCAACAGATATATTACACTTATAATAATAACCTTAATAATATACATAATATCCAATGATAGATTTTCACATAATTAAAATTATAATTAAAAAGTAAAACAAAAAAGTAAGGGTCCTGTACCCGTAAGAACTTAAAAATATAAAAATTATTCAAAAAAAGATATAAAAACACAATATAAACTATAATGACCTGCTTACTAAATTTCAACATAAAGTATTCTCACTCCACAACAGCAATAATAATAATATGTACATTGTACACACCTACAACTCAATAGTTAAGTCGAATGAGTATCTAATAGCGTATCTAATACGTACTTATTAACCGATTAGTCGTTGTATTGATTTTATTTTCATTCAGATAGACGACGTTTAGACAGATAGATAGACGTTTTTATAATTACTGAGACGATTCATGGTAGCGGTACCGTGACGGCATAAAAAAGGCAATGAACGTACGTTCCTTAACACAATAATGATGCAACTCTTTCAAAAGATGAGAAATACGATGTACGTAAGTCTGTTTCCTCCAAAGGAAAAATTCCTACTTTTCTTGCATCTCCCTCACACACCACACCATCACAACGTGACACCACTTTGTAGACTCCAACAATACCACTTGCCATGACGATAATTTTGAAAGTATATAATATAGTTACAAGGATAATATTAAAGTGTGAGTGAATTCCAAAAATTCAAAAACGTCAAATGTCAATGCGCTGATGTTGTTGCTTTTGTTGAGGGAGTACCAGACGAAACCGAAAATATATCATTTTTAAATCAAATTTTAGATGTATTGACTCTTTTCCACAAAAAATTAAAAATTGATTTCGAAAGACTGTTCTTTTATCCAGTAAAGATTTTTTTTCATTTTGAGGAAATATGTTTATTTTTAGTACAATAAGGTTTTACCCGTAGATCGTTGGCAGATTTGTTAAATTTCCAAACAAAATTTTGTATTTTACAACCATAGACATATGAATATACCTATGTCTATGTTTACAACACATTTCAAATCATATATCATGCAGTAAAATAAATTAATAAATTATTTGGGAAAGCTGCTTTTCAGAATTTTAATTCAAGTTCAAATAAAATCATAAAAAAAAGTTCCGCGCCCTTGTTTTGTGACGAAAATACTTCAGTTTGTCTATTTATTTACGGTCTTACAAACTAATATATTTTTAAAAAAATACAATCTTATTTTGCTTAGACAGTATTAAAAAATTATAAATACGTATCATCAAAAAATAATTACAAAAAGTACATAATTTTAATATTTTTATCATCGCGAGTTTAAGCATTTTTGAATGTAGGTATTTATCAAAGCAAATTTTGAATGAAATAAAATCGATAATGAGATATAATGTTAAAATGCTGGTATGGAGAATAATTAATCTTTCTCATCGGAACCGCCCTATACAGTTGCATGGATACGATCGCAAGATCATCGTCCGACGAAATTTAAATTCTCGGCCGCTGGTTAATGGCTCTTAAACATATAATGCTGCCGTTCTTTCTTACACACTAAATAACAACGTCGAAAATGAGACAAACGGTCAACGTATACCTGCACCCCGCCAAAAGAAACATCTCCCTCAAACGTATAAAGAAAATGAAACGCAATTGCCGTCGCCGTGGCCGAGCCGTAATAAAATATATCTGTTTCCTCCAAAGGAAAAAGTAGTACTTTCGAAGAAATAGACACACGTATTTTGTGTATCTCATCTTTTGTCTCACCATTATTTAATATGTAAGAAAGAGCTGCAGCATTATAACGATAATAAACGTATGTTTATTGCCTTTTTTGTCGTCACAGTACTGTAATCGTGAATTGTCATGGTAATTATGAAAATAATTATAAAAGCCCAATTTATCAATTTATCGACTATCTATGTTCGTTGATGGTTATCAAATTTATTTGTAATCGGTGTTGTTCTTATCAATATGGTGAATGGTGATTACGTTACCTATTAATAAATATGCGTACCCGGAAACATCGCTAGAGAACGGTGGATAATTCCGGCCGTCAATGTATTTGTTATATTTGTATCATGTTGTCTCCCTCTATAATTTTGATTATATATAAGCACACACTATGTACTTATTGTTTAGTATTAATTTGTACCCTGAAGATGCTTGATTAAAGCAAAACCGGTCGGTTCATAAATTAATAAATCTCGTGGTTTTAAACAAAAAAGTATTTTATTTTATCACTTTGTATACACTTTTCAATCAAAATAATCAACACATTTCGAAACCGATTGTTTCTTCGTCAGGAAAAAACCAAAATTAACAAAAATAAGAAAAGACAAGCAATTATAAACAAATAAGTACCTACCTATAGACAAAAGAAAACATTCCAAAGATATGTGTTTGTCTATACTTGTTATTTATTTGTCTATACTTGTTTATCTTTTGTTATTTTTGTCAATTTTTATTTTATCCTGACGAAGAAACGGTTTCAAAACATGTTGATAATTTTGATCAAGTAAGTGGTGTATATTAAGCGATTTGTTTTCATTTAATTAAAATGACGTTGCAAAGTGAATTTGCGTACATCGAGAAATAGCAAATTATTTAAAAATATATACACATAACGTTATGAAGTCCCGGTCGACATGAATATAACATAACCACATACAAAAAAAAATATATTTCTTTATTAAATAATCGATAATTAAATGATAAGTTGGTATTCATCGGTATTGCCAATTTAGATGAATCTCTTCGAGGTAACTTACTAACTAACCGTCTCGCTATTTCCTCGAAGGTGTAGGAAGAGAGGATGGAACACAAAAAAAACCTTACTCCTTGCTTTATCCATATTCATACATACTTTTCTGTTATTCTGACCTTGGACATGACTGTACTCTAGTTTTGATTCACCAGATCATGCCACGTCTTCCTCTTTAGACTTCGTCAGGGTATCTATTTACCTAAGTCAAATATCAGGAAGGTAATACTGTTATGTTTACAAACGACTTACTACGTAAACATAAATTAATCTTATCAGAATGATGTAGTTGTTCATGAAAATCAAAACATTATGTTAGAAAATTTTATTTACACATGTCATAATGTGTCGTACTATTATTGAAGAGTTCTGTATAACCGCAATGTCAAAATAATAAAATTAGAAAAATGCGCTAAGTTGACTTATATTTAAGACCTGTAATAAAGATTTTGTGTGGATATACATGGTTAACTTTAATTAAACTCAAATAAGTTCTCAACTAGAATTTGCTTTTAACTACTTAGGCAAGCCTCTTTAATCGAATAATAAAGGGTCTTCCAATAGGGACTTCCGAACTTTGGCAGTTGAGTTGAGAGCGGCCATATTTTTGAAGCGACACCTGTGAAATTGGCCCTCATTTATTCAGTCTGCTGCCAAATCACCATGGATGGATACAGCATTCAACCACACGTGCAAATGACAAAATTGTTTAAAATTTAATTAATAGTTTAATTGTTTAATGATAAAATCTCACGTGGAGGTGAAGTGAACTGGCCACCGAGATCGTACGATTTGACCCCGTTAGACTTTTTCTTGTGGGGTTTTCTTAAGTCGCAGGTCTACGCGAATAAGCCACAAACCACAGCGGCCGTTGAAGCTAACATAACCCATGCCATCGGTCAAATTCAGCCTGATTTATGCGCCAGAGTCATGGAAAATTAGACATTTCGGATGCACGCCACCCAGAGAAGCCGCGGCGGATATTTGAACTATGTTATATTACATACAATGGCATCGATAGGCCTTTCAAACGAATAAAAAATTTCGATGATATCACACTTTGTTTTATTAAAATTTAAAGATAGGAAGCGCTTAATGTAAGACCCTTTAGTTACCTACCCACTGACTAACCATATTTCAGTCCGTAACGGAAACCAGCATCATTACGAGGAATCACCGGTGTGGGAAAATTTTTATCGAAATGATTTAATTTTAAATTAACCAACGAAAATCCAATAAAAGATGATATAATTGACCGATTTTGCTGAAATTATGGTTCCTGCTGGTGTTAACAACGTGGAATTAAGGGTGTCGCTTTAGCGTCAGGTCTATCTTAACATTTCTGGAGAACAGTGACAAATCAGAACGCTTTTGAAAGTTAAAAAAAACTAACCTAAAAATCTAACCCAACCTAAGCTAGTGGTATTTCAGGCTAGATTTTTTTTCATCATATTGATTATTAATTTGCCGAAAAAAAATTACAAAAAAGAGATTGTTGGTATGCGTAACAAATAATAAAAAAATATCGGTAAACCGCACTAAGAAAATCCAAAAATTAAAAAAAATAATGTGGATGTAAGTCTCAAGCAGTGGTTCTTAAACTTTTTGGAGGTACTGAACCCCTTACCATTTTTATTTGCATTCACCGAACCCTTCTTAAGAGGAATATAAACGCTAGAAATATTTCGATTCTCATGCCTACAAAATTTAAAATCGCGCATCGTATTTGCACGAGGCAAGTAAGCGAAAAGTGTTTTTTTTTATTTATTTTGTGCATAATTTTATAAGAATGAAAAAAGTTAGAACAAACATCTCAAATATATTCTTAGCCATAGTTGGGGTTCGATCAAACATAGATTAAGAACCACTGGTCTAGAGTAACTAATTTTGTTTCCTTGTGAATAGACAAGAGTCTCAGCTGCTCTCGTCTGGAGACTTTGACATCGCCAATTAGGGTATGTTGTGAGGCTGAAGGCAGTGGGGAGAGGAAGGAGATGGAGAAGAGGAAGGTGGATAAATACATGGCTATTCAGATCTAGTCACCAAACACGGCTAAAGCCATTTCAAGCAACTTTTCAGTTTCTGAATGGTGGTCTTAAACCAGGGCGATACTAAGAGTATCTTCCGCTCTGAAACGTGCCGCAAATGTACTATATATTATTTTTTATATCGTAATAACTGTGTGATAAACAGATTTTGGAAATGTAGCGTCACAGAAAATAGAAAAGTGAACCTAATATCTGTTCGATGGCAATTGTGATTGATATACGGTTATAAACTAGCAAAGGTCTACACAACAAAATGTTGGTTGTAATAATGGTGTTTGTTTGAGATTGTGAATAATTTGTTTGAATTTAATTGCTAATAAAAAACTTCCCATACAGCTGTTCTAAATTTATTTGGTAGAATAAAGTAAAGTTTCAAACACAAATCTATTTTTATTTAGTGTATTTTTGTACACAAATGAGATAACCGTGCTTTTAACTGATTTTATTTATAAATTCATTCCATATGACAGCTGTCAGCTGAAAAACATTTTTTCAGATTCGTTAAATTTAACAACAAAATTTCCATTTAATGAACCTTTCCTCCCCCCTCCCCATCTGGCTCACCACCTAGACGTCAGAACTTTTGGTATGTTCACACCCTAAGCACCCTAAACAAGTTTCTGTAGGAATCGCTAAGTTACCTGCTCATGCACTCTACAACTCCTTTTGGGCAATTCTTTGACTGGACTACATACCTAGACCAAATAATAAATAATAATATGTATTTTTTTACTTTACAAAGGAGGTCTTGAGGAAAAAAGACTATTTCTGGACCTATGTCATTTTTGGGGATGCTGTGTGGAGGGTCTTTTTTAATAAAAGGAAGGAGAAAATGTTCTGGGAAGGAAAAGGGTGCGAGGGGTGGACAGGAATCTGGGGTTCAATGCGTTCAGGAGTGACGGACGTAGATATGAATCCATCTCTTCCACGGCGGTGCAAGACGATGGATCGAGAGAGTCCGGCTGGAGGGAGCTAGATTCTTCAACCACTCTCCCCCGATCCGGCCCGCCACGCAGTAGGTGAGCAAACGCATTCGTCATCAAGATCTATACCACACCAACCTCAACCTACGAATCCGGGCACCTCTGCTAAATCAACTTTGGGGTGACGTACGGCAGGAGTGTTGGTTATTCAATAAATGGTTCCCGTAGCGACGGTACCCACACCCGCCTCCTAAATATAATTTTGCATTACAACTAGTAGAGACTGTGACAGCCGGATTCAAAAGGCAAGATTACCCGAAGGCAAATATTCGCACGTAGATGATTATCATTATAAGGGTGACCGGACAACTCAGAATGAAACCAACTCAGAACGAATCCAACTCAGAACACCTTAGAAATGTTATTAAGAGTGATGAAAAAAATATATTAAAAAATGGGTTAAATAGGTTACGTTAGGTTAGGGTTAGTGGCGTAGCGTGCCTTGGAGGGGCCCTGTATCAAAATTAGTTAAGGGGCCCAAATGAAGGGTAAAGATTTCTCACAAAAGAAACAAAAGCCCGGGGGCCCCGTATCATTGATACGGCTGATACGGCGGTAGCTACTACGCCCCTGGTTAGGGTTTTTGGCTATTTTAACATTATTTTTTTCATAGCTTTTAATTTTTTTCAGAGAGGTGTTTGAGTTGACTTTATTCTCCGTTGGCATGGAATCTATTATAAGATACGCCTTACACGGTGATAGTTTTTATAAACTTTATCTTAAATGATTTATGCTAGGGAATTAAAATCAAGCCGTTTATAGTTCCCAGTGCTAGGAAGTGAGATCTGACCTTCTGGCATAATTCATATGTGATAATTAAATTGAACGATCATCTACAGACAACGTGACAAATTAAAATGTGACTGACACAGACACGCTTGATGTAATTAGATATACGCCAATTATGAACACTACTAAACTACATTTTCGACCAAAAAAACAAATTTCAACAAAAACAAACTATCATTAATAGATCAAAGAAACAAATTTTAACAAAAACAAACTATCATTAATAGACCAAAAAATAAATTTCAACAAAAACAAGCTATCATTTAGACCAAAAAAACAAATTTCAACAAAACGAACTATCATTAATAGACCAAAAAAATTTTTCAGCAAAAAACAAACTCTCATTAATAGACCAAAAAACAAATTTAAAAAAATGAACTCTCATTAATAGAGCAAAAAACAAATTTCAACAAAAACAAGCTATCATTTAGACCAAAAAAACAAATTTCAACAAAACGAACTATCATTTAACAGACCAAAAAAAATTTCAACAAAAACAAACTATCATTAAAAGACAAATAAAAAAAAGCATAAAAACTCCGACGGTAAAGCTTTCAACAATATTTCACTCGATACAAAATATGAGGAAAAAAAATTAGATAAAAATTTAAAAGACGCATTAGAGAATAAAAAAGGCAATATAACAAAAAAATTATAACGCAAAACTATAAAACATACACATTTTAGACAAAATACCATCACAATACATACATCATTATATTCAACCATTTCTCGTAACATTATTTTCCTATTTTTTAAACTTTTGTATTTTATTTTATTTCATATCAGTTTTATTTTAATTTATTTAAACGTATTATCTCATTTTATCTATTTGTTGAATTTTATTAAATCGTAAAATAAGGTGCCTCAGCACGGGTGAAGTATCCAGCGAGGCCCGCTAAAATAATGTTATAAATTTATTGAATAAAAAATTTGATTTATGTATGAATACAATGAATCAATCGCCATTAAAAATCTACATTTAAAAAAAAAAACAAGAATAACATGTACAAAACGAACAAGAAAATATAAAATTATAAATATTGAAACAACAGTTGTTCTCTGATTCAGATACCTACCAATCAATTCCCCTAGATAAATCTATCGCCAGAAAAGTAGATACAGACAAACCGCTGATAGTTCTCTTTTAACCTCTCCCTTTTCTCATAAACATTGCATGTATTAGCAAGAGAGGTTAAAACGGTACTCATAGCGGCAACACCATAAAACTAGTTATGTAATATTGCTTGCATAAACTGTTGCCTAGTTAACGTGAAACGCATGTCCAATTTAAACATGCCAATCGCATTTCTAACTAGGTTCGTAAGTACAACAAACGGTAACTGCAGTCACACCTAACGTTATCATGTATTATCCTAATATAAAAAAACTTTTTCATTGCAAGTTTTTCGATAACAACGTCTGACAAATAATGATATAAAAATTTAAAGCACTTGTAAATAATCGATTCTTTTGGGAGTTTAGTTAAGTGCACTCACCAGCTAGACGTCAGTCCACGACAAGAAGTGGTTGCACTATGATGTATGATTTGAATATTATCGACACAACACTAAACACTATGATATAGTACAAGACAAGTAGTTGTTATCTTCCTCGTTAGGGTATCATTTAATTAAACTATTATCATACTGGATGTTGTTGAGCGGTATATGAGTCTTCCGCTGTCTCAAACATGTTTGTTTATTCGAAGATCTGTGGCGAAGAATCACGTAAAAAATATGAAATAATGTATACATTCTTACGTCAATAGTGTTACTTAATTCTCAGATAACAATATTAGAAGTTGATATCATAGAAATAAGAACCGTTTTTAATTTTTCTATTAATGGTAGATAAAAAATGTTGAGATTTTCAATATATTCATCAAATTTTAGGTATACATTTGCTGCTTTGAAAATTCTCACGATAACAGAACGGCGGCGATGAGGGAGATGATCATGGTTGCATTTCTCCTTTGATGGAAGCATACAAACGTACATCTTTTGTTTCACTATTATTTAGACTGTAAGAAAGAGATGGAGCATTAATGTGACAAAGAATGTTTTATGTTTTTTTATATACCGTTACCGTGCCATCGCCGTCGGAATATTAAAAGCGCCGAATTCAGGTACATCCAAAATTTAACTACGTACGTGTGTAAAAAATATGTTTTTCAAGAATGTAAGTCAAATTCAAGATATGTAAGCAATTATTAAGATTGGTTAAGGGGCCATTCATAAATTACGTCACACGAATTTCATGATATTTTGACACCCCCCCCCCCCCCCCCCCCCGTGTGATTTTTGCATGTGACGTCACAGAGCTGATGACCCCCCCATACCTCTTGTCACACAATGTTTACACTTCTCTACTCCCCCCCCCCTCAAGGTGTGAAGTAATTAACTAACTAGGTTTCGTCGGGTTGGTTGGATTGGTTTTTTTTCATTCACATTACTTTAATGATTTTATATTACTTTTCAAAAATTTTCTGTTTTGTAACTGTTCTGTTTTTGTGTTGTGTATAGAAAAGAGAGACATTTAAATAAACAAAGTTAATAAAAGTTAATCAAAAAACACAAATGAACATAAACGTGAAGCATTAAGTTATAATGACAGAAAAAATAAATTAACGAACTAATATATTTAAAAGGTTTAACAACCCCCGTTTTCTTCGTTTTCAGATTTTTATTGTTTTTCACTTAGTAGAGATTTTGATATTTTGAAAACTTACGCACAAAATAAACAAAATTTAACGATATTTTTCTAACGAAAAACAAACTATAAGATAATTAATTCTGTGGGTTAATTCTAGAAGGGCCTCTGTCAAAATGTGATTTGTACAAGAGAAAGTATTGTTTGTCGCTTTCTTGGCCTAAATTGCGCGGAAATATTTTTTTAATATACATATTAGATACGTCTATCTTGTCGCAGGTATGTCCTAGTGACAGTCATCGAAAAATCGCATGTAAATAAACTTTATATAGATAAATAAATAAATAAAATAAAAATAGGCCATAATTCCATTCATTGTGTTAAGCTGTCGTAGGTTTTTTATAGTATTCGATATTTATGTTTTATTGATTATTATGTTATTTTTATTTATTACTTATTTATATATTCTTTCAGAGAACTCTGACACCTAGCCCAAATTATCAAAACTGACAAAGTCACGTCTAGCTTTAAGTCCCAGGATTATATTATACAAAATAATATGCCTAATATTATTAATCGCTTTCACAGTTAAAAGGCACGTTGGGTAAGAAAGGGTTAAATGCATACAGTGTTGTTTTGCTATTGTTATTGTGGTAAGTTTTTAGAAAAACTAGAAAAAAAGTTCAATTTGTGGTATCGGATTAAAAACTAGACCAACAAATAAAGACAATAAGTACTAACTTAACAGGAAACATTATTATATTATAAACCAAACTAAAACTGATTGGCAATTCAATTCATGGCGCAACTCAACTTTACGATTTCAGTAATTATATCAGCTTGTAACAAAAATATAATTTATTAATAATTTATCAATTATCAACCTTAACACATAATAACAATTTATCAACCTCCCGAAAGACGAAAACTGAATTATTATTTTTTTTTATTTAGGTATTATTTTGATCTGTGAACTTCATTTCGTTTTATTTCGATTTAACATCTAAAAGTTATTAAAAATTTAATACATAAATTTTAAAAACACTTAAACGCATTTTCACATAATCGTCTTATTTGCATAGCGTTAAATAATAATAAAAAAAGTTTATACATATATTTGTGGAATCATCTTATTTTGGGACGTATCACTAATTTCAAGACACCGCACCGGTTGGTTAAAGTAAAAAATATGCACTTGGACCATAATATTTTTTAAACATATGCACTTTTCTATGAGCGATGTTGGTGGTGTCATTTAAAACATTTAAACATTCGCATCAATTTTTCCGTTCCATCAATTTTGTTGCTGAACGCATTTTCTACGAACCTTGGGACGGCAAAATAATGTAGATCATAGATTCTCAACCTTTTTTGCCCACTTTGAGAATATTTTTATTTCTAGCGCCTCGTCACGACGAAGGAGGCGTAATGTGATAGGGAAAATATTTTTGTGGATGGATGGCCCCTAATGGGATGGGTTTCTCTGGGTCTCCTACCGCCCCCCCTGAAAATCTGGAACGCCTACCAATTTTCTCTTAGTCTTCTATCGCCCAGGCTGAGAAACTACGATGTAGATGATCCGCTGACAATTGCCCCCCGGCATACTTATATACAATATGAGGAATGGACTTATATTGTATATGTAGAAAAATACGGTACACCTAATTACTCAAAATATAACTAAGTAATCCCGAAGGGTGTGCAGATATGATGTACCGTCGAATAACAAAGTATAAAACATATTTTCATTTAAATGCATCAAGGAAAAATCTACTTGTCTATATACTGTGTATAACGGCGCATAAGTGCAAAAAATCGACACTGTAAAAAATTATTTTCATATTCATACCAAATTATTATTAAGGATTATTTGTTATTTCAAGTCGATTTTACGTTTGAAATCGGTAAATAATGCACAAAAAATTATTATTTTACGGTAAATATTATTTCGCGGGGCCAATTGTGGATCAACTATCGGGACACCGTTGCCGACTCATAGCTTAGTGGCATGTACGATGTTCAAATACAATGGAAATAAAAAATTGGCGGATTAACTGTCGGGTCACCGTTGCCGACTCATAGCTTAGTGGCATGTACGATGTTCAAATACAATGGAAATAAAAAAAATTGGCGGATTAACTGTCGGGTCACCGTTGCCGACTCATAGCTTAGTGGCATGTACGATGTTCAAATACAATGGAAATAAAAAATTGGCGGATTAACTGTCGGGTCACCGTTGCCGACTCATAGCTTAGTGGCATGTACGATGTTCAAATACAATGGAAATAAAAAAAATTGGCGGATTAACTGTCGGGTCACCGTTGCCGACTCATAGCTTAGTGGCATGTACGATGTTCAAATACAATGGAAATAAAAAATTGGCGGATTAACTGCTGGGTCACCGTTGCCGACTCATAGCTTAGTGGCATGTACGATGTTCAAATACAATGGAAATAAAAAATTAAAAAACATTGAAGTGGAACGTGTACCTACAGTTTTAAAAAGATTTTTTTCGTGTCCGTCATACACGTTCGTGTTTCTGCAAGATATGCTACATATCGATCGCCCAGTTAATTAGTCAGACATCTCTAAATACTAAGTTTTGAGATAAGCAGGAAAACAATATTTTAATGTTCACCATAAATTAAATATTATGTACACGTGTGTGTGTTTTACATTTTAAAAATGCTGTTAAATAACTCTGGAAGGCATAACGGTCTGGTACATTAGAATGACCTTTTAAATATCCCAGTAAGCATCAATATTTTGATTAATTCACTCAAGTTTTTCTGCATTATAATTGATTTGGTGGTGTTTGCGAGTTATCTGAGAATTGTAACAGATAAAGGATACACGTTTAGAGCTGGTTCACACTCAGCTATCAAATATAAAAGATCATAGCACGCCAAATAACGTTCTCCATACAATCCCTTCAGACCGTTCACACTTAAGCGTTTTTAAGCGCAGATCAATCATAGACAATACACATCTCAGACGTAACCGCTCCAGACGCGATATCCCAGAAGATAACTCTCCCCTTCTCCGACTAAAACAGGAGAGGAGACCCGTGGATGACAGATGTCAAGTTGACAGATTTCAGTACAAAAAATATGCGTTCCGTTGCCGCTCCCTAATTCGACTGACCCCCTCTCCTACCACAGGAAGAAATATTTGATAGCCTCGTGTGAAAGGACAAAAGATAAGCGCTCGCAAATCAACAGATATCTGCTCGCAGATATATAGCCCAGTGTGAACTGAGAATTACATATAACTGCAAACTCAACTCAAATTTCGATTTTTTAGAGATGTCTGACTAATCAACTGGAAGATCGACATGTACACAACGATTATGGAAATTTGAAGTGCTGTAAAAGTCATTATGTAAATTATTCAGGCGAGCGAAAGAAAAACTTTTTTTTTTAAATTATGTCTTCTGTTTTAGAGACCCATAATAATGAATTTTTTTTATAAAATAACATTAAATAGATTTTACAAAACACTTACCATTTTTGTGAATTTCTTTAATAACAGTATTTAATTTATTTTTAATTTTTCAGAAAAAAAAATCCTCTTAAAAAGCACGTCATAAAAAGCTCTTATTTTTGTAGAAAAAATTCGACGACGCAGATCGAAAGAAAAAAAGACGGAGAAAAATTACATACTTATGTCCTTTACAGCATTTCAAATTTCCATGATCGCTGTATTTACATTTGCTTCGTACATACTAGATAATATATTCACCACTGACTGTTTTTAGCTATAGTATATTAATCTGAATCTTGTATCTTATTCAAGTACCCTAAACCTGTTTTATGCGAAATGCTGAAACTTTCAGCGAAGTAGCAACACCGTCCTGAAATATTTCAGCGCCGCGGTGATGCGCGCGCCGCCGAGAAAGCTCACAGCTCTCAGGCCACACGTCGGCAAAGCTTCGGCGTCCGACGCCCGCCGCCCGCGTGTCGTGTGAAAGCTCTCGTCGGCTACAAGTACAAACGTCACCCGGACTTCCGTGCTATGCATTGAGTAACGCGTGATTGTGATTCAATATTCCATACATTAGCTCATTCCAAATGATTGGCCGCAGGAAAGGCAGGTTCACAAATGACATTCGTGGCTACCGAGATTATGTGACGTCAGGCCGTCGCCGTGGAGACCGTTAGTTGTTTTTTTTTACTTCTTCAGCTTTTCAGTGTATTAATATTGACTTAACAAGAACTCGAAGATGTCCATTTATAAACCTACACGCATTCCTAGCCAGATAAACATTACTTCTACATTGATTCACTCGATATTAACTACATATCGATTAAATAAAACAAACACACAGTATTTCAGTCAACGTATTGTCATTTCACGAAAGCGAATTTTAGATTCTAGATTATTAAATTCTAAAGGTGTTAAGTTGAAACATTGGAAAGAAAGAATCAGATTAGCACACTTTTCTAATTTAAATTTTTTTTTCTGAAACTTACTGTTCTTCAACATATTTTACTATTTTTCTTTTCAAAATCATTTTAATCTAATTAACACGTTAATGTTAGTTTTCCTCGTTCATTGGATTATTTCGTTTGTCTTCTTCATTCTTCCGTGGAATAAATTACAACTCCGACAGGTAAACACCTTCTAGAAGTTGTATCCAAAGCTTTCAAGCGAGACTGGAAGTAAAGTGCCCACCTGTTTTATCTGTGTTTTTTACGATATGGCGCCACAATGGCTACTCTTGAATTTCCCATTAGAATAAAGTACCTACCGACTTAGAAACGTATGCACTTAATTGAGTTATTTAGTAAATAAACAGAACTATGAATATGTTTTCAGAACGTGTCTGCGTGGGCAATTTTACGAAAGTTCGTGCATTATATTTTGTCATTTCCTACATTTTTTTATAGATTTTTTCATAATTATGTACATATTACATAAATATCGACTATATTATATACTTATTAACTTACTTTAGTTAGTCATTTAAATACACCTGTGAAATCTATATTTATTTGTAATCAATTATTTAGGTTGATCAAAAGAATGTGCATTTTTACCATGTCCCCCCACCTCTACATTAAATTAAACTATGTCTGCTTTGAAATTGATTTTTAGGTTTGTAAGATTAAATGTGGTGTCATAAATAGCTTCCATTACATATTTTTGGAATATATGTTACTGTAAAAGCTCGTAAATTGGGTTTAGGTTTTACTAGTAAAGCTTAGGATTTATTTACATTTACATGAGAAGGTAAAATATAAGTTGTTTAATCTTAGAATTTACTGGAAAATCTTAAGATTTACCTTAGTACGGGCTTTTACAGTAACATATGTATTTGAACCAAAATTGAAAAAAATCATCATCATCATCTTCATCCCCTTATCCTATTCGGGTCGGGGACCCATTGCATTGACAAGGCTCCTTCATACTTCCCTATCTTGTGCTGACTGTTCGGCCTCCGTCCATGGCAGTTCCATCCTCTCCTCACACAATTTCTGGAGTTGCCTCGACCAGCTGTGTCTGGGGCGGCCCACTGGACGTCTATCCTCTGGAATCGCACTTAGTATCTTCCTCGGAATTCGGTCATCAGGCATTCTTAGCACATGCCCAAGCCACCTCAGTTGCGATTTTTCTATGAAGAGTAGGAGTGGTTCAATGTTTAGATCGTCTCGGATCGTCGAGTTTCTTATATGATCCCATTTCGTAACCCCTGCCACTTCTCTCAAGTACATCATTTCGGCAGCTTGCACTCTAGAGCGCGGTCGTTTGCTTAGCATCCATATCTGGTGGCCGTAAGTGAGCGTCGGGCGATACATGCGTTTTGAACACTGACATTTTTGTCTTGGTACTGAGCTCGGCTTTCCTTATCACTGAGCTGTAGAGAGGACGCAACACACCGACAGACAGTACACAGATTCAAGTACCTCGGGGTTGAATTCTCCAGCGATGGACGGCAAGACGGAGAAATTGATCGAAGAATTAGTGCGGCAAGCGGTGGAAAAAATCATGTTTAATATTTCTGATATATAATCCGTTACTTACATTCCATTACTATGTTGGAGAAAACTTAAGAGTATAAGCGAAACGTAAAACTGAATAGAAACCATTAAAACGTTACAAACTTTGGCGAAAATGCCGACGAACCTATATATAGGTTTATCTAGAGATTTTTTTTTATAAGCACCATTCCGTTATTGAATTGTAATTATTACGAACTAGCTTTTCCCCGCGGCTTTGCTCGCATGGTATTACGGGAAATTACTGCAGCGCTTGCACTTATCAATTATCTCCCCCCCCCCCACCCCACCCCCATCCCCTCCCGCATTCCTTATATTCATTCCCTTACATTCAGTTATCAAACATCTCGCCTACCACCTAAATTTCATAATGCTGTAGCTCAAAGAAAAAAGAATTACTTATCCAATTTTGTTCATTCGTTCGGAATTTATGCGCTTACAAACATTTCGGATTTTTATTTTTATTTAAATATTTGGAAGTTCGTTAATATAATAAAAAAATACTCTATTTATCTCAGTCTTTATAATCGTTACGAATTATATTTTTAATGTAGGAACTCTCATCTGACATTTATTCCAAGCTTGTCCAAAAAAAAAACGAATTCTAATATTTGAATTTTCTGCAGTAGTAGCTGACCAGTAGACTGAGTACCTACCAGCATACAGCCCAAAATTATATCAACATTGTTTCCATGGAAAAGATTTTTTTCTGACGTTAGCAAAAACTCGCTTTTGTTAGCGACAGAAAACGTATAACAAATATAATATATTAATATTTATAATTTCATAACGCCAGAGCTTACCATCATATGCAATCTGTAGTCTGCGCATATAATTTAGCTTTATATTGGTGAAAGAAATATTAAAGTCTTTATATTGTGTTATGCGTGAAAAGGTCATAAACAAACTCGAGCAGTTTCGCATTTATAATATTAAGTATGGATTACCACTATATCAAGGAAGAGCTCTATTGATTTAATATTTGTTCGCTTTTATGTGAGTGACGTCTTTTTGCTACCTCCCCTTGGGGAGAGAAAGTGAGAGAATACGTAGGAGCTGCGTGGGTGAAATTTGGATGAAATGTTGGAAAATGTGGGAGGAATTTGCGAAAATTGTGGACGAAATGTGGATGTTACATCGTTGGTATTACTAGAGGCAAACTAAATGAACTTTTCATCAAATCGTCTATTAGCATTAAGGCGGCGCTATTCGGCTGAAAAAGAAGAAGATAGAGAGATGTGTAATTAAGAATGTTGGACAGAGCGCGCTAATATTTTAAGTGATGAAATCGCAGCGAAAATGGCGAAAAAGCTTAAGAAAACATGATTCGTTTAAAATAGAGCAAAAATCTCGTGGAACGTATCTTAAATATCATTTAAGAAACATTGTGAATTTTTTCACAAATATAACTTGTAAATTAATAGAAATAGACTTGTTTTAAATAATTTTCGGAGCATATTTTGCGATTTTTTTCTATCGAGGGAATTTCATATAATTTCCGTTTCGGCGTGGAACGTATCTAGATATTATCTTCAAAAATAACATATATGTAATAAATCGGTCGAAATTCGAATAACGATTAATAATAATAATAATAAATAATGGACCCTTAAAAAAGATTTTTTTTTAAATAATGATGCTGAGTAATCTTTCTATACGAGTATACATAAAAATCAAAATATATTTGCTTGGGGATGTATGAGTTCGGAAATGTCTATGTATTGCTATATTAATCTTATTAAGTGTTTGAAACTTTCAAAATACCTTCTTTCCGTCCTCGCGAAGGTTTTTGGATTATTACAACCACATGACAATACATCTGAAAAGTTTTTTAATCATCACAAATTCTCTTATAAAACCGTCAAAAATGTCGCAATTTTATTTGAAACTGACATTTTGCACACCATCGATTGTTAATTCAAAATTCAATTTTCGAAACTCTTTCGATTAAGGGGTTATATACAGTCACAAGGCTCAAAAAAAGGGAATTTTCAAGAATTTTTCCTGAGTAGACTTTTAAATTTATTCGAGTTGAAATTTGTACACGTATTATGGTAACTTTTGACAATATTTTACGAATTTTTATTTGTAAAAATAATAATTTTGAAGGCTGCTATAGCTGATCTCCAGAATCTCCTCTCAAAAAGTGCATCTTGCGGTGACCATCATATCTCTGGACTTGATCATTTAAAATGAAAAAGCCAAACGGATTTCGCTATTATAATAAATATTCCTCTAATTAATCGAAGGAAAGAGCAAAATAATTTTTTTGACAAAATGGCGGCTTCTAAAAAAACGACTTTTTACCGAAATTTTGGCCTTATATTGTTTATAAAAAATATGTATTTATCGGTGAGAACAGGCCTTCGATTAATGAAATTATTTGAAGTTTTCGCCTAATACTTTGAATAGAATCAAGGGTTATAAATATTTTAATTTAATTCGATTAATGAAATTATTTGAAGTTTTCGCCTAATACTTTGAATAGAATCAAGGGTTATAAATATTTTAAATAGGTACCTACCTATGTTAGGTTTTTTAATGTTTTGCCTTTGGTGTAGAATTTTAACCCTTAAGCTTAAAAGTTAATGATACCTATTAGTAATTTTTTTATAAATTATGAGTAAATATTTACTTTGAGTTAGAATATAAGTACCTACCGCGAATAAATAAATTATAGCTTTCGGATATTGTGATTTTCAATATTAATCTGTCATGTTTTTAGCTTCTAATTCCTTCGATTAATCGAGCCTTTTTCGTCTTGACATGTAAAAAATAATTTTGAAGCTATTTTGGTACCTACTCACCCAAAAAATTTTTTCAATAATATTGCTAACTAGGTATTTAGCTCCAAGAAATATACGTACACACATTCTACAGCATATTTCATTTTAACTCTTGGGTTGAACTATACCCAGATTTCAAAAGGCCAAAGTTAAAACCCTGCATTGCGCATTATAAATTTTAAATCTCAGGGTTGTATGTAGGGTTAATTGTAAAAAAATATAATTCCAATGGTCACGAAATTGAACTACTGGCTCGGCGAATGAAAATCTTGAGTGGTGTCTTATTTTTTTGAATACGAATATTATAATATAAACGTTGCTAATTTTTTTTAATTATTTGTGAAAAAAATTAAGCTCGCTACGGTTTG
Organism: Glyphotaelius pellucidus; assembly: GCA_936435175.1. Lineage (NCBI taxonomy): Eukaryota > Metazoa > Arthropoda > Insecta > Trichoptera > Limnephilidae > Glyphotaelius > Glyphotaelius pellucidus. The sequence continues at coordinate 2,515,063 of OW386541.1, forward strand.
TGTAGTTAGTTTTTATTTTTACATAAACTCCACACAGGAGAAACACTTCCCTTCTTTGAAGATGCTTGAAGAGTTCTTGGAGAGACTCGTTCTTGAGTTCCAAAGTCGAGTTGTTGAATTCAAGAACGAAGCGCGTTCTCATGTGACAAATGTCAACCGTGTGTAGATATGTTGGGGTTCACGTTTGGCGTGTTTCCCGATTATGCACCGGTGCCGGAGGGATCAATGGCACTAGTTCCTCGGAGCATTCTCCATTGTAATACCTACCTGACGCCTTTACTCAATCCAATATTGCAATCCGCTTGTTAAGATATTGGAATCCATCAAACGGACCGCCGTTTCTGCACAGAGTTAAGGGTTTTTTCAAGAATTTTGGGGCCCCAGACAAGATGTGGATACCAAATTCAACAGTGAGGCGCACTAGCGATTTGTATAGGGTCAGCAGTTGCGTACTATTAAAGTATCTGCGGGCCCTGTATCTATAGTACGCCCAGCTTCTGAGCAGCTAACTTGACTCTGGCTTCGATGGAGCCCCAGTGCCTGAGCTGGTCAATTAGAGTTACACCAAGCATAAATGCAAGCATATCAATGAAATGTTAGGAAGATTGCTTCCGTTGAAGGAGACTAGATTGTCATTTCGTTCCCTTTTAGTCGTAATCAGACATGATTGGGTATTTGAAATATTAAATTAGTATTAAAATTAGAAATATTAAATCAGGTAGGGCTTGCTAAGCAAACGGAAACAGCGTGAAACGCCGCTTGAGGTTGCCTCGTTCCTCTCCCTTAAGAGGAATATAAACGCTAGAAATATTTCGATTCTCATGCCTTCAAAATTTAAAATCTAGCGTCTTAATTGCACGAGGCAAGTAAGCGAAAAAGTGGTTATTATTTATTTGGTGTATAATTTTATAAGAATGAAAAAAGTTAGAACATACAAAACCTTAAAAATAGTCTTAGCCTTAAAGGGGTATTTTTTTTAAAATTGTTTCTTCTTCATAGTTAAGTCATGCAAAAACATTTTTTTAATGGTTTATATTTTAGTTACTTATATTTTTTGTTATTTAATTAATAATTTTATTAAGCTAGTTAAAGATTCAATTTATCCGTATCATATTTTTTGATGTTCATAATGTAAACCGATTCGTCGTAAAGATGAATCTAAATAGTATCTAAATAGGATTTCACGTATAACTTCATCTACGTAGGTACAGCTAGGAACAAATAATCTTCGCTTGCATCTCATTTTTGTATTATTTATTTAACCTTGATGTTATTTTATTTCAGTAGAAATCAAAGAAGAGCCGTTAGAAGAAGTTATAAATGAAGTTAATTTAAATAACACAGAAGAGATTTTTCTTAAAGGCCTCCTCGACAGCCCCAAACATCAAAGAATCAAAGTAAGTACGCACCCATCACCACATATTTTACCTATCACCACAAATCCTTTAAATTTGTGGACGATGACTCACCGGACACTGCTATTCTTTATGCAGTCATCGTCAAAAAGAAGTAAACAACTTAAATTCAAAACCGGTATTATTTCATCTCAGATCTCAAACTGCGAAATCAAAAATAATGCTTACTATTTGATCGTTTAATGATTCTTACGAACGATTAAAAATAAGTGTATTTGTTCAATAATACAATAAATCGGTTCATTATACGAAAATAATTAATGCATATGTACCTACTTTCTATTTTGAACCCTCGGCGCACCTGCACAGGTAGTCGCTGCACACCAACACTTTTATTTACTGGCAACATTGAACATTCACGTGTAGGGTTGTAGCGATTAAATTATCGATACTTTTCTGTTATGTCGATTTAAACGTTTCATAATAATTTGAGAAAAAAATATTTTTACTTTTAATATAAATATTCATGTGGATCAATGAACACCAATTCTAAATATATTTCTATATTTTTACTCTCAGAATAAATATATCGTTCTTGAAAATGATTCAAAAGCTATGCTGTATGAACGCTACATGATTGGTCAGAGGAAATCTGTCGTCAAATGTACTGTGCGTTAAGTTAATACAATGTAATAATTAAACATCTCTGTGCATCTCTTTCTATTACATGCTCACATTGGGAATAAAGGGGAGAGGTTGCCATATAGTTTTGTCTTGCGTAGTTTTATATGTTGATCTGGGGTTCTGAAATAACCTGTGTTTGCCTTTTTCATTGTTTTTTTATTTATTTATTTATTGTTTGACTTAAATAAAATAACTGTGATCTTCATAAGTATCCATTAATACAGAAAACAATTTTAAAACATGTCATTTTAATGTCATATTTATATAATATGTCAGAAAACGGAACGCTTAAGACGGCATATACCATTTTTAACAAAAAATCTCTGAGAACGAATTTTAGTAAGAAATCTTGATATTTAAAAAATACCCTTTATAGTAGAGTTAGAAGGTAAACGTTTATTAAATAGTGTACTGGAATTCCTAAGTGAGGTATAAAAAAAATCTCCGTACAAAGTGCACTACAAAAGGATGTCGTTCGGAGCACGGATGATGCCACGTACCCCCCCCCCCCCCCCCCCCCCCCTCCGCACCCCCTCGCCTTTTACCGCTCAGATTGCGGTAGTTTAGGTGGGTTCAAAAATATTCAAACTTGGAGAATTGATTCCACTATGAAAATAATTTTTATTTTTAAATGCTGGCATCAAAGTTTGGATGAAAGTGGATATGATTACATTTTTTCAATGTTTTTATAGTGGCTTGTGAAAAATTGAACGCCCTTGCCTTAAATGGATGTAACACGACGTGACTAATGAATTATTATTTGATTAAATTTTGTAAACTTTTATTTTTGTAACATAGCAATAGCAATATTACAAAATCTAAAATACTTACAATATTGTGAAAATTATGACACATCAGATGTCGATTGAATGTTGAGTACACATCCCTACCTTTGCGTGTAGTGGGTGTGCCACTTGTTTGTCAACGTTCGTTCGTGGCTCGGGATCGCTTCAAACATTTTCCGTGATCAATAACTGAAAACCTGTGTTTTATCTGCATTTCTAAGTGTGAGCACCTTTATTTTGAATTTATACTGCAGTATGATACAAAAATCGTTATTGTATCCATTTATAATTACGTTTATTTACAGTGAATGTGTCACGCCCAACTCGAGTTGAATGTTCTAGTTAGAATTTGTTTGTTCAACGAGTTTCTTTTTTAATTTTCAGAATTCTGATTACGAGTTAGACGGCCCAGCACCTATAAAACCCTATTCTTTGGGTAATGTTCAAATTATCAAAAAGTTAAGTGAATACAGAGGGAATAATATCCGCACTATAGAGCAGGCTGAACTTGCTATTCTACTCTCCAAACCACATTTTAAGGTAAATAAAATAATTTATACTACCTTTATTAATTTTAATACATAATGGGGTATATTTTTACCACTTTTCAAAAGTTCGTGGACATGTCCAGAAACAAAGCAATTATAAAACCATTGTTTACGTCTGTGGCAGTGTGACACACTTATAAATCGATTCTGACCCTTATCTTCAGCATGTATATAATAAATGTTTGTTGTTTATTATTATCGTATGTCGATTGTTCTGCACGCAAAGTGTTACTATGAGAGTGGGATAAGAAGGAACATGATTAGATTGATTAGTTAAAAAATAACACACTCGTGATATTTCGCTCTGACTCTGATATTAATAATTTTGTCCATGTAGAAACTGATTGGCATTTTCCCTGCGGTTATAAATACTTAAGTTCTTAGTAGTTGTATTATATAATATTCAATTATGTCACTAATGTTATGAGTCATTGAAATGTTAGATTCTAATTAGTTATTAGAATCTATGGAAAACTTCATTCTTTTTCTCGAACCACAAATAATTAACTAACACAAATAATTAATTAAACCACAAATAATTATGAATTTCCATCAATGTTGTTTTTTATTCCAGGCCTTAATCGATGCTCATGATCAAGTGGGAGCCCTCTGGGTGTCGCGTTTATTGAGCGTCGCCTGTTCGGAAGACATAATTGACAACTCGGTATTTGTTGGTGACGACGGCGAAATGCCGGCTAAGGATGCAATCAAAATAGTGGGTATAAGGAAGAACCCTGATCAGCCTCTCGGTCTCACGGTTAGTTCAACTTATTTATTACTTAGACATATATAAATTAGACATCAATTTATCTGCACTAAAAAAGTCCAAAATATGCATACTATGCAACAAAAATGAGTTCCAGGCACTGAATGATTACAAACAAGAAAAGTAAAGAATTTGCAATACTATTTAAAAACAGAATACCTATTAATGATTCATTTTAGAAGACAGTTTTTTAAATAAATTTTATCAGTTTTATAGTTTCCGAAAGATTTCCTGGCAAATTACAAGTGTTAAAAATGCTTGTATAATATATCACTTAGCTTGTAGCACAATACTTTGTTGTGATGCAATGACAGAGCTGCTTTTGTTCTGTTTCACTGGGTGATCTCTACTGGTCGGAAATAGAAATATGGTAAACTTGCACCAAAGGTTTAAAATGTCCCAGAGATGGTATAATAATCCGACATCTAATAATTACTCATTAAGTATTATATTGTCATTGTTATTTTTATTCGAGGAATTCCATTGTAAGTTACGCAGTATTGTAATGACATGCCATATTCATTTGACAAAATATGTTGACTACTCTGACCACAAGTACCTATTCTAGGTCAATTCATACCTCTTAAAGTGTCGTGGGTGGATGAGTCAATAACAGCACATCACTAAATGGGTTTAACTGCCAGGTTCACCGTGCTAATTGACAGGTAGTAGATCATATGGGAACAAGTGTGTTTTTGTCAACAATTTTTCAATGTTGCATAATAGTTCCTAGTTTGTTTATTAGTTTAGCACATTGTTCGTCAGTATGTTGTGCACACTACTTACTTCAGTTCATGTTCAGTTCAGTTCACGATTCAAAAAGGAATCATAAAGACTATATTGAAAGTACCCATTAGAACGCCTTCAATTGAAATTTTCAATAGCTTTGACGTACCAAATGTGTAACAAATATATGCCAAAAATATATTATTAAAGCTTTTCAAAAATACTGAATCCTCTACTAGACCGTATATGCATAACACTAGATTGAATAAAAATGATATAAAAAACATTCCAACTTACAAAACCATATTCGGACAAAGAAACTACACATACTTTGCAACAAAACTTTATAACGACAAAAGATATAGAAGACTAATAAAATATATTTTTAAATAATTTTAGTCCGCCTCGGCACAGGACCCCCTAGTAGGAGGACTAAGAAGTACAATATTTTTACATTAAATTCGTTATTATATTTTGTATGTACAATTATTTTATATAGTCGCTAAATAAAAAATAAAATTTTTAAAAATTTCGTGCTTTACAAAACCAAAAAAAAAAATTTAATGTTCTAACCAGTGAAAAAAATGCCATCCCCAATTTGTGTCATATTGCAACGCTGAAGAAAGAGGGGAGGGCAAGGAGATGAGAAATAGGAAGGTTATATCTGGCTATGAAGATCTGGCAATTGCCATTTCAAGCAACCAACTCCTCAGAACCAAGGAATTTACAGTTCTACCACGGACATAGACAAAGCTTACCATTATACCCTCTATAATATCCGCTATAAGTCTTGGTATTTAGTTAATTGAAAATAAAAATACTTGGATAAAACATACTTAACTGGCAGATTATTTCCGATAAGGACACTTTTATTAGAAAGTTTATGACATTGCATGCGGAAGACACTTATTAAAAACACTGGACATTGCCTGAATTTACATGTACTACCCTCATTACTGTTGATATTACATTTATGAGAAGACTAGCTTTTACCTGCGGCTTCGCTCGCATGGTATTAGGGGGAAATTACTGTAGCGCTTGCACTTTTCGATTACCCTCCCTTTTCCTCGCTCCTCCCACTCCACTCCCCCATCCCCCCCTCAACCCCCTCCTAGTCCCGCATTCCATGCATTCATTCCCGGTACATTCAGTTTTCAAACAGCTTACGTGCCACCTAAATTTCGTAATGCCAGAGCTCACCAGTAATAAAAAAAAAATTATCCAATCTGTTGCAGTCGTTCGGAAGACATTACAAACATTTCGTAGATTCAATACAGATAGATAGATATTAATTACGATTTCCCGCAAATATGTCAACATCGTTTCCACGGCAATAATTTGTTTTCTGACGTTAGCAATAACTCACTTTTGTTAGCGACAGAAAACGTATAACAAATATAATATATTAATATTTATAATTTCATAACGCCATAGCTTACCATTATATATAGCCTATAGTACTCGCATATACTTTAGCTTTCTATTGGTGAAAATTGTAAAATCGCTTCATTGTTTTATGCGTGAAAGCGTAACAAACAAACTCGCATTTATAATATTAGTATAGATTAGTGACAAGAGTAGATATTTATATTGAAAGACTGGAGAATTTAGGACTCTTTAGAACTGAAAAATTTTTATGAAATGATCTTAAAAAGCTTACAAGTTGTTATTCGCTTACATTTTTACCCAATTTGGATATTTACAATTTCACGGGCTGTGAAAACAAAGGTGAAATGTTTTTGAGTTTATGATACGACTGTCTGAAAAGGTGTGTTTTATGTTTAGCACTAAATTCTGCCGAGTCTGAATCATTCGTCGAGAATTAAGTCAGGAAACATACAGCCGCAGACATTGTAGTCACTTTGTGAACGCTGATTGAGTTCTGTTTACTAACACTTCAAGAGTTCTCCATTCTCTTTGTTCAGAGAGACCTAGGCCCATTCAATCAACCAACTTTGTCTGTTGACTTAGGCTATTATAGCCCCAATATTATTACACATACCTACATAACATATGTTTGTACAAATCCATAGAAGATAGTGAACAGTGTAGAAATACATACCTACACCCCAGAATAATTCCGCTTTGGGCTATAAATTGATTATAAGATTAACCTGATCTACGTGGCTGTTGCTCATTACGCGAACCATGAAGTTTCACTAAAACGCATACATTATATCAAAACGTTGACCTAGTGTAGGGAGTGTGGCGAACCCATCGCTCAGGGAGTGGAAACACAAACCTGCAATAGCCATCCCAAGCCAAGGTGTGAGCTACCGTGCTCAGGCTGAATGTCCTGGGGAACAGTGTCAAGAACGGTGCCTCCGAGAAACAAGGTCGCATCTCGGAGTATTTAGACCTTACTCCAACATTCGGGGCTCTGCTGGAGTGGACCTTCTATTTCCCTGGTCACTCGTGGGACAAAAAAATTGGACCATTCAAAAACTAGGGGCCTTTTAGGAACCTAGGAGTGCTGAGGCCACCTCTGTGGACTTTCTTCCTGGGGCTCTTAGGAGGAACCAAGAGGAGAAGCCGTGGAGAGGAGAGCTGAGGCCACCTCCATGAACCCTTCCCTTGTGGGGCCTTCACGGAACCAAGGGGAAGGGCACTCTTCCGGCACGGGGCCTTTGGGGAACCAAGGAGGAGTGAAGTGGAGAGATGATGTCCTCTTCCCATGTGGGGCCTTCAGGGAACCATGTAGGAGTGAAGAGGAGAAATGAGGCCATCTCCGTGAACTCTTTCTTATGGGGCCTTTAGGGAACCAAGGAGGAGTGAAGAGGAGAGATAAGTCCTCTTCCCTCCTGGGGCCCTCGGGGAGCCAAGGTGGAGTGGGGCTCCTCTTGTGGGGCCTTTAGGGAACCAAGGGGAGGTGAACTCTCCATCGTGGAGCCTTCAGGGAACTAAGGAGTGGAGAGGAGAGATGAAGCCCTCTTCCCTCGTGGGGCCTTCAGGGAACCGCGGAGGGGTGAAGAGGAGAAATGAGACCTGGGAAGACACATTGTCGAACCAGAAGACATAGCTTCGTTTCCAATGACAATCCTGTTGAACTTTGTAAAAGGGACTGGATTACTGTCAAAGGAATGAGGTAAAATGGGAGATGGGAGCACAATGGGCCTACGGCCTAAGTACTCACGGGAACATTATTTATGTAAACTGTCTCCGCTCTTGAAAAAAAAAAAAAAAAACGTTGACCAGCATTGTAAAGGTTAAAACTCAGAATAGTAGAAGGTATTCTTCACTTAAATGAAAGGTCGTAGACAATTTTACATCATTATTTGAATACTGTGACAAAATAATTTGTCAATTTTATTCAATGCCATTGTAAAAACCATTGTCATTCAATTTGTTATACGTTTTTCTCAGATTATTACGCTGTTGTGTACAGATTATCCAGTCTGGAAGTAAGCCCAAATTTGTTGATAGGTATTACAACATATTCAATGTACACTTGTTCACACACTGCTTTCAAACAAAATAAACCTTTAGAGACATGCTTTCCGTTGAACGATCCAATTTTACTTCTCTCTATTTTTCATAAATCATCATATCAATCATATGTATGGAACACAGGCGTTAAATGATAATTATTACTAGCAGTTAAAAACCTGCGGAGCGGAATTACAACGGTAGCTTTGTTTGAAATTCCACATACACAGATTTTATTTATGGCGCGACGTGTACGGCGTGGTGTCAACATGCATTCGAAACTGGGTTCTGAAATTCGACCATGCAGACGTATTAATACTATTCAATTATTTATTTTATTCCGGAATGTGGGGAGTTTAGTGTGATCCCACACATTCCATAAGTACAAAGGTGAGAAATATGTGCAAAAACAACAACAGCAAAAATATATACGATATGGGACAAAAAAAAGACACAAATGGTCTGTAGCATTATTCGAGATTGATGGTACCATTAATTTTCTTCAGAATTCTTCTATGCTGGAATCGGGAGTCTGGCAGGATTCCATAATGAGGTCATTTCTGGAGTTTTTTTATCCTGTCCCTTAATTCTACCTCCCGGGTTCTTAAGAGGACTGCAAAACCAGAAACTTGTCCCTCCGTGTGTTTGTTGGAAGCACTGCAGTATCTGGGTAGGCCAGACATCATGCTGTTGGCATTATACTGCACGCTATGCCTTTCCACGCTTTTCTTCTTAAAGTTACCCCAAAGTAATAAATAAGGAAACTGACCAATAAATTGACCACTCCAACCTCTAAACTTGTTTTCAAGACAATATATCAATAGCAGTCAAGCACAAAAAGCTTGTTTTCAATCTAACATGTGTGTTCCCACAGAAATGGTTATAACTCCATTTTTGTTCTAGTGACAATCTTAAAACAAAAAGGAGAATTTCTATAATAAACCAGACTGCATCTCTATTCAAAGCTGTCCATAGAAACAGACAAGAAATACTAATTTTGTAGAAACAGTTGTCACCCGCCAAAAAGCATAACGCGCCGTTAGATTTAGTTAATTTTTTATTAAATATTTTTGTAAGAAATGGTAAGAAAAATGAGCTGATAAAATTGTTTGTCATACATACATTTGTCTAATAAAATAAGTGTTTTTTGTTACGTTAACTGTTTTCACATAAAAACATAACGTGAGTCATTTTTACAATTTTTTATGTTTGCATCCTAAATTTATTTACAAATTTTAATATTTATTTGTAACTAGCTTTTCCCCGCGGCTTCGCTCGCATGGTATTACGGGAAATTACTGTAGCGCTTGCACTTATCAATTATCCCCCCTCCCTTCCACTCCCACCCCCTCCCGCATTCCATACATTCATTCCCTTACATTCAGTTTTCAAACATCTCGCCTACCACCTACTAAATTTCATAATGCTATAGCTCAAAGAAAAAAAGAATTACTTATCCAATTTTGTTCGTTCGTTCGGAATTTATGCGCTTACATACATTTGGGATGTTTATTTTTATTTAAATATTTGGAAGTTTGTTAATATAATAAAAAATACTCTATTTATTATTCAGTCTTTATAATCGTTACGGATTATATTTGTAGGAACTCTCATCTGACATTTATTCCAAAACAGAAGCTTGTCCAAAAAAAAACAAAACATATTCTAATATTTGAATTTTCTGGAGCAGTAGCCGACCAGGGGGCTGAGTACCTACCAGCTTAGAGCCCACAAATATATCAACATCGTTTCCATGGAAACGATTTTTTTTCTGACGTTGGCAAAAACTCGCTTTTGTTAGCGACAAAAAACGTATAACAAATATAATATATTCATATTTATAATTTCATAACGCCAGAGCTTACCATCATATACAGCCTATAGTCTTCGCATATAATTTAGCTTTCTATTGGTGAAAGAATTTTTAAAATCGTTTTATCGTTTTACGCGTGAAAGCGTCATAAACAAACTCGAGCAGTTTCACATTTATAATATTAGTATGGATAATGCAATTTGAAAGCGTATTTCATCACCTTTCAAAAACAGTTTTCAGTATTTGGCTATGTTCAGAAATATTTAATTTATTGAGCTTTAATTGCGAAGCGGAATGACACAAATGTTTATAGATCTGACAGTTCGTTGACAAAAAACTTGCACAAAGGCGATAGACCGGAATGATTAACTGGATTTTAATATTGAGTACCGCTTACCGCTTCTTTAAAGCCGTTCAAAGAAATCTCCCTTTTCACACGACTTTTATGAATGCAAAGATTTGAGATGAGTTTACTAGATGTATATTATGTAGGTTTGTTTGTCCCACTTGATGCTTGCCAATCACATGGGTGGTGAGGGTGAAGTGGTTGTGTACGTCTATTAAATATTGATAGTTTGGCAGTTTTGATGATACTGATTTTCACATAAGTGACATTGCAGCCGTACATCGGTACATAAGTATTATTGTTATTTCGTGTAGGTTATGTGCGCAATAATACAACAATTGAATGATGGGTTTATTTATTTAAGTGAATAGGTTACTTATATTAAATTATTTACAATGCCGATGTTCATTATCTTTCAGAAAGTTTACCATTAGTTAATACCATTACGTAATCACCCCTGCCTCGTACATACATACCACCAAAGTAACTAATTGCCCTTTTACTTTGCAGGTTAGTGAAGATGAGCACGGTCAGCTGGTGGTGGCGCGCGTGCTGGCCGGGGGCGCTGTGGCACAGCAGGGCCTCCTGACCCCCGGCGACGTAGTGCTCGAGGTGAACGGGGCCCCTGTCAGCTCGGCCGAGCAGCTGCGCGCCGAGTGCGCCCGCTCCACCAACCACATCACGCTGAAGGTGGGGCCCAACAACCATCTCAGCCCCAACAACAACCCCGTCAGGAATCTCAAGGTAACTAATCAGGTACTCCTCAACCATATTATATTGTCACCGATTTTAGGTTTGATATTTTCAATTTTTTTTATTATTTATTTATTTTGTAGCTAATTTTTCATAAAACGTTTGTTTTTTTTTCCTGAAACCAATTAAGTAACTCATTTTATGCCTGAAAAATGCTAAATGTTACCAATAAAAACAAATTTTAATCACAGCATACACTTAATTCGTTTTTACTGTGGGGGAACACTTCCACAGAATTAAATAGAGTGTAAAGAAAACTGTTTTAAAAAAATTGTTTGTAAAGTCGGTTTACAGACAATAATTTTACGTGATAACATCATATAATAACGATGGAGTGGAAAAGAGATAAATGCGTCACAAGCCAAAGGCTTGTTCCGCGCTCTCGCTTGCACACTCAGCTCAGGCGGAACGTCACAATGAGTCATGCTTTTTCGTGAGTGCAGCCGGCGTTCATCGATTTATAAGAAGTTATCACGTCAAAAATATGGTACATTATGATATATGATTAGAAATTTTTATGGCCAAAGTTATTATCTTAATTTATTACATATCTCCCCTGATGATGGAGTCTGCAATGCTGTCCGAAACGTTGGCTAACCCGTCAGGTCTATTTGTTCGGTTTTCGGAACAACTCATGTAGGTCTCATAGAAATCGTGTCTCCCTTACTATCGTGGTTAGAAAGAGAAAATACCATGCTTTATATTCATACAAATATAAAGTTAACCGAAAAATAATTAAAATGTATATCTTTATGAATTCAAACTTTGAGAATTCTTTATTAATTATTTTTACATGAAAGGACAAAAAATGAGTTGACCATAACGTTTATAAAACATTTGCCTAATAAATTATGTGCGTGTTTTTATAATTTTTTTTAATAAGTCATTTTAGTTACAAAAAATGTAAGGTGAGCCATTTTTAAACCTTTTTTTATTTTTGCATGCAAATTTTTAATATTTTAAAATTATTTGTATTTTTCTAATTATAAAATTTGATGGTGAATTTTATCACCTTTCCAAAACAGTTTTTAGTTTTCGGATGCATTCAGAAATATTCCATTTATTTGGATTTTATTGCAAAGTGGAAATATTTTGACTCTCTGACAAAATACGGTCGAGGCCCGAGGGGTTAAAGAAGGAGGTAGCGCAACAGCATAATATTCCAAAATTAATCACTTTAATAATTATGGTACATTATGTATTGGAAAATGGGAGAATTCTAATAAGAATGGATATTTCCATTACGTTTTTTTGACTGAGTTATGTCAAAACAGGATTGACTTATTTAACCACTCAGGTATTTTGCGATTGTGCAAGTTTTTTGTCATAAACGAACTGTCAGATTTGAAAAAACTTTGTGTTATTTCCGCTTCACAATAAATTAAAGCTCTATAAATGAAACATTTCTGAACATAGCCGAATACTAAAAACTGTTTTTGAAAGGTTATGAAATAAGCTTTCAAATTGTTATATTACAAATAAATATTAACATTTGTAAATATTAAAATTTAGAATGCAAACGTAAAAAAATTGTAAAAATGACTCACATGATGTTTTTATATGAAAATGGCACTAAAATCATGGATTATGTATTTAAAAAAAAATACTTATTCTATTGTATAAATGTAAAATTAAGTCATTTTGTTACCTCAATTTTTTACCGTTTTATACAATAATATTTAATAAAAAATTAACTATGTCTAATGGCACGTAGGCGATTCGGCGGGTGAAAACTGTTTCTACAAAATAAGTCTTTTGTATGTACTTCTTTGGACAACTCTGAATAGAAATCTAAAGCTCGATGCAATGTGAATCTTCTGCCTTTTGTTTTAAGGTTGTCACTAGAATAATAACAGAGTTATAACGATTTCTGTGAGAACACACGCGTTAGCGTGAAAACACGCTTATTGTGCTTGACTGCTATTGTTATAGTGTCGTGTAAACACGCTTACGGGTTGGAGTGGTTAAATAATTTCTATGGAATAGTTCATTGCTTAATTTATTCTAATACGCCAAGTTTTCATTTTAAAAATATACTCTTCACTTTTCAGCACTTTATGTAACTCTTTTGCATTTTTTAAGCTTAATCGCGGTGCAATAAAACGCTTAAAGCTTGGTTGGTTATGCCAGCTGTGTATAAATCTAATCAATAAACACGTTTTAAATGTTGCACAACTGATAAACAACCAATGAAGAATAAATGGTTGCTTATTAGATGTGTTTTATTTAAAATGCATTTATTAGTAAGGGGACATTTAAATTTGTGCTGGCTTAGAAAGAGAAGGTGGTTGGAGAGACCTAAACAATGAATTGCCAATTTATGGCTGACAATGATTAAATTCTTTAATAGAAAAATAATGTCAATATCTTGATTTTTATTTAGTAGATTAACAATAATTGTTTGTCATTCTTTTCAGTGTTACATGCGGACAATGTTTGACTACAATCCTGTTGATGACAGCCTTCTGCCTTGTAAAGAGATTGGCCTTGCTTTTGAGCGCGGAGACATACTACAGGTATACCTAATTCTTTATGTTTAAAAAAAATCAGCAGTATAAAATTATATACTTACAAAGGAAGGTGGCGAGAGTGTTTCAATGTCACCTTACCCACTGGAGTGTTTTTGGACAATTTGCAAACACCCTCAAGCGTTTGCTGGCCAATACGTGGCCAATTTGAAGAGATATTTTAAAGGAATTATTTCAATGGTTTCCGCGTGTTGTAAACTTCGATTAATCAAAAAGATAACTTTGTTTTTTCACTTTTCAACAAGAGATGACTCGCATCTCTTCTGAATTTTTGTTATTCTCATTTCGCGAACTGAAATTGTTGAAATATTTTTTTTTACAAATCATTGATCTTATGTTACATATTAACCTCTCAAATGCCTTTCTGATTTTTGGTGAAATATCCATATAAAACAAAGGAATTGTTTTTTTTTTGCGTTTGTTTTCTATTAGCCAGATAATGTATCTTATTATTCTTGTATATTGTGTGATAATATTGTAAGAGGTTTTTCCAGAATAATTAATTTTGGAAATAATATGTCAAAAATATAATCACACAAACACAAACTGATTTTATTATTTCTACATAAACCTGAACACATATCCAACATGAAAAAACACAATTCAAAGGAGTTTGCAAATAAATAAAGACCTTCATAAGCATTTCAAAACGTAAATTTTAGAATTTTCAACTTCGATAGTTGCAAAATCGACATGCTAAGCATGATAGATAATTAATTTAAAAATATTCCAGTGTTGCTAGATGAATGAAACCATTGGCTTCATCAAGAATGGTATTGGCGCAAGCAATTCGAACCTTGTCCTTCATACAGTTTCTTTACACATAATGATTAGAATCGCATTAAAAAAAATTAAATTCAGCGCATGCCGGCGCGCTTTCGGCAAATGAGAGGTTAAAAGATGCATGTTCGAATTTAAATTTATACCTATGATTTTCAACTAGGCTGTAGACAAAATATATAGAAGTTATTATATTTAGTATTCTCTAAGCAGCTACTAAGTATGCCTATTTTGACGTAAATAATACACAGAATTCATGCGTTTTTAAATTTTTATGATTTTTTATAATTTTTTTATGAATCAAAATATGGAATAAATGGTTGAATATAGATGCATTCAACAGCTCTCTAATACTAACAGTTTATATGTCTCCATATCTGTGTATTTCAACAATACAATGCTCGAGTGTTTATATCAATAATATTATAAGTTTCACTGCTCAACATCGATTTCATTTTGGTACCGCATAAGGCTGGTCTCTGAATCATTGCATACCCTGAGTAATTCATAATTATTATTCATCTAATTAATAATCAATATGTATTTATTATTCCAGATAACAGACAGGAAAGATCCCAATTGGTGGCAAGCGTGCAAAGTGGACGAGCCTGACACTGTTGGATTAATTCCTTCGCCTGAATTAGAAGAAAGACGAAAAGCATATGTGGCTCCTGAAGCTGATTTTGTCCACAAAATTAGCATTTGTGGAACATGGGTAAGTCCACTTTTTAACCCTCAGCGGAACTTTTGACTTTTTTTTTTACTTCAAAATTTTGAATGACAAATGTCACTAAAAATGATGTTATTCAATTTTTTTATGAAGTTTTTGACAACGGCAAATATTTGGCAATATTAGTTACTTCAATTTATATGTGTTATTTTAAAAAACTCACTTCTACGCCAGGTTATAATTATTTTGTATGTATTATCACTGGGATATCACAATTCCGCAAAAGATTAACCCTCAGGCCTCAGACCTATTTTGTCGGAAGGTCAAAATATGTCCCCTTTGCAATTAAATCCAAATAAATGAAATATTTCTGAATGCATCCAAAAAGGAAAAACTGTTTTTGAAAGGTTATGATATACGTCTTCAAATTTTATAATTCAAAATAAACATAAAAATTTTTAATGAAAGATAAAGTCTTAAAAATGGCTCACCTTACGTTTTTTCTAACTAAAATTACTGATAACGAAAAAATAAATAAATCACACATATTTTATTAGACAAATGTATTATAAACGTTATCATCAACTCACTTTTTTGTTGTTTCATGTAAAAATAATGAATAAAAAATTCCCAAAATTTCTTTATTTTTTTCTCAAATTGCGGTCTGAAACTGGTTTCATAAAGGTTAACTTTCATAATTGAATATAAAGTGCTGTGTTTTCTCTTTCTAACACTGTCTAGATCACATTTCTAACCATGATGGTAAGGGAGACAACGATTTTTATGAGACCCTTATGAGTTGTTCCGAAAAGTGAACAAATTAACCTGAATTGTCGTGAAATCTCCGATTGATATTAATTATTATTTATCTATGCATTTCAGATATCCAAGAAAAAACGAAAGTTTGTGTACGAATCTCGAAGTGCCAGCGATTTCGACAATGCCGATTTAGTTCTGTATGAAGAAGTAGCAAGAATGCCCCCGTTCAACCGGAAAACCCTCGTTCTTATCGGATGTCAAGGAGTCGGCAGAAGAACCCTCAAAAACCGTCTCATCAATAGTGATCCCACCAAGTTTGCTGCCATTATCCCCCGTAAGAAATTCTTATCTTCATTGGAAATATTATTAACAAATGACATTGTATTGTGAAATGGTTGATAAAATGATGGTGCAGTGAAAAAGCTGTTTCTTTGATCTAACATGGGTATTTTATTTTGTAGATACTTCACGTCCCCCGAGGCCCCTGGAAGAGAATGGAGTATCTTATTGGTTTTCCGAAAGGGAGGATATCGAGAAGAACATCAGGAATTGCAATTTCTTAGAATACGGCGAACATAACGGGCATCTGTACGGCACTCATTTTGATTCCATTCGATCAATTATTCAACAAGGTTAGTGAAATTCTACATTGATGGTTTTAACCCGGCATGCGTTGCAGTGCCATTCAAAAAAATAAATTGATTCTCTGTGCATGTCCTTTCCCGTGCGTCCCCGTTCGCCTCCCGAGTCCTCTTCCCCTCTCGCATTCCCCTTCCACTTTCCCCGCCTACCCCCTCCCTCGTCACCCCTCCCGCAAACCTCACCTCCCCCGTTCCCCTCCCCCTCCTGCCTTTCGTCCCTGCCGCTAAAATATATGAAATACACACATTTTCATTTATACAAATTTCATAATGCCAGAGCTTACCATTATATATAGCCTATAACCTTTGCGGGCGTACGCACAACAAATCACCAAAGTTTCATCGCAATCGGAGGAATGGTATGGCAGCGCATAAAATACGAACAAACAAACAAATATTGATTTTTATATGTAAGATCTGATATAATCGTTATTATGATGTGTGCGCTTTCGCCTTAGCCTACATTTCAGACAGCTTTACAGTGTCCAGCATCAGGGCAGATGTGTATATTGTGGTGAAGTGTGTATTTATGTATTTAGAATTGATACCGTGTTGTAAGCTACTTAATCTAAGCTAATCCTCTTTTAAGCTAATTTTAGGGTCGGTATTTCAGTATAAAAATTAGTGAAATTAATGTGGTTTTTGCCGTTTAGTTTTAGTGTAATAATATCTGTTATTGTTGTTTTCTAGGAAAAATGTGTGTTCTGGATTGTTCTCCAGCGTCATTGAAACTTCTCCACAACTCCCGTGAATTTCTGCCATACGTAGTGTTTGTAGCGTCCCCGGGAATGGATCAACTGCGAAACCTCAACTGCTCTTCCAATCGCAACTTGCAGGTATTATATTACAATCAGGTGGATTCCATCTGCACGTTGGTTGACATGATCATCAATGTTGTATTTTAATGTGTTGTTGTTAATAATTACGTAACCATTGTCTATTTTTAAAATGTGGTATTTACTTATTTTGTATGTTATTGAATTACAGGCTGTTTTAATGTTGTTTATTAAAAATAAATGGCCTTTTTACTTTATAGGATATAATAAATTAATGCATATTTTTTTTTCTTTTGATAGTGTAAAATTAATTAAGATAGTATTTTTTTCTTTTATAGTGTTATAATAGTCGGATATTGTTTCTCAGTTTGCGTTAATAATGTTATTTGATTGTGCATTGCTTAATTTAATACTTTTAAGATGCTGTATTTTAAATCGAGACGCTTTAGGATTAAATTTCCTTGATTCGTTATAGATAAAATAGAATTATGTTAATTTTGTATCCTGTGAGCATGTTTGTTGATTTTGCATGTTGTTTTATTTTACCAGTTTGACAGACAGAGCTCCATTCGCTTCAGTTCGCGCAGAGCACGAACCCTGGAATCGCTGGCTTCACTTTACGAGGTATTTAATCTGTTTTTAACTTGTTTTATCATTATTTATTTACTACAAATTTTCAGGAGGATCGTGATACTATAACACGGAGACTAATAATATCAACAACGATCTACTGCACATCTATGTACATAAATCTGTAAATTGTATTTAGATTTGATGATTATTTTATCTAATTAATGTTATCCTTCTCTGCCCTAACAGGAAGATGATCTGAGAACAACCCTTGAGGAGAGCGCGTGCCTCCAGAGAACTTACGAGAAGTACATTGACCTAGTAATTGTTAACCATGATTTTGATGCCACCTTCAGAAAAGTGGTAGAAGCTCTAGAAACCCTTTCGACCAACCACCAATGGGTTCCCGTCAATTGGACTTATTAAATCATTATACTGAACTGATCTTTGCATTTTTACAAACAAGCAGTTGGTTTATAATTTCAAATCAATGATACTTTGATTAACCGACAACGTAATTTCATTTCTTTTCGATTATTAAATTTCAATACGCCTAACACAACAAAACTACAAATTTAAAAGATGGAGTCCTGAATCTCAAAGTTTCTCTTTTAAAACTTACGACATTTGAAATTTGTACATATTTTGTTCTTCAAGAAACATTTTAAGATGGGTTGTTTCAAAAAAATTTAACAATTCATCAAATATTCAAGTCTATCCAAGGATTGTGATTATTTCAGTTCTATGAAGCAACTGGCCTATAATAATATAATAACTTACTCAGAATGTGAAAATTAACTTCAAATTTTTGATGAATTGTTCAAATTTTTTGAAACAACCAAAAATATTTCTTTACACTTTCTCTTATTTTATGAACTTTACAAGCATAAAGTAATTAATGTATCTTTTAATATTACATAATCGTGTTGCTGATAAGTTTAATTTGTTCCCTCTTTTATGTTTATAGGTTAAAAGTATTTCTTTTTGTACCCTCTTGAGCTAGGTATAATTTTTTTATATTTTGTAATACGATTGGTTATTATTATATAAAATAATTTCTGGACTGGGAATCTCCGTTCAATTATTGGAAATTATTTTAATTTGTAGCGATACTATTTTCAAATCATTATTATTCACTACAATCAAGTACAAAAATCATGGCAAGTTATTTACGTACTAATTAAAAATAAATAAATTAATAATAGTTTAAGATTGATATTGTACTATCGAGTAAAGAGAGATAACAATGGTAATGCAATTTTTTTATGGTGAATTACAATAATTTTCACTGTAAATTAAAATGGACTCATTACTAGTGGCCGGACAACTCAACACCTCCTTTGAAAAGTCATTAAAAGTGATGAAAAAAATTGGTTACATAAGTTACGTTAGGTTAGGATGGGATATTTTTCAATTAATTTTTTTCATAGCTTTTAAAGATTTTTTAAAGGGGTGTTGATTTGACTTAATTCTGAGTTGGCATGGAACCGTCATTACTTTGGGGAAGAAAATCTCTTTGTTGGTCTGCACTTAGCAGCACTTTAATCTTCTTTGAATCTCCATTACCTTAATCACATGTCATTCTTACATCATGTTATGTAGTTTAATGTAATTCTTATGTTTTTATTATTACATTATCTTAATTTAAATTTTAGACTAATGTTTTTTATTCTTATTAATATACATTTTATTCATTCTACTCCGTCCAATAAGTTAGATAATTTATAAAATACTATGTGTTCCACTTTACTTATGCAAGAATAATTGCTGACTGTGAGCATATTATTATTATATTTGTGGTGTTAAATAGCTTTTAAATGTTTTTGTTGTCTATATTTACATATTGAAAATGATTGCCGACTGGCCCTGTAATCAATCATTTATGCCAAGAAGCTTGCTGCCTTGCTGCTCTTTCATCATTGAAATAAAACATATTAAATAAAAGCTTTTCAGAATTTGCTCTGTATTTCTTGAAATACGTATTTCAAACTTATCATACTTATGTCGATGAAATGGTTATTTAACACCTTCACAGTATTATTTCATCATAGGTAGTTAATTTGTTAAGTATTCAATGAAAAAAATACTGAATGTTTTTATCTTTGTTATTTGAGTTATGTAACTCAAATTTAAATGCATTTTATCTCAATTTTTGTGAATATGTTTAACATTCAATAAAAAACTGCTGCTATTATAAATATATTTTATTTATCCTTATATCCTTGTTTTTAGTTTTTGTAAATAGGTGTGGACACTTACACTGTTGTTAATGTTTGGAACTTGCTCCTTTGTTCGTATTTTTGGCCGGTGTTTTGAAGATGCCCGGGTCAATGTGGTTTAAAGGAGCATCGTTCATACAGCCTTGCGGTCTCTTGGATTCTCCAGCCTCTTCCAGCAAATGCGGAGCCATCAGCAGGAACAATTGCTTCAGAAAATAAACATAATATTACACTGGGAAGTTAGGATGTTAAATTGTTCATTAAACCAAGTAAATAGGGTTATTGAAAGTGTTTAATGTTGTGAGAATATGGTTGTATCACATACCTCCGACCACGGTATAGGCCCAGATTTGGAGAAGACGGCCTGCCAGCCCGGGATTCCCTGGTGGACAAGAGCCATCCGGAAATAATAGATAAATGAGTCCGCCAGCCATGTCCAGTTGCCTTCATTATCCACTAACCAAATGGTCCATTTGTTGTCCGTAAAAATTAAACATGCCTTGGATGAAATATTAAAAAAATATTATGATATAGCAAAATTTGCATGTGCAGCTTTCAGATCTGACAAAAGGTATAAGATTACAGCTTAAAAAAGGTGACTATTGTTGCCACTAAGCAGTAGAATTGGCCAGCACCAAAAATACATGTATTTTTTTTATGTGAATACTGCGCAAGAGTCTCAACTGCTCCCAAACATATGGAGCCAATGAGACTAAGGCATCTCCAATTGGGGTATGTTGTGAGGCTGAAGGTAGTGAGGAGGGGAAGGAGATAGAAAGATGAAGGTGGGGGAGTACCTGGTTGTTTGTCATCAAACACGGCTAAAGCCATTTCAAGCATCATTGCAATTCTGAATCATAGTCTTGTACAAGGGCGATACTGAGAGTATCTTCGACTTTGGAATGTGCCGCAAATGTACATAATATGTATTATTTTAAATGAATAAATTGTGAAATAATGCAAATTTATCAAATAAAATTTACTTGTGCATGCCGGGGTCTGAACCCGCGACCTCCGAATTGTGAGTCGAGAGCCTTACCTCTGGACCACAGAGGCCGTCAAAACCTATACCTGCATAGAAATAGATTTTTTTTAATTTTAATTTTTTAAAAAGAAAGACAAATCCCAGGTGCTTCTTTAGTAATTTGTCACGAAATTTGTATTCACTAAGGTCCTATTCAGAATAGGAGAAAAGAGCAGTTCAAATTTTTTTTTTTTTTTTAGATATATGATCGTCACTAAAAAGGTTACAATTGTTGTTGATGCTATCATTGACCAGAAAAAGTTCCGGGTAGCTTTTTTAATCCCTATTGCAGGTTCAGAGGACGGAAATAACAAATTGTAATGTATATCTAAACAATACCTTGCCTTTTCCTTTACAATCGTCAATCTCAAATATTTTGCTCTTTGGTCCGATGATTGGTCTTTTATCATTGATTTGTGTTTTATTATTTGCTAGATCAACTAATTCTTTTAATCCAGGACTTAATGTGAGGTCACACAGTGAGTTTATATTTATTAGCCCAACAGATAAAATATCATCTTCTGTAACAAATTGAAGGGAATTAGTTTACTACCGCATTGAGTTTAAACTGGTCTAGAGATTCTCAGATATTTCAACAAATGTGTCTGGACTTATTAATTGAAAATAGTTACGGGAATATTGGTAGCTCCATTTTAACTTGAATCCGTCTGTTGATAAATAAAAATGGCGAATATCATCCGGGAGTGTAACTGAATGGCGTTGCTCCCACGATGTGAGAACTCCTCTGTCTGCAGGCATTTTACGTTCAACCGCGATTTTAGATACTCTTGGATTAAGCTCTGAAAAATTGTATAAAAAATGTCATCATAATATTTATATGCACATGGAGACTATGTCACCAAGCAAGTTAGAAATGTTTAATAAATTAATATAATTTGTATTATTTACCTAATAGTTTAATCACTCCCAGTATCAAATTTTCGTAGAAAGAATCTTCCGAGACAACATCTACGCATAATGTCATTATTATCGAAAGCAAGGAATAATGTTATAAAATAATGTCATAATTAGTTCAATATTACTATGGCAACGGTTTATTTTTTCAAGACTGTAAAGTAGTTGTTCAACTATGAAACATTCAGAAAGTATGTTTTTGTCCTAAGATTGGTAATTACGGTTATATATACTTATCTCTTGAGACCAAAAGAGGAACTAATTTAAAAAAAAATTCTTGCAGTTACCGAAATTTTGTGTCAAATGATGGAATTTAAATGTGTAATTATAGTTATCAATGATTATGTCATCAAGATGATACCATTTGGATTTTTCTTTTTACGTTAGCCCCCCTGAGGAAAATAATTCCCCTCAGGGCCTATGTCATCTTTGGGGATGCTGTGTGGAGGGTCTCTTGAGGAAAGGGAGGATATGAAGTTCTGGGAAGGAAGAAGATATAAGGAGTGGGTAGGAATCTGGGAGTCAGTGTTTCCAGGGGTAGCGGACGTTTGGATCCATCCCTCCCATTGCGGTCCAAGGCAGTGTTCCGAGAGGGTCCTACTGGAGAGGTTGAAAAGTCTCCCTCAACTACGCAATAGGTGAGCAGACGCAACTGCCGCCAAGATGCTGACAAACCTCACCCCCATGAACCCAGGCACCCTTGCTAAGTCACCAAACGTAGCGAACCACTTGGGGTGACCTATGGCAGAAGTGTTGGTTACAAAATAAATGGTTCCCGGGGCGGCGGTACACATACCCCCCTCCCATCTTTGTAAAAGTTTTTTTGTTGATCAATTTTGCCCACATCGTTTTTTTCTTCATATCATCTGGCTAGATAAAAGGTAAAATCTATTTTGGGCTTTTCTTGTGAATGGTATGTGGTAAATCTATGGAATATTCTCTCAACTTGGCCTTCTATGGATCTCGTTTGTCATTCTAGCTGTCAAAAGTTAAAGCTGTCATTATTTCTGTGCAATGGAGGTAGTATTGTCTTCTGAAGCAGATGAATACGAAAATGATGGGCACTTTTGGAATTATGCCCCGGATTCAATTTTGCTTCATATATTTGGATATTTGAAAGCCAAAGATCTTCTTAATGTTGGTCCTGTATGTCAGCTATGGTGGAGAATAAGTCGTGATGATATAATATGGAAACACCTGTTTATTCGCGATTATCGTATAAATCCTAAATTACAAATTATGCCAGGTATTGAATATGCATTTGATGTGCATGATTTAATTCATGAAATTTTTTTGAAGTCAATTTTAGTTAATTATTTTAATGTTTAGGGTCACTCGGTTGGTTAGATGAGTATCGAAGATTACACAGTGATGTCCCATTTGTAGAAAGTGAATGCTTGGATGCTCACTCACACCAAGTTCTTCATGTATCATTTTCCCACAATGGCAAAATGTTTGCGACCACATCAAAGGATGGATATATTATGGTACGCTGTCTTGTCCTTATTTCAGTTTATTAAATATAAAAAGGTCAGATTAGAAACAAAAGATCAATTGACCTAACTAATAATTTTGCTTCTTGGAAATCCTCTCTTCAGTATTTATTTGGTGTCTCTAAAAATTGTTAGTATCTTTTAATTGGTAAGATTAATTATTATAACATTGTTTTTAGGTTTGGAATGCGGCCTATCCTAGCTCCTTGAAATATCAATATAGCATGAAAGAATTTAGTTGGAAATATACTCAATACAGTCAGTTTAATTGCTCAGATACTTTGCTTCTTGTGAGTGGAGTTCATTTTGGTTCATCCCTTAGTACTTCTGGTGAAATAGCTGTTTTCACACTGCAAAGTAAGTAGTTATAAATCGTCAACTATCGTTGTTGTACTTAGCTATCGATAACAGTGAATAAAAATATGCATGAGTGTTTGAAGCGAAAGTTACATGAATATAATAATTGTTATTTATCTTAAAGATGAATTCCTCTTGCAATGCCGAGTAGTAAACAAACCATACGATGTGTTTGGTTGTTGGATCGGGGAACATCACTTGTTATCTGGAGAGCTCCACTGGCTCGGTCACTTGACCAGCTCGAGCATCTTGTGGATTAACAAGGCGTCACAAGAACCTGACTCTGAGCATACTCCCATTATAGCCCCCCTCTATAGATTCTACAACGCTAACGCGAGTAGTGTGAGGTAGGAATTCCGTCAAAAGCATGTTTTACGCATGCCACAATATCTAAGTATTTTTATTTTGTGTGTTTTTTCATTCTTCCCACTTCAATTGACTTATACACAAGTACATGTATTTGTATGCAAATTTATGTATTTTTCTAGGTCTGTTTTGATAAGTGAATGTAAATGGTTCAATGAAGAACCTGATCATGAATGCCAAACTGAAGTAGTGATTCCAATCATCGAACCATTGTCCTCGTTACCGGAAAATTACCAAACACCTCAGCTTTCCATTGTATACAAGGAGGAGTATCGAATACGTCAAGAATTATTAGCAGAGTCTTCAGAAGAGGTACATACATCATCAGTGCTTCAACCCTTTGAGAGTCCTGGTCACCCATGGGAAACCTCTCCACTCCTGCGAAGCTCCCGTGTTTAATATTTACTGCATAAATTCTTTCCGATATCTGTTTCATTACTTAAATATTTTTTCAGATATCAAGCGAATCTGATTCGGGAAGTTCCAGTGGCTCAAGTGATGACGATGGGTTAAGAAACAAGTTGCTTATATTCACAACGGGTGCTGACACATACACTCCGCACCAGATTGGTTTTAAAAGGATAGATAAGGCTGAATTTCCTCGCCGACTGTCTCCAGGGCCTTCTATTAAAGAGAGATTAGAGGCAAGAGAAAGGGAAAGATTAAGAGACGGAGCGCAACCGACGGACTGGGCCGACTTCAACTCCGTTAAAGATAAATTCAATATGCCTGACAAAGTGATTGACCTGCATGGCCACATCATAGGAATGGCACTTTCACCAGATCATAAGTACGCATTCAAATCGTTTAATTATAATGAAAACTTGTGGAAAAATGCTTTTTCTAACAATTGAATTTTTTTGTTTCCAGATATCTTTATGTTAATAGTCGACCGTGGCCTGCTGGGTATCAGATACAAAACCCATTGGAACCTCCGCTAGTAGCTTCCCACATTGACTTTCATGTCATTGACCTAACAAGCTTAACTCCCATCGGTAACATGATAAGGTCTCACAAAGGGTATACTCCCAACACAGATTGTTACTTCATATTTTTGGATGTTTCTGATAAATATGTTGCAAGGTACTAAATAATTTTTTTTTTCAATAATATAAAGAGTCACAAGCATCATAATAAAATAAATTAATATTGTGATAATAACTTTTATAATTACTCTCTTTTTGGTTTTGCGTATTCTTAAGCTCAAAATTTTGTTTGTAGTTTGTTATTCATACATCATAGTTTATTATCTTAATCGACTGCATAATGTTGATGAAGACCACCACAAGAGTGATGTGTACTCGTTGTTTAGCACTTACCAGTATGACGCATACTTGAGTTGTCCAATATGCCGTCTGCATCTTAATCTATGAAGTTTGGATAAGTTAGTCCTGGATTGATCGATCACTTTTGGCTGAGCGATCAGGAAAAACATTAAACATAGAAAAAAGAAAAATATAGAAAGAAAAAATGCCATAGATAGATCAATGCGCCGCCGCCATGTCGACATAGACCGTAGAAGATGTACAAATTGTATAGACCAGGCATCTAGATCTTGCGAAGTAGAAATAGAGATGGTTAATCTAAAATGGACTGTCACTGCGGTCCGAGGGTGGAACCGCAATTACCTATTTCAGATATCTACCATCACTATTTCTCGGTCCCGAGAAAGAGATTAGAGATGCCTAGTACACAAAATTTATACATCTTTGGTCGCTCGCCACGCCCATAATAGGTGCTGACAGCTAATGAGCTGATTAATGAATCAAATCATTTTTGAAAAAGTGACCCGATCGATCATTGGAGGTTCTGATTGGGTCAAAATAATAATTATTTTGAATTTATCAATTATTGACACAGGACTGTTTAAATCTATCATTTAATTTAGTTTTTGTATCTTAATTTTCAGCGGTGCTGAGAATCGTGTAGCCTACATTTGGGATAGATATTATGGAATTTGCTTGACTCTTCTGCCACACACGGATTGTGTAAATGCAGTGGCATTCAACCCTGCTGACTCGCACATGTGCGTCACTGTGTGCGACGACTTCTCCATAAGGGTGTGTAATCTCCATTATTGATAATTATTATTACCAAGTTTTCCTAATTAGCTGCCTCTCTTATCAAGTACTAAAGCATCTGCTGCTCCGAGCTCTAAATGTGATGTTAATATTGCAGGTGTGGAGATCAAGGTCGTCAACCAAAGAACTGAGAATAAACGGCCGAGGTCAACCTGAAGGGATTGCCTTTAGAGGAATCAATGAAACTGTTAATAACTTTTTATGATGATTTATAAGTTTTAGTCCATTGACTTGGTATTTACCATATTGATATAAAATATTTATTTTGCCAATCCGGATTTTCATTTTGAGGTCACACATAAAAACATTGTACGTGGCAATCTATGCACCAACGACATCTGTGTTTCCACTGAGATAATTTTTTATTATTCTACTATTTAATGTTCTCTGTGGTTTTGGGGGGCTGTACTTAACTGTCTTTTTTCGCTAGTTAGCTTTATAACAGTTTTTGTAGCATTTAACAGTACATTTAACATGTTAGCATTATAACAGTTTCTTATTAGCGGATTATTCTGGTGTCCTGTTAATAATGTTGTTCCTGTTCAATGGGTTAATATTATCTTGCAGGCATTTGGAGAAATTGAGCATTTTGTTTCTTTGATACAACCTGCATTGGTTGGACCGGTGAGCCTACTAAAAGTGCAAATGGCAACACAGCTGTTGAAGTAATAAATCTTTTATTCAATAAATAAGTTACAAATTCACATTACAAACTGAAAATTTCATAATTTATAATGATTCAAAGAAGTACAATTAAATGATTGTTGAATTTGTTAATAAAAATAAATTATTTTTAAATATATTAACAGTAATTAACCAAAAAAAAAGGACTAGGATAATCATGTTCAATTTCATCTACAACAAATACTTTTCAATTTTTGGGGGTGGGTATGGGCACCGCTGTCCCGGGAACCATTTATTGGATAACCAACACCCCTTCCATAGGTCATCCCAAGTGGTTCTCTAAGTTTGGTGACTTAGAAAAAGAAAGGTCACAAAACTTAGACACACCTGTGCTAAATTTGGTGACTTAGCAGCACAGGTGCCAGGTTCATGGGGTGAAGTTTGCTTAGGTTTTGGTGGCGCGTGCATTTGCCCATCCCCTGCGTGGCAGGACAGATCGGGAGACTGATTGAGGGAGACCTTTTTACCAGCAAGACTCTCGATCCATCGCCTCGTACCTCAATGGGAAGGAAGGATTCATACATCTGTTATTCCTGGACACATTGGTCTCCAAGACTCTCCACATCATCCCCAAAGATGACATAGGGCCTGGGGGAAATATTTTCCTCAGGGCCTCCTGAGGAAAATAGTTGGAGCTAATATAAACAAAAATATATTCACAATTTACCGCCAGAGGAAAGTAATACTGCTGTAACAACTAAAAAAAATCAATTTCTGAATAAAAGAGAAAAATTTATTGCTACCTTTTAACCAGGTAATAGAATATTGTTAGAACCACAGAACCCAAGAAATTAATTCGACAAGAAATTTAAAAAAAAAAAAACTATAAAATAATTAGTAAATATAAGATAGTGGTGGCTGTGGTTACAGCAGATTGCTTGAAATGACATTATGAAAAACTAGGATCACACTTCATACTTTCAATCAAAGAAAGTTGCAAAATGAGAAACACCAATCAAATTCATGTAACATATTTAAATTTGTTCAAGAGTTTAGTTACTAAAATAAATGCTCTTATTAGAGTGTAACTTGTTGATTGATTGATTGACCGATTCCAAAGAAAACAGATTTCAAAATAAGAATATAATATCGTGGGGTATAGTCTGTCAAATAAGAGTAGAAAATATTAAAAATGGAACTACAACATTTGAAGGCTGGCGACACCAATTTAACTGTCAAATATTTTTTTAAAGTGCAATTACACTGAGTATAGAACACAGTAAACCACATTTTAAAAAACATTTCTTGTTTATAAGAAAAGAAAAATAAATCGAAGAAGCACTGTTGTTAAGGTGCCTACTTTGTGACATAAACTTAAATTAAATGATGTTTTACAAAGTGATTTGCTTTAATTTAATTTAACATAAATTCGTATTTAACAGTAGATAGAAAGGAAGAATCACCAATGGTGAGTTTAGTTACACTACTTTTAGATCTGAATGAGTTAAATATTTCAGATCTAAAATTAGAGACATGATCTAAAGCCCGGGCAACGCTAGGTACTTAAGATGAAGCCATGGTAAATAATGCAAAATCATGTGTTTTTGTTTTGAAAATTTGATTAGAATTATTATAGATGCTTCAATTAAATACTGCGTGTAGAACATATCTTGGCCCTTAAAAATATTGGTAATTTTTTTTATAAGTCTTTTAATAAGCCTAGAAAAAAATAAAGTAATAGGTCTATAAAAAAACACTTTCAAGTGCAAACTCTCCTACTTATGAACATCTTTTCGGATACGGTTTTATTGTTTATTGTAGCAAATTTAGTTTTTTTTATGATAATCGCAAAAAAAATTGATATTTACGCCCGATATTCACAAAATAAAATAAAATATGCATTTTTGCGTTGTTATTTCACGATATGGCCGGCAGCCGACGAATGTGGATTTTCAAAGTGACCCTTATGTCGATCACCGAAGGACTACTGGCTTGCCACACCCACTTCCTTTCAGTACTGCCCTGGCCGGAGCAGGGAATAGACGTGTGGCTCTGCGTCGCTCGGTTCCGTGAAATCTTTACATTAACACCATGAGTTATATGTTTAGTATTGCCACTTGAACAACAGCGGCACCCTCCTATGTTTTCTACTCTTATTTGACAAACTGTAATGACTACAACTAGGTAATTCTGAAACCAGCATTGTTGGGAAATTGAATTATAATACCAATCTGATAAATCAATTGTCACATATTTATATTGATAAGTATTGTAGATTAATGTGGTGGGAACCGTAAAACTTATATTTTGGGAATAAAAAAATGGCTAATCATTTATTTATATATTTATTTACAAAAATGGAATGACTTACCTACCTACCTAGTTGTTACATACAAAAATGCAACGAAAGCAGTTCCACAAATTTTAGTGACACAACCAGCTAAGTCTAGTTGCCTAATTGAACCATGGAAAAGCCCTTGTGGTAACTAGAGTTACCTAATTATAGAATTAAATGATATCCATAAAAACTTATTCGAATAACTTAATGATTCCAATGCGTCACGACTTTTCTGTTTGCAGCATTCATAGAAGAGTAAATAGAGCTGCGCTTTTAGTGTGCAATAAAAATGCTGACTTCGGAATTACCTAGTTATAGTAATTACCCCACGGTATGTACTCATTCTACACAACACGCGCTATAGAAAGGAATTTAATTCAACCATTTACACTTATTAAATAACTTTTCACTTTACCGCATAACATTGCCATTAACCTTCGAAACGCCGAGCTCCCGCGAACTAATAGCGTGCCGAGGGTTAAGATCTTACAAACAGAATGTATTAATGTCAGATTACCACATGGACCTGCCGGCGTTCAACGGATACAAATTTTGTGTACCCAATGGGTACTTTTGGGGGTTGAAAAGCTAAGTTTCATAATATATCAAATCACATCATCTGTCCCAATACAATAAAATCGGGGAAAGTCCCTTTTATAATCTCTCTAAAACCAGCTCTTTTCGAGGAATAGCAATATTATTTATTTTACTTTTCTATAAATCATTAGGAGTTGTATGGAATTCTCATCCACTTGTTTTATGGGAGAAGTAAAACTTCTTATACATTAACTACACACACAATACACCCCTGGGGTGGCCTAATTCATTAAATTATCAATTTTACTTACAACAGCTTTAAAGCTGTTTTTTATAAGGGTCATCGAACTTTAGAATAACCTCATCAAACTAACAATGTCAAAATATGCGAAGAACGAAGATACCCTCAGTGTCCCGGTGGAAGATTGAAAATTGAAACATTGCTTTAGCCATGTTTCAATTTTGAATGGTGACCAGATCTGAACTGCCAGATACTTCTCACCTTCCTCTTACTCATCTCCTTCCTCTTCCCACAACCTTCAGCCTCAACTTACCCCAATTGGGGATGACATAGTCTCACTGGCTCCAGACAGTTGGAACCAGTTGGAACTCTTGTGTACCTATTCACATTTAAAAAAAAAAGAAAGCAAATCTTTCCATATATTTCAGTCCCGCTCTGACAGTCATCGGGATATAGAATGGGTCATCATTTGGATGCCATGCTGAGAGTTAAAATACAATAATGCTTTTAATCACTCTGCCATTGTGCAAACCTAAAACGTAACCACTTGAGCGATAGTATTTTTAAATAAAAATCAGAAAGTGCGATTCACACGCGATAGGAGTGAGACCTTCAGAAAACTATGTAAACAAGTGTGGGGAGACTATGAAGTACTTATTTTATCAATGTGAAGGATGATTTTTTTCCATATTTTTGTCATCGAATTCCAGTGCACCTTTTCCTATACATTTATTCATCTTATTCTTCTTCAAAGTCGCTTTCTTTTGTGTTTTCTTTGCCTGTTCATTTTTGAGTGGTTTGAAGATTGTTTATTGATTTTAAAAACATGATTTTGTAAGATTCGACCCTTGGTTCGCTGAATGTCTGACCGCCAAGGATCGTCAAACGCTTTATACCACCATACCAAAGGAGACTTGCGCGGGACCATGGATTTATTGTATTATATTGGAACCGAGCATCCGTGAAGTACATATATATTTTATTGCTATTCTCTCGCAAGCTAAATCCTGTAGATGTGTGTGTTTGCCTCTTTTTAGTAACGCTCAATTCCGTTTCATCGAGTTTCGAACCACTACGGTGTTAAAGAAGTTTTCACTTCAAAAAACCGCCTTGAACGAGAGATTGTCAGTTTTAGATTTGGCAGTGCTCATTACAAAAATCATATCTTTGAATATCTTAATACAGAAGTATATAAACTGCCGACTATGGTTTAAATTCAATAAATCCAACCATATTCCACCGTTTATCCCATATTTTTATAAATCAATTTTAAACCATAAGAATCACCTACCTACGAATACCCAATTTAGCATAGCTATCGCTCAAGGGGATGAGCTATACGGCACTGCCCAAATTTGGGTAGCTATCACTTGAGTGGATAAGAGCTGCTTCACACACAGCTATCAAATATAAAAGATCATAGCACGCCAAATAACGCTCTCCATACAATCCCTTCAGACCATTCACACCTAAGCGTTTTTAAGCGCAGATAATCATAGACAACACACATCTTACGATGGAACCGCTCCAGAGGCGATATACCAGAAGATAAGTCTCCCCCTCTCCGACTAAAACAGGAGAGGGGGTCATTGTAATTACGGAGCTGCCTAGACCGGTGGATGACAGATGTCAAGTTGACAGATTTCAGTACAAAAAATGCGCATTCCGTTGCCGCTCCCTAATTCAACTGACCCCCTCTCCTACCACAGGAAGAAATATTTGATAGCCTCGTGTGAAGGTACAAAAGATAAGTGATATCTGCTTGCAGATTTATAGCTCTGTGTGAACGAGCTTTTATGAATTAACTTTAATTAGATTTTAGTAAAAATGAAGCAAGGAAGTACATATTAATTAAACTACTGGTAGAGAAAGACATCGGCGAGAGTGCAGTTCCAATGAGTAGTTCGCAGGGTGAATATTATCCTGATGTTAGCCAACCCCTGATAGGAGAGAAGAATATTAAACTGCTATTACAATTGTCTTTTATTCCATCTAAAAAAATTATAAAATTCGACTTTTCTCTTATCACAAAAGAAAGAATGCATACAGACTATCATACTAATAACATTGTGTAGGTACATATTATACAGAAGGATTAAATACATGCATTATCACATCAAATCTTATATTAAAGGTAGTGGTGAGTCTACGAACATTTACACGTTTTTGTATATATGTATGGCCACGATTAGCTTTATTACGTTATCGGGACTAGTATAGGAACATTTAAAAAAAATTCTATCGATATTGTACATAGATGTACAATTTAAGTATGAAGTGAAGTCACCATTCAATAAAATGTTATTCCAATGTAATAATTATCCACTTAGTCTTACTAATAAACGTTTTTTAAATTTTATAAGGGTCGATCATTTAGTACCAGTGTTCGAAGACCGGTGGCATTGCTGAGGGAAGTTGGCATTATCATCGTATACTGCCATCTGTCAAACGACACCATACTAAATTTCAGACTGGTTTAGTGTTTATTTGGCAGCCAGTGTATCACATGTGTTTCGATAAAATGGGAAAAGAGCAATGTCGATGAATTACTGCCGCACCCACCGTACTCGCCCGACCTGGGTCCCTGAGACTTCTTTCTGTTCCCCAACATGAAAACATGGCTCGCGGGAAAAAACGCAGCTCAATTGAAAAGGTTAGCGCCGAAACCGAAGCGCATTTTGAATTTTGACAAATCATATTTTTTGGAGGGGTTAAATAATTGGCAGAAACGTTGGGAAAAGTGTATCTAAAAGAAGATAACGTTGAAAAAAAAAAAATTGTGAAAAACTTGCATCTTCATTCCTAACACGGGTACTTATTGGTCCACCCTCGCACATAATGATTAACAGCCATTAATGTAGGGTAAATGGATGATTTTCAGTTGTGTAAAATTTAAAACGTATTTATTAGTAAGGGGGTTAGCGGCAAAATCATATGTGGTTTCTGAAGTTAATTTCCTTGTTTCAATTACAACAGTATTTATAGAACCTATTTAGGTAAAATGGTATAAACTTTTACGCGAGTAACATTTGAACTATTACACTTAGAATTTTTAACTAGTCTTCAATTGCATAACAAGGTGTATTGTAATTATTAGCGATGGGAGGAGCCCCTTGTCTTATGATACGGAGGGTTGGGGGGCGGGGTTGCTGGAGTCGGGGGCGGGGGCTGGATGGTGCTTCTTCCTGTCCACGTGGCCCGAGCAGTTGTCACACTCGTCCCCAGAGTCGTCTGAATCGGAGCCACCAAATTCTTTTTTCTTCTCGTAAATGCAACAACCTGGAATGTAAATAATAGTAGGGTCAAAATGCAGCTTCAAAAATGCAAAAAAATTCAGAAAACTTAAAAAAAACAATGTGTGATGACGTAATTTACATTTGCTCTTCTTCTTGTTCATATTCTCGTTATCAACGGTGTCGTTGGTCCATTCCACTTTCTTATCAGTCCGGGGTCTCCGTAGCTTCAGTACAGCTACGGGCGGGGTCTCGGCAACCT
This sequence comes from Glyphotaelius pellucidus, assembly GCA_936435175.1. Classification (NCBI taxonomy): domain Eukaryota; kingdom Metazoa; phylum Arthropoda; class Insecta; order Trichoptera; family Limnephilidae; genus Glyphotaelius; species Glyphotaelius pellucidus. The sequence continues at coordinate 2,548,679 of OW386541.1, forward strand.
ACAACACAAGATGATATTTTTATGTCCAAGAAATTAAGACCTTTCCTCATTTTTGGTGACGGAGGCATTATTTCTCAAAATATGGTGTGTGTAGTTCAGACTTTCCCCTAAAAAACGAGCTGTGATCCGGCTTGGTAGCTGCTTCAGTGCAATCTTTGCGTCCCTTTGAAATGGATGCTCTGATGTCGAATCCCGCCGCCTGCGAGGTGCGTTCAATTATTTGCTTTCTCAACTTAGAGAGTCTGCCCTATTGTAAGCTCACAATTTTGATCCCAGACGTCAGTGAGTCTACCACACAAACGATATTGAGTGAAAAATGGCATCTGCAAATTGCGTGCTCGTTGGGTTCCCAAAATGCTGAAGAGCAAAATCGCGTGGAAAGCACTAGGGTCCCGTTTTTCCGACCAAGGCGAGGCTTTTTTGGGTTGAAACTTGGGTTCATCGCCTAACCCCAGAATCAAAAAGGCAATCAATGACATTTGCTCCTTTTTCTTCACCTGCAACAATATTTGGCCAGAAAACCTTTGGAGACCGACTAGGACGTAGAGGGAGAGGTGATAGCATTTTTGGCGGCGGAGTTTTACGATAAGGGAATCAAAGACCTAGTGCCACGGCTCACTAAGTGCATCAATCGTAATGAAGACTATGTCGAAAAATAGGGATATGTATCTAAAATGTTGTAAAATTTTTTTGGAAATACAAATTTTTTCTAATTTTCAAAATTAGAACGGCCCTTTATTCTTGGACAACCCTCGTACAACAAAATTTACTATGAGGGTACGTCCGTCCGTAAGAGCGTGAACTTTTCAAAATTGAAACTGATAAAATTATCAAATTAAAAAGAATCTTCAAATCCAGACAAGCGATTAAGTGTATACAGGCATATCATTTTAAAGAGATTATTGCTTGTGTAGTGGTGTACTGTATACCTACTGCAGGGTAAGAGGGGACTGCGGGCTGGTGTTTAGTTTGTCCAAACTAGTCAAATTCTTTAATTTGAATAGCCCAGTGGCGACATCTAGACATTTCAATTAGAAGCTCTATCCGCACTTTTATATTTGTATCCTTATTTACACATATTTTAATATTTTAAAAAAAATTATTTTTATGTTTTTCTTTACCTTAATCCAATATGTAAACAAATTTAAAGAAATTAATTCATTTGAATATATGGTTCAAAAGTTACAATAGATTTAGTACACCAATGCAGGTTTTCAATTTTTGGTACAAAATTAATTATGTGGCCAATGGGTTAATAAGGAACTCCAGTGAAAAATATTATGGCTTTAAAAAAATATGTTCATATAGACCAATATACGCTGATTCTGAATATATAAGTTTTATTACATAATATTTAACGTAGAGTTTTTAAAAAAATATTAAAAAGTCCATTTTAAAACGTGTCATTAAAACACCCTATTGCTGGATTTTGGCGGTGTGACGTCACTGCGCCGAGTCACCTGGGTCAAAGTTGTATAGAAATGTAAGACGCAAGCCGTTCGGCATTCCGTGTTATTGGTTTATAGAGAATTGGACATATAATAGTTTTTGTTTTTATTGAAACATTATTTAGGCCTAAATAATTCAGTATCAAAAATAAAGTATCTCTAATAGTTTATCTATATTATTTAAAATATTCAAAAACTTTAACCGTACAAAAAATGATTGTATTGCCCAGTAATGTCTATGAAAACGCTCCAATGCTGAAATTCAAAATGGCGGGAGTCGAACAGCTGATTCCAGTTCCCTACAAAATTCATACTTCGGTTAGTTATGATGACGTCACACTAGATTCGGTGGTTTTCGGGGGATCTTGAAAAATTAAAACTTTGACATTTATTTTAACTATTAAAACTAACTATAAAAATAAAAATAAATATGCAGTTATTTAAGTTAGAAGGTCATTATTCATAAAAAAAAATAAAAAAATTGGACTGGAGTTCTCTATTATGAAATTTGATGATTTTCTGGGTAACAAATAGCCCTAAATACGAGTGATAATATGGCCCACTTTATCAAGTAAAGTACTTAGAACTTTTGTTACTCAAAACATTTCTATATGAGCTGTAAATAGTGTCATAGCATCACATGGATGAGATAAATTAGCAATGCAAATAGTTGTTACATTTGCAACGCATTTATAATCATGGACCCTTGTGGTTATCTCTAGTGTAATTAGGTATAGATTTGCTGTGGATTTATATTATGAATCACTTTAGCTGGGTTATGACATAAGTGCTTATGGCCCAGGAAAACAGCAGACTAATCCCATGAATACATACTATGTATATTTTACCAAATTAACCTAATGGCCCATTGTGATTCTACTAGCTGTTCTTCACCTTTATCCTTTACAACCGGCTTCATACGAGCGTGAATTTGTCTTTGAAAAATCCTGACAGAAAATAAATCAGTTTTTGGGAACGGAACCGGTGTCGATCAAATGTGCGAGAGCTGCTTATGCACGTGTTTCAACGTTTTCATAACTTTGAAGGTTATTCCCATCAATGTAATATATTATTGAAGAAGAAGAAGATAACACTAATAATCTAAACGAAAATATGAAAGAGAACAAGGCACAGAAAAATAGAAAAAGATAATGGTCGCAACTGGGACTCGAACCCAGAACTTCTCGTCTAACCGGGACATGCGCTTTTACCAATTCAGCCATTGCCACCTTCCATCAAACCATCATAATTGTCAATCTCATATTTTCAAAAGTTCGAGCGCCAATTGCAACAATTATCTTTTTCTATTTTTCTGTGTCTTGTTCTATTTCATATTTTCGTTTACATTATTAGTGTTGTCTTCTTCTTCAATAATAATTTTAATTATAATAAACACATGTATTCCCACAAAGTGTTTGCTACATGTGAAAATTTAATAATTTTAATACTTATAGTAGAATGTTATTTGATTTTTTTGTAAAGGAAAGACGAATATTCAGTGACAATATTTGAAAGCCTCTTACTACCATAATTATAAATTAAAGATGTTGCTTGTGCGATGTTGGAGGATTTAGCTAGGAGAGGAGTCGAACCCACGATGCTTGGGCGGGAACCAGACGAATTTATCAGAAACCAGTTGAATCACTAATTAAAAATAAAAAAAACTCTTACATGTAATTTATTTATTTTTGGTAGAATTAACACTAACTACCATAACAAATATATAAATAATTTTAACATTATGTTATATTAATGTAATATAAATTATTAAGTACACAAATTCCTACACAATCTAAAACAGGGCAAACTTATTTAAGGAATGGCTCCCTGTGATTTTAGAGACGCTATTTCATTTTCAGTGTATCCTAAAAACTCAGTCAGGATTTGGCTGGTGTGTTCTCCCAGGAAAGGAGGTCTGGACCTGATGTAATTACCTCCATCACTAAACTTAACAGGTGGCCCCACAATCTTTATTTTACCACCGACAGGGTGATCTAATTCTTTTACAAGGTCAAGATGCTGCACTTGTGCATCGGCAAATACCTTATCAATCGAGTTCACCGGCCCAAATGGAAATGGAGATCCTTCTAACACATCCATCCAATCATCAGTACTTTTAGTACAAAATATATTTTCCAGAATCTCGATTAAATCTTTACGATTTTGAACTCTTAAAACATTTGTTGAATACTTTGCATCAGCAGAAATATCTTGTATACATAATACTTTACAGAGAGCCTGGAACTGTTTATTGGATCCTGTCCCAATAATCAAATGTCCGTCTTTAGTGGCAAAGGCTTGGTACGGAACAATACTCTCATGAGCAGTACCGCGCCTTATAGCTACTTGGCCATTATTCAGGTAATTGGATCCCAGATTTATCAAGCAGGCTACTTGTGTTGCCAAAAGGTTGCAATCTATCTTCTGTCCTTTTCCTGTTCTCTGTTTGAGCAGTAGAGCAGCCAAGATGGATCCATAGGCACACAGCCCCGTTGCCATATCTGTCATAGGAACTCCTACTTTGGAGGGGCCTCCATCCTCATTCCCCGTGACACTCAGGAGTCCTCCGAAGCCAGCAGCAATTACATCGTATCTAAAACAACTCAATTAGTAACCAGAGCATGCATGGAATATCAACCATTTCAAAATATTTTTTAAAATTACCCAGGTTTAGCAGCATAGGGACCGTCAGCACCGTAGCCTGTAATTGAGCAATAAATTAGGTGAGGTGCCACCTTCTTCAGTTTGTCGTAGCCAAGACCGAATTCTTCAAGTTTACCAGGAACATAATTTTCTATCAATATATCACATTTTTTTGCTAAATCGCAAATTATCGACGCTCCTACAATATTTAAAAACTTTTGTTAATAATAATTATGATTATGATTTTGAAACAGCACCGCAAATCACTAATAGAAAGAGTTTTACCGTGAGAATTTTTTATATCAACGCAGATGCTTCTTTTATTTCTGTTCAATGACGTGAAATAAGAACTCTCACTGCTGTCGTTCAGGAATGGTGGCCCCCATTTACGTGCCTCGTCTCCTCCTGCGGGATGTTCAACTTTAATGACATTCGCTCCTAAATCCCCTAACATCATTGAACAGTAAGGGCCAGCCACAATTCTTGTCATGTCAATAACAGATATTCCGGACAAAGGACTTGTGTCATGTTCATCACTTGAGTACCACTTTAAACTGCTATTAGATATAGACAAGGCATTCTTTGGAAATTGAGAAGAATACCTTAGTAATTTTAACATTTCCAAAGGTCAATTCAATCTATAGTCAGTCAAACAAATTTCTATAAGTCCAACAAATAAAATTACACGTAGCGAAACCTGTTATCAGCCAAAGCAATGTACATAACACGTTAATGAAATTACAAACAAACCGCATAAATGTTCCAGTGACAGTCCGTGACTTTTCAGTGAGCTAGGGTATAAAATTAAAAATTTTATGAAGATTTTCAGGATTTTTTTAGTTTGGGGAGGCACAAACTCAAACTGAAAAATGTTTTAACAAAAAATTTTAATTTTGGAAAAAATAAATATCCTGTAAGGGCCCAATGCAAGACATTCAACAATGTCCATGGAAAGTGATTTAGAGATATCGTCGCTAGAAAGCAATACTGCTGTAACAGCCAAAAACCAAATTGTTCAATTGTTGATTTTGAGGTGTGTACCAGTTAAAAAAACGTTTTATTGACAAAACGGCTAGTTTTTCCAACATCGTACGGTTCTTATTTATCATTGTAGAGTCACGGGACCTAGATAGATCGACGCAGAAAAAAAAACTCTGCAAAATGGTGTATAAAAAGCATTTTCAAATGTGGTGGCGGTTACAGCAGTATTGCTTTTTTTGCAACAATATCTGCATTTTAATTTTTAAAACTGTAGAAAAAAACACAGGTATTGAGAAGAAAATGAAGCATACTTTTTTTTAATAAAGCGCACAAATTACAATACAGTTGCCAAGAAAAAAATTACATAAAATGTTACATTATGTACACAATAAAAAAAAAATTGTCATTTTACTATTCAAGAACGATGATGAACGATGACATTCGGCATTTTAGCCGTGTTTCACTTTTAAAAAAGGGTTATTTTTCTTGGCACAATGAGTGATATTGAATATTTTATAAACATACAAAGTTGCTCTGCAAACTGAGCTATCGAATGGCATTCATAAATCGAAAAAAAATTGTGACATTCAACGTTCTTGCGGTGGACCCTTCATATATTTACAGCTACAACATCAATAATGTCATTCAATCTTGCTAGCCCACTGAAAAGTCGTGGACCGCCCCTGCTGAGGACGGTGGAGGGGCTTGAACTTAGCACTAAGAATGTAAATAAATAGATAAGTGTTGCAAACTTTCGAGATAATGAGATATGTATGTCACGGAGATCAGCACATTATAAAGTGTAAATAAATGAATTCCGTTCAAAGCGAAATATACATGTTTACTGCTGTATTTACCTGAGATATGGGCTCCGTTACGGTTGTTGTTACTGTTGAAGTTGTCATTTCTTCGCGAACCCTAGCCTGAGAAGAGTTTGCCATCATAATATTATTATTAAAAAAATCACTGTTCTAACATTTCTGAACGCGTGAAACAAAAACTGGAATTTTTATTTAAAAGAAGTCCAATTATATAAATCAGATAAGTTTAAATCGAAATCTTTACGTATTTCAGTGGCGTGCAAAACTTGAACATCAATATCAGAAAAACTGACAAGCCGTCGCCGAACCGAAAATTGCCATTGCATGGAAAAGAAAACGCATAAATAAACAGGGTTGCCAATGCTTATGTTTTAAACTACCCGTAATAAATGTATCAAATTCCCCAAATTGTTGAGAACAAAGTAACAAATTCTCCGCAAATTCCTTCATAATTCTACCTGCAAAATAATACAAAATTCTATTGAAATTATCATTTTTCATTGATTTATTATGTTATTTTATTTTATTTGGAACATTAACAGGATTAAAGCAAATTATTATATACAGAATATAAGATTTAAAAAATATTAAGTCTTGATTACATTGAGCGAGTTTACGAGCTACTGGCCGGCAAGTTTAAAAGCGGGCAAATTGGCGAGTGAGATTGTCATAATGATATACAAAACTGTCCACTCGCTCAGTAGCGAACCAGCTAGCGAAACCACATTTTGCTATCTTTACTGTGTGTTCTAGCGTTAAAAATGATGTAGAACATAAATCATATCCGTTTTGCTTTTCTTTTTAACTTCTTTTTGATAACATGAGCTAAAATAATGACTCCCGCGCGAACTAATTCTGTCGACATTTTGTAGAAAATTGAGCTCGCAGCTAGCGCCACACGCTAACACGTAGCGAAAATAACGACTCCCGCACGATCTAATTCTGTCAGCTGTTTGACAGTTACGAAATTAGCTGTTGCCAAGCCGCCATCTTGTGGCACACGCTAGCGAGTAGCGAGCAAAGTCGACCTCCTTTCAACTTTTTTCGTAGATTGTTCACAATCTGCTAGTTAGCTAGTAATACGATTACATTAAGCAAGTTATAATATTTTATCTTATTTTTATAAACATTTTACATGATATGTAATTGTTATATCTAAAATCACCACTCAGGTACTTATTTGTCTATAATTTGTTGTCTACGCCCAAAAACTATAAATTCGCATCAAGCGTGAAGACAAAATATACTAGAATGTCGAATGCCTTCATATAGACCAGTGGTTCCAAAACTCTTTTGTCCCATGGACCGCTCTCCCCCCCCCCACATGCAGTGGGTCTCCGATCCGAATAGGATAAGGGGAAGAAGATAATTATGATATTAAACCTTGTGCGGGCCCCCTAACGTTGTTCAAGGACCCCCAACTATATTTCAATTTTCCACGGACCCCCTAAACTAAATGATCCTGAGGACCTCTGGGGATCCGTAAGGACCACTTTGGGAACCACTGTTAAAGACATTTCGCGAACGTAGGTTTCTTTCGAATTGTAGAATTAATATGGTGGTACTGCCCATGGGCGTAGCCAGGTTTTGATTTAGGGTAGGGCAAAAATTAAAAATCTGGTGTAGGTACCGTAAAAAAGAAGGCTTCTACCACATATTCATGGTTTAGGCTCTATGAATACAAAGAAAATAGATGTAATAAGGAAAACCATCCTACGAAGTGCTGTAAATTTGAAAACGCGACTCGGTCGACAATCCCAGAGGTCATGCATCGGCCAGTCAGGGTGGGGCAAACGCCCCACCGTGCCTACGCCCATGGTACTGCCAATTACGTTATATTGCCAGTTATAAGAACGAGCAAAAAAAAATAAAAGCTTTATTTAACAAAATGCAAACTATGGTAATGAAATTTGCACAGGATGAGGTAGATTTTAACATTAATTACAGTTATTCGTTAATAATTTAACGTAAAAATAATGTGATATTATCGTTATAAAGTATAAAAGTGCCTGTCTGGGACGTCTTATTTTTAGATTTGTAACTTGTAACACTTCGAATTCAAATGTCATGTAATGAAATGCCAAGGTCACCTAATTTTGAATTTTTAAATCACACCAAAGATATATATCCTGTTTTCTCTTTGTGTAAATGTTATTTGACGATTACTTTTGTTGATTCTTTATAAACTAATAAATTTTAATTTTTTATGAGAAAAACTCTCTTTTAATAACTTTTGAAGGTTATTCCCATCAACGTAATATATCATTGAAGAAGAAGATAACACTTATAATCTAAAATGAAAATATGAAAGAAAACAAGACACAGAAAAACAGAAAAAAACAATGGTCGCAACTGGGACTCGAACCCAGACCTCTCGTCTTACCGGGACGGCACGTTTTCCAATTTCGCTATTGCCACCTTCTGTCAAACCGTCATATTTGTCAATCTCATATTTCAAATATTTAGAATCATTAATATTATCTTCAACTAGTTCTTTTTCCATATTATAGGCAACTACTCTTTTTATTGGAAACAATCATTCAAAGAATTGGTTTGTAACCTGAATAGCGTCTCGGATAAATGTATGCGAATTTATTCATATGGAACTATTGACTTTATGAAAGTCTAAATGAATATTCAATTTTTTATGAGAAAAACTCTCTTTTGTTGCGACCATTGTTTTTTTCTGTTTTTCTGTGTCTTGTTTTCTTTCATATTTTCATTTTAGATTATAAGTGTTATCTTCTTCTTCAATGATATATTACGTTGATGGGAATAACCTTCAAAAGTTATTAAAAGAGAGTTTTTCTCATAAAAAATTGAATATTCATTTAGACTTTCATAAAGTCAATAGTTCCATATGAATAAATTCGCATACATTTATCCGAGACGCTATTCAGGTTACAAACCAATTCTTTGAATGATTGTTTCCAATAAAAAGAGTAGTTGCCTATAATATGGAAAAAGAACTAGTTGAAGATAATATTAATGATTCTAAATATTTGAAATATGAGATTGACAAATATGACGGTTTGACAGAAGGTGGCAATAGCGAAATTGGAAAACGCGCCGTCCCGGTAAGACGAGAGGTCTGGGTTCGAGTCCCAGTTGCGACCATTGTTTTTTTCTGTTTTTCTGTGTCTTGTTTTCTTTCATATTTTCATTTTAGATTATAAGTGTTATCTTCTTCTTCAATGATATAATAAATTTTATTTCGATACCTGCTGAAATACCCTACGCCGAAAAGTAAAGTTCGCTACAGCTTGCAGGGGATTGGTTTATTTATGGCTTGCAGTGCACCCTGCTTTCTGCGCAGGGTCTTCGATTTATGTCGGTTCCTTACCATTACCGACCCAAAGGGATGACAGCTGATCTAGCATCCTCCGGTAGAGATGTGAAGGGTGAAGGCTTCTGTCCAAGATAGGACTATGCCACTCGCTTCAGAGTTGTCTTCTCTGTGAGGAATTTTCTGAAGAACTGTTTCAGGATCGAAAGGAGAAATTCCCGATACCGTTAACCCGGCTTCCAAATTTCTGGGTGTCTTATACGTGTCGAATTGCTTTGTGGACACCTTTGTAAACAACCTAAAGTGTGCGAATACAGTTATAATCTTTGGATTTTTCTTCCCATTATTCTGTGACAATCGCAATATAATGCAAGCAAAACAAATCTCATTCCTCGATGAAGCGAATTCCAAAGGGCTCTGTAGATGGATCAATTGAACGAACGATTGTCAATCGCACACTGAAACGATCTTTCCACTGTGTCAATGGCGTCTATAATAATAATAATTAGATAATTTGCAGAGCACTGTTTTTGTGAAAAATCACCTCAAGGGCGATGCGCTCAATCAAAATTTACATCACTTCTACAAACACAGCAACCTTATTTTGTTTCACATTTTCAATTCAGAATTAATTAACACTTTTGTTTTAATTTTGAAAATATACATCATTCCCCCTCCCCTGTAATGTGAAGTCTTAATTGTCAATCGCTTCTATTGTCTCAGTAAATGATCAATCACATCAAATCAACATAACTATTGACAATTGCTCATCTCCGGGATGCTTTAGAGTTTATTGATTAAAAAAAACTCAAGATTCCTTGAAAAATCAGTATTTCTCATCTTCCATTCCATTAATAATTGTTTTTGCCAAGCGATTTTTAAGGGTCGATCCTGTATTGTACTTTTAGATAAAGAATATTGTTCACTTGCACCTCTGATGGGAGCCTCGTATCTATATCACTGCCTATTATCAAATATTTTATAAATACTTTCAACTATTGGTTACGTCTAAAAGGGATCAAAATGAAAATCTTCTTCGACGGAAGCAATCTTCCATTGGTATGCTTGGTGTAACTATACCTTGGTATTACCAGCTCAGGTACACGGGGGTTATAGTTATGTTAGCCTTACAAAAATTGGGTGTACTGTACAGGGCCCGCGGATACTTTAGTAGTAATAAAGTAATAGTTGCTAATCCTGTACAAATCACAAGTGCACCCCACGGTAGAATTTGGCAGCCACCACTGATCTGGATTCCCAAAATACCTGGAAAAAACCCTCGACTCTGTGCAGAAACGGGCAGTCCGTTTGATTGATTCTCCTATCTTGTGTAAGTGTCGGAAATGCTGTCCTTGTTCTACCGGTATTTCAATGGAAGATATTCTGAGGAATTAGCATCACTGATCCCCTCGGCACCGGTGCATAGCAGGGAATCACGCCAAACACGCACCCAACATATGTACACGGTTGACATTTGTCACATGAGGACGGGTCGCTTCTGCAACTCATTCTTGAGTTCAACAGCCCGGTTGTGGAACAATTTACCGGCCTCTGTGTTCCCTCCTCCCTACAACATGTTCACTCCTTCCTCTTCTCAAAAAGACCCTCCACACAGCATCTTCAAAGATGTCATAGGCACTGAGGGAAATTGTTAACATAAAAAAAAAATCAGAGTGCAGTTCACAGGCGGTAGAAGTGAAACTTTCACCCACGCAACCTCAACCAATATTTTTCTTATTTATTATATTGAGTTTATGCTTTATACATTTTGTAATTATTTTATTTGTGTTACACTGTTGTTATAAAAGAATTTTATATTTGATATTTAAAAGCCCAATAGGGCATCAATAAATAAATAAATAGGAGCCTAGAAAAGTGGGCTCATGATCAAAGCGGCCAATGCGCGCACTTGCTGTTGTGCACAACCCTCGGTTAGGAAACAGTGAAATTAATAGTTTGTAATATTAAAAAAGAATGCCAAAATGTTGAAAATCTCCAGAGAACCCTACCACACGTAAAACTTTTGTTTTTGTTTTTTTATGTTGATTATGTTTTGTCTTCCGGCGGATTTATTAACATTGTTTTATCTGTATAAAAGACAACTTGATAGAGCACGATGCTTGGCAGTTGAGGTTTCATTCTATCTCACTCTCTCGCAGGCTAAATCCTATCTTATTGTAGAAAGCAATCACTTTGTGGTTTGACATATTTAATAAAATAAAATACTTTTTTGTTTAAAACCACGAGATTTATTAATTTTTGAACCGACCGGTTTCGCTTAACTTAAGCATCATCAGGGTACAAATTAATACTGTATTAATACTGTAGTATTTATTTGTACCCTGATGATGCTTAAGTTAAGCGAAACCGGTCGGTTCAAAAATTAATAAATCTCGTGGTTTTAAACAAAAAAGTATTTTATTTTATTAAATCCTATCTTTTTGTGTTTGTCTCTTTTTAGTGTCGCTCGTTTCCATTTCATCGAGTTTCAAGTCACAACGGTGCTAAAGAAGCGTTCACTTCAAAAAGCTTTACAAATCCTACAATTACAATATCCTGTGATTTTTAACGAATCTGCGCTAGTAATTATATAATTTACGTCAGTAGTGAGTGCACCCAGATAAACACCATCAAACCCAAAAGAAATATAAATAAATTTAATCTACAAGTTTTAAAAATTCTACATTACTTACTATTAATGACGGCCCAGACAATTATTATTGTTCGACAATAATGGGCAATTTATCTTAAGTTCATTTAAAAAACAAACATCGTTTGCAACAACCTGACCGAACCCAACACAAATTAGGCCAGAAATCCACCCTGTGCGGCTTGAGTTTGACTTATCATTTTTCTTTTAAATTCCTGGATGAAGAATTATTTAACCTTACATTCTGCGAAGAGTGCTAGTCGATTGTACACAGGTCTGGTCTTAACTTTCCAAATCACATACGTTTGCATCAGCCGGGGTTAAAAAATTAAAGCGGAATAAGGTAACACTATAAATAACGCTGTTCTGCAGCTAGTTTTTAAATAAAATGTCAATTTCTTATGTTCATTTCTTCTCTTGAAAGAATTTTTATGAATATTAAATAAAATATTATGTAGTATTTTTGCGACAGGCTGCAAAGTGGTGGATACTCTCTGCATCCTGTTGAAAGACCACCATTTAGAATTGAAGCACTGCTTGAAGTATCTTCAGCCATATTTGGTTACCAGATCTGAATATTCAGGTACTTTCCTACCTCCTTCGAGCCCATTCACATACCTTTAAACAACGGAAGTCGTTCCGTTTAAATATCGGATGCTCTAATGGCTGTAGATTGATGAAACTGTTCACACATGACACAATTAAAAAACGGATCGGCACATTTTGTTAGTTTAAAAATCGCGTTGGAACTCGCTCGCTCATAGGTTCGTATGAAGCTGTTCTCACTTGCCGCCGAGCCTGGATTTCCTGCAAGTAAACATGCATGAAAGCGTCCACATGATCGTCTGAATTTTTGTCATTCTGTTTTTAAACGGAGGTGTGAACAGTCCAGTTTTTTGTTGTCCATTTTTTAAACAAAATGGGAACAGGCTCTTCCCCTGCTCACTCCCTAGCCCCACTGGCTCCGGGCAGTTGGCAAGGTTAGAATTTCGGGATAGGTTTCCTACAAATTCTTCAACAATAAGACAAATAAGTCAATGAAGAAATTACTTTTTATTGATAAATCAAAGACCAGTGTCATTTTCGGTGTCAGTTATTATTACAAAGTACTTTGTTACTTATATTAAATTGATTATTAAAGTCCCATGGAATCATCCAAACAATTTTGCTGTTTATCTCCGCGAGCTCCAATATGAATTCCCCAAAACGTATCCATTACCTGAAACAATCAAATAAAGTATACCAGGATTAACTAAATCTCCTTGACTGTAGGCAATAAATACCTTTCAACGTAATCCAACAAAAGTCTGGCCCCACCGAATCCTATCCAGGACCAGGACCAGGAGCAGAAGCCAGAGATGAATTGTAAGCGGATTGACAGGATAACAAACCTCTATGTACTAGTCCTAGTGGTGTCCGCCTCGGTAGTCCCGGGGCGGGGGAGGCGGCGGCGGGGGCGGGGGGGCCGCCCAGTCCAGCTGCCCACCCAGGGGGCCATTCCCATTCACCTGCGGGAACACGGGGAACTGCGGGTGGGGGAGTGGGAAGCCATAACCCGGGGGGCATGGGGGTCCCCCTGCCATGGCCATGAACGGGTTCACGGGAGGGAACATGTGGGCGTGCGCATGTGGAGGAATCATATTGTTCATGCCCGGCGGAGGCACATTCAGCATGGGAAACTGTATTTCTGTTGCAGGAGGGGGCACATTGAGCGCTTGCAGTTGGCTGCCGGGATCCATTACATGCTTTTGATTTGAATATTTGGGATCAAGGAGTGGTTTTTGGTATTGCATATTATGAGGTTGTTTAGCCAGTTGATTGTCAATCTTCAGTTTGGGAAGTCTGTTGTCATTCAAAGGATTAGTGTGACGGGTTTCTAGAAGAGGTGGGGGATACCTATCCGGTAAAGGTTTATTAGCGCGATTCTCGGGTAACATGGAGAAAGTGTTGCTATCTAACAATGGCTTGGGGAAATGTACATCCAGTAAGGATTTAGGATACTGGGCAGATACGGGAGGCGGTGCTGAATGTGTTCCATTCTGGGAATGTTTGATAACGAGGGTGGGAGGGTGGCGAAGGAGAGGGGGGTGGGGGGCATGGCCCGCGGGTGCAGGCGGCTGGGGCGGCGGGAGGCCCCCCGGCGTCGGGAGCAGGGGCCCGCTCTGGTGACTGGTGGGAACGGCTTCTGACTTGCCTGTTTTATCTCTGGGGGTGTCGCGCGACCTGCTGGAGGAGCTGCGCGAGGAGTGGGTGGAGCGGCGGCGGCGGCGTGGTGAGCGGGAGCGGCGCGGAGAGCGGGAGTGCCGTGGAGAGCGGGAGCGGCGGGGAGTGCGGGAGCGGCGCACCGAGCGGGGGCTACGAGAGCGGCGGGGGGAGCGAGACCGGCGCGGCGAGCGAGAGCGCCGGGGGGACCGGGAGCGGCGCGGGGTGCGCGATCGGCGCCTGGGAGATCGGCGCCGGCTACGGGAACGAGATCTATCTCTATCTCGGTCCCGTCCACCCCTCCTGTGTCCTCGACCGCCTCTGCCTCGATCTGAAAGGAAGGAAACAACATATTTACAAAGACTGCTTCCATAAAAAATATTTAATCTTCTTAGCCAGCATTTAGCAGATCAAGCGATGCAAGCAATATCCCAGAACTTCCTTTCCTAAAAGACTCTCCACACAGCATCCCCAAAGATGACATAGCCTTGAGAGAAAATATTTGCCTCTTGTGTGTAATGTAATGTAAAAAAAAATGAAAAATAAATTGTCAGATGGCGAAATAAATAACAGAATAGTAAATAGCAGAATTTGATTTATTCTATAATTTAAATCTCCCCTTACTCCAGATAGTTGGGTTACCCAGCTTCGCTCAGGACAACACTCGAGAGTGTTCTGGAATGTTCCACAATGATGTTTCCGATTCCCTTTTCCCGAACGTTCCACGACATACTCCGCCACTCCTTCCAGAACTTTCTAATTCTTTTGGAACCTTCTAGAATTTTCCGGAAGACTATTCTAGAAATTTCAAGAGGGCGAAACTTCCAGCCCTTATATCCTTAGATTTGTCTTCCAGCCCTTAGACATAGATTTGAGACACCACCGATTACAATGTCAGGCTGTACATTAACAATGTCAGGCTGTAAGTATCCTACTCTACCCCCTGCGGCCCACAAACAAATTAAAAATGGGTAAATTGGCCCTGCGGCTAAAAAGATTGATCATCACTATTCTAGAGCATTGGTCACCAAATCAAACGTATGAGATGTACATGGAATTCAATCTGAAGTGAAAAGAATCCAAAGTTCAGAACTATTATTAGAAAATTGTATTTGAAGTAATAAATCATAACTTCACTAAATATATTTGTATGTAATTGTAGAAACTTACTTCTTCCCCCACCGCCTCCTCCCCTTTCCGCTAGATCCTGTAATTTAGGATTGACCACTTGCTTGGCTTCCTTCAGCACGGCCACCAGATCGCCCGCCTTGGCAGCATTGGACGGGGTGAAGAAGGTGTAGGCCGTTCCTGTCTTGTCTCTCCTACCGGTTCTGCCGATCCGGTGAACGTAATCCTCAGAATTGCTGGGGTAATCAAAGTTTATCACAAACTTTACATCGTCCACATCTGCAATCAAAAAAGATTATGTTAATAAAATAATGTCATTCAATCATTTGCAACTAAAATTATTTAATCGAGGGGCAACACTTTCTGTGAAACGGCGGGAAAAACAATACTTTCTGACAACACATTATAAAGTGTGGTTCTTGAGTCATGTCATTTAAAACGAAAAGAAAAAGCAATTCATATGTAAATATTACATCTATCATAATTCTTCACGGCTTTATAAATATTTGTATGATTTGAAGTGTCGGGTAACTTATTCATGGCAAACTGGGTGTCGTAACATGTTGTCAAAAATATTTAAAATTTTCATTTTATGTACATCACTAGCATTATATATAATTGGCTCTACACATTTAATTCTTAATGAAAACTTTTTTGGAATGAAAGTTGCGTAATTTTTTTTTTACTCTATGTTTATTCCGTTTTACCGAATATAATTTCAAATAATTTTCAGATACAGTATAACCTGTAATTTTTAAAGGTAAGACTGGAATTTTAAAAACAAACACAAGTAATGAATAGCTCCCTTCAATAGAAAAGTCCTTGGAACATACTTTACGCAGTAAACTGACATGAATCTTCCTAATAGACTGTTAATTAAACAAGATAATTAAGTTACTATTTAAATGATAAGAGCAAATTAATGCATTCTTTTCTGTAATAAGGTTACATAATAATATTGAGATTTGTGGATGTTTATAGTATAGCAGAGTTCAGTTCAGTAGATATCATTAGTGTATTAAAATGATGATGATCTTAAAAATTATAAAAATTTCATTATAGTAGTCCCAAAGGGAGATTTTACATATGCCATCGATAATCATCCTCTTCCTTCTTGTTTGAAAATGAAAAAAGACAGAAGATACTAGAGCGATGTCACGTATGACCTCTCTTTGAGACTACTATACTGAATCCCCAAAACATAGTCATCAATGGAATCAAAAAAATCTTGGAAAATACATTCATAGGCTTGGATAAAATAATAATATAGTAGGCGACGGTTATTGAGATCACTAGATCACTTTAAACCTTTGGCTAAATAAATTTGCTTATTTTGTAAAAAAAAAAAAACTTGCGGTAAAAGTTATAGGACAACCATGATCACAATAACCAGCACCCACTGTAAATCAATAAGTCGGACATCATATTTATTATCAGTAATTAACCCTTTTGGCCTCTGTAAAGTAAATAATACAAAATGGATCATTATTTAGCCGTTTCTAAGGTTATTGTATTTTATATGAAACATCTAAGTTTACGTCGACAAATTGGTGTTCTGAGGCTAAGAGGGTTAAATTAAAGTAAAAACAAGTTAACAATAAAATTATTTTATTGTACTGACTTCAATAAGAGATCAAATTAGCAGTGATGATTTATTTATTTTCAATGTAAAATAACTTACCAAAGAACAATTACTTTATTCTGAGGAAAGTCATTCAGAATGTAGGCATATTATAATTATAGAGAATAAAATGTATATATGAAATAAAAGGGTTTTATTTATTTTTTGTTGTGTAAAATGGAAACCGCAATGAAATTGAATCCAATGGAATAAGAAGTACTCCGATGAAAATTAAAGAAAAAATTTTTTGTTCATAGGTTAAGATGAAAATGTGTAAGTATGTAATTATGATAATTCTCTCGACAAATTTAAATTAAGAACTTTTTACATAAGTACGTAATTATGATGATTCTCTCAACAAATTTAAATTCAGAACTTTATTTCACAAGTATGATGATTCTCTCAACAAATTTAAATTGAACTTTATTTCATAAGTATGATGACTCTCTCAACAAATTTAAATTAAGAACTTTATTTCAAAGTATGATGACTAAAATAAATAAATTAAGAACTTTATTACATAAGTATACAATTATGATGTTCTCTCAACAAATTTAAATTAAGAACTTTATTACATAAGTATGCAATTATGATGTTCTCTCAACAAATTTAAATTAAGAACTTTATTACATAATTACTTTCAATGAATTTTACTAAATTAAATCTGTGGGCCTCATAAATATATACTTTCAAATTTTCAGTGTTTCATTAAAAAAGTTGAGCAAAAAGGAAGATTATTATTGGTAAAGTGATATGAGCAGAGCAGGGCAGAGCAGAGCACAGTAGACGTAGTTGCGGGATGTCACTCGACTGTCAACTTGACGCTGGTGGCTATAATGAGTGAGGAGTACAGTACTTATCCCATGTGAAGTGATATAATGATAGTCAGGTCTTACTGTGGCACAAGAGATAGTGAGGGCTGGCCGGGCTGGGCGTCTGCCAGCAAAGGCAGTGGGCTGTGGACCAATGGTCACGCCGGCACTGGCCAATGCTGGTCGCCTGAGACCCGCACCATACTCCGTATCTCTGAGAGGCACACTCCCACACAGAGCTCCCACAGAGCAGTGCGAGTGCCAGTGCCTCTGCAGAAGAAATCACCACTGTGAGTTCATCGTGCGGAGCCCCAGGAAAAATCTTTAACATTTTTCAGTTTTGTTATTAAATAGTCCTTTGTAAAAGCATTTCTTCTAACTCATAAAGCATATCAATCTTCTAACATACATAATAATTTATACACAAAAATATTACTACTCAAATCAAATAATAAAAATTCTTTAAACTAAGTAAAAATTCATATGCAATTCAATGACTAAAAACATTATTTTGAAAGTTGTTTTTTACACTTACAAACATTATCTTCAACTTGTATTTTAATTAAAGAAAAAATAAAATAAATGTATTATTTTCAATTAAACAAGAATAGAAATTACAACAGCGTAATAAAAAGTACTTACCTAAGCCTCGGGCCGCCACATCAGTAGCTACTAAAATCGGAGCTTTTCCAATTCTAAAATCTGAAAAGGAAAAAATGCTTGGTTTAAAAACATTTTTTAAAATTTTTTTTTTTTTAAGAAAAACAAACATTCCCGGGTTACGGATAACCTGACAATATTTGAAAATCTACTAACACCACAGTAAGCGGGAAATGTTGCTTGAGTTGTGATGGAGGACTCAGCCAGCCGAGGAATTGATCACACGACGCCGGGGTGGGACCCAAACGCAATGCCAACTCGGCCACTGACCGGTCAACTCTCCTACTTCTCTCTTCTATCTCCTACTTTGCCAAGGTTTGTTTACATAGGAGCAGTGTTTATCTAGAAAACCATTTAATACAAATCAGTGTCATTCTATTTAATTATTTTTTTTATTGAAAGTTTTCGACATATTGGAACAGTTATAGAATGATAATACAAAATGTGAGGTAATATTATTAAAAAAGGACAAAAAAAATCCCACAAAGCCTGTGCGTGGGCATTATAATCATTTTTAATATATTTCTACGATTTAAGATTTTAAAATTAATCATAAAATATTGAAGTATTCATTTCGTAGGAAAAATTATAGGTATAAAATAGAGTATTTGTAAATAATAAAATTAGATAGATCCTAAGAATTCATAATAAATTGTAAAGCGCCCTTGAGGTGATTTTTCACAAAAACAGCACTCTACAAATTGTCCAATTATTATTATAAATGAGGTAAAAACATAAAATATGACATTGAACAGAATCAACTGTTAGAAGTGTTATTAAATAATTCACCTATGAATTGATACCATATTCACAGTTCATAATATTACATTGACTGCCTATTTTGATTTATGAAAAAAAAAAAATTCTTGAAAATACACACTTTATTGTGTGACATTCAGGCACAAATATAAAAATGAACATTATCTAAAGAATTATTCCAAACATAATCTAAGAACTTAATTTGCCATATTATTTTAAAAAAACATATCCGAAAAGGGGTTCGTAAGTAGGAAATTTCACACTTCAAAGGTATTTTTTATAGGCCTGATAGTTTATTTTTTTCTAGGCTATAAAGACCTCAAGACATGAAAATGAAAAAATGCTCGATTATAGCAAAGGTGTATCTATAATGAATCCAGATGATCAAATTTTGAAACCAAAAACACATGACCCAATTATATTTTATTACCAATAAAACACTAAAGTAATCCCGGACGCCATTGACGATTGTCGTCTTCCTTCTCCCACGTCTTGTACAAAAATGAAAAATACAGAAGATACTAAACGATGACGTCATGAGCAACCAATTTAATATCTTAAAAAATAGTAACGTAATAAATTGGGTTTTAAATGCAGATCAATAACAAAATTATAGAGTATGTCATGTAAAAACAACTTAGATATCGCACAAAACTCTCGTTGTTCATCTTGGGATAATGGCAATCAATTCCAAGTAAATTTCTGATGATAAGAACAGAATAATAATTCTTGTGGGTATAGTTTAACTGATATAATTGGTCTGCTAGAAATTACAAGCTCGGAAGGTAGGGTAATACAGACGATGAAACACAACAGGCATACCAGTACCGTGTTGTCTTATTAATTTGTCTTATTCATAATTGGTTGTCTCTCTCATATATTTAGACACATGTTCACTTACAATAATAACGATCACGCTTACCTTGTAACACCCAATCTCGCTCATTTTGTGATTTGTCTCCGTGGATGCAAACTGCTGGCCAGCTGAAAATTGACATTAATTATCAATACTAATCTGAATTATTTGCTGAACATTCGGAGGTTTCATATCCAACAAAAGAATCTTCTTCGTATTAAAACATATAATTATTTTGTTCTAAAAACATTAAAAGCACATAATTTAAAATTAGGTTACTCAAAATATGTGAAATTAATAATCACCCATCTCTCTTCATTTTTCTTGTGATGTCATCTACTCTTTTCTTGGTTTCAATAAAAATGATGGTTTTATTTTCTTTTTCAGCCATTATCTCCTTCAATAGTGTGCTTAATTTAGTTTCCTTCTCATATTCCATACAAACATCAATAATTTGAAGAATGTTGTGATTAGCAGCTAAATTTAACGATCCCACATTGATCTGTTGGTAGTCCTTAAGAAATTCTCCAGCCAGATTCATTACTTCTTTAGGCCATGTGGCAGACCACATCAAGGTTTGCCTGTCAGGTCTGATTTGTTCAATAATCTTGCGAATCTGGGGTTCAAAACCCATATCTAACATTCTATCAGCTTCGTCCAATACCAGATAAGTACAACGCTTTAAGTTGGTACGATTGCTTTCCAGGAAATCCAGCAGACGCCCCGGAGTAGCGATTACTATTTCAACTCCATTCGTCAGATCATTTGCCTGCGGTCCTTTGGCTGCCCCCCCAAATATACACGTGTTCCGTATCTTGGAAGTATTGCCAAACTTGTCGGCTACTTCTTGAATTTGTTGCGCTAGTTCTCGGGTGGGAGCGAGCACCAGCACGATTGGCCCGTCTCCGCGCTGCAGCCGGTGCTGGTGGTTGATGTGGACGATGGCGGGCAGAATATAAGAGAGGGTCTTCCCCGAGCCCGTGGAAGCAATGCCCACCATGTCACTGCCGCTGAGGGCTATGGGCCAGCCTTGGGCTTGTATAGGTGTGGGAGCTTTGAATCCCATCTTCTCAATTTCATCCATAACGTAGTCGGGAAATCCGGCTTCACAAAAATCAAACACGGGAGTGGGTATATCTTTGCCTTTAAGTGTGATGTAGTTTTCACGTCTCCAATCCTCAATTTCTGTCGAACTTCTGTTTATTACATTTCGGTGAGGGACATAGAATTCCTTTTTGAATGGTTCCAATCGGCTTAGATCCCATTTAGGTTTGCGCAGGTTGGCTCCGGGGTTACTCCTTCGACCTCCACCCCCGAAGCCGCCTCCTCCAAAGCCACCCCCTCCGCGACCCCCGCCTCCCCCGTAGCCTCCTCCCCCCCCGCCCCCTCCGAGCCCACGGTCCTGACTGCGCCGCCGGCTCCTACTCCGGCTGCGGTCTCTGCAATCAACACAGTTTTTAAAAACAATTTTATATTAAGTATATATATACCTCTTTTCAAAATGAAAATGAATTAGTGTACTGCATTCATATTACGTTTGATTTTCCACAATTAAAGCATTAGGACTGATTGTTTCACAGAATTTGAATAATTCTTCAAATTTAAAGTTAATAGTCAAAGTAAAATAGTTCTGTGAAAGCCGTACCAAGTTAAATTATTATCCAATTACTGTGAAACAACCCTGCCCATGATGAAATAATAACAGAACTTGATTAGAATTTCCATAGAAATATAATTTGAAATTTGATGGATTCGGTAAAATAATACTTAGTGAAATGGTCTCCTCACGATCCAATATAAAGCAGAACCCCAGCTGAATTATCATTATTCTGATGGCAAATTAATAATAATTTATAAAGTGGTGTTCACAAAGTTATTTGTTTTCATTAAATAAATAATAATTCGGCTGGTGGTCTTGCCTTCTAACGCAAGCAGTGCTTTATCGGATAATGTGTAAAGCGTTTATAATTCAATTTTGAACATAAGATAACAAAGTAGGTATTGTCAATAAAAGTTTTCTAAATAAATGTAAGAAACATAATGTTCGATTTAACGCAGTAGAAGAAAATAACCATATAGAAAACCGGAATTGAAAGATAGTTGGTAATAAATACATACTTAATTGGATAATAAGGACAAAGCGACTCCTTTTCCTATAATGGCGTATCAACAAGCCAGTAACTTATACGATAAAAGTATTGATAACGATATACCTGTTAACACCATACAACTCCTAAATAGAAGGAAAATAAATAACATTGGGGATTCATACTCTGTAATATAAAACAGGAAAACAGAAATCAATAAGGGCGCACATACCTTCCGCGACCCATGTCTTATAACGACAGTAAATTGGCGATTATCTCTGGACCTATAAACGTCGCTGTTAATTTTATATTAAAGCCTCAAGCTTTCACTTTGCGTTCAACGACATACTTGTTGATAAGTGCCGTTTTGTCCTTTCAAAAGGATAAAAATTAGAAAATCACCCCAAACCGCGTCGAAATGCTATCGAAAACGAGAGATAAACCATCGACAAACCACAATGCCGTATTTACATAGACAAATACGAAATTTATCGACATTCATCGGCATTTTAGGCTCTTGTGTAAAACTGTCAAGCGTAGGCGGCAGAGCACCGGTAAAAATGGTTCCATGCCAACTGAGAATAAAGTCAACTCAACACATCCTTGAAAAGTCATTAAAAGCTATGAAAAAAATAATTTTAAAATAGCCGATACCCTAACCTAACGTAACCTATTTAACAAATTTTCTATAATTTTTTTTTATCACTCTAAATGACTTATCTGAGATGGTTCCGAGTTGGTTTCATTCCGATGTCCATTGTCCTGTCACCGTAAAAATTCAGTAAAAAGCTGATTCAAAGGCAAAGCACTAACAGACTGCACCCCGCGAATAAATTTATGAGCTTTATATTGGGGTGCACCAATGTGTAGATTCACTAAATACTGTGCTAATTATTTATTGGCAAGAGCAAAAATAAGATTTATAAATTAGGTAAGATTTATAATATTAGGTACCGAGTGTATCAGAATGAGAAACTCGAGTTCACTTTTTGATACAAGTAGTTCAGTGAATAGTTGTAGACCTCGAGTCCAAAAAGTACTTTTCTACTTTTCCCTTCGTAAAGAAAAACCAACTCTGCGAGCGTTATACATTACTCCTAACTTCTAATAAGTTAAAACTTTTTGCGTTTTGGAGGAGCCCCCGTGCTGCTTGCATTGGTTGCAAGGTTACACCAAATATTATAGCAGTGAAAGATTTTATTAAAGAAGAACGGATTTTTGTATGGATCCTATCGTAATTACTCGCTGGCCTTTAATTTATTAAATTCGACAAGGTTTCCCTATTTTTTTTAATCATTAGTGGTATGAATATATTACATTTAGTAAATAATACTACTACCACTAATGTAATAAACATAAGATAATAAATTTATATGTATTTTTACGATTAATGATGGATGAATGGATAATGATGGATTATAATTTTTATTATAATCCATCATCTGGTACCTAACCTACTTCAACCTGTCAATATTCCCAGGTCTTATTAAATCGCCACAAAAGGGATTGGTAAATATCTATGGAATGTTATTTCGAGAAACTCCTGAAACATCCTGAAGAACGGCCACAGAAATACAGAAATCGACAGAAATATGGCCGACCAGGCCGACTCGCTATGGATTGGACGTTTAAGATAATTTGTGATTAATTAAGCGTGCGCAAAATTTCGATCGTAAAAAGAATTTTTATAAATTTTGAATTACTTAAAATTCACAGTTTAAGATTTGATTTCGTTATAATTAAAGTAAGTAAATTTGGTTATCTTTCCTTTGTATTCTTAAGATGGGAATGTATCAGTTACACTTCAGGTGTTTATGTATTTAAATTATCGTAAAATTTCTTTATTTTTTAGTTCACTTGCGTACAGATTTAAACATTAATATTCTTGTATTCGGAAAAGTCTTAAAAATGGGTGTAATTTTCAACGCCCGTTTTGCAGCGTTTCGGACCATAATAATATATCAATGGTTTTCTGCACGTTTGATTGCGTTCAAAATATTTAAATTGACGTAAAATTAAAGTAGTTAATCGTTGAAAACATATATTAGACGCCATGTGATTTGTTAATCTACTATTTGATTTGTCTATTTTAACCAGTAGTAAACTTCAAGAAAATCAAAAATCGTTTGTCCAAAGTCTTGGTGTTTTGCAAGACATGCTAAGACGAAATTGCGATATCTCAATAATAGGTATTATATTTTTTTACTGAAACTAAAGTACCTTCAGGAGTTTTACAGAAATTAAGTACCCGAATCTGAACTGTGTTAATAAATTACACTTTTGTAATAAGCACAGTTTTTCTGTTTCAAGAAAACAATTTAACAGTTCTGCGTATGGCACAATAATAGGGTGATTTATTATGTTTTGGCTTTTTCAACGAAAAATAGTTTTTTTGATCTGTGGTCACCTAACAAGAGCCCTTGCGTGGTATTGGAAGCTGTATGTGTTATCCAAGCTGCCCGTGCTTTTACAGGTATTCTTACTGAATAGGTAAACTCATTTCTGGCATATAAATTCCCCTAACTCAGTCTTTTTAACACTTGTCTTTTTTTTTTTTTTTTATAGTTAATACCGCACAAGAGTCCCAACTGCTCCCGTCTGGAGCCAGTGAGACTATGGCATCCCCAATCGGGGTATGTTGTGAGGCTGAAGGTAGTGGGGAGGGGAAGGAGATAGGGAAGAGGAAGGTGGGGAAGTACCTGGCTATTCAGATCTGGTCACTAAACACGGCTAAAGCCATTTTCAAGCAACGTTTCAATTCTGAATGGTGGTCTTACACCAGGGCGATACTGATAGTATCTTCCACTCTGGAACGTGCCGCAAATATACTACATATTATTTTAAATGAATAAATTGTGAAATAACACAAATATCAAATAAAATTTATTTGCGCACGCAATTTATATAATTATTATTATTAATTATTCAATTTATATTTTGTCTGCGCCTTGAGTAAGGGCACTGTATTGGGTTTCTTGATTGCATTATTAATTCTAATGACTTTGTCTTCTGTCTGGCAAATTTTGCATGTGCAAGGTAATTTTATAAAAAAAGAGAAAACATTTTTATATTTTATTCTGTTAGTAAATATGTTTTTGTTTTATCTCTCCCATTTAGTTTTAAATTTGTAACTTATATTTATTAGTAATATTTAAAAAAATTATGGCAATGATTCTTCATTCTTTGTAGCCCTTATTATATGTTTTGATTATATTATCAAAACAGGATATTATGTACACACATATCACACACATTCAGAGCTGGTCTTGCTTTTTTACTATACTAATTTGCGAAATTAATATTTATGTTGGTTATGACATCGTTCCTGTGTTTTTTGACAGCTTAAAAATTTTTTTTTAAAGAGTTTTATTTTATAACTAGTGCAGGCCGGTGAAAAGTCATGGGATATTATAATTAGAAGATTTGTGAAGCTGAAAGCACCTATGAATAGATATGATTTCAGATTTTCACAGCCAAAAGTATTATAATTATTTGTTTTTGGAACGCTATACCGTGTTGCGCTACCTCCTTCTTTAGCCAATGTTTCGGACAGCGTTTTAGTGTCCCCACACACCTACCCTGATGATGGACACTGTAACGCTGTCCGAAACGTTGGCTAAAATAGGAGGTAGCGCAACACGGCTTAAAACCCCAAAAATGAAAAATGATAATTATTAATTTATAAAAAAATATTTTCCTCAGGATCATTACCTTTCAAAAGAAGAAATCAACTTTTGAATCTTAAAAACTGAATTAATGAAAATAAACATCTATCCAAAGACATTACAAAAATACAAGACACATTACTAATCAAACAAAAAAGGTAGTAATTATGAAATGGATAGCCATAAAGATTATGTCTGTATGAATGAAATAGCTATATGAAAGGCGGCTAGAAGATGTCCACTGGACCTAGTTCATTGTCTCGGTAATGAATATTCACTTCGTTGATTCATCTAAGCATCTGTCAAACTTTAAACAAAAGAAATATTCATTTCAAATAAACAATTTTTAATGTTAAAAGTTTGCCGCATTCCGCTGCACTCTTAGTATGCAAAAATGACTCTTAGTTTCATCTTAATTACATATAGTACAGTGTAATGTTTTGTTCCAGGGAATAATATGCTGTTATGGCTACACTGATGCAGGAAAATGGAATAGGAATCTTGCGTTCCCAGGAGATGCCAGTGAATGATGTGGGCAGTCATGAGATGGGCGAGCACGACCCTCAGGCCCCCCATCACGTGATGGAAGAGGTGTCGGAGGCTGTAGAGGCCGAAACCGCAGAAGCCCCTGAAATAGACATTGTGATCAACAATGTCGTGTGTAGTTTCAGCGTGCGCTGTCATTTAAACTTGAGGCAAATTGCCCTTCAGGGAATCAATGTAGAATTTAGACGAGAGAATGGAATGGTTACAATGAAATTAAGAAGGCCATATACGACTGCTTCCATCTGGTCTTCTGGGCGCATCACGTGCACCGGGGCCACCAGTGAAGACCAGGCCAAGATTGCGGCGAGGCGCTACGCCCGGTGTCTGCAGAAGCTTGGCTTTAGAGTTAGATTTCATAATTTTAGGGTTGTCAATGTCCTTGGCACTTGTTCTATGCCATTCGCTATCAAAATTACTGCATTTTCTCAACAGCACAAGGAAGCAGAGTGAGTTATCTTTTTATATATTCTTACATTATTTCTTTTTGTGCACATTTACTAAAATAAATAAGTTAAATCATGGTCATCTAGGGAGACCTGTTAGCTATTTTTTTTTTGTAAAAAGTATTAACTTTGTGGCTCCCCATAATTTACAATAAAACACATAAATTTGTTATACCCCTTTAATTTTATTCACGCTCTACTGGTTTCAGAAGAACAAAACAAAATATTGACAGATATACACATTTTTAGGTGTCTGAGTGGGTGGTGAACAAATGGAAATGGGGTGTTACGAGATTTCCTGCAAGAACTCAGAATCACGCAACTTCAACACCTCCTTTGAAAAGTCTTTAAAAGTGATAAAAAAAATAAATTATTGGTTTAGTAGGTTACCTAGGTTAGGGGCTATATTTTGATTATTTTTTCATTACTTTTAATGACAAAGGGGTGTTAAAGTTTCATGATTCTGAGTTGTCATTGAACCACTGGAAGCAAATAGAATAGGACTAAAAGATATATTCTCTAATTTCAAGTGCTTCTAAATTATCTAATTTTTTGCTTTTATTATTACGGTGTAATAACTAAAGGCAAATTACACCATTTAATAAAAGCAATAAATTAGATAACTTAGTATATTGAATAGCCAAATTAATTTATCTTTTAGTCCTATTCTAGACAATTCAATTTGGGATGCGGGAATGGGTACCACCGCCCTGGGAACCTTTATTGGATAACCAACACCTCTGCCATAGGTCACCCCAAGTGGTTCGCTACGTTTGGTGATTTAGCCGGGGTGCCCGGGTTCATGGGGTGAGATTTGTCTAGGTCTTGGAGGCGGATGACCAGGACCCACTGAACCCCAGATTCCTACCCACCCCTTAAACCCTTTTCCTTTCCAGAACTCTCCTCCCCTGCCTTTCCTTTAGAAAAACCCTCCACACAGCATCCCCAAAGACGACATTGCCCCTGAAGGAAATTATTTTCCTCAGGGCCTCCTGTGTGGAGTTCATGTAAAAAAAAAAAAAAAGACTTTCCGTAAACCGTTCTGTTCTTGCCGGAAATCCTGAAATTCCCCGTTCCCCATTGTTCACCTCCACTAAAACACCTAAAAATGTTTATATCTGTCAATATTTTGTATCTTAGGTTTTAATGGACCCCTGATAAAGGAAGGGTTCTTCTGAAATGGGTAGAGTGTGAATAAAATTAAAGTGTTCTATAACAAATTTGTGTTTTATTGTAGACCTTTTAGCTTTCAATTTCGTTGTGTGCTAACTTTCATAGAATATTAAAGCTATAAGCTCCCCGAATACTCTTGTTTTACTCTTTTAGAGAATACAACGTCAATCCTGAGGTCTGGGGTGCATGTCAGGTTTTTTGTCACGTGGGATTGATTTGGCTCGGCATTAAGATGCGAGATACTTTACAGGGTGTTAAGGGACGTACTTGACTTACTTTAACCAGTGATTCCTGACATTATTTGGAGTAAAAAATGTAAATGAAATTTTAGTCTCTGGTGACTTTTTTAGCTGACTTTTTTTTTCAAAATTTTTTTCTTCAAAATCAAACAATAAAAAATTTCTTTTGCATGTCGTCTCTGGTCACTCCGCCGAGTAGCCGACCCACCCCTTACCCCTCCAACTGTCCAACACCTACCATTTTTTTATGTTTTTGTAAAAAAAAAAAAGACATCAAAAATGTCAACAGAGAACAAAATTTATTTACATTTTTTACTCCAAATAACATCCCTTAACAATCTGTATATTAAATGGGGCGCTACACACATACTATACAGCATGCCCATGCAACCCGTGTATTTAGCCTGACTGTGCACTAAGCCATTTGAATTTCACAATATGTTGTAATTCTTATTATCTTTCGTTAAAAAATTATACAATTAGTCATGAGACATTGTTTTTTTTTTCTAGTATCTTAGGTTTTAATGGACCCCTGATAAAGGAAGGGTTCTTCTGAAATGGGTAGAGTGTGAATAAAATTAAAGTGTTCTATAACAAATTTGTGTTTTATTGTAGACCTTTTAGCTTTCAATTTCGTTGTGTGCTAACTTTCATAGAATATTAAAGCTATAAGCTCCCCGAATACTCTTGTTTTACTCTTTTAGAGAATACAACGTCAATCCTGAGGTCTGGGGTGCATGTCAGGTTTTTTGTCACGTGGGATTGATTTGGCTCGGCATTAAGATGCGAGATACTTTACAGGGTGTTAAGGGACGTACTTGACTTACTTTAACCAGTGATTCCTGACATTATTTGGAGTAAAAAATGTAAATGAAATTTTAGTCTCTGGTGACTTTTTTAGCTGACTTTTTTTTTCAAAATTTTTTTCTTCAAAATCAAACAATAAAAAATTTCTTTTGCATGTCGTCTCTGGTCACTCCGCCGAGTAGCCGACCCACCCCTTACCCCTCCAACTGTCCAACACCTACCATTTTTTTATGTTTTTGTAAAAAAAAAAAAGACATCAAAAATGTCAACAGAGAACAAAATTTATTTACATTTTTTACTCCAAATAACATCCCTTAACAATCTGTATATTAAATGGGGCGCTACACACATACTATACAGCATGCCCATGCAACCCGTGTATTTAGCCTGACTGTGCACTAAGCCATTTGAATTTCACAATATGTTGTAATTCTTATTATCTTTCGTTAAAAAATTATACAATTAGTCATGAGACATTGTTTTTTTTTTCTAGCTACGAACCAGAGTTGCATCCTGGCGTCACATATAAAATAACCGATCCAAAAGCCACATTAAAAATATTTTCTACGGGAAGTGTTACTGTTACAGGCAAGTACATTACATTTTTTTTTACTAATTTTGCTTTTCGTCATTGGACGTGTAATACCTCCGATGTGAAATTATAAAAATTTTTCAGGAGAGCGAAAAAACGCATTTTTCGCAGGAAAATGAAGGAAGACTTAGATTTATTTTTATTTATCGGGGACATTAATAATCATTATTCATATAAATAAATATTGTTTGAATGTCCATCTTCATTTTCCTTCATTAAAATTGGTTTTTTGAAATATAATTTTTTTTTTCACATCGGAGGTGTAACTCCCCCATCGACGTTTTCTTGTTAGATATCCTAATAAATGCATTTGTTTGTTGCTCGTGTATTTATTATAACTAGTGGTCGCCCAATTCGACCATAATTATGTTTTTTTTATTGATTTAATGTATTTTTTATGCATAATTTAAAAAAATATTAGCATTCTGCACTCCTTCTCTGTATAAACTATAAGTGTGCAAAATTTCATATTCCTCCGTCCGCGCAATTTTCGTAAAAAGGGGTACAAAGTTTTTGCTTCACGTATTAATATACTGATATTAATATACTGGTGATTACAAAGACCTATTTCATCTCTCATGATGTGCCATTAGTTCATTTTATTAGACTTAATATAGTAAGATTATTAGACTTAATATTTAATGCCGACCTGATAGATACAGAAATCGTCGCAACAGGCGAGTTTACGGTTCGAAAAGCGGCAAACCTCCCCACCCACGCTTTTCTCTTTCTCACATATGTTTTACGCATCTTTCGCTTACGGTCATTGTAAAGTCAGTAAAGTGACTGTACTTGTGCGAGAATGGATCATATCAAGTCAGGTCGGCATTCAAATTTTTAAAAAAAGTTCTTTTGACTTGACAATGTGTTTTTTTTCTTTTCTAATTGGTGCTTTCAACACTGTTGATGTAAATGACATTCCTGTTATTATATTTTGTTTTCAAACTTTTTATATTTTTTTAAGCTACTCTTTTCCTAAACAATAATAACAGATTCCATACAAATTAAATAACTTGTATTATCATTTTTCATTGTTATGTCTACTGGAGTTTGTTATGAAAGTGTTATTTTGCATATTTGTTTTTAATCTGTTGTAATTGTAATATTCAAATCTATTAATCTACCATACTAATAACTAATTAGATAAATGAAAAAAATTGATAACAATGAAAAAATTAAGACGATGACTCGATTCAGCAGTACTCCACGGTCTGATTATCCATATTTGACGAGCATTTTCACATGTCTATACAAAACAATATTTTTAAAATTCTTAGTCTCTATGTAAATGTTACAAAATGGCTAATTATAATAGAAAATGATAAATTTTCTCAAAGTGAACTACAAACCTACATTTATGTAAAAGTGAAATAATTAGGTGGGTGTATAATTAAGATCCATTATTAATTATTATCATATTTCAATGTATCTGAATAGATCCCCAGTTATTTAAAAAAAAAATAAACTTTATTTCTTATTTCCTACCACATTTTTTTTATTCTATGCCTACTGAGAATAAAGTTAACTCAACACCTTGAAAAGTCATTAAAAGCTATTTATGGTCATTACTGTTAATTTTTCATTTCTGATATGAATTATGTTCTCCTAATTTTTTTAGTTTTTTAAAATGTATTGTAATTTAAAGAGTAACAGCATTAATTTTTCGATATCCAAAAATTATGAAGTTATGAGCTTTTAAAGTAAACGTTGGTAAAATGTATGCAATATTATGAAAAAATCTTAGGTTTTATAGTTTTTCTATTTTTAAATCTGTCATGACAATGCAAAGGGAATACGATTATGAACTGTTGGACCCTTTGTCCACAAGGCTAAGCAAGCATCCGATACTCGTGTTCAGGCGCGGCTCGTCCTAACGTTCACTCGTGCACGGAATTGCCAACAAAATTAAACAATATATCTTACTTTACTTCTTTACTTTACTTAATTTACTCTTTATTACTCAGGTAATTTTACATAATATTTTTTTTTTGTTTTTCAAGCACTCACAAATAATTGCCCAAGTTGCCTCTAAAATCATGAAACACTAAAATCTAATGGCCTATATCTTATAATTTAAAGCAAAAATAAATAAAGTAGTTTCATATACCTTTTGATTACAAAAATAATTTTTCAGTTTGGTTATTTTGATCTCAAATCCAAATCTAAGATTTGTATGAAACTGGCCACGCATACGTTCCTCTTAAAATAGTGTGCTAAGTGACTCAATATCTATAACATGTTAGACATTGGTATGGGATATTTTAGTGTCATTACTAAAGTCAATAAAAGTCAAGACCAATGTGTTAAACGTATGCATTACTGAAATAATATACATAGATAATGTAAATTGCATCCAAATACTATTATTCAAACAAGTGATCTGGTTAAGAAAGAATAATCTTTGATTTCCTTATAATATACTATAGGACCATGATAGTCTCTGTGGATAAGAGAAGGTCCTCAACCATGAGGTCGAAGGTCGCGAGTTCAAATCCCGGCATGCACAAGTAAATTTTATTTAATTAAATTTGTTATTTCTTTCATATAAAGTAATATTTAGTGTACTTGCGGCACTCGTGGTAGGTACTCCAGTATCACCTTAGTGAAAGACCAGAATCGAAATATTGCTTGAAATAATTGTTGGGATTTATCTTTGGGGCGTTGGATGCGTATTTGCAGATGCGTATTTGCACATCTGTCCAGATTGTAACGCCGCCCGAAACGTTGTCTATAGAATGATGGCGCCTGATGGCATAATGCCTCAAAAATAAATCACAATAATACTGTGTGGAGGGTTTTTTTAAGGAAAGAAAGGAGGGAAGTTCTAGACGGGCAAAAGGTATGAGGGGTGGGTAGAAATCTGGGGTTCAGTGTATACAGGAGTGATGGACATGTGAATCTATCCCTTCAAGTGCGGTGGATCGTGAGATTTTGGCTGGCAACCAATCTCTCTCGATCTGCCCCGCCATGCAGAGGGTGGGCAGATTCTTCCGCCACCAAGACCTGGACAAACCCCATGAACCCGGGCATACATCGCCATACATAGCGAACCACTTGGGGTGGCCTACGGCTGAGGTCCTGGTTATCCAATAAATGGTTCCCGGGGCGGCGGCATCCAAATCCGCCTCCCAAACTTCCTACCCGTAACCCTCAGCCTCACAACATATCCCAATGCCCCCACACAGCATAGCCTGGGTCTATGGTTAGCACGGAGCAGTTGGGACTCTTGTGCAATATTAATAATGGCTTGTTATAATATTGCAGATTGTAGAATCTGAGACTCAAAAGAGACTTAAATAGAATTCCTCAGAATAGGAAAACTTAGAAAGACAAAAATTTGCATTTTTATGCTTTATTATAATTTAACAATATTAT
This sequence comes from Glyphotaelius pellucidus, assembly GCA_936435175.1. NCBI lineage: Eukaryota > Metazoa > Arthropoda > Insecta > Trichoptera > Limnephilidae > Glyphotaelius > Glyphotaelius pellucidus. The sequence continues at coordinate 2,581,473 of OW386541.1, forward strand.
AGTAGGAACGGGGATGCGCGGAAAAGGATAGAAACAGGGAGAAACAATTTATTTCTTTGAATATGGCATTGCAACGCATGCCGGGAACCTGCTAGTAATTATATAAATAATTTGCAATATCTTCGTTTTTTAAATGATTAATAATATATTTTATTTAATATCTGGGAAGTTTTTACTATGAAGACCTTGAATTTGTAGAGACAATTGCTATTACATATTATGTACTAGATTGTCAAGGATTCAGCAGTATTTCAACCTCCACAAAGCAACCTTTGAGTAGCTTAGTGAAATCAACAAAGTGTCAGCAGAAGAGGACACAATCTCCTAAACTATTTACAGCTAATGTTGTTATCATCTGGTGTAAAGATAAAATAATTTGCTTCAATAGTGAATGTTATGTAATGTCCCCTTTTAGCAAGAATTTAAATTTAGAGAGATGCCCGGTGTTTTAACGTGTGTTCTGTGATTACAGCACGGAGCGTCAATGACGTGCAGACGGCCATAGAACGCATCTTCCCGCTGGTGTACGAGTTCAGGAAAGAGCGCAGTCCGGCGGACGAGGAGCTGTGGCAGGCCAAGCGAGCACTGCGCAACGGCTCGGCCAGAGATTTGAACGCAATAGACGGCCACCTCGATGACCCCATGGAGCTGGTTACCCTGTCCGACGGAGAGGAGAAGAATAATTGTGAAAGTGACCAAAGTTGGGATTGACTGGCATACACAATATCTCATTATTTAGTTAGTACCAAAGACTTATTAAAAACAAAATAATGTAAATTATGGTTTTACACTCCTATACAACTGGTGTAAAACAATTCTCAAATATGTTTTGTTGATAAGTGATTTAATTTTACACCTATAGTGTGTTAAGTGAAATGGGAAATTTTAAATTAATTTATTGATTATTATGTATTATGTGCGATGACCGATGACTCATCAGTTTAATATCACAAAGACTCAGCGTAGTGTTTCATTTCAAGTATTGTTTTAAAGTAAATCGACACTTGTGAGGAATATCATTATATCCACCGATATGCGTGTAATGTCTCATATTCCTGTATTAAGTAAATATCAAATATTGTGTAAAATGGATAAATTATATGTTATGTTTCGTTGTAGGATGTGTAGTATTTCCATGACAAGTGCGTAAATAAACAAAACACTGTTTGCAGCGAGCACACTATGTACTAAGCACTTTCTGTGCAACGAGCATGTTCATGGTGCCTTTCTAGTTCACTGTTCAGTCGAGTGACGCTGCAGAGAGGCAGAGGCCTGTTTACCTCACCTCATCACAACTCACCTCACCTTCATATCATCTGGGACTGCTTGGGACGGTCCATTTGTGTTCATTCTAAAGCTGGGATGCTATTGTGAAGTCCTCTTCAAACCACCAGAACATCCAGAATACTGAAAGCATTCAATACTATGCAAGTGAAATCTTTATTCATCTTTTCAATATAGCATCCCCAGTTAAGACAATAATGTCTCAAAATGTTATAGACATATATATATATTTGATAAAATATTTTTTAAACCTTAAGACAGCGCGAGCATGCGTATGTCAAGTGTCACGCAGTGAAATGTAAGCCTCTGGTTTCTCAAGTCATATTATGTATTTATTTGTAGTATAGTAACAACTGTAGTAGTGTGTCGACTAGCTGGACAGTGTTTCAATTAATTATAACATTGCGGCTGGAATCCACATTACTTGCGACTGTTCATTATATATATATATATATTATATCTTTAGTCAGTTATATCTTATATTTCGAAATGGCAATAATTTGCACAAGCGCCTTTAAACTATTGATATCCGTAAAAATATTTGAAATTTGTAATCTACAATGTAAGTACATTACTTATACGAAGTACGCATCATGTCTATAATTCATATCCAAATCACACCTAAATTAAAATAGCTTCAAAAGTCAATTCTATAACACATCCATTATGTGTCAAGCTTCTGAACGAGCGGGAAGGTTTAATAAGTAAGTTAGCTCCGCGTTGGGACGATAGTTGTTAGAAAGCTATTATTGTGTACAAACTTGAATACGGCCTTCATAATTGGCATGCCAGCCCTTTTAGTCAGCTTATAAAGACTAGTATACTGTATTTCACCTGTATCAAATAAATTAAAATGTGTATGTAAATGTATGTGTATGATATTGAAAACGCCTTGTTACCCTCGTCTTCTTGTGTAATCAACTATTTAATTTAAGCGGGGCACGATCCTGATTGATTATATGTTTTTTGTTCTAATCAAAATAGAAAGGTCATTATTTATTTATTTTCACAAGTGCGGTTAGGTTGTTGTTATCAGTCCTTGTGTATTATAACATCCCTTGCGAATATATTTGCCGAATTATTCATGGTGACTATAGTTACATAATATTATGTTTATGGTCTGCTCAATCTGGTTATGAATTTCTCGCAAATATTAGTAAACCTACCGCGCCAGTGAATCTAGCCTAACCCATTCACTGTCAACACTAAAATATCTCCTGCCATAAATGCCTATAGAAACCTTTGACCAGTATGAACCACTTTACACTGGAACGTACTGCCATTATTATGCCCACCTATAGACGGTATTGGCAGCGAATGTGTTAATGGGGAATGGATGAAATATGTAATATTGAATGAACTTTAATCTGCTTAAAAACTTTTTGGTTTTTATATAAGAGAAAAGCAACTTCAACATTGATGGTTGAGTGTTGCAAAGTTTGACTCAAAGCAATGAATGTATGTAACTATTAATTTCAGATAAACCTTTTTATGTTTTCAAATGTGAATATTTTTTTTAGATAAACCTTTTTTTTAATAAAAATTAAATCATTGATCCAACGCTGTCTGAGTCATTTTTAAAATATTTTTTTGTGATTGGAAGTGCAATCGAACTGCTGATGTATTTTTGTGGTCAAATGATCCCAGTCCCCATTAATACTTGTTATTGGTTGGATGAGAAGACAAATATTTGAAATAAAATTTTTAAAAACCATTAGTGTGTTTACTTTATTGACTACTGTACTAAATTCTGTGTGCAGCTTTTACAGGGCATCCACCACATAATTCGCTATATTTTGGTAGATTTTAAGATATGATTTTGAGGTTGGCGGCAGACTGCAATCTGCAGCGGCAAACCGCAGATTTAACAACTCATATAGGTCTCATAGAAATCGTTGTGTCTCCCTTACTATCATGGTTAGAAATATGATCTAAACGGTGTTAGAAAGAGAAAACATCACGCTTTATATTCAAATCCAAAAGTTAATTGCAAAATACTTCAAATGTACACCTTTATAAATCCGAACTGACCCCAATTTGAAAAAAAATTATAAAACTGGGAATTTTTTATTAATTATTTTTACATGAAAGGACACAAAAGTGAGTTAAATAAAACATGTGTGTTTTTATTTTTTTTCATTAGAAGTAATTTTAGTTAGAAAAAACGTAAGGTGAGCCATTTTTAAAACTTTATGTTTGCGTTAAAAAATTTTGTATTTAAAAAATTATATTTTTATTTCGAGTAAAAATTTTTAAAAATGTATTACATCACCTTTCAGAACCAGTTTTTTGTTTTTGAATGTGTTCAGAAATATTCCATGCTTTTGAATTTTATTGCAAAGCGGAAATATTTTGACCTTCCGACAAAGTAGACCCGAGGGGGTTACTACAAAATGTTATTATTATTATTTCTCGGTCTATCTTGTATTAAATCTCGGAATCGTACCTTTACACCTAAGTTTTCACCATAACAAGTGTTAGCAAAGATATATTGCAGGATTGCACCATTGAAAACACAGGTAATAAATGAGAGTAAATATGGGACAGAATCGAAATTAAAAATTGAAACTATATTATGAAACACAGGAAAGAAAGAAAAATAATAATAAAATAAAATTCAGAGAGCTATAAATAAATAAAAAGAGAGAAGTATCGTTAGGTAATAAGTATTCATAAAAAATAGGATAAAATCTTTAATTGGGTTCTTGTTGGTCCATCGGATCTGAGATTGTAGGAGCCAGTGTCTTTCTCCAATATTCTTCTATGCTCGATCCTGGAGTCCGACGGGCTTCTATGATGAGAATATTTCTGGAGTGGTTTATCCTTCCCCTCAGTCCCGCAATCCTTGTTCTTAGTAGAGCTTTGAATCCTGGAACTCTCCCTTCTGTAAACATTGAAGAGGCACTACCTTGAACATTGAAGAGTACCTGGGAAGTCCGAACATTAAATAACATTGTGTATCCAAAAGCACTTCAACAGAATTAAAACATAAATACTTCATTTCTTTGAGTGGTATTCCCTATTGATAGGTACTCCCTAGTATTTACATAAATGATTGTTTGCTTCGGCGGGCTGCGTGGATTTGATTTTTATACCAATCTACAGCTTTTTCCAGAGATTGATGAAATTTTGCACACTTGACCTTCAAAACAAGAAGAAGGTCACTGTCTACATGGGACTTCGAAAACCACCCCCATTCCCTTTTCCCACCCCCAGCAGAATTTTGATACTACTTAAAAATTTTGTATACTTGAAATTCAAAATAAGAGGAAAATTATTTTTGGCATCCAATTTCGAAAAACTCTGTGTAACGCCTGGGCAACGTCGGGGATTTCAGCTAGTTATCAGTAAGTTTGACATGACCGTACTACTCAACAAAGTGGCATTTCACCACTCAAAAAAATTTGATTAGGTTACACACCTTTTTTTTCCTCATCACTTTTAATGACTTTTCAAATGGATGTTGAAATGCCGTTTTGTGGAGTCGTTATGGAACCGTTCAATAAAATCAATACATTGATAAACCAAATAACTCCCGACACAACAAACAATAATATCGATTACATAATTTCGCCCATCTCTAACTCAGACCATGTTGCCAATAGATGTATTCAAAATTATCTATGGAATTTTATCAAATGAATTGTCGCGGCGTCCATTTTCGGTGTATCGAGGACAAGAAAATAACGTCGAAATAATAATCCAATACGTTGGTTTATTTTGACAAGTTTTTTGAACAATGGATTATACACGTATTTATGTTTTGTTTTGAATCATTTATGTTTAGTGTTCAGTAGTGAAAATTTCGAAACAATTGAAACCTTAGAAACTGGCAGTGTTAAAGAAGTCAATTTTGTAATAAAACATTTCAAATTGAATCATGAGGCGTAAAAGTGATAGAAATAAAGCGAAATCACCTGAAAAAGTCGAAAAGCCTAAACGTGGCAGACCTCCCCGAAGACGCAAGAAGTCCTCATCTTCTTCCCCGGAGAGAGTTTCTGTCATTGAAGAAGTGGTGCCGGATAGCCAAGATGCGGAAATGTCTGAAGTGCCAATGACTTCTACTTCTGTGTTGCCTAACCCGACTGTTGTAGCCTCGGATGATGAAGATACAGATCAGGTTTGGCATGTTAAAGCGTCTGAAAGCTCTGGGGATGCTGGAGAAAAAATTCAAAAACTTAAAATTTGTCTTTCTCGTCCATCATCGACCCCGGAGAGACCAGATCGATCTCCCCGTGGAAGGAAAAAGTTAAACCGTACTTCTCAACTTGAGTTCTCCTCAGAATCTTCGGAAGATAAACGAAAGTCAAGGCACCGGTCCAGGAGAGGATCAACGAGAGACTCAAATACGGAGGAAAATATATCCAGTGACAATGCTGAAAAGGATACACCGTGCAAAGAAATTTCTACAGAAAAAAACGATAATTCCGATTCTCCAACTAAGGAAGACGTTCTGGCAACTCCTCTAGATGATGATAAAGTTAATGAAAATAAGGATAAATTGAAAACTCCCAAATCCACAGATGGTGATTCTAAAATATTTGTCGAAGAAGAAAAGATTCCTCAAAACGATTCGCAATCAACCTCTTTGCTTGGAAGTAATTCAGAAAATGCATCATCTTCACAGGAAGATGATGCAAGTTCTGAAAAAAAAAATAAGCAAAAAATTCCTTCCCCAGAAGAATCCATAAATGTTGAGTCAAGTCCAGAAATGGTCCAAGAGTCTTCGCCTGTTGAGTCAAAATGTACCAAGGTCTCTAGTGAAGAAGCATTGAAATCTACTACACCGGAGACTATTTCAATTGATTCAACAACTAAATTGGAATTATCGAATGTTGAAAACACCAGTAATGAGGCTTCAGATGTGACTATTTCAGCCGAAGAGTCATTTAACGTAAAAAGTACAATTGAAAATGTCACAACTATTAGTAACCCTTTGAGTGCTGAGTCCCCTGATAATCAGTCTTCAAGCAAGCCTTCATCCAAAAAGGAAGAACCTGTCATAGAAAAGGTGGTCAGTGAATCACCAGAATTTAAGAAGACTGATGCAAAACTCACTACAGCCATTTCACCGTCTAGTGAGGACGTTGAAATTACCTGTAAACCTCCTCAGGTAGAGGAGGTGATGGAATCACTTGAACAAAACGCCGCTTTCAATGATAAAACAGTACAAAAATCTCCAATTCAAACAGAAAAGTCTCCAATTCAAACAGTAAAGTCTCCGATTCAAGTAGAAAAGTCCCCTATTTTAATAGATAAGTCTCCAATTCAAGAAGAAACATCTCCAATTAAAATGGGAAATTCCCCAATTCAAGTAGAAAAGTCTTCTGTCCAAGCCGAAAAGTCTCCAAAGCAAATAGAAAATTCTCCAAAGCAAGTACAAAAGTCACAAGTGCACGTGGAAGATTCATCTGTCGAGTCTATTAAAAAATCTCCCGTTGATGTTCCACTAGTAAAAATGGTGAACGAAGATGTCAAAATTAATTTACCCGAGGAAAGAGTAGAAAAAAATATGGCTTCTAATACTTTGGCAGAAGTTGTATCTACCGGCAACATACGGAAGAGGAAATGGGGTTCCAGATCATCAAAAATTACAAAGGCATCCATAGTAAATATTTCTACAGATTCTTTGAAGAATCTCATTTCCCATGTAGAACCTGTCAGTGTGGAGGAGGTATTAATGGATATAAAGCTAAAAGAAAAAAATAAATCTGATAAAGTGAGGGCTGTTGACGATCAAAGAAAATCCAACGGAAAGTACGGGGCCAATGAGAAGAAGAAAGAAACAAAAGATATTTTAGGAAATTTGTCCCACAGGAAAATTTCTATTGTAAGTGAGGAAATACCCAAAGAACAAAGACCACTGAGCCCACCGAGATTTAAATCTTCTCCTATTTTATATATAACTAATTTAGTGAGGCCATTCACCTTACCACAGTTGAAGAATCTTTTACAGAGGACTGGAAAAATAGCTGAAAATGGCTTTTGGATTGATAAGATTAAATCAAGATGCTTTGTGCAATACCAAACGGAAGAGTAAGTTCTCGATCGTTTCTTTAATTCTTTTAATGTTGCATTTGAATCTATCTAGGAGAGGGGGAAAACTTTTGGCAGTCGCAGAATTACTTGCAGCATGCAAATAATGCACAATATTATCACTCGCCGAAGCTTAAATCTGTTAACATGGAAATTTGATAAACTTTTTTATAATTTTTCTTTCAAATAAATTATTACAAGAAAGTGCATTCTTTGTAAAATACAATCTTATATTGATTTCTTAGCTTCAGAACATTTGGTGTTATTTTAGGAACTTGTGTACCTACATTAATTTGTTCAATTTTAATAAAATAATATACAATATGAGATTTCACTGCCGAAAGTATTATCGTGATTTAATTTGATGTGTAATTATGATGATGGACACTGTAATGCTGTCCGAAACGTTGGCTAAAGAAGGAGTTAGCGCAAATGGCATATTACCCCAAAAATAAATCACGATAAAATAATATATATTTTTTCAAAGATGATGTCACTCTCTCTTCTATTTCTTAACAGATTTTAATATTATAGTACATAATTTAAATACCAATTTTAATGATAATATTATAACCAATCGAGTGATAGCTACCCAAATTTATTTATTGATTTTTATGAATAATGAATTATTAATTTAACAATTTAAAAAAAAAGATTTATTAAGCTTAAAAATATGGGATAAAAGGTGAAATCCAAGGGATTCATTGGCTTTAAACCGTGGTAAGCTGTTCATAATAGCACCCCCCGCACGGACACTTCGGCCGTTCAATTTAATTAATATCATATATCCAAATACTAAAATGGAAATTTAATAGTACCCCCCCCACACTGACACTTTGGGCGCGCCACTTCTGGCCGCCGTGCAGAAAAGTAAAGACCGAAGGTAAAATAACGGTTTACAGCGCACTTCACTGTGAGACTTTTGCGCGGCGGCCTGGAGTGGCACGCTCCGAAGTGTCCGTATGGGGGGTGCTATTATATTTCCATATTAATATTTGTAAGTATGATATTAATTAAATCGAACCGAATCAAAAATCTCCATCGCTCGAGTGGACAATAGTTTGAGTGGGTCTTTTATAAATCTTGATTTTATTTAAAATAAATTGAATTCGAAAACGGGAATATCGCCGACAATGGTTGAAAAAATATTTTTAAATTTTCCTAACCTACTATAATTCTGTTTTAGTAGGTATTTATACAACCATGATGAAGGTTCAGGTTGAACCAAAACCGATTGGTTTATATATTCATAAAGTGTTCAATCAAAAAATATTTTTATTCATATTTTAATAAATTATTGTTTTTAGACAAGCGATTGAGACCAGACACGCTCTGCACGGCGTCACTTGGCCGACCTCCAACCCTAAAACTCTAAACGTGGACTTTGGATTGGCTTCGGACATGAGGGAAGCTCTCGCTAGTGGTGAAGATGAAATGCCAAGTCACGAAACATGGCCGAAGGAACAGTATGTCAGAGATAGTAAAATAAGTGGCAAGGTATAATTACTTTTTGATTGGTTTGATCCTTTATGACTATGGTCCTACTGTTCTCCGTTGTAACCTCTCTTTCTGTTTTATGCATCTTTTATGAGGAAGAGGGAGAACTATCAGCTATAAGCAATGCGGCTTTTTCTTGTCATTAATAATGAATGTTTTGTTTATGATTTCAGGAAAACAATGAAAAGATGTTTGAAAAGAGGACCGTAGTCCGTGAATGGGATGTTGGTAAAGGAGACGGGGCAGAGCAGCGTGTTGAGAGACCTCCGCGCGGAGTACCCATGGGCGCGCACCATTCCCTCGACCCTCTAGAAAGAGAGAGAGGAAGGAAGAGGAGGACCAAGAGCCCATCTCCAGGTACGGGTACGCATCATGCATTCAATACTAAGCATGTCATTAGCACCCCCCCAACGTAAACTTCGGAGCGTGCCATGTCAGGCTGCCGCTCCCAAAAGTCTCCGAGAACTGCGCTGTAAACCATTATCTTACTTTCGGTCTTCACTTTTCTGCGCGGTGGCCAGAAGTGACACGCTCCGAAGTCTATGTGTGGGGAGGGTGCTATTCTAAAGTGTGTGCCTTGCAAAAATTTTTGACTTGTGTTCGAATTTCAAAATTCAATCTTTTTGGAGAAATTTTCAAAGTATTTCCCCACCATATTTAATAAGATGCCAGTGAACATAAAAATCGAATCCAGTTGCACCACCGAACTAAAAAAAAAGTTAAAAAATGGCTAATGGATCAAAACTTTTATATTGATATTGTTTGTAATCTTATGTTTGTAATCTTATGTATAAATATGACTATCAGTAATTTGCCTATCTGTCTGAATATTTTATGCCTTTGTATTGTAGTTACTTAAAAGTTATTCTTCTGTATCTATTTTGCTATTGTGGTTTCTCGTAGTATTTTGTGCTTTAGTGTTTTATTAATATTGTTAAACTGACCTGCTGACAAACTACTTTGGCAGTTTAGTGTGTGCTTAAAATGAAGAATTAAAAAAAAAAAAAAAAAATTCCTTTATGTTTTTTGGAGAAATTTTCAAAGTATTTTTATTTTATGTTATAGCTCGCAAATTTAAAAAGAAAGAAGAAGAAGCTCCATCCAAACTATTAGATGACTTGTTTAAAAAGACAAAAGCAACGCCCTGTATTTATTGGCTGCCGCTAAATGCTGAAACTGTAAGTATAATTTTGATGAAACTGTCCGCCATATATGTCACTATGGTATTGAGGGTTCCATGCCGACTCAGAATCAAGTCAACTCAACACCTCTTTGAAGTCAAGCTACGAAAAAAAAAATAATTTAAAAATATTTTTATCATCACTTTTAATGACTTCTGAAGATGTTCTGAGTTGGCTGGTCACCGGTATTGAGTTAGACTCATCTCCCACTACATCAAGAGGTTAAGAATCTTTTGGTGATATACAAACACCAATGCGACCTAAAAATGGTTCGATACTTTCAGATCTATTTCAGAGCATTCAATTATTTCTTCTTAAATTGTTGGCATCATTGACACCCTTCTTCAAAATTCTTCACTATCACTTCTACCCTCACTTTCACTGTCCAGTTCAGGCAAATAATCACTAGAAAACGCAGATTTGTTATCTGCAAATATTTCGTCATCACTTTTGTTATTTTCAGAATCTGTTTTTAGTTTGAAAAAGTAGAAATTTGCATAAAAAATAACAAAATTCCTTTGTTAATATTTATTCCACTCTGTTTATACCTGTCTTGTCTCAATGCAGTAGAAATCACTGGCTCGCTCCCCCCCTCATACAGGTGCTGAAAGGTGTATTAGGTGCCAAAAAGAGAGAGTAATTTTTATCAGCTTATGTATGGGGTCATAAAAGCCCTTTCAGGAATTGAATGATATCTTTAACACAAAATAATGTTTATCCATTTCTAAATTTGTAAAACTTGTATACTTTTGCCTTCCTACGAGTCCAATTTATAATCCTTTTGATGAAATATCAGTGTGACACAATAGTCACGAAGATAAAAAGATGAGGAGGACTTATATATCATCTTAAGAAAGCAATACTGCTGTAACAGCCAAAAACCAAATTGTTCAATTGTTGATTTTGAGGTATGTACACCAGTTAAAAAACGTATTATTGTCAAAACGGCTAGTTTTCCAACGTCATACAGTTCTTATTTATCATTGTAGAGTCATGGGACCCAGACAGATCAACGCAGAAAAAAAACTCTGCAAAGTGGTGTATAAAAAGTATTGTATAGGTAGTGGCGGTTACGCAGTATTGCTTTCCTGCGACGATATTACGATTTAATGTTCGTGGGACATTTCCTGAGATTGGTATACAACATTCATATAAATGTATCAGATAGCAATACTTAAAGCTGTCAAAGAAGAATAGGCACAAAGGGTAGAACTACTCTTCCCGCTGTTGAGCATCAGTCGATCGAACGGGTAAAACGTGTTAAGCGGGTCTTTGTTTGGAAATTTGTATTGTACCTGATATGTTTAAATTAATTTGGACTCCTGAACTTTTAGGAAAGTCTCTTAATGTCGATATATTTTAGAGCATGTTATCGTTCATTATTTGTACAATGCTACACTTATAAGTTGGCTGTGGCGTAAACATGAACTAAAGCTATATATTTTTATTTTAATCTGACAACCACACCTATTATCTTTATGTTAGAGACGACAGCGCCCTCCTTTTTAGCCAAAAACATGTAGCACTGTATTTCCATTTAGAACATGACTGGTTGGTCCAATGAAAGCCCAATACTTTAAATGAAAGTAAGGGCCTAGAATAATAAAGAATAAGGTTATGAATTCTTCCAGATTCTAGTAAAGGAAGAGCAGAGGCGTAAGCATATGGCGGAACATGAGAGACGAATGGAAGAACTGCGGAGGGCAGCGGAGCAGGATCAGAGAGGACCTCGCAACCCTCCGCACCATTCTTCAGCACACAGACACCGCTAAATGGATGAACTGCTCCTCATTTCTTCTCCCTTGAAGGGGGATACGCTTGGGCGACCTTTCATAGGCGAGTTTTGCTCACTATGGTCGGTTTCTTAAGTTCCTTTCACATTTTTAATGTTTACAGACACCCTTATTTTTTTCCTTTAACCTAGCATCAGTCCATTATCAATTTTGACATTCCAAGCTATTTTGGATAACCGACAATCAATCTAAAAAATTTGTGTCCTTCCCATTCTCCATGAGACCATTCTCAGAACATAAGATAACCTAAACTTCACTAATATAACTTGTTAATCTCAGTCTTACTAACATTTGATATCTTGGAAGAACTCCTAATAAGGCAATTATCCTCCCTAATTACAGGCTCACCGAGATATAACACTCATTTCATACACCTTGCTATCTTAGGGTAGGTAGTACTCATGCACTTTTGGACACTATCGGCATTTTCCCATCATCAGCTCCTGACATCTTCCCGCTATTCTTGTTTTCAGGAATCCTCCATTTACATTATAATGGTTCTTATAGTTGCTATGCTAGTTGTAAGTTTTGAATTTTCAATTCAGTTTAGATATTTGATAGATTTCAGATTGAATCCTTTCTGCTTGGATTTTTATTCCTTTCATGTTTTGAAATGACAGACTAATGAAACATTGTTATTTATTTTCTTAAATAATGAATGACTATATTCCATCAGGCCTTGGTTGGCCTAGGAGAGAAAGTGCAGCCATGTTGATAAAGGGGTATGCGGCAGGAAGAGCCACCCGTGTTTCTTCAGGTGACGCTGGCTGCTCTCTTATTACATATACCCAACCCTGAAACTGACTACAAGGAGAGCCATTCGTGTTTTGGCTAAAATGTTAACTGAATCATTACAAACAAATCTACACTAATTTCATCCTGCATCACGGAACATGCCATGAACTTGTTGAAGAGAGACAGAAGATATAAATAACTCTGAAATATAGATGGATAAAGAACAAAGATTCACAGTGAATGAATACAGAGAGCGAAAGATAAATCGTGAGCCCGCCATCGCCAAGGACATCAGAATAGAAACTTTCCAAGGATTACACCAAAGCAGTCTCAATGCTGGCCTTTTCAACGCAGTCTCTCCAACCACCTACGTGTTTTAATAGAACTTCATGGATCACATGAGACATCTGCATGTGGGGGATAGCCGCCGATGGATCACATATGCAACAGCCGCGTAGATAAGGTTAATAATTTATACATTTCCAACATAATGTGTTGCGGAGAAAGTTGAATTTATCTAATAAAACGAATTTGAATTTAAATATAACAACTGTTTTTATTTATTCTTTTCATATACATGATCAACAACTGGATTAGAATGTGATGTTCGTATGTGCCGCTTCAAGTCATATGCCCTGGTGTATGTTTTGGGGCATATGTGACACTGTGTTTCTCCATTGTGAGACTTCCTGTGGTGAGTTAAGGAGTGGGGATGCGTGAATACTTTATCGCAAATGTTGCAACTTAATACCTTGATTAAATTTTCAGAATTAAGATTTACAATTTTTGTATCAAATTGAAATGTCCGCATTTCTTTGATGGGGCTTATTCCTGAACTAAGCGTAACAAGATTTAGATTTCCCGCTACATCATTTTGTGTGGAAAGTAGTCCGTTCCAGTCCAGCAAACCTAAATAAAGAAGTGAACACATTAACTGATTGTTTAAACAGGCATGTAGATTTGTTGCGAGTCAAATGGCCAGCAACAAAATTGAGACAGAATAAATCATTCTCGCTTATTCTCCTGCTACCTTTCACAAAACGAGTTCAACTTTTACTTGCTTGCAGACCACCAAACTGATTAATAAAGTCTGGAACAATAACAACAATTTTTTTAAAAACTTCTTTCTATGTTTTGGCATTGTGGGTCTTTTAGGCCACTGAATTTTTCTCCATCATCCAAATTGTAACCTCTGTACCTACTTCCAGATACCAAAAATAAAAATGGTTTCAATAATGTGTAAAAATATGTATTAATATTTATTCGAACAGAAGGCACTTAAATCACAACAGTAATGCATTGTTAGTATTAGACTAACTGATCTGTTAGAAGTCTATTGTAGTAAGGCATTGTTCCCCAGAGATGGCTTGGCCATTTTGGGTGGATTGTCAGGGGCGGTCTGATCCTGATGTATTTTCATAAGGTGACTGCGCATATCGTAAGAGCGAGAGAAAGACCGGCGGCAAACTGGACATTGAGTTTTCCCCGTGTGCGAGTCCTTGTGAAGAGTTAGTGAAGTAGGGTGCTTGAAGTCTTTGCAGCAAACTTGGCAACGGAATTTTACCAGAGCTCCATCTGTAAATCAGGAATGGAGATTCAGCCCTTTCATTATCTGGGACGCCTTCTGGATTGACTTTGGATTAGAGTGGAAGTAAAGGAAACATCGGGTGCTGATATTTATTAAGAGGTATTTATTCCGTGAATAAGATGTTGGTGAACCTTCAGGTCATGCACCCTGCTCAGAACCTTGGAGCACAGGTTGCACCTTGTGAAACCCATATGAGTTTTTAAATGTTGTCTCAAGCTGAGCGGGTGCTTAAACGATTTGGTACATTTGTCGCAAGTGTGTGGTTTTAAATCTTCTAAATCCTGGTTGCAAGAATTATCAACTTTAATTTCGGTTATCGTAATGATGTCTGCACCTGCGAGTTAAACAAATAATAAACAATAGTAGTGCGCAAGAAACAATCCTTAACACAAATGCTAATCACAATTTCTTTCCATGTCATCTATATGTTGTTTATGGTTCCATACCAACTGAGAATAAAGTCAACTCAACCTCCTTGAAAAGTCATTAAAAGCTATGAAAAAAATAATTTTAAATTAGCCCATAACTCTTAACAAAACGTAACCTATTTAAACAATTTTTTTATCACTCTAAATGACTTATCTGATATGGTTCTGAGTTGGTTTCATTCCGAGTTGTCCTGTCACCGTTGTTTATAACTTATTATATAATTATAAAAGCCTTCCGGTGCCATTTATTACTATTTGGTAAAACATCTGATTATACATAGATTGCTATCATTGCAATTTGAACAGAATCATTGAAGTTTTCATATTCTCTCATGGAAAAATGGTCTGATAAATTTCTCAACGCTTGGAAAATGCATCATAATCCCTAAAACAAAAACCACATTTTCACAGAGACAATACTCATACATCACACCTAAAATATTTAATGCACTAAATAACGACATCAAAAGATCTAGTACTCATTTTGCATTCGGTGTCCAAAAATGGATATGTATTCAAAAAGGGGTGAAATTTCTAGTTTCTTCAAAGAATGTAGATATCTTTACCACCAATAAGGTTTTTGTACGTAAATAGCCGAAATATTTATATATATATATATAATATATCATCACTATAATAACTCTTTTCTAGTTTTTTATATGAACACCGCACAAGAGTCCCAACTGTTCCTGAGCCAGTGAGACCATTGCATCCCCAATTGGGATATGTTGCGAGGCTGAAGGTAGTGGGGAGGGGACCCTATAACACTTATATTGATTTTATACTCATTTTCATTCTTTATTTTCTTTAATACTATGTTATTTTATATTCTTTGATATTATTTTATAATCTTTTATAGTTCCTTATATTGCTTATTTAAAATATTAATGCACCATATGTAAAATCGTGCTTATTAAAATGTTAATGCACTGTATGTAAAATCGACCACCATACCTGTATTATGGTGGTCGATTTTACAAAATCCACAAATTATGTAACCATCAAAGCAATGAAAAGAAAAATTTAAAAAAAAAATGTATATATATATATATATATATATATATATTTGTAAATTATAACAAATTCCTATAACCCACGAGAAAAGGTATTAGGTCTTTAAGTGGAATTGCCTGATGCATGCTTTACTACCTAGTTTCTAATATTTAAATGTGTATTTTGTTTTCATTTTATTTTTATTATTCATCTAAAATCTAAACATATAATTTATTTACAGAAATTGTACATTGTCCTCCACGCTAGTTCACCGGTGCTGTGGAGTTTTTTATAAGTGGCATTGTCTATTTAAGTCTCCGCTACCTAGCGCACTCAGTAGTTAGCTCAAAAAAAGTAATAATGTTTTTTAAAGTTAAAACAATAGTTACCCTGAGATGTGTCCTTCAATGCTGAATCTACCCCAATATCTTGTGCGTTATCTGAAATAAAACAAACTTGTTTATAGATCCAGTAACAATCAATAAGATAAAATAGATAGCGACATGTTGATTACAAATAATAATTATTATCTTTTTTTATATATAAAGATTTTTATTTAGTTTTGTTTTATATGTATAATACTATTGTCAATTCTGTTAATTTTTTTACACAAGGAGAAAATTTATAATTAGTTGTATTTTTAGTATAATGTAAAAATTGCAAAAAAATTATTTCATTCAACTGTTGATTTCTCAAAGATTAATAAATAAATATTGACATCAATATTCCCAGGAAAAATAATAATCTGATTAGTAATAGAATCACATAGCTAATGTTGTTGACTGAGTTCAAGTTATTTCTTGTAGCAAGTGAAAAATCATTTCAAGAATTCAGGCTTCATTTTTAGAAACCAGTGAGACCTCTGTCAATTCAATGTAATTGTAGGTATGGTACACACTAAACTTTAATGCTGCCCTGAACTTGATCCATTCTTGCGTAGGTATACGACTTACAATGACCGTAATCAAAAGAGAAATATACATGCGACGGAGAAAGGCGTCGGCGGGTAGGCATGCCGCTTTTCTGATTTTAAACTCGCCTTTCACGATTTCTGTATCAACGTCAGGTCAGTATTAAAGTTTGGCGTGTACATGTTTATATGTGTATATGTTTAATGACAAACAAGGAGTAGGTAGCTTCTAACAAACATAAGTAACTTACCAATATTTGTAGGGTTGCAGTCTGGAGCTTTGAGGTCGTTTAAGAGGTTAGTAGTTTGAAAAACTTCTGAATCACATATTTCGATTTCTTCAGGAAACGAAACAACTGAATTACTTGGAATGTTGCTCTCAATTAGTTGGATATTGGGTTCTTCCAAATTTTCAACTGCTTCTAATTTGAAGTTCTCTGAATCAACGGCGTCTATTGAAACAATGCCTATGTCGGGATTGTGCTCTAAAGTATTAACATCCAGATCGGGATGTCTTTTCAGAGAAAGCTTTCGTTTCTTTGCTTGAAATATTGTATTTGATATATCATTTTCACTTGAATCATTCTGTCCTCTTATTTCCAACTCATTAATACCTTCATTGTTTTTATCATCAGTGCCATCTGTCAATCCTTGAACCTCTAATAATTCTGCGGTAGTTAGAAATGAAGCTAACTGTTCTTGGACAATGTTTACTTCACCATGATATATGAAATTTATAATAGCCCAAAGATCTTCATATCGGACATTTCTAAAAATGATCACTGGATGTTGGCATGGATTTTCTTTAAATATATCCTTGAAGTATGTACTGCACGCAGACAGCAGCATTTTGTGGGCTCTAATTTTCTTCCCTTCACAACATAAGGTTACGTCTACTAAATCTTCTTGGCATCGTAAGGCATCAAATGCATTCGTCACATGTCTTAAATAATTATTCCATCTCAAAGAGAATTGTTGTCTCGACATGATTTTAACTTTTACAAATACAATAAGAAAATAAACACAAAGTGATCAAAGTTCAAACGGGCCGTATCAACTTTGTAAGATTGTAAATTGAAACCGATTGTAACAAATGAGTCGCTAAAGATTAGTAAAGATTGCTAAAGATGAAACTCCATGACTTTTTCATGACGTTTCTCGGTTTTGTTTAGTTTCTTCTTCTCTTTTTTAATGGCTACGCACTCCGACAACAACAAACTGTCAAAATAAACAGTTTAATTTTAATCTATGGCTTGGGTATAAAACAGCAATCGGAAACTGACAGCCCGCGGACCAGATGTGGCCCGCGAAGTGCTTGCTCCCTTCTGGCCCGCAGCACGGCCGATTAATAATTCCATTATACTTGCCGGCCTTGGCGCACCATCGATCACAATCATATATATTTTTTCATATCTAGTTCTTGTGAAGAAACAAATATAAGTTTTTAACGACGAGCAATGCCCGAGTGGGATTCAATAACTATAATGTACAACGCTACTAACTGTTGATCATGATTGGAGTTCTTCTTTGTAAATGGTTTTCGTTTTAATTACATAATATATATTTTCCACTAACCGCCGCATTTTAGGTACAAATTAACAACTATTCACATCCACAAGATCCAGAGTGGAAGATACTCACAATTTCGCCCTGTTGTATGACCACCATTCAGAATTGAAACTTTGCTTGAAATAGCTTCAGCTATGTTTGTTGACTAGATTTGAATAGCCGGGTACTTCTCCCACCGTCCTCTTCGCCATCACCTTCCGCTCTCCATTTACCTTTAGTATTCACATTAAATAATAAAAAAATGGTTATTAGGTTCTTAGTTTGGGCAAGCTGGGTAATTTATAATTTATGCATATTTTGATTGAAACGAAATTCAAAAAAATTGAAATGGCGCTAAAAAAATCGTTTTGAACAGAAAATTTTGAACTTTGAATAAAACTGGAGTTTTTATGCATCTTTTACCGTGTATCTAAATGTAATTTGTTGTTTCTTGTCGTAATTAAGTTGAAATATAGTGGGATTCCCAAAATCTGCGTCTAATAAAATCCACAAGTTTAAATGCATTTTTTACCAATTTTAATTATCTTTTTATTATAGTTTAAATTGAAACGAAATATTATTTTTGGTAATGATGCAAATGTGGCGTAATAGGCAATAAGGAACTCCAGTCCAATTTTTTTTTTTTTTTTTAATGATTAATGACCTTGTAACTTAAATAACTGCATATTTATTTTCATTTTTATAGTTAGTTTTAATAGTTAAAATAAATGTCAAAGTTTTAATTTTTCAAGATCCCCGAAAACCATCGTATCTAGTATGACGTCATCATGACCAACCGAAGTATGAATTTTGTAAGCAACTGGAATCAGCTGTTCATGGCCGACCATTTTGAATTTCAGCATTGGAGCGTTTTATGGACGCGGTGACGTCACGCCTCACAAATTCAATAATACCAACTTGACAGGGTGTTTTAAGGGTATATTACCGCGAACGCAGCATAATTGCGGTTTTTGATGCAGTTTTTAGAAAATTTCTATATTGTTTATTAGAAAATAAAATTATGTTTAGAACAAATAAATTATTCTTCTAAATGATTATAAAATAAAACGTGTTAAAATCTTTAAAACAAATGCGTAAAAAAATATTTACAGAACCTCTAAAAATAGCTTAAAGTTCGATTTATATCTTTAATTCTAAATACAAGAGAATTATAAAAAATATACATCATCACCACATCAATGTTTTCTAAATGACTGTAGTATAAAATTATTTTAAAAAGCATTAAAACAATACATAAATAAATAAAAACAGTTTTTTCAATATAACGATGTTGTTTCTCGCATCACGTTGTTATATAAACCACGACGCTAGCTTTTTGCCGTCAGTACGCGAGATGGTTTTGAAGCGGGCGGACGTCAAATTTTACAAATGGCACATCAGAAAAGAGGTCAAACTAAAGGAACGTCGTTATGTTATTATGTATTGTTTCAGAACCAAGTTGACTTTTTTACTAATAGCGGCGGCTGTCTAGTCTAGAACCAGCGCCAGCGGCATATAATGTTTTAGAGTGCCCCTTCAGCAGAATTGTAGTATTATTATTCGAAGTATTTATTTAGCCCTACTGGGCTTTTACTTAAATTTCTAATTATACAGTTATGTTAGTTGTAACAATGATATACCGGGAGCGCCCAACCCGGAAAGTAGGGAGGTCCTGGGTTCGAGTCCCAGAGGTGCCAATATCTTTTTCTGATTTTTCTGTTTCCAGATTTTCGATTGAGTTTCGCTCATAATGTCTTCATTTAATTAAATATTACAGTTTGAGGTTTTACTCATAAAGTTAAAATAATAAATAATAAATATACCTTATAAATTATGTTAAGATAAAATGAGTTACAAAGTTATAAAAAGTAACAAAATTGTAAAATAGGTTGCAAACAAACAAAAAGAAATCGATCGACATACTCCTAAAAATTAAATTATTGGATTAACGAGAAAAATTGTTGAAATCTATTTAATATAAAAAATAAATAAAAAAGTGTGTGCGTGGAGTCCGCGACAGAAGTCAAACTTCTTGTTTATTGGGTATGGATAAAGAGATAAAAATTAAGAAAAAACACGAAACGATCCTCACCATAAATCTCCCGGCATGAATCTAGCGAACCTTGCAAGCAATAATTAAAACTACCAAATGTGAATAACCAACAAATTGTGCTATTTCATATTGAAACATGTTAGTTCACATTGCTGCCGCAGGTTTTTAATGTAAACTAAAGAACGTATGAAATATTTTTGTAGTTTCCTAGGCCATAATATCAAGGGCATATCTTGGGATGTAACTATTTTTTAATATTCGCCTCGGAAATCGGAATTTTCGTGACACTCCAAAATCACTCAGACGCAGCAAAGAAGTTGTTCAAAAATACAGATCAAATTAAGGAAAAACATATTATTTACTAAGGAGTGGTATTCTCTTATATTTCAAGAAGTGTTTGTGAAGGATTGCTGGTGACGAGGGAGGGGAAGGCGGTGAAGGTAGAAGGGGAACGCGGGAGGGGAATGGGGACGCATGGGAAAGGACATTTATTTTATTTATTTATTTATTTAACGCCCAGATCGGAATTATTCCGGTAGTCCCAATTTTTTTATATGTTTTATACACTCATCTCCCGATGAAAAATCTGAGTTTTCGACCTTGGCGCACTTGAGCTTTTGCCGCCATCTTGAAAAAAACTAACCGAAATCGCACCAAAATCTAGTTTTTCTCAAATATCTCATTTTCAATAAAAATTTTGGCTAAAGTAGACTTGCAAATTTAGTAGAACATAAAATTACCTATAATTTTTATGTTAAAATTATTCTTCTATCTCTAATAAATATCGAGATACGCAGTCGTAAAAATGTCTATAAGTTTATGAAAACAGGTAAATTGCTCGACTCCGTTTGGTTTTTGGTGCGTATCTCTTTTCCAATACAATTTTATAAAAAAATTAATGCAATAAATTTTGTAGAGAAGAAAATTTGATAAAAGACGTAGATATATGTTTAATGTTTTTATCTCAATTAGATATCGAGGTTCTAATGCAAAAATTACACTAAAATTAGGTCAAAAGTGTTTTAATCTTGATTATTCTTTTTTTAACAATTGTCATTGAAATAACACGTTAAATACGCCTTATTTCAATGACAATTGTTAACAGAAACATTAACCATCAATGTTATCACAACAAATAAATAAAATTATTAATAAAGGTACATAGATGTGATAAAAAAGAATAAAAAAATATATTTTCTTAAGATTTGTGACTATTGACTATAGTTTCTTACTACCACTTTCGGGCCCCGAACAGCTTCAATTTAGTCATCATCATGAACGAAGGCTTCCACAGCATTCTCGCACGAGCTGCCATTACAGTGAATTTAGGGTATGGAGCATTTCAAACCCGACTTTCTACATGTGCACTTTCCAGCGCAACCTTTTTTGCGTTGGCATGATATAAAATTCAGCAACGATCACTTTTACTTTACCAACTTTTTGGTAATATACGTTTGAGGGTGAGAGGACTGTGAAGAGTACTAACAGGTCGATATCCTGACCAATGATTATGACTGCATCATGTTGAGATGACAACAAATTTTCTGTGGTTATTATGAGAACGTCAGCATCCTATTCAGCTTGTACTGTCGTTATTTGCGATCGTTCAAATGAGGCTTCGAGTAATGAAATTAAACGAGAATGGTTCTTTCTGCACTCCATGAAAAGATTTCAATTTAACGGAACCCAATTTTCCCACTAGTTCCCTTGATAATAAACGCTGTTTACGCTGAATGTTTTGATCTGGCCCTACAGATGTATTAAGGGTCACAGCTACAATCCCTCCCATTGCATGAAATGTTTTACGTCCATCCAAAGAGTCTATATTAAAATCTACATTATGAAATACAAATTGCATAAAAGCATTATCTTAAGTTGGAATTTCCGGATGAAGAATGGCAAACTGTTCAAGTCGAGTTGCCTGTTTGTAAGAACATGAAAATCCGAGGGCTGAGGTAGCAACAATAAGCTTTTTTGAGAAAAAAATTCTGTCTCGTCGTATAAGCACCTACGATAGCAGTGATAAATGAAAGATGATGCTGATATCAGTGCATGCATTAAGCCAACACATTTCCTTTTCCATTCTGCTGTCTCGCCATGTTTGCTTTTGCCTATCACTCTCTCATAAAACCCTCTCCGTGGAATCATGGAGTTAACACCTCGAAGAAAGTCATCTGATGGACTAATTTTTCAATGTGTACACTTTGGATCGAATATCTTCTCTAATAATATATGTAGCAGCTTACAATCCCAAAACTTCCCTCCAGGGGGTTGGAGCTCCTATCTTTATACCACTGGTTAGTAATTATTTTACAGCCTGTAATTTTGAAGCACACTACTACTTTTCTCTAACAAAGAGCAGTTGTGCCTTTAAAGTCTCGCTCTGACAGTTTTTATGTTAGGCCGAAAGACTCCTTTTAAGACTCCATTAACTGTTCCTGTGAAAACTGACAATCTAACAATGACAATGAGGGGGAGGGGGGAGTGACCCCCTCTCTTGTAAATATTTATTTACAAAATGTAAAAATGTAATGTAAACAAAATTCGAATAACGTGGTAATTAATCGTGATAAAACTTCTGTTTTCACTTACCGATATTTGTTTATACTTTAGTATAAACATATCAGTAAAAAAAATACAAAACCTTTTTTTTTAGAAATTTTATTCTTAAGTCTTTTTTTTTTAGAAATTTTATTCTCTACAAAATTGATTTCAAAAATGTTTTCATAAAATTGTACTGCAAACGAGGTACGTACAAAAACCAAATCTAGTCGTGCGATTTACCTGTTTTTATAAACTTATACGCATTTTTACGACTGTATATCTCAATACTTATTGGAGATAGAAGAAAATTATCTGTATAAAAATTGTAGGTAATTTTATGTTTTACTAAATTTGTCAAACTACTTTAGCCAAAATTTTCATTGGGAACGAGATATTTGAGAAAAACTAGATTTTGGCGCGATTTCGGCTGGCTTTTTTCAAGATGGCGGCGAAAGCTCAAGTGCGCCAAGGTCAAAAACTCAGATTTTTTATCAGGAGATGTGTGTTAAGAATATTTCTCAATTGCATTGAATTCTGTAGATCGATTTTTATTGGTCTAGGCTTGCTACTTGATAATTTTCCAATTCTGTAAAATTTTGAAATATTTTCATTTGCTGATTTGTCGATTTCACTGATTAAACTGGTGACAGCTGCCTGGTCATCCAAAATCCTGCCGGCTTCTGTCCATCCAATATGTTAATACTTTCAGGCACATTGCAAATAATATTATTTTTAGATCGCACTTGTTCATTCATTACCGAAATCGACTCGCAAATACTAAAGTTATTTTGAGAAGAATTTGCTCTAATATCCTTGTAATGGCATTGCAACAATATTAATAAAAATTGAAAATTACCGATATTTTATTTATCTTGCCAATATATTCAGATATAATAATGATCACGTATTATGAAAATGATGCGTAATTGAATACCGTATTGTTTTGACAACTGTCAATGAAGAACATATCGGTTACGAGTCATAAGCTACTGCCTACCGTCTAGCAGTGTAGTTGATTGTATCGAATAATTTATCAAACAAGTTTCATCGAAATCTGATAAGAATCATAAAATCATGAACATTGCCAAGAAATTTACCTAAAACATGCACATTCAACTAAATAAACATAATTTGAAAGACGCCCATTATTAAGCGTTTCATGTTCAAACCTTACTCAAGGGTACCATCTAGTCTGATGGATTTGTTCGCTGCTTTGACTTCGTACTGTTATCACCAAGCGCGTAGCAGGTTCCCCGGTTCAAATTACTTCATTCCTCTACCCCGAAATATTATTTCGGTTTTCGTTAATTCCCCCTTAATGAACTGTTTTATAACGGACTTTTTAATATATTTTTTTAAACTCTACGTTAAATATTATTGAATCAAAATTTTATATTCAGAATCAGCGTGTATTGGTCCATATGAACATATTTTTTTAAAGCCATAATATTTTTCACTGGAGTTCCTTATTCTTAGGAAAAAACGTACGGAGTAAACAGTGAAGGTCAAATACCAGCAACACATAACTTAGCGATGCCTTAGTCTCAAATTGTGTATTTTACCGAAAATTAGAAGATTACAACCCAAATAAAAAAATTTCCAAGCTGCGAAATTTCCCTAGATTTGTGCTGATTTTCCTTTTCCCTAAAAATATTTTTCTCTCTTAGGTCTAGGGCAATTTCCCTAGACATCCCAACCCTGCGTTCCCAGGTCAGATACTCGGACCATATCAAAACGCTCGGGTGTTTCCGCCAGCAATCGGAAAACCCGATTGATCCAAAGACAATTCGATACACCACAGCAAATAAAAAATGTACCTAACCACTGAACTTGCCACCATACAACGAGAGTGATATATATACACTTTGGTATATCTATGCATACAACAAACAACCATAGAACATAATTTTGACATCTGACAGTTCACA
Organism: Glyphotaelius pellucidus; assembly: GCA_936435175.1. Classification (NCBI taxonomy): domain Eukaryota; kingdom Metazoa; phylum Arthropoda; class Insecta; order Trichoptera; family Limnephilidae; genus Glyphotaelius; species Glyphotaelius pellucidus. Next base: position 2,605,991 of record OW386541.1, read on the forward strand.
AAAAACATATAAAGCAATTCTTCCAAGATCTTCGTAAAAAAGAAGTAATTCTTTAATTATTTGTAAAGAATGTGCTACTGTTTTTTTGGCATTCAGATATTTAAATATAGCAAGTTGTTTTAAACGTGTACAACATTCAAACCTTTCAACTTTCAATCGATATATTGAGGACTGATCATATTAACAGCTGGTATTACTAATTTTCCTATGCAATCTTTTTCCTTTGTTTTTCTTTTGAATTTGTTTGGTTTTAGCCTATTGAAGCCTTACTCCTTATTCTTTAAAAGCTACGTTTTTCCACAATATCAGATAATTTAAAGTGGTTTATAAGTGGAATGTAAGATTTTCCTTTGTATTATTTCATATTATAAAAAAAACATAATGTTACGATTTCCTATGAAAACATAACAAAATAAATAATTATTTGACTTTTTTGTTCTTACTGTACTAATATTGAGAATACCATTTTTTTTTAAATTTACACTCAAAGGATTCAAGCAATAGTGGGAGGACATAAAAATCAACCATAATTGGAAATATAACAAGATGAGGCAAGGGGATGGAAGGTACTTTTGGTAGATTCTTTGTAGTTGTCGATGTGTAGCATCCGCTATCGGTAGTTTGTACCTGATGCCTGTTGTTTTGTAAATCCAATGTCTAGAAGTTGCATACTATATAGCTTGACAAAATGAATATACTCATAATATCATGGTGAAGAAATTTAACTCTATTTTATAATTTGGTTTCTAGTAAGATGAACGAAGAAATAGATGATGCCGGGTCATTCCTCCAAGATTTCACAGCTGTGTCTGACTGGGAAATTTTGATCTTGAGGATTGAGGAGTTAATAGTGGAATGGAAATTAACGAACACAGTAAAGGAACCCCCTCTCCGTAATAACGATTTCCGTCACTCTACATGGGATATTTCCCAAGAAACTATCGAGTTTGGAAGCTACACGATTATTGTCAAAAGATACAAAATGATAAAGAATGAAAAATCAATAGATGTTTTAGAAGATTCAAGCAAGTATTGTCAAGCGATGTCTGACCTTGTTACATTTGAAAATGATTTTGATAAGCTAAGAAACGCAAATAATCACATACCACAAGTCAGCACTTGGTACGGTTTGAGAGATTTTGTTGTGATAACTTGTGACCCTCGCCGTAATATAAAGGAGTGCGAGATCAAGCTTCTGCTCAGTTCAGTGCACATTGCCATCAATAACACTGGCTGCGAAGTGCCCATATTCATTCAGTGTCTGGAATTGTGGCAACAGTTCTTCCTCGGTGTTTGCGAATCCAAGGATTTATGCGTTACTTTTAACTCAATTCATCTGCAAAAATTGCCTGGTCATTGTCACTACTTGATCGGGCTTTTGGATCTTTTTAAAGGAAAGATCGCCTCCACTGTTGCGTTAGAAACTGTAAACATATCTGCAATGTTTACGTACGCACTGTCAGATTTTGCTACCTCCGCTTGGATGCAGGAACCGCCAGATTTTGATTTTCTGCAAGGAAAGACCGTAGGAATGGATGATTATTCCTCTCTGCCTTTTGGAGCTATCTTGGATCCGATTAAGAACTTGTTTCTGAATGTGTCTTGGCTTAAATTGCTGGAGGATTCTGTTGTGGATTCGCAAAGTTATTCAGATTTTGATCCTCTATCGGCGCCATTTTGGTCCCTAAGTATCGAGTTGGTAGATGAACTACCCGCCCTTCTTTACAAATATTATGACCACTTTATTCGACTGAATAAAAATAAATTAACATTGAAGAGGTTCTTGGATGACGCTTCGGCAGTAGAATCAGTAATCGGAAATTCTAAGTTCCCCATCATTAAGTCAATGGGAAACAACGATAAAACTACCGGAGAACCTTGCCTCAAGGACAGTAGATATTACAATTCTATTCCTTACGAGACTATGAAAAGTATTTTGAAATATTTATTTTTGGAAGAGAAACAAGAAGCTGACTTAATATCTGTAAGTAAAACATATGTTTTGATTAGAATTTATGTTAAGTTCACAGAAACTAGAAGCACATAAGATATCTTAAATATTAGAATTACTTATCAATTAATTTCCATTCATTATCTTTGTTCCTTTGTGTATTTTATTTCATCTCTTCTTTCACATTATTTTTAATATTCTCATTTACAGAATCAAACTTGGTATGATCTTGTTTATTTTTTAAATGTTTGGTTAACCTTAAAGAGATTATTATGTATTTAACCTTACTGTACCTATTATTTTTGTATCTCTTATGTCTTTCTCGACACAGAATTTCCCAGTGAGATGGACATAGAATAATCAATTATTTTATATACTATGTTTTTTCGTGAATAAAAAATAAAAGTAATATGTGATGATTGTGTTTGCAGGCGGATAAAGCGAACCCATTTGTTCTGGGTGGAGATGTCCTGAAGGCGAGCCGCAGCCGTGACCTGCCGTGGCGCGTGGCCGTGTTGAGCGCGCACGTGTCGCAGGTGATGGGGGACGCCAACGCCGTGGCGCACATCTGGTACGAGTTCAGCCAGGAGATGCGCTGCAGATGGGATCAATCCATGAATATTGAAGGGTATGTTGCATCAATTTTTATATAGATATTATGACTATCTGCACTCAAAGATTCACACCTTTTCCCATCATCTGATCATCTGAGAGTGCCTTACTATTGCACTATTTAATATTTGAATGCAATCATTTCAAAAGTGGTTGGGTGGAGATATACAGAATATATATTACAAGTGAAGATATCCAAGAATATTTAGTGAAGAACAGCTAAATGGTCTTAGAACAAAAATTGTACTTCAATGTACTAAACTGGAAAGGTACATAACAAAAAAGGGTCAAAGGAATAGTCGTGTTAATTTTTTTTTCAACACATGGTAGAACTTACTTGACCTTAGTGGCGGAAAATAGGTTAAAGGATTAAATTTAGCTAATTTCTATACTATATTTGGTCTGTGTGTATTTTATTGTAAGTAAATTAGATAAGAACGAATTCTGTACTTACATACCGGCATAATGTAAAATAAAACGGTGGTCTTATTTATAAAAAAATATTGCATAAAAGTTTCATGCAATTTATCTAAGGTACAACTCATTTAATAAGTGTTGTATTTTTTGGTTTATCGCGCTCTTAGAAAAGTAGTTATTCAATGTATATACGCAAGGGTCTGGGGGTAAAGTGCACAATCTTCGGGTGGTGATTCTTCATGATAGTACAAATAAAAAAGATCCAATAACTTTTTTCGAAATTTCAGCAGATAGTTTTCAGCTAAAAAAGTTGAATTGTTTATATGTAAAAAATAATATTCTAAGTGCCTTCGTACATGGCGCTTTTTACAAGCGACTCGAGCTTCGTGCGCATAGAACGCGCGCCGCTCGTGAGTACCCGCCATATTATTTTGGTAGTGTTTGTACATGAAGCTACGCACCGGCTACGGATTTAACGTCAGTTGTACGCTACCGACGGTGCTGGTTAGCGCGCTACGCGTTTCAGCATTTGTACCTACTACTATTCGATTGACATTTGACAGAAATGGCGTCTGAACATGAATGTAATATTAGATTTGTTCTGGAAGCGGAAAAAATGCGTGTTTATAAAACTATACTTTACCAGAATAGGTAAGTAAGATTTAGTGGAGATTTAGTGAAGAACTCTACGGCTACACATGAAAAATCATCAAGTTCAGTATTTTTCGGGTAGCGCCCTGTACCAGCAGTAAAGAGTAGTATATCTGTAGGCTACTTGTGGTTGTCAAAATCACGTAGTTTGTAAGTATCTTCATGAAAGGAAAAATATTTTTGTACGGGTAAAAAAAATTGGAAATTCAAAAAAATTTATTTATCTTTTTTACTTCTACCATCATGTAGAATCACTTCCCGAAGTTTGTGCACTTTACCCTGGGACACCCTATTGGTGTAAAAAGAAAACACGATAGCAAAAATTGTCTCAAATTTAAAATGATATTAAGTAAAACAATTATACAAACAACATCAGCTTTTTTTTTTTAAATTTTTAATTTCAAATATAAAATTACATAAAATTTAAATTTAATTAAAAATAATATGTACATTAAAATTCTTCTTCTTCTTCCTTTTATTGGAGCCCTTTAGAGGCTAACGATGGAAATGTTCCCTTAACTGTGTAACTTCCTTTTAGCAACAAATTTCATCCCCTTTTGAAGGATTTAGTTATAGGGTTTGGTCAGTTTGATGGGGCAGGTAATATGTAAAAAATACATTTTGATATCTTTACTTATTAATAGGTACATACATTGTTTTTCTATGAACACATTTTGCATTCCACATCTTTTAATTAAACTAATCATTGTTTTATAACACAGTTCTTGAGCACTCGATTTCCTCCCGCAGGTACTGTTGTAACAGCACCAATATTATGTTTTTAAATCTAGGTATCATAAAAATGTCTTTACTTTAATGAATAATATTTGTCATGTAAACAATTTATAAAATCACTCCGCTGTCCTTCCCCTGTGGAAATGGAGCCAATTATTTACATATTTCTCACTTTACAACCTCAATATCTTTACAACCAAGTTAGTTCATTCTGTGACTACATTCACTCATAGTACAAATTAATATTGTATGGCTACCCATACAGTTGAATAAACTGTGTTTTCTCCGACAGGACATCAGGCATTATGTACGGACGGAGCTGGTTCTATAATAGCAGTCGTCCTCCCTGAGTGGTGGGATTGATGCACATCATTGATATCATTATATGCCCATTTGTCTGGCACCAGTTCTCACTGGGTGGTGAGATTTTAGATAGATTTATGGATGTCTGGTCTTGTGGATATAGTGGGTTCTACATATATCTTAATGACACCAGTCTTCTTCTAGAGTGGTGAGATTATGAGCTATACATGTAGATGTCCATATAGCGGTCTGTTCAACTTTGTATTGCAGCCGGCAATATCCTTAGACGGACTGGATTCTGTACCAATCTTCTCTAGGTGGTACGATTGTGGGTTACCTCTACAGGCGTCCATAAGCGATCCATTATTATCGCATGGCATCCGGCAATATCCAAAGACAAAGCGGTTTCTGAACTTTAAGCAGTTTTCTCTTTGTGGTCTATTTAGATATCCTTATTTTGGTCCGTTAGTTTTAGTGATGACCGACCTTATCCGTGGACGGAGCGGGTTCTATAATGGCACCAGTCCTCCCCTGGTGGTGGGATTGCGGGCCATATAGATGTCCATATCGTGGTCCGTCCAATTGTCTGATGTATCCCCGCAGTAGTTGTTGAGTGTGTGAGTGGATCCGGCAGTGCTGTATCTGTGACAGTCCAACAAGTTACACTGATTATTACATTAAATTATGGCGCTGAATTGGGTTGCCACCGGAGAACAAGAATTCATTCTATTTGCTGATTTCTGAAAATTTCCAAATAATATAATTCTTTTGTATTCAACAGTAAACCGCGCAAGATAAAAATATAATATTTGTGATAATTATTTGCCAATTAAGTATCTTTCTATCGGTGACCGGACAACTCGGAATGAAACCAACTCAGAACCATCTCAGATGTCATTTAGAGTGATAAAAAAATATATTTAAAAAATTGGTTAAATAGGTCACGTTAGGTTAGGGTTATCGGCTAATTTAAAATTATTTTTTTCATAGCTTTTAATGACTTTTCAAGGAGGTGTTGAGTTGACTTTATTCTCAGTTGGCATGGAACCCTTTCTATCACATCAGTTCAAACTAGTATTAAACATGATTCATAAAATACTAAAATGGTTTTTGTTTAATGCGGTTTTGAAACATTAAGAATGGAAGAATTTGACACAAATTCATACTTCTTTTTTATTGCTCAGCAGGTACCCATTTATGAAATTGGAGTGCATTTAACGTACTCCGCACTGAGCTACACGAATTAGTCAATGCTCAGGAGGGATGATTGAATTTTTTTGTTTTGTTTTATTGAAATTTCAAATTCACTTTGCCACTTCTAAGTTATTATAAATTAGTGTTATCAATCTATTTGTGTGATTTAGCAGGTTCAAAACAGAAGTGTTTGTCTTCAATCGGTTCTCTTGAACATTGAGCTAACTCGATTTTAAAACAACTGATTAATCAGGTACTAAATATAAAGGGTAACCAGCGAACCAACTAATAATACAAAATTTAAGCGGGAGGAGTGATTTTTAATTGGGAATGTTGTACAAGTTAAATTGGGTTTTAATTTAGCTACGGCGGAGTTACGGATTAAACAGCGTGAGGGAAGTATGGAATGACAATTATTTGATTTATTTAATGTGGTGGGTGGATTGGCGTGGTGGCAACCCTGTTAGTTAGCTGGGTGTAGGGATTGAGGTGATACCTGCTGGCGGGACGGTGGTCCCGGGATCGGGAGCGGGGGCGGGTGCGCGTGTGGCGCGAGGAGGAGGCCACGGAGGGCGCATGCGGCCCCGCGTGCATGTGTCCCACGGGGAAGGACATGCGCGACATGCGGTCCGAGGCGCCGGCCAGCGACTGACGAGATTGCCTGAGATCTGAAAATCAAAACAATTACAAGTAATTTAGCGGTCTTGTTTATAGTTCACATGCATATACGGGTATATGCAAACTGTGATATAGTGCACTTAGGGCGGCTTGCACCAAAAGTTAAATTTGGTTTAAATATCAAGTTAAACACGTTATTTGATTTAAGTCGACTTGGCGTCTTGCACCACAAAATTTAAGTCGTTAAATGCATTTAAGAACTGTCAAAGTTAAATACCCAAAAAGGGCCGTTTAACTGAGTTAAACATGTTTAGCGAATAAGTTCTGTCAAAAATTTTTAGGTTATTCCTTCGATTTCCGATTGTCTAATATTGCTGAAATATGTCTAATTTATTAATTTGTATTCACGATGGACATTTGGGTTTTGTATTCTGACGTTGACGAAGAAATTATAGATTTTATACGTAGGTAGATCGTTTATAGTGAGAGAGTAAATACAAGAACAAATTTATTTGATACACTCTGTAGTAAAACAATCTTTGAAAAAGAAATAATTGAAAAATAAAAAATATTCAGATAATTGTTTTATTTTTAAATCTAACAATAAAATCTCTTTTTGCCTCATTTCATAGTTATGTTTGTTTCTTTTATTTTTTCTTCTAATTCTAGATGATTCATTTGTGCTCAATTTCTATTTGTAGTGACTTTTTGTTCCTATCTGAAACAACTGGATTACTTTCAAAAGCAAAAAATGTTCCTCTTTGAAAAGTTATGAGCTCTCGCTCGGGATTTATTTATTTGGGCACTCATTTTCTAGATCAAAATAAAATAATAAATTATACAACCACAACATAACCTCAAAATATTTTTATTTTTGACACTCGTAAATCTAAGCACCCCCCACACGCACACTTCGGAGCAAACGTGCCCCTCGCCACTATAGGCCGCTGCGCAGAAAGTACGTGTGGGAGATGCTAAGGAACGACGTAACTGTTTTACCGACGCGTTAAACGGCGGTAACTGTTTTACCGACGCTTAACAACGTTTAACTAAATAGTCACTGCAACTGTGTGGTGCAAGATGGAGTTAAACGAATTTAAGTTAAATGTATTTAGTGACTTAAATTCGTTTAGTTAAATACAATTTAAGATAAAATAAGCGATAGTTGGTGCAAGCCGCCCTTAAAGTATGTACTAATAATAAAGTAAAGGCTTGGGCCTGTTGTTTGTAGTCACATTAGACATTTTCATGAAATGGACTGTATGAATTTTTGACTTTGAACTGACTGATACTGATGGGAGAGAGCGGAGAGAGGCTAAAAACGTTGTTTGTATTTACGTACTATTGGTACAAAACGTAATTTTATTGTGGGAAGTAAAAATTAGGCACCAGCTCTTGTGAGATTAATCTCTTGATTATACTAGGTACCCGGCAATTCCTACAATTATTGCCGGGTGGCAGACTGTGCTCGTAAAACATGCACTTAAAATACAATAACATAATGGTCACATTTAATTTTTATATTACTTCAGTGTCGTAGCAATATTCTTTATTTCAAGACATTCTCCATTTTCGTTGGTCTCCATTTCGCTGTTACAAATTATTTTTATTAAAAAAAATATTCCTATTTCCTAAAAAATATCTGTATTGTATGATATATTCGTAATTGAAAGTTATTATTTATTATTTGTTGTCTTTGAAAAGTTTTTGATAATAATAAAGGGATATAAAATTTTATGACAAGACATGATTTTATTTGACTAAGATACTAAAATTTTTATTTAAATATGTTCAGAAGCTATAGCTATAGCTATTAGCTATAGCAGAATTACGTTTAGTAGTGAAACATAATTTCTATTAGCTATAGCGAATATTTTATAATAGCTATTAGCTATAGCGAACGTAATTTCGCTAGTGAAGCTGAAAAACATTGCCCACTTTATGGAGAGGACTAGGTTGATATACATTATTTCTCGGCCCGTCAGCTTTTGGTTAAATTTATCAATTTATTAGGCATTTGAACTAGGATTTCGATTCCCCATTGCAATGTATCAAAATTTTTCTGGTGTTGTCATGTATACGAGAATGACTTTCAACTATGTACTGTCTGGAGGGACATAGGTAAGTAAATTGAACGATTTCAGGTAAAGAGATCTATATTACCTGATCTAGAGCTCACTAGGTTGCTGGGGAAAGCGCTGGTGGAGAGATATCTTCCGGAGTGGTTGGAGAAGCTGTGTTGAGATTGGCCGTCAGCTATGGACCTGGTCTTTCCAACTTTACTTCCTCCGGTGTTGCTGAAGTGAGAAACGTGAGACCGGAGATCGTCTGCAAGTAATGCTGCTCCGTTGTCCACAGGGTACATTCGAGGTCTCGGAATAGATCTTCCACTATAGGCTGATACTTGGTCCCAGTCCTAAAAGAAACGATTTTAGAAATGTTTTCATTTTATTAGTATTAAAAAAAATTGATGCGAAATCTTATAATGCCCTTTACATTGTATATTAATTTTACAAGTCACATCACTAATCAGTTATAACAGTAACTAGCGGATAAAAACCCTGGATTTTTGCTACTAGGCCCTGCAGGCAGCTTTTTGCTTCATCCAATTTAATGAAATGATTTTTTAAAGACTTACATCTTTTGATATTATTTGAAGTTTGAAAATTTTCCAAAAAAAATTCTAGAAAAAATCGGAAAATGGGGGGGGGGGGGGGGGGGGATTTTTGATTTTTTTGTATGAAGTTTAGAAATTTTTCTGAATTTTTTTTTGAGGAAATTGGAAATCTGTAACAAACTCCCCTCTCTCAACAGGTACATGGGTAAAAAAAAATTGTTCGGAAAATCGGTTAGAAAATTGTATAAAACTTTTTGTAATTGAGAAATTTAAAATGTTTTAAATTTTCTTTTGCATCGCATCGGGGATGCTATTTGAAACTCCTATTTTATGAAAACGGTTCTTATTATAATAACAGAGGGCGCTACTTCCGTTTACAACAATCCAAAATGTACAGATTTTAAGATAATAATATTATCAGATTCTCTAGTATAATGTCTGATTAGTATATTTTCGCTTGTATATCCTACCTGATGTTTATTGAAGGCACTGAGAGTGGCCAATGAAGACAGCGGCCCCCCAGGACTGGGAGTAGTGCCCATCCCAGTGCAGCAATTCACCGGCAGACCGCCGATAGGCAGGCCTGACTTTCCATTCAACTGTTGCTGGTGCAGGTTGTGCATCTTCCTCGACCGTCTTCTGCTAGCGGCCACAAACACGATGACTGCTATGACTATCGTGCCGCATATCGCCGCACTCGCTGCTATTGTAATTTTGTCCATGTTGGATGTTGCCGACGACACTGTGCGGACTTCCCTGCATTGAGAGTAGGGCACAGTATCTGGACTGACGTTTATTTCCTCCAAGGAAATCACACATACAACTATGCATTCCTGGAAAATATACATTTCATTATTATCTAAACCGTGACCGGACAACTCATAATGAAAACAACTCAGAATCACCTCAGAAAAGTCATTAGGAGTGACGAAAAAAAAATTGGTAAAATAGGTTACGTTAGGTTAGGGCAGAGGTTCCCAAACTTTTTTTTCTCGTGGACCACTTTCAAATACTGAATATTGAATATAACGCTGGAGTTGTGGTCTGTCACAACGTTTGGGGGGGGGGGGGGGGGTATTTGACGGGATGGGATATGGGCACAGGATGGGTCTCAATATGACCGTTTTTCACCGAAATACTAGTGTACTATCTGCCTACACTGACAGGTAAAGCCAAGCCAACATTTTTGTTCTTTACTATCGAAACCAGATATTTTTTTATGGTTAAATAGGTTACGTTAGGTTAGGGTTATGGGCTATTTTAAAAATACCTTTTTCACAGCTTTTAATAATTTTTCAAAGAGGTGTTGAGTTGACTTTATTCTCAGTTGGCATGGAACCATCTAAACATAATATACTTGGAAAAATAAATCGGATTACATTTTTTTGAACATACCTGAGCTGGCACATTTTTTATTTTAAATTCTCGTTCGCTCGCTTCCAGGGGTGGTCCTTGTTTGAAGCTTTTGTCTCCAAACAGTCGATAGACTACTCTAAATCCTAAAATATTGGCCGTGTCAGAGTCCCATTGGATTATGACCGAATTGTCTTGCCGGTGGGCATTTTTAACTACGACCTCGTTTGAGTCATCCGCCTTTGGCCTCTGAGGCGGGAAGCCTAGAATAAGCGGAGGTCTTTGGTGTTGGCTGTTTGCGTTTGTTGGGTTTGCGTTTAGGTTTGCGTTTGCGTTTTGTCGCCATGGGGCTAGCGTTGACCTGGCCAGAGGAATATTTCCACTTGGATTTACTTTCGAGGTCGTTTCTTTTTTAACTGTCGTGCTGCTGGGTGGTGCTGCGGTTGTTGTGACTTTGGTAGTTGAGCTGGGAGCTTCAGTAGTAGTCGTGGTAGTTGTAGTAGTCGATGTTGTCGAAGTGGTAGATGTTTTAGCTGGCGGCTCTGGTTTATTTTTGTTCACTATTTCAATGTCTTCATTTATAACGGTGGCTACGCCGATGACCTTGTTTTCATCGGTACACGTTAATTCTTCCGGCTGAATACTGTAAAATCCGCGGTCGCGGAATCGGGGCGGACTACCGCAGAACTGCGGGTTTCGCTCTCTCGATGTTACTTGCAAATCTCCATTTCTAATCCACTCGGTGACCCAGCGAAGCTTGCAGTCGCAATGTAAAAATCTGCCCCCTAAACTCAACCCTCGTAATGTAGTATTTAGATGTGCTAAAGCCTTTTGCGGTACAGTGTTCAATGGATTACCGTCAAGGGCCAGCAAGGTTATGGAAGGATTCTTTATAAAAGAGTCTTCTGGGAGGTTGGTGAGTAGATTGAAACCGATGTCCAAAACACGTAACTCTGATAAAGTGTTTATGGCGCCAGTTGGAAATTCTGGCAACAAGTTATTCAATAGACTCAAGGAACTTATTGTTTTCCATACTCCGACGAAAGCTGTGCTTCCAAGGTTCTGAATGAGATTTCTCTCCAGGTTTAGTGCTGTCAAAGAATCGAGCCCTTCGAAGGTTTTTGTGTTCGCCGGTCCCGGTAGTTCCCTCAAGCTATTTTGCGATAGATCAAGAAAAGCTAATGTCTTTAGGCCTCTGATACACTCGGGGACCCTTTTTTGTTTGGTTCCTTTCAAGTTGAGATTTTTCAAAGATCCTTCCAAGCCTCGCAAGGCTCCCGAAGACAGCGTAATGTTGTTGTCAGACAGCTTCAAGGTTGTCAGTCGTTTTAATGAAGAAAACGAATTGTCCACAATTTTGGTGATCCTATTCTTCGACAGATCTAATAACGCCAGCATGGCGAGTCCTCGCAAACTGTCTGCGGGGACTTCTGGCAATTCATTGTCTTGAAGGTTTAGGTTTTTCAATGTACTTTCTTGTCCCTTGAAAGCATCAGGAGCTACGTAATTTATTTTACACCCAGAAAGTTGTACGTTATGTATTCGCAGATTGGAAAAGATGTTATCTTGCAAACTTCCTACTGTAGAATTATTGACATAGAGTAGATCCAATGCGGTGTTTTTGGCGAAGCTATCTAATGCTTTTAAAAGGACGGGCCATTCCACCTGAAAGCATAAAAGAGGTTAATGAATTTGCAAACAAGTAGTGTGCGGGATATTAAATCAACTGATAAAATTGATTCTTTTTTACCTGGTCACACTGAACGGAAAGTTCCCTGGCCAGATTTTGCGCACACAAGCACGCGGGTTGAAGCGCGGGCACGGCGCGCTGCCACGGGCACTGCGATCGCGCCACGCCCGCCAGGCACGCCAGCACGACCCACACAACCTGGAACATAGAAAAGATACGTCAGTATAAATTAAAGTTTCCAAATAGCTTTGAACCGAGAATTTTAACAAAAAGGTCCGATAAAAAATGATCCCTGACATGGCCGGCTCCACCTCGATAACATTTATTAAAAGTGATTTCACTAGCCAATTATTCAACAAGCATTCCTCGTGACTAACGAATCTCATACGATCCGTGTCTATTAATCTTCCCACACATTAACCTTTATGCATACATGTGCACGGTGAGAAATCCCTTTGTTTAAACTAATGTAGGTTTTAGCTGAAACGTTCAAAAGATTAAATTAAGGCAATTTTCTGCTTTTACTTGCGTGATGTTTAACCTTCCGTCAAATCAGGGTCTATTATCTTCCAAGTCGTTTTTCTTTACTTTGAACAAACATTTTTCTCTATTTTATTTTATGTATAATCATTTACCAAATCAAGGATCATTCTAATTAAAGCGCAATGTTTAGGATTGTAATCTCCGCTGACAATCTCTGCTGCTTTGTTGTATCCATCATTCACAATTGAAGCAACCTTCGTCGTTTCCGAAAGAGATAATTTATGTAAACAATATAAAACTAAAGATCGTCTTTAATAGAACTGCAGCTGATGGATTTAAAATGACTATTAATTGTTTCTTTTGTATAGCTAGAAGCTAAGAAGGCACTGTTATTAACCTAATCCCTATGAAATCTTATTCCTAGAATCTTAATATCATATCCGCTAAAAGGGAAATTACTTCAATATTAGACAAACCATCGCAGTTTTAGTTGTTATTATACGTTTTCTATTATCTACTCCTAAGGTGCATTAATAAACATTGTTACAATATGAGTCCAGAGAGTAGACGTCCAGTGGGCCGCCCCAGACACAGTTGGGCGGGGCAACACCAGAAACTGTGTGAGGAGAGGATGGGACTGCCATGGACGGAGGCCGAACAGTCAGCTCAAGACAGGACGTTTGGAGGAGCCTTGTCGATGCAATGGGTCCCCGACCCGAATAGGATAAGGGGACGAAGATGATGATGATGACAATATGAGTCAAAAAGCTCCGGCTTCTTTTTAGTCAATCACAGCTCTGAGCACATTAAAAATATCCACAATATTATTATACATGAATTAAAACAACCCTGCTGTAAAAGGATTTGTTGCCATGTTCACTTTGTGAGTTTAAAAGCTGCTGGATTCTTTTCTGACCACTCACAGCGCGCAGGAGAGATTAACATTAATCATCCAAATCATCCGGTTGCAATTCCGGCGTGAACATACAAAATCAGGATGATAATAATTGAGTCACACTCGTTTGCAGTGCAAATTGCATAACTTCACTTCCTCATCTAAAAGTTCCCGTAGATGTTAAAACTAGCCGAAGTACAATATAACACTGCTAATTTGTCTGAAGACGTGTAGATGCAGGAATCGTAAAGACTTCATTACGTCATGGAGGTCGTATAAAACTTTATAGTAGTGCTACACAATTGTAAAGATTTTGCATCTAATAACGTATACAAGTTCATATTGTAAAGCTTGAGATTGGCTTTGTTTAGGAAGGCTAACATCCGGAGGTAGGAGAGCTTTATCAGATCCTGTTGAGCTTTTGCTAATCGGACGTGCGGTTGGTAAGGTCGTTTATCCCGATCAATCATATGCCCAGTGTGGAAATCTAATATTAGGCTGTATTTTTATTTGTACTGTATTATCTACTGAGTTGTCCGAGGCGTTGTGCGTGAGCTGCCACTCCTACGCGATTGCCTAATTTGATTTCGAAATAGTTTCTCGAATTTAGGATCTGTACCTAGCCAAGTATCTTGAAATGTGTTTTAAGAATTAAAAAAAACATTGTGAAATACGAAAGTTCAACTATCATGATCATTGTGATGCAATCATCGCGCGTCGTATGTTTATCAAATAATACCTCTATACTAATATCCAATTGACCGAGGCTCGAACTCCCCCTTCATCGTTAGCTCGTTAATCCTAGCCTCTAGATTAGAGAATGGATAGTTGCTATCTGGTAATGAATGCGATTGTCTTGCCGTGGTTACATTAGTACACTTATTTTATCTTTATTTACGGTCAGCATTTTATTCACGATTAGAACAAGGACGTAAGGTATCCTTTTATTACATCCTGCGTATTTCAGTGTTGTTATAATATTATGGTTTCCACAATGAAAGTATGCTATCTTGAACCTTTACTTATTCAAGTTGCCAATACCTGTGTCTAAAATTTGAAATGTAATGTTTTTAACCGAACCTTCAGAGTTGAGTTTCTTGTATTGCTTTTATGTAGTACATTTTGATATATTATGGTGACAATTTTGTGCAAATTTGCGCATCGATAAACTACGTAGTTGGAACTTATAATAATCTAAAAACAGTAGGAGAGCTTTCGAACTAGAGAATGAATAATAATTTGCGCAAGTGTTAAAATATTTCACCAAAACCCACATACATAGCACTAGTCAACTACTCGGTGCATTATTTATTATCAATAATATTGTTATGTGGGTCGTTACCATATTTTGCGAAAATGATGCTGCTTGTCTTGCGTAATACCGTTTATCTCAGGACCTCTAAAAGTTTTGAGGTTAGGTTTAAGAAGTTACTGTTAAATGATTTTTTTAGATACTCTTTTTTTTGTTTTTTTGATGTTGAACTCTGAATTTTCCGAATTATTTTGATGAACACAACTTTCACGTGCCTATTATAGGTATGGCCCATGAAACGTCTATTACAGATGTACGATTTGTATTGTTATGTGGGTTTGGTATGTGTACCCACTACGATTATATTGAAGTGCCTAAGTAATAATATGTACTTGTAAGTTAAATGTCAAACGAAAGTTTTAAATCGTTTCGTAATTAATATTTGGAATTTTGAGAATTTCTCCTCAGTAAACATCATTTGTTGCATGATGTTCACTTTTAGAAAGTACGCTACTTAGTAAATCACATTGTTGATTTAATTTATTGTGTCATTCTTACTACTTAATCTTTGTTCCCATGACTTATCCGACTTTTCGTCATAAAGAGTTTCTAGTTCTATGCCAGTCATAACTACTGTTTATGGTAAATGCCCCTGCGTGTTCTTCATAGTATTATGGAGAGGTCTATGCAAACGGATAACAAGTTTAAGATTTTCCAGTACCTGAATAATAATATTGTTAATGTGTTTTCTGTATTGCCTTTCCAATCCCTTATTGGGATGACCTCTACTTTACACTCATAATGAGGTTACGCGTTTTGGTGAAGCTAGGCACTCGCGTATCCTTTCAGATTCGAGTGGTAAAGAGTACCGACATTTTTATATAGACGGGCCGAGGAAATCGAACTAGCACCAGATAGTGATGCCTGTTGGCTCCTTGATGAGGAAGTGGGTCCCAAATTGGAAATAGGGTGAAACTTATGATATTTGGCGCTTGCCTACTGTAACTGGTAGGATAAATTCGCACTTGTTATTCATTTTTGTATGAATATAGTGATGACCAACAAGGCGACACTTTCCAAGGTATCATTTGACATTCCCTGAAATTCTGTACCGGCTCCGGTCGCCAGTAATTTTTCTTTAATCCTTCCTCTTCTGCTGCGACTTTTTCCACGCAGACAGTTAACTTCTTCCTCGTCCTTAATTTCAGAGCCGACCAAGCCAGGCAGGAGCCAAGGCGCTGATAATATCTAATACTAGAGAGGTTTTTACTAGCCCCAGGCGCCGTTCGGCTCAGGGCCGGCCTTGCTTCCTCTATAGGCTCCTCTGGGGCACCCATTTGGTTGTGATTTTTGGTGTCCCGAGAATTATTTCCGCGTAGGACCGTTGAGGTATAGGTTAAATACCTCAACGTATAGGATAAACAGAATCTTACGATGGTTTCATGTTCAATTGGTTTCTCGAGTTCAAGGTTAATTTTAATTCTGTTGGTTATATTTCCCAGCATAGGTCCAGATTGTTTCGGCCTGCCATAACCTCCAGCACCAGATTTATGACTTTATTTGGATGCTGCCCGTTAGTTCATTCAGAACCTTTACGAATGCTTTAGATTCCGATGTTATGTCGACTACATTTGGAACACTCACTATTTTAAGGCCACCTAGCATATTAAATCTGTAGTACATCACATTATCAAATGAATGCTTAGTGAAAGTCAATAGGGTACCTATGTATAATTAATATATTATTTAATCCCTCGTTTATCTCTACAATCCATGATTCGCATTAAGCAATAAGAAAACAAATCTTCGTCTCTATTTTGCAATTTTGAAAGCTGGAGTATATTTTATTGATTAGCATTAGTAACTTAATATAACTTTCGTATGAATAAAAATGTGTCGCAATTTTTTTATTTTATATTAAACCTTGCGCGGACCCTCTGACGTTGTTCAGGGACCCCCAACTCAATTTAAATCAATTCAACTGAATGATCCTGGGGACCCCTGGGGGCCCGTATGGACCACTTTGGGAACCACTGGGACAAAGGAACATGTGAGGTGTTTAAACAAAAATAGTTTCTCGGAGTTTGCCCGGATTTTTGATTATAATACCTAAGGAGCCATTCAAGTATTACGTAAGCACTACAGGGGGGGATCTTTGCTTTGCTTATTTTTGATGAATGGAGGGTACGAACTTGGCGTACTTTTGCTGACGAGCGGTAGGGGGGGAGGGGGGGGGGGGGGTTAATAATTGCAAAAAATCTGCTTACGTAATATTTGACCGGCCTCTAATGAAATTAAGTTACCACATTGTAATTTTAATGGTTTTCATTTAGACAAATTAGAAATCTTAGAAATTAGAAAGAGCGTAAATATGTTTTTTTAAATTTTTCTTTATTCTTTGCTTTCACGGTTACATAATTTGTGGATTTTTCGACCACCATGCTATGCACACGCCCGAGTTATGGTGGTCGACTAATAGACAGTACATAATAAAAATATATTTTTAAATGACCCGTTATTAAACTTGTTATAAAAATATATTTTTAAATGACCCGTTATTAAACTTGTTACCTTTGTATATTATACCCTATTACCCCCTCCCTCTTCCCACTCCCGCCTATCCATTGACACCTTCAAGTCTATGTCTATTGTTGTAATTAGTTTTAAGTAAACCCCGATGAAGTAAGCATTGCTTACGAAACATGTCGTAGTAGGAGGTAGTAGTAGGAGATTTTCAAACATTGTTGGGTTATTCGTAACCCGGGAATTTTTGTCTTTCTTAAAAAAAAAAAAGTCGGGTTTTTAAACAATAAACGTGGTTAAAACTAAGTATTCTATTAATTTTGAAATAATAATTTATAAATTATTATTTCATAATTATAAAAAAATAATAAATTTGTATTTCTTTTGTTTAAGTGTTTGACAGATGTCGATAATTTTTCAAGTTTGCTAACATTCTAAAGATAAATTTCTTCTTTTGAAAGGTATTATCCCCAAGTCAAATAATATACATAAAAAAAAAATATTTTCAGCTTCACAAATCTTACAATTATAATATCCCGTGATTTTTCATTGGTCTGCACTAGTAAAAATATAATGATGTATGATTTACTTGTAAATACAATATTTAACAACAATTTCTCTGTAATTATAATTTATTAAACAATAATGCAAGCCGACAGATATGACATAAAACTTTTACGCAATTAATAGCGTATGAAAGTTTTAACGATTTATTAAATCAAATTTGTTGAATCACTTGAATTATACAAAAAAATGAAAGCGTTCAAGTGATTGGCTATTTTGAACATTGCAATATCATTTATCTACATTTTTGTCATTTATCTACATCATCAAGTGCTATGTCCACTCGGATACCTTTCCCGTGGCATTAGTAAATGTCATTACACTCATTAGATTAAGTTTGTTGGTCAGTTGTGTAATCCGGTTTTAACAAATTACACACATAGATAAACGTCTGTGAGTTTATAAAATGCTAATGCTCATAGGTATAATAATTATTAAGTTTGGTATCGCACTTTTCTGAAACAATGGAGATTGCGAATTATGTCATTTTTCAAACTCAGATGTTTTGCTATTGATTGCGTGTGTTTAAACTATCGTCGTTTCTATTGCAAAATTGTACATATTATTATATCTGATAATTATGCTTTATTGCTAAAGCAAACATCTCGTATCGCCACTACGTACCTACATGCTAAATAACACAACCGACAGACATAAAATAAATACGCGTACAAAAATACGTACACCGATTCCCACAATATAATGCATTTAAAAACATCTTTGCATCAGCAGTACCACAAATTTAATAAACTACAAGTCAAGTTAAAAAAAAACTAACTTTATAGAACTAACGTTAATACTAACTTTATAGAACTCAAAACACCAAAAAATTATATTAAACCACATCAATACCTCATATTAAAACACAACAATAGCTCATCTGCCCTGATGTTGGACACTGTAACGCTGTCCGAAACGTTGGCTAAAGAAGGAGATAGCGCAACACGGCAAAACACCCAAAAAATAAATAAAAAAAACACAACAATACCCACTAAAAAAAATAAGTATTCAACACGTTCAAATAAGGGACGTGATAGAGTACTTTCTGGTTAATCAAATTATCATGAACTGAAATTTTTTTTTACATTAACTCCACACAGGAGGCCCTGAGGGAAATTATTTTCCTCAGGGCCTCCTGTGTGTTGTCGAGTTAATATTAAAAAAAAAGTCAGTTAATGAAGATGCTGTGTGGAGGGTGTTTTTGAGGAGAGGAAGGAGTGAACATGGGTCTTGAAGATACCCATGTTGTAGGAGGGAGGAAATACAAAAGCCGGCAAATCGTTCCACAGCCGAGCTGTTGACCTCAAAAACGAGTCGTAGAAACGACCCGTTCTCATGTGACTAATATCAACCGTGCACAAATGTTGGGCGCGTGTTTGGCGTGTTTCCCGACTGTGCAGCGGTGCCAAGGGGATCAATGACGCTGGTTCCTCGGAGAATCTTCCATTGTAATATCGATCGAACAAGGACAGCATTCCCACCTGACGCCTGTGCTTTAAAGATCGCAATCCGTTTGTTAAGTTAGGAGAATCTATCAAACGGACCGCCCGTTTCTGCACAGAGTCGAGTTTTTTTTAAATTTTTTTTTTAGGTATTTTGGGGCTCCAGACCAGAGGTGGCTGCCAAATTCAACCATGGAGCGCATTTGCGATTTGTACAGGGTTAGCAGTTGTGTACAATTAAAGTATCTGCGGACCCTGTACAGTACGTCCAGTTTCTGAGAGGCTAACTTAACATATGCACTTCTAGCATTAACACCCAGATATAATATAATGTGCTTTTCAAAAATGTTTATGCAAAAAAGTATAACTGCCTTACAGTTATTACCAAGCTTTTTCATAGGCTATTATTATAAACGTTAGTTAAAAAATGAGTGTTCTTTGTACAAAAAACTACTATCTCCTAAATTTGCAGATAAAGAATTTGATATTATATTATTCAAAAACAGATTTGCAAATTTCTTCTTCATAATACTATTTATTTTACTGCAATATTTCAAACTTTGTGTCGTCGGTTTTGTTTAACGAATACATTGAAATTAAAGATCACGAATAGATTGTGCCTAATCACTCATAATAAAAAGAAAATGCATTTACAAGAAAGTGAATAAAAAATAATTGATTGGTATCTTTTAGTCTCTGCGTGTTCAGCGTAATACAAACCGCCAATCAATGCAAACACCACATCGAAGTTAGCGTGTAGAATAAGTGTTTTCGATAAAGTAATTGATAAAAAAGATAGCTTAATATCTGACTGGTAAAGGTTGCTTGAAATACCTGTTTTTGATGTTGTGATGTTGCAATAAATCTGGTTTATTGATCAATTAAATGCTATTACGCTTTATGCGTTTATACCCATGACTAAACAAAATACCTAAGAAAAGGACCTAGAATACCGATCCAAATACATACCGAATTTAAAAAAAAACAAAAAAACTCGTCGGGGCGCTTTTGCAATTTCGAACGCGTGACGTGGTTTGAAGTAAAACACTGCCACTTGTATTGCGTTAATTCAAATCTCCCAGAGAAACATCGACTCCAAGCTACGTCACGAATTTTTAGCCAATCAACGCTCTACCCCATGGAACTATGATTTAATCCATACTTTTAGCTCTACCCCCTCGACGGCTAACCTTGTTAAACGCATTTTCTATGAACCTTGGTTCTGGCCCATTTAGTACGCGCTCTCTCTGTTTGGCACTTGCTTGACATCTTATATTGCCATCCCATTTGATTTTCATAGTGTTTATGAAACACTTTTTTTCGCTTGTATATTTATATAAGTAGCTGATTCACGTTACCGTTTGAGGCATAACGGATGCTGCACCACTGAATCCAGTGATTAATTCCATGTGTGATGGGTCTCGGTCAAACGGTTCGCGCAGGGAACGGATCGTCCAGTTACCGGGTAACCGCTGGTTGCTGGTAACTGGTAACTGACCGTGTCTTCCGTTACTCGCACTTGACTTTCTACGCTACTATCATTTAACCAAGAAATGGAGCAGAGTCAACAGTCAACCTGTTCATTCCATTGATCGTCCACCGCCCACTGTCAGCTTGTCCTACTGATCCCTACAGCTTACTCACCCTACAATCAACTCGAGTCACTGACACAATTATGTACACAAGTATAACATTCCTATTTGTTATTTCAGACGGATGTTTTAACTCGACCGTCTTGCATTTCACCTGTCTGTAATTTATATTTATTTTTACATTAGCTCCAACACAAGCAACATTTTCGTCTTTCTGTGGTGGTAGTAGGAGATTTTCAAACATTGTTGGGTTATTCGTAACCCAGGAATGTTTGTCTTTCTTTAAAAAAAAAAATCCCCCAGGGCCTAATCATCTTTGGGGATGCTGTATGGAGGTTCTTATTTGGGGAAAGAAAGGAGAGGAACTTTTGGGAAGGTAAAAGATATGAATGGGTAAAAATCTCAAGGTCATTATGTCCAAAAGCGACGGACGCCCGAAGCCATCTCTCTCACTGCGGTGCAAGGCGACAAGTTCGGCTGGAGAGGTCTAGGTTAGTTTAGGTTTGTACGTTCCGTTTCAAGATGGTGATCATTTTAATGGTTCTGTGAACATTAATTTTTTCAAATATGAAATCGTCGTGTTTATTTATTAGTACTTTTTCATTATTTTTATGGTACCTACCTACCTGTCTGAAGAATGTTTGAAAAAATAATTTGTTATTGAGATAATCTGTTCTGTCAAAAGTGATGGAACGTGTGATCAACGACAAACTGCTCACATACCTCGAGAAGAACAAAATTATTAACGACCGTCAATACGGATTCCGGCGGAACCGCTCGTGCGGTGATCTTCTCGCGTACGTGACGCATGTTTGGGGGCGGTGCCTGGAACGTTTTGGTGAAACCCAAACGGTTTCACTGGATATTTCCAAGGCCTTTGACCGGGTTTGGCACCGAGGGCTTGTCAACAAACTGCCTTCTTACGGACTTCCCGCATCCTTGTGTATGTGGATTGCCGACTTTTTGAGGGAGAGGTCGATTCAGGCGGTTGCTGATGGTTTCACCTCTTCCTCGCATTCGATAAATGCTGGCGTCCCACAGGGATCGGTTCTGTCTCCGACTTTGTTTTTGTTGCACATCAATGACCTCTTGACGTGTGCACCGATTCATTGCTACGCGGACGACAGTACAGTCCATGATAGCTTTTTGTTTGACAAACCTCCAAAGGGCTCACAAACCCCAATGGCTCGGAGGGCTTTGAAACAAAGAATGGACGGTTACCTCGAGAGTGTTTCCTCTTGGGGTAAGAATAACCTCGTCGAATTTAATGTTTCAAAGACCCAATCATGTCTGATCACGTCTAAAAGGGATCGAAATGATAATCTAGTCTCCTTCAACGGAAGCATTCTCCCGAACAGGCCTTCCATTGATATGCTTGGTGTAACTCTAAGTGACCAGCTCAGGTACGGGGGCTCCATCGAGGCCAGAGTTAAATTAGCCTCTCAGAAACTGGGCATACTGTACAGGGCACGCAGATACTTTAATAGTACACAACTGCTAGCCCTGTACAAATCGCAAGTGCGCCCCACGATTGAATTTGGCAGCCACCTCTGGTCTGGAGCCCCAAAATACCTGAAAAAAACCCTTGACTCTGTGCAGAAACGGGCGGTCCGTTTGATAGATTCTCCTAATTTAACTAACGGATTGCAATCTTTAGAGCACAGGCGCCAGGTGGGAATGCTGTCCTTGTTCTACCGGTATTACAATGGAAGATGCTCCGAGGAACTAGCGTCATTGATCCCCTCGGCACCGGTGCATAGTCGGGAAACACGCCAAACGCGCGCTCAACATTTGTACACGGTTGACATTAGTCACATGAGAACGGGTCGTTTCTACGACTCGTTCTTGAGTTCAACAGCTCGGCTGTGGAACGATTTGCCGGCCTCTGTGTTTCCTCCCTCCTACAATATGGGTCTCTTCAAGACCCATGTTCACTCCTTCCTCTCCTCAAAAACACCCTCCACACAGCATCCTCAAAGATGACATAGGCCCTGAGGGAAATTATTTTTTCCTCATGGCCTCCTGTGTGGAGTTAATGTAAAAAAAAAAAAAAAAAAAAATGACGTTTCTTTGAATAGTTCCCTTTCAAATTAAAATACAAAAGTATTGTGTACATGTTTTTTATTTTAATTTTTTTATTTATTTATATATTTTTTTAATGCTACTCTTCCATGGAAGCATTAGCTTGTAGTTGGAAATGTAGTGTACATCGTTTCATTGTAGATATTTAATAGTCGTCAACAATACTAAGGCTACATATATGTATTATGTACGCTACATTAAGTAAATTACAATGCGAAAGTAGAAAACAATAAGTTGTAAGTTGTTAGGTGTTATATAAGTAAGTATTTAGGTAAGTATTTTACTACTGTCAAACTATTTTACTATTAGAATAACGTATTCGAGAATACTGTAATTATTTGTTAATAATGAAACAAATTTTAACTTATTTGAAGAAGGGAATATCACTGGAAATTGAGGTATGAGTTTTCTTAATCAGGCGGAAACTTTTTTTTGTAAGAGTATCTTTAAAATATTTTTTTACAGTGTTTATAAATAGGATTTTATCATTTATGTTTCTAATTTCTTCCCTAAGTTGATTGAAAGAAATCCTTCCTTGGTAAGTATAATAATTTTGTGCAAATGAAGTGTTTAATTTTGGGCACGGAAAAATATATTTAATAAATTACTATAGTGCTTGCACTTATCAATTATCCCTCCCCCCCTCCCCCAACCCGCATTCCATACATTCATTCCCGGTACATAAAGTTCGCGTGCCACCTAAATTTCATAATGCCACCAGTAGTAAAAAAAAAAGAATAATCCGATTTGGTGCAGTCGTTCGGAAGTTATGCGCGTACAAACATTTCGGAGATTCATTTTCATTTATATTTTATTTATTAGAACAAAAATACATATACTATACATTATAAGAAAACTTTGTCTGTCCAACTAGGAGATTTCCCGTTTTAGGACAGTGAAATAGCCTGGTTTGGTTCACATTAAGTAGTCACATGCTGTTTTTTGTATTAAATGATGTTTACATTATTTGTAATTGTTAGATTCACAGTCAAGTACAAGGTTATAAAAGCTATATATAATATAGATAGATAGATATTAACTACGATTTCCCGCAAATAGATTAACATCGTTTCCACGGCAACGATTTATTTTCTGACGTTAGCAATAACTCGCTTTTGTTAGCGACAGAAAACGTGTAATAAATATAATATATTAATGTTTATCATTTCATAGCGCCAGAACTTACAATTATATACAGCCTATATTACTCGCAAATAATGTTGCTTTCTATTGATGAAAGAATTTTTAAAATCGGTTTATTGGTTTATGCGTGAAAGCGTAACAAACAAACACACGAGTTTCGAATTTATAATATTAAGTATAGATAAGTTTTTTATAGATAAAAATTTTCTGATTCTGTAATTTATATCATCATCATCTTCATCCCCTTATCCTGTTCGGGTCGGGGACCCATTTACAAGGCTCCTCCATACGTCCCTATCTTGTGCTGACTGTTCGGCCTCTGTCCTTGGCAGTCCCACTCTCTCTTCACACAGTTTCTGGAGTTGCCTCGCCCAGCTGTGTCTGGGGCACTGGACGTCTACCCTCTGGAATCGCACGTATCTTCCTCGGAATTCGGTAATATTCGGTATTCTTGTAATTTATATGTGCATGTAATTTATAGAGATTAGAAACTACAACAAGATTTACTACAGTTGGGTAGGTACTAAAGTTGATGTCAACGACATATTCTTCATTCTACGGTGTCAACCAAAAAACTTGCATATTTCCATTGTGTGGTTAATTGAGAGCCTCTACGGAAGAAAGCTCCCGTCTTGTAGTGTTTTTTTGGAGCCTCTTCTTGCTACCGTACAAGGCACAAGGAATACTTTAGTGGCGATGATTCAATGTGAACGAACCGTCAGGCATTGTTATTACTGATTCAATTACAGCCATTATAATGTATAATGGTTTTATCTTGTATTGTTGTTTTAAATTAACATGTTCATGCGCCAATGGAATTCTAGGCGCTACAAGTAAAACGCAATCATATCTCAAAAATGCACGCTGTTATTATTTGAAAAATAACAAAGTTTCTTGAAAATAATTTTCATATTCCTTTTAGATTTTGAAATAAAAATTCGAATTGGAAACTCATTTTATCTATACTATTATTATAAATGCGAAACTGCTCGAGTTTGTTTGTGACGCTTTCACGCCTAAAACAATGTAAGGATTTTAAAAATTCTTTTACCAATAGAAAGCTAAATTATATGCGAGGACTATAGGCTGTATATAGTTGTAAGCTCTGGCGTTATGAAATTATAAATACTAATATATTATATTTCTTATACGTTTCAGTAGCTAACAAAAGCGAGTTATTGCTGACGTCAGAAAACAAATCGTTGCCATGGAAACGATGTTGCTATATTTGTGGGCTCTATGCTGGTATTGTTTGTTTTTGCTTTTAATTATAAGATATTAGGCCATTATAGATTTTTATGTTTCATGATTTTAGAGGCAATTTGGGCAATTATTTGTGAGTAAATGAAAAACAATAATTATTTAATTTTATAAAATTTATTTTAAAAATACAATGAAAAATAAAATAAAAATGGAAAACCGTCAAAAATGCATTTTTTGGGTAATAATTGAAATAAAACGACAAATTTTCGTTCTGCCGTAAATAGGTAATTTGTATTTTAACTTTACACCCATTAAAATGATTTTTTTTTATTAATTTTTATTGGCTTGAAAAAACATATTTTAGATTTTGTTGGTATGGTGTAACGTTTGCCGAAAGGTTCCACTTCGATCTAGAAACGCACATATAGTTTAAATAACTCAAATCAATAACCTAATGTTCCCCTACTAAGTCCATCGAAGCCAGGGCTAAGTTAGCCTCTCAGGAGCTGGGCGTAATGTACAGGGTTCGTAGATACGTTAATAGTACAAAACTGCTGATCTTGTACAAATCACAAATGCACCCCACTGTTGAATTTGGCAGTCACCTTTGATCTGGGGCCTCAAAATACACGAAAAACCCTTGACTCTATGCAGAAATGGATCTGTTTGATAGATTCCCCTATCTAAACAACGGATTGCAATCTATAAAGCACAGACACCAGGTAGGTACGCTATCCTCGTTCTACCGGTATTAAAATGGAAGACGTTTCGAGGAACTGGCGTCATTGATCCCATCGGAACCGGTGCATAGTCGGGAAACAAGCCAACACATTTATACGCCGTTGACATTTGTCACACGAGAACGGGTCGCTTCTAAGACTCGTTCTTAAATTCAACAGCTCGGCTATGGAACGATTTGTATCTTTAAGACCCATGTTTACTCTTTCCTCTCCTCAAAAAGACCCCTCTTCAAAGATAACATAGGTGCTAAGGGAAATCATTTCCCTGAAATCCTCACTGTGTGGAGTTAATGTAAAAAAAAACTTGAATCGAAGTGTTACTTCAATAATTTGGGCGTATCTATCAATAAATGGAGTAAGAAAACTTTACCCTGACCACACTTGGCGTGGAGCATAAGATGATTATTAATATTTTTTGAATTGTCTTCAGTGGAAGTAGGGATGATTTATATGCACCTCCCCAAGCCACGATTCCATATTGTAGTACAGAATGCGCAAGTGCATAATAAATATCTTTTAATATTTTTAATGATACAGTATTCCTAAGCCTAAAAAATATATGAATCAGTTTTCTCATTCTGTCTACTGTGGAATTTATTTGACTTTTGCATTTGATGTTATTATCGATAATTATTCCAAGATATTTTATTTTTTCTTTACTTCTAATATTTATACAGTTTTAGTTACAGGGTGCGATTCTAAGCATTCTTTCGATTCCAATGGATATTTTTTCTTACTGATGGACATTGGCGTTGAACCTTTCAGTCCATTACGATTGCGCAATGCTCATAATAACGGTGACTTTATTGCGCACAGCCATCGCGGTACAACAAACTGCGCATGCTCCAAGGTACCTACATCATACCGCGCACGTTCAGTGCTCGCTATCCACTACTTCTGGACTAGGTGATCTGACACACTTTCTTTCCAAGAGTATAACGTCTAACGGTACCATTAGGCTTCTTATTGTTTCAATGGTATGCGATTTTAACTACTGTTATCTATTAATTAATATATTATTTTTCTATATTCGGTTTGGAAGCTCTTCTTTGTGAACTCTACTAGGGTTTAGGCTCGGCTAATGCTCTGATTATGTCCATCTTATAATGTATGCATAACGTTACCTACATTTACCGGTTTTCTACATACGTTATGGCATTCCTTGTGTTCATATCATCACGTAAATATATAGCGTTATTAATTTGTCGTTAACACTCTTTATTGACACTAAGTTGATGGCACTTTTCTGTTTTTTTATTAAGCACAAACAACTCTCAAATGGTGAGGACTTGTGCCATGCAATTAACATTATTTATTTGTAGTATTTTACATTATTTATTTGTAGTATTAACAGTATTTTTGTTTGGAATTTCGATTTCAACGCAACTATTTTCAGCTCAAAACGTAATTTTTGTCTTGAGCTCAGGAGTTTTGAAATACAGTTTTGCTTGTTCTGCATCTTCAAGAAAACAAGTGTACCACTACGGTCTATCGCCTTTGTGCAAGTTTTTTGTCTTAAACGAACTGTCAGATTTATAAAAAATTTGTGTTATTTCCGCTTTGCAATTAAAGCTCAATAAATTAAATATTTCTGAACGTAGCCAAATACTAAAAACTGTTTTTGAAAGATGATGAAATACGCTTTAAAGTTGTATTATTACAAATAAATATTAAAATTTAGGATGCAAACATAAAAAATTCTAAAAATGGTATTTTTACATTTTTTTATGTTGCTCACGTGTTGTTTTTATGTGAAAACAGTACTAAAATCACGGTTAACGTAAAAATAAACACTTATTTTATTAGACAAATGGAAAATAAACAATTTTATTACGTTATTTTTTTACCATTTCATACAAAAATATTTAATAAAAAATTAACCAAGTCTAACAGCGAGTATGCGTTTTGGCGGGTGAAAACTGTTTTTACAAAATTAGTATTTCTTATCTATTCTACGGACAACTTTGAATAGAGATGTGAAGCGTCGTTTATTATAAATATTCTTCTTTTTATTTTAAGGTTGTCACTAGAACAAAAACGGAGTTATAACCATTTCTGTAGGAACACACGCGTTAGCTTGAAAACGAGCATATTGTACTTGACTGCTATTGATATATTGTCTTGAAAACAAGCTTAGGGGTCGGAGTGGTCAAACTCTTCCAAAGCCGGGTATTAACTATCAATGGCATTAGGAACAATTTAATGGAGCAAATCTAAACTCTTTTTTTATTTTTTCTTTTATACGCCATTGGGGCTTTTACGTTGTGTAAATAATGTTTGCAATTTTTTACACAAGGGTTAGTAATAATTTAATAAACAACAGGTTGCAAAAAATAAATTCTTACATACAGTTGTTTACAATTGATGAAATTAAAAAAAAAATATACATATATTTTTTCACATACTTCAATTATTGTTTTCGTTTGCTAAACTATGTAAGTAAGGAATTGGCGAGTTTGGTACATACATGCTTTGTTTGTGAATGGTGACATTGAAATAGGTCCTTATGCCTAATGTATATGTACTTATTTACTAGAAGATTAAATCAACCAATTCATTTGTATTATGGCCAATCAAGTACTTATCTTTGTAAAGCAAATAACATGTTATTATTAATTCACAGAATAATAATTAAAACTGCACCACTCATACTGGTATAGATTCGTGGGTAGGTAGGAATTTAAATTAAAATCAATACAAAACTGGTTATGAAATGATAATATCAGAAAAATAAAATAAAAAGTTGATTGTTGTTATGCAGTGGGATTAATACAATTGAAATTAGAACCGACAAAGAGTGATAAATTTATTCTTGATTTAGTGGTTTTGTTATTCTTAATTTATTAAACTCAACAGGTTTTATAACCGCTTTTTTTTAAATGTAAATACTTGACACATTTAAAGGCATATAATATGGGCCTCGGTGGGTGCTTTATCTGTGCTGATTCAATAATATAATTTTTTATTGTTTAATTTATAACATTGTTAGAGCATTGAACATAATATTAGGCAAAACAAAATAGTGAAATACATACACACAAGCCCTGCTTATTTATGGGGTACATCAAATACATCTATTATGTAATTAATTATTGTATAAAATTTTGTTTGTAATACACGCATCTTTTTATGACTAATAAAAAAAAACAAATATATATATATATATATATGCATATATTAATTTTAATGAATTTCTACGCCAATTAAGAGTGCTAGCTCTTGCGCTTGGCGTAAGAGTTATTTCATAATTATAACATAATTTTACATAGAGTGTTCAATAAATATAAACTTTAGTACTAGGATGTTGTGACGTTATTTTTATAATATATTTTTTAATTTTTCTATATATGTTTTCTATAATTTTTCTATATAAAAAAAATTATTAGTCATAAAAAGATACATGTATTGCACACAAATTTTATACAAAAATTAATTACATAATAGATGTATTTGGTGTACCCCCATAAATAAGCAGGGCTTGTGTGTATGGCTTGTGTATATGAAATAATATATTTTAATAAAATAAAACTAACGTGAAATAAAATAGAATACAAATGGAGACCAACATTATGAATACCGTAGACAAAAATTTAACTAATTTTTTTTTCTAAATAATGTCTGGAATTGAATTGGTTAAAGTAAGTGTTACACGTTAAATGAGAAGGTAAGTAAAGTTCGTCCCTTAAAACCCTGAAATTTTTAAATTCCCTTTTGTCCTATTCAGATTACGAATGAACCGTCAGTTTTAATATCTTTAATAAATTATAATACGGTTCAACTATAGTTTAATTGGAAGAAACGTACACAGCTTATGGCATTCGAGAAAAACTATTTTGTTAGGAATGTGGCGAGTTACCAATTAGCTAAATTCGCACGGATTAAAAAAATGACACATATAAAATAAAACTTCTTTTACAAATAATTCGTTTGAACTTTACCGTTTCATAACGTTTACTCAAACACGTTGTATAACGGAATGCTTTACTTATAAATACTGACTTAACAGGTAACGTAATATAAATAGTGTTTCTAAAATGATAATTAAGTATTACAACTGTGAATAATGTTTTCAAAACATAACTAGGAACTTGAGCTAAATTGATTAATTTTTAAATTTAAAATCCTAATTACGAATTTTAGCACATTTTCGCATAATCGTCTGCCATGATTATGCCATACATAATTATTGTTAGCTGTGTTTGCTCAACTCTAGGATGATTTTTTTGTGAAAAGTTATTGAAATGAAACTTCTTTAGCACAGTTGTGATTTGAAACTCGAATGAAACAGAAATGGCACTAACAAGAGACAAACACATACATCTATAGGATCTAACCTGTGAAAGAATGAGATATAATGAAACCTTACATACAGTACGCGTCAAGCGGCGGTCATTCGCCGCTTTGATTATGATTTCACTTTTCAAGGCTCCTATTGGTTGAGATTGTTTTGGTGCAACTGCATTCAATATTTTTTATATTATGTTTTCGTTGTATTTTTGCGATGGAACGCGCCAAAATTACTTTCCGGCGTCAATTTTTTACGATTTATCAATGTTTTTCTAATGGGGGGGGGGGGGGGGGGGGGGAGGGGGAGGGGGGTCAGAAATCATGAAATTCGTGTGACGTAATTTATGGATGGCCCCTTATTTGGATTTTATTGCAGAGCGGAAATATTTTGACAGAATATACATTTATAAAGTTTACTTAGATGAGGTGTAAAAGTACAATTTGCATAGTGGCCAAGGAATATTAATCATTTCTTATTTTTACTTTTAAATCATTTTAATTACTTTGTATACCTCTACTAAATACTAGCAAAGAAAATAATTGGGATGAGTACCTACATTTTGCAGTCAAGAACTGAATAATTTTGTAATTTTCTAATATATTTTAAAGTTTAACATCATGTGAATTCTGCCTATAAAAGTTTTCTCTAAAAAACACTTGTCTTTTGTAATGCGATAAATTCAAACTCAATTCTTTATGAAAGCATATATTATGTACCTATATAATACACATTCAGAAAACATAATATTCATACATTCAGAAATCAGAAAACATAAACCTCTCGGCCCGTTCAAAACAGGTATTTTGTAAGAATAATGTAGTTAATCTTTTAATTTGCATTTTATTCGGATAAGGGGTAATCTCCATTGTTTGTAATATTATTTCCTCCCATCTTAAAGGACGGCTATAAAGTGGCGCTATGGACAATTAATTTGCAAATTGCTGTTAAGACGGGCGGATTCGCTCGGCGATGTTATCTGCTTTATTTCCTCCGTCCGAAGATGTTGCGGTCGTTAGAAAACGTTTTTCTAGTCCCGCCGGCTCTTAACCGGTGAGGAATACGAGTGTTCCGCGAACTTAGACAAGTGTTCCGCGGCAGGGCCCGGTATATCAGTTGCTCTTTATCCTTGCTAGAATTCCCGCTCGAATTTAAGCCGCCGCCACCCGAGTTTTTACCGATTTCTTACATATCTCCCTTAAACATTTGAAGTTTTTAAGCTCTTAAAAAAATATATGTTATTTTTGAAGATAATATCTAGACGTGTTCCACGCCGAAACGCAAATTATATGAAATTTCGTATGCTCCGAAAATTATTATTAACACGCTAATTTCACTTATTTTAGCAGTTATATGTATGAAAAATTCACAGTGTTTCTTTAAAAGCTATTTTAGATGTTCCCCACGGGATTTTTGCTCTATTTTAAACGAGTGGTGTTTTATTAAATATTTTCCCAATTTTCGCTTCAATTTTATCGTTTTAAATATTAGCGCTCTCTCTCCAACATTCGTAATTACATATCTCTCCACCTTCTTCTTTTTGAGCGGAGATACGGTGCCTTAAGCGGGCTACAAGGGCTAAACCGGCCGCTCAATCTTAGATAAGCGGTAAAGAAGTTCGCTTTTTAGATGCCGAGGCGTTGACCCACATGAAAATTTAACATTTACGTAAATAATTGAATACATTATTCACTTCTCACTGAAATTTTAAATTACCTACTTTTATCAGTATGGACTTGGATGATTCATCGAGCGTTGAGAAAAATATGCATGACATTAATTGATAAAGGACCGGATCAGACTCAATAAAAAATAGTCTGGTAATTTAAAAAGTTTCAAGGTGAAAACGGATTGATTTTAACGGTTAGTTCGTCATAATTTCATGAATTAGTGCAGTTACGCAAAACTATAACTACACAAAAACTGTTTACAATTAGTGTCCTCGCATAAAGCATCTTGCTGGTTGAAGAGGGGGACTTTATCTAAATCAACTCGTAAATTAAAACCACATAAAAATTAACTACTGTCGTCGACATTTTGAAACATCTCGATGACCGTATTAAAATAAAAGACAAAACGTGTAATAATGGTGATTACGACCTTTACACGGAATACGTGGTAAGTCACGATAAGCTCGACATAACAACCAAGCCGAGCTTAAAAGCAATCGATATACCGGGCTCATGAAAGTTGCTAGTACTGGTTAGGAAACCACACTTGAACGAACTTGATGAAGAACAATAAATTAATTATCATCATAATAAAGTACCTACAAGAACTAAAATATACCTGAAAAACTGACCAATATCTACTACAGACGAATAACAAATACTAAGTAGGAAATATCTTTTGTATTATGCTTTATTTAACTGTAAACTGAATAGAAATAAGTAATTAAATATTTTTTCTTCAGTATATTTATTTCATTTAAATATTAGACCGAAATAATGCTGAAAGCTCAGGAATCTAATTCAATTTGATAAGAGTTATTTTATTATCACTTTTAGAAATGTGTGTACATAATTTCTATGATTTTTTTCTGTCTACTGTTATTTAGGTGAAGGAGGTGTGAATATTTTGTTTGTTAGCTTTGGGCCTGCTGTGTAGAGTTATTGTAAAAAAAAAATAAACTTAGTAATTATGGTGTTCCGCAACTTTTGAAGTGAAAACTTCTTTAGCACTGTTGTGATTTGAAACTCGATGAAACGAAAAAGCGACACTAAAATGGGAAACAAAAACATCTATAGGATTTAGTCTGCGAGAGAATGAGATAAAATAATCAGTCTCCTCTTCGAGCTTCAAAGCCTCCCCACAATTGTCTACTTTAGTTTTCTGAAGGTTTTATTTCTACCGCGTGTGAACTGCACACTTGTATTTTTTCTTATAATCAGAAGTTGTAATGTATCATAATTTGTCTGTGTTTAGTTCTCACATTGCTTTAGTTGTCTATGGGCTCTTTGGGTCACATGGTCTCGTTTACGAGATGTGCCGAAGGTAACCGAAGGTAGGTGTGCGGTCATTATGACCCTAGAGCTTCGTAAACAAACCTAGCTTCCAGTTAGAAAGGACATTAGTCCCCCGAACCGTATTTATAAATTACGATACGTCAATAAACAGTCACTGTGATTCAAAGAACCCAAGTCTTAATAAGCATATTTTAGCACTGACATTGAAAGAAAAGGTTAAGTACTACTGTCCTAGTTCCTGCATTATTACTTATCTGCAAGTTGTATTTCACCGCGGTGCCTTCGCATACTCGTATCCGTTACTCGCGCCACATTTTCACTTTCGGGTTTTGGCACTAAACTTGCTGCAGGTAAATTGCTTGCACTCGGAGATAACTTGTTTGCGAGCCTTCAAACCGAACCTCGTCGAGTTACTTCGGAAACGAATGCACAATAGGATGAACCGTCGGCATCGAGGCGTTTTCTTCGAAATGGACACGTCAGAGGTCTCAAAAGTTGTAAAATAATATACTGATAATAGTGATAACGCAAAAATTCACTTTTGGCCCTGTACCATAAGCCAAAGTTTTAAAAATATTTTTGTTTCTTTACGCTATTACCCCAAGTTCAGACTTTATTTATGGACAATACATTAATGTCATTCATAACATCCTCTAACAACAGCACATGATGTCTACAATGTAATACCCTAAACTTTAAGTTCAGGTTTTAATTAATGAAGACAAAAATCTGAAACAGCAAAATCAGAAAAAAATAAGGTCACATCTAGGACTCAAACCCAGGGCCTACGCCGTTCCGGGACGGAGTCTAAGTTTAGATTTACGGTGTTCAATAATTCTTTTGTCTTTTAGTACATTAAGCCTCAATTACATTAAGCTAGTTTACAAGCTAGTAGCCGGTAAGTTTAAAAGCGGGTGAATCGGCGAGTGAGATTGTCATGATGACACACAAAACTACGCTCAGTAGCAACAGTAGCAGCTGAAATAATGACTCCCGCTCCTCGCAACTCTGTCGACATTTTATAGGAATCTGACAGCTCGTAGCTAGCGCCACACGCTAGCCAATAACGGCGACGGACGAAATCAGCTGTTGGTGGGCCGCCATCTTTAAGCAACCACCAGCGAGTAGCGAGTAAAGTTGACAACCTCTCAACTTTTTTCGTAGATTGTCCACAATCTGCTAGTTAGCAAGTAATACGATGACACTGAGCGAGTTTACCAACAGATAGTAAATTTCCCAGATTTTCCCAGTGAATTTCCCAGATAGTAGCTTGTAAACTCGCTCAATGTCGACGAGGCTTAAGTTTAGATTTACGGTGTTCAATAAATAATTCGTTTGCATGAAAGCGCGACGAAACAATGTAAGTTTTTGTTTGTCTTTTTATACATTAGAAAGATTTTTATTTATTTATTTGTTGATAGCAGTCGGTGATTATATATTTTGAACAGAACCCTTGAAAATATGTGTATAATCTGCATTATATTGTTTATTCCTCCAATGTATGTAGAAACCGTCGAAATGTGAATATTACATACCATTTTCAAGCTTCGCGATGGTGCTAAAAATGTAACTGATCTGAACACTAAAAACGAGGTTATATTCTAAATCGTCATGCGCAACTTTTGAGACACCTGAGAGAAGATTTCAAAATTTAAAAAAATCCCCTCCAAGCGTTGACGGCCGGGCGCTCAGCCTAAAGCACACACTCTGATTTTGAGTCTGCCCCAAATTTGTTGGACCGCACGTAAAATATTTTCTTGGAAGTTTCACTTAATAAGTGCGGTGTGCACTGTACAGGGGGCTGCGGTCGCATCGCGGATTAATTACGGATATTTGGATCACAAAGCTGCGTTTCTCACGGTGTAGCTTTTGTTTAGGTATACGATTTAAAGATGACTAACGAAACCTCAAAACCACGATTATTATAGATTCAACGTTCCGTCTGTTTTATCGGCCACTTCTATTTTACCAATAATTGAAACAATTTTTTTTAATATCAAACGGGTTGATGTTGGGTCGAAGGCCGAAACAGCTACCATGCAACAAGCAATGCTTTTCAACTTGCATCCCCAATTTTTGGAATGTTGTAATACTTTAATCAATTTGGGAGGCGGATATGCCCCGGGAACCATTTATTGGATAACCGAAATCTCTGTCATGGATCACTCCAAGTGATTCGCTACGTTTGGTGTTCATAGGGTGAGGATGCGTGTTCGTGGCGGATGCGCCTTCCCATTTTCGTGTGTGGCGGGCCGGATCGAAAGAGACTGGTTGAAGTCATCCTCTTCTACCGAAGTTGGAGGGATGTATTCATACGTCCGTCACTGGGCACACTAACCCCCAGATTCCTACCCACCCCTCATACCCCTTTCCTTCCCAAAACTTCCTCCTCCCTTTCCTTAAAAATACCATTCCCACAGCATCCTTGAGATGACACAGGCCCCCGGGGAAATTATTTTCCTCAGGACCTCCTGTCTAGAGCTAATGTAAAAAAAAAGTGGGGACGTGAAACATACGAAAAAGGGAAAGGAATATGATCACTAGACATCAGATTTTATGCATTTGCATATTTGCATATGCAAATGCATATAACTCTGTAATTACGGCGATAATGCATATTTTAGCCTTTTTTCCCAATCGTGCATATTTCGTTATATTTTGTGTATATTTCGTTCAATTGTGGGGCCGTAAAACAAGCAGTTGGTCAATTTGACAGTTCTGAGGCCATTGCAATTCAGTCAAGCAAGCTAATATTTGAAAACGCATCCGAATATCACCCTCATCTCAACAAATTTCCACAAGTTAACAGATGCCATAGAAAAATTGGTAACAAAAACCTTCCTCTATTTAAATCAATAGAAATACTGGAAACAATTATCGAACTCGCCAACGACCTTCCCAATTCAATATCAGAAAAGATTTGTAAAAAGTTAGACGCTATTTTGCTTAAAAACCCGAGTCTAGAAGACATGAAAAGCATTAAAAGCGTTACCACACACAGCTATGAAAGCTATAAAAGCGCGAGAAGATATCTGTTGTACCGCGAGCGCTTATGTGTTGTACCGTCACACTACGCTATCAAATATTTTTTCCTACGTTAGGAGAGAAAATGCCATTTCTTTGTACTGAATCTGCCAATTTGTTGACAGTTGTCATCCGCCCGTTTAGGCAGCTCCTTAATTAAAATGACCCCCTCTCCTGTTTACCGTGGAGAGGGAGGCGCATAACTTTTCGCATATCGCCTCAGGAGCGGTTACGGCGTAAGATCTGTATTGCCAATGATTTATCTGCTCATAAAACCGCTAGGTGTGGCAGGTCTGATGGGATTGTATGGAGAGCGATGTTGTGCGTGCGATGATCTTTTATAGCTGTGTGTGGCCCTTGTCTAATGCCTACATCAACGGCACAGGTTATAATAACCTGCCTAAACAGGTATCTCCAGAAATGCCGCCAAGTTTTAAATTTTGTCCAATGACGTCAGTTGATATAGAGAGGTCGTTTTCGGAGTACAAATTAATACTGGGTAACAAACGTCACAAATTTGAGCTAAATAATTGGAAAAATACTTAATCCTATATTGCCACCAAAACTATGCACAATTTTAAGAACTAGTGGTCGCCACCCAATGGTCGAAATTCGACCATAATTAATTTAATGTGTAATGTTTTTTTTAATTCATTTAATTTATTTTTTATGTATAATTTAAAAAAAAAAATTAGCATTCTGCACTCCTTCTCTATATAAACTATAAGTACCTAAGCGAAATTTCATACTCCTCCGTCCGCGCAATTTTCGTAAAAAGGGGTACAAAGTTTTTGCTTCATGTATTAATATACTGATGACGATCGCTATTTTTGTTCCGTATTTAATTAAAATATGTAAAAATAAAAATAGTTTTTTTTATTTTGCATTGTGCATATTTTGGGCATTTCAAGAGTTTTTAGTGCATATGTCGGCCTTTTTTAGTGCATATTTGCATGCATATTTAGTTAGTTAGTGACCGGTTGACCGGTCAGTGGTTGAGTGGGCATCGCGTTTGGGTCCCACCCGGGCGTCCCGTGTTCGATTCCTCGGCTGGCTAAGTCCTCCATCACAACACAAGCAACATTTTCGGCTTTCTGTGGTGGCAGTAGGAGACTTTCAAACATTGTTGGGTTATTCGTAACCCGGGAATGTTTGTCTTTCTTTTTTTTTAAAAAAAAGTGCATATAATCCGATGTCTAATGATCACTAAACACCACAAAAGTCATTTCAAGAACGCCATCCAAAAATAAGGAATTATGATGGAATTATGACAGATGGAACCTTGTTATTCTAAAGGGTCGATTTATTGTTTTTTACAGCATTTCAAAATTTCGCTATCACGAGGCATCTGTAAACGTGACCGCAAATTATCTAACACTTTTCCCTCTACACAAATTTGCAAATAACTTTTACAATAATTGCATTATTATTTGTTATTCTCGATTTCTCAAAAACAAA
The DNA here is from genome assembly GCA_936435175.1 of Glyphotaelius pellucidus. NCBI lineage: Eukaryota > Metazoa > Arthropoda > Insecta > Trichoptera > Limnephilidae > Glyphotaelius > Glyphotaelius pellucidus. The sequence continues at coordinate 2,643,784 of OW386541.1, forward strand.
ACAGCTAAATCAATAATATTACAAAATTACTATCATCCCAAACAATTATTTATTTTTCGCATTTGGCTGCAAAATTAATCAAGCGTAGAATTATTTATTGTAATTTAATTGATTGAAAATGCGAACCACATCTTACGGCTTCGTAATTTAATAATATAAAGTCATGCTGAGTGATTCTTCAGTCTCAATACAATAATATGAATAATAGACTTATTATGATTAGGCAATTGTTGATGCAAAGCTCCACCGCTCTAGTGCTGCGAAAGCTTGATGCGAAAGTAATCTTCGGTCACATAACCAAGCAAAAATAAAATTGTTGGAAAATAATGTCCTCTTTATCTTTAAAAGTTGCTCGGATGCAATTTTTAAGAGACATTAACCAGCGGCCGAGAATTTAAGTTTCGTCGAACGATGATCTTGCAATTGTACCCTTGCAACGGTACAGGGCGGTTTCGATGAAAAAGATTAATTATTCTCGATATCAGCATTTTAACATAATGACTCAATATCGATTTTATGTCATTCAAAATTTGTTTTGATAAATACCCACATTTAAACATGCTCAAACTCGTGATGATAAGACAATTAAAATTATGTAATTATTGTTTGATAATAAGTATTTATAATTTTTCAATAATGTCTAAGCAAAATAAGAATGTGATTTTAAAAAAAATATATTAGTTTGTAAGACCTTAAATAAATAGACAAACGTGAAGTATTTTCATCACAAAACAAGGGTGTGGATCTTTTTTAATGATTTTATTTGATCTAAATTTAAAATTCTGAAAAATAGGTTTCCCAAATAATTTATTGATTTATTTTACTGCATGATTATATGATTTGAAATCTATGTTGTATGATACATAATTTTGTTTGAAAATTTAACAAATCTGCCTACGACCCACGGTAAAACCTTATTGCACTAAAATAAACATATTTTCTCAAAATTTAAAAAATAGCTTCACTAGATAAAAAGTCTTTCTAAATCAATTTATAATATTTTGTGGAAAATAATCAATACGTCTAAAAGTTGATTTAAAAATGACATATTTCCGATTTTGTCTGGTTATTCCCTCTTAAGTCGGAAAATGATATTTCAAGTCTCTCATTTTCTTATTGAATAGTTGAAAAGTGGGGAACAATTTATTATTATGGAGTCTTGTCTCATATGTTTGCGATTAAATATAAAAAAATCCATAGCTCTCGATAGAAATGATATTTCGAGAAAAAATAAATACATTGATCTAGAAATGCCCGACGGAAGAGGCTGTGTAGATTTCAGCTCAATTGAAAAATGTTGAAAAATCACTATGGCGTCTTGTCTTATTTTTTTTTGTCTGTGAAATATTTCAGTGTTCCATCGTTCATGACGGGAATGAAGTTGCGAGAATAAATGAGCTGTATTGAAAAGAGAAATGAGGTGTAAATTGCACGATGCCAGTGCTCACCGTTTACGAGTTAATACTGATTTTCTGCTTTATAGTTAAGGTATTCGCTTACGTGTGTATGTAAATATTGGGGTTCTGTTTTTAAACCTTTTCTCGAATAGGTGATGTAAACATTCGTGATCAGATGATGTTAATTACATTCTACGAGTTGGTGTTTAAACATTCTTTAACAGTAGCTATTAAATATTATCACAGGTAAATTTATTGTTAGCAGTAAGAAAATACATAAAACAGCATAATGTAATGTTTATTTAAGAACCTATGAACGTATTTCATGTCCATCTAAACTTACAATGAAGTAAAGGTCAATGCAAATTATAAATAACTAATAACAAGTCATTATTGACCTTCATCAATAAAAGATTGCAAAAGCCTTTCAAATCACCAACTGATACCTACACTTAAGTCTTTCAGAAATTATTTAATTATTAGGTGGGATGATAAATGTCTACCAGCCTACCAACACAATCCCACATGAACGTTGCAGGTTTAGGTGAGGTGGCATCCAGTGCTTGGATTAAAAATTCCAACCGGATTGTTTGACTAAAATTGATGCAAATTTTAAAAAATCAAAATAATGATGTACTGTGCACCTTCAGTCTATTTGAACCATCTATAATAAAAACAAGGAGACGGGCCATGAACCAATATTGGTATGAAATCTTTCACCCATTCTACTGCAAATCGCCTTTATTCCTACCTTCCTACCAACTGGAACTTTATTTGGCTTGCGTAACTTTATTTGGCTGGCGCTTTGATAGTCCGTGAAGATTGAGCTTAGTTCGGCGACATTAATTTCCTCGCTTCCATGCCATATCTCCCTTTGTTTCTGTAATCTATTCTAAACTATTCCTCCAGTTTATCTATATATATAAAAATTTAGGTTCCGTATGTTTGTGTCCGCAAATTTCGGAAAGTAATCGGTGGATTAACTCAATTTACAGCATTTTATCAGAAGAGTGTTTCTATATAATATAATGGTAAGCTCTGGCGTTATGAAATTTTTATAAAAAAATTACTGCAGCTGTTGCGCGAGTGGTTTGAAAATATATGTATTTCGTATATTTTAGCGGCAGGGAGGGTATGCAGGAGGGGAAGGGTAACGAAGGAGGTGGGGTTTGCGGGAAGGGTGACGAGGGAGGGGGAAGGCGGGGAAGGGAACAACGGGGAGCGCAGGAGGATAAGCAGACGCGGGAGGGGAATGGGGACGCTTAGGAATGGACGTGCAGGGAGAAACATTTTATTTCTTTGAATGGCATTGCAACGCATGCCGGATACCAGCTAGCAATTTATTAATTTTCTAAAATTATTGTTTTTAGAATTCAGAGTATTTTTTGAAGAAAATTAGGTTATTTTAACATCAATTCAGCATATATTTACCCCGCAGCATAAAGAGAAACTAGATCATAAATATAGCACTAGATTCACGCGTAACGACGGGTTAATAGTTCCGAAATTCAATAATAAGTACGGACAGAGAACGTTTGAATACAACATACCGAAGATATTTAATTTATTACCTGACAATATAAAGCAACATAATTCTATGAATAAGGTTAAATATATGGTGAAAAATTGGTTATTGGAAAAAGAATATTTATTTTGATACTTGATACAATTTATGAAAAAATGTTTAACTGTAGATAAAAGATGTAAATTATAACTTTAAATATATTTGTAAGGAATTATAAGCACCTGCTGTCAAGCCAATTGCAATTGGCTTAGCGGGACTGGATTGTTGATTTATAAAATAAATAAATAAATTAAAAAAAAAAAAAAAAAAAATCATTTATCATATTGTTGTTTTTTCTTTAAATATTTCACGAAAATGTACGATAGGGCGACGCTGTGTTTAAATTCCAGTATGTACTGAATAGTGATGTAGATCCCCAGTACCTACCTGCTTAAACCCATCAACGTAAGTAACAAATGAGCCCAACTAAAAACCTCGCGTTCAATTGAGTCACTAATTAAACTTTTGTGTTATGGGAACTTGAACTCGGTACGTGGGATTCGTGAGCTAATCTAATTAGTAATGTTTACCGGATTATGAACAACGCGGAACATCTTTGTTGTTTACATTGTTAATAATAAAATTAATAAGTTTTGTCGTTCTCGTTATTTCGGTTGCGTGAAATTGATCGTGTCCTTGGCAATAAGGAAATTATTAAATAAATAATTCTTACATTTATAAATAATCAGGACATAGTTATATTTAATATTATGTCTTTCATAAGTTTTAATTACAGTATACCGGTAATTTATGTAAATTCCTAGCTGCTTCTGGGTGATTTTCATGTTGCCATATTCATAGTAATTATGTTTTCATATCATTAAAATCCAGATATTTCCGTATTGTTTTTCAAGAAAATCGGAAATAAATTAGTTCCACCAAGAAATGATTATATTATTAGTTTTTAATTAATTATTTCCTGTGCCCTGCACTTCACTTAATTATTTTTTGTACGTTTATATTTAAAATAATTCAAATTTGTAGTATTTAATTCGTAGTATTAAAATAAAACGTGTTTTATATCTTTAATAAATCTATTTGATGTCATTATAACAATGCCAGTCTATATTTTTTCAATTATGAATGTTTTGCTTTTTGAGTTGATTACCATGCATGTGTTTAGTGTTTATACAAAGTGCTAAATATTTTTTCGATAAAATCACCGCCGTCGCTAATTACGTAATTAATAAAAATTATAATTTGGAATGTGATTTGGTCTGTTAAGTCTGTTTATGATGTAATATGTCAAAATGAAAACGTCAACGGCTTTACAGAATGTTAAAAGAATTCGGCTATTTTCTTGGAAATTTTACTTTTGTTATGAGTAACTCTATTATATTGATTAGATTCGATTAATTCCTATTAGTTATTTGCATAATTGTTTTTAACGTTCAATTTAGTTAAAACTTGCAATTTATAATTTTTTCTTGTGAACATTTTTTTTTAGGTTATGTTTATGTTTAAGCATTTATCCATGATTTTGTTCGTATTTATTGCACTTTATTTGGCAAAATGTGCAAATTCAATAACCCAATTATTGGGATAGCATTTTAATAGGTAATCATTTCAAACTCCGACAGTAAACACAAGCTTTGGACAAATACACCACAAATACCAGGCAATAAAAACATTTATCAATCCTCACTCGATACAAAAAATGCAATATTATAAAAAAAATTATAACATTATGTAAAAGAATAAAACATATATGCGTTATACACAATACCAATTTATTACAATTCATACTTCACTATATTATTTAATATATTAACTTATTTATTTAATATATTAACTTATTCATTTAATATATTAACTTATTTAAGTTCCTCATAATATTTGCTGATTTCTTAAATTTTTGTATTTCTTTTCACTACCGCCTTTATTATTGTATTTTATTTTATTTCATAAAATGTGGGCCTCACTAGGTAAACTACCCAGTGAAGCCCATATTCTCAAATAATGTTATAAATATGTAAATCGAATGAATTCAATTTTTAAAAAATTAGGCGAATAATTCAAACATTAAAAGTGAATTCAGTTTTTCGCAAGAAGAGCGAAATTTGTGGTTTGAAAACAATTATCGGAATGTTTTTGTAAAAAAAAGAACTTGTTTCGATGTGAATAAAACGTGTTAGTCGGTTTAGTTGAATAATGGAAAAATAACACCTATCTCGTCATCGATCGTTTGTTCGAGATGCTCTGATTGGCGCCACAAATGTACGCCGAGAAAACACAGCGAAGAAGCACGATCGTTATGTGTAGACTAGTTTAAATAGCAGCGTATGCCGTGATCATCTTGAAAGCTGATGGTGATGACCGAACATGGTTCAATTAAGTTTCCAATCGCTCCGTTGAGCAGTTTTGGAAATCGCCGAGCGCGGTCGGTATCGGTTACAGCTTCGGCTTCAGCTTTGACCACATTCACGGGGCTTTTTGTTTTACATACAAGGAAGTCAGTGCTTATTGCTTATTGCTTACTACTTACCACATTATTACTACTGCCTTCGCTCTTATGTGAATTTCCTGTGTATTGACACGACATGTTTTGCATTCTGTTGCTGTTGTTGCTCGACTCACTCGCAAACCATTTTGCATTCAAAACAAATACCTAATATTATGACAAACTGTCTCTTTGCGTGCTTTGTTTATAAAAAATGAATCATTTTGTTATTTCAAATTGTGCAGCATTCCTTGTGAATGTTGACAGAAAGACAGATATTTATTTATTATTTTAACTTTATGAGTAAAACCTCAAACTGTAATATTTAATTAAATGAAGACATTATGAGCGAAACTCAATCGAAAATCTGGAAACAGAAAAATCAGAAAAAGATATTGGCACCTCTGGGACACGAACCCAGGACCTCCCTACTTTCCGGGTTGAGACCCAGGACCTCCCTACTGTTCGTGTCCCAGAGGTGCCAATATCTTTTTCTGATTTTTCTGTTTCCAGATTTTCGATTGAGTTTCGCTCATAATGTCTTCATTTAATTAGATATTTATTTGATGCACGCACGCAGTCGGGGGCTTTTACAATCATTTCATAGTAGCTTCGTTTTAATAATAAATGTAGAATCTTGATGTGATAGAGGGACCAAACTGGTCCTTAAAATGGTTCAGGAAAGTGGTGGGTGCCCTCGACTGATGCACGCACGAAACTTTCGTTATTTTGCCATAAATGCGGTAAATTTTGTACCCCCATTGTAAATAATTGGCTGCTGAGCTTTTAGCAAGGCTGCATTCCAGCTTGCAATTTTTCACTTATTTTGATTAATTACTGTTTTTCTCAATGTCAAGTTTTAATAACATACTCTTCTTCTATGACTTCATTCATATTAATACCGGTAATTAAAATAATATTTTTGATTTGCTTCCTTTATCTTATCCTTAATTCTTATTGATGTTTATATGCTTGCTCACATAAGGTAATGTTGAGATGCTCAATATTAAAAGTTGGATGCTTTGGGCAATTCTGGCCATGTTTGATTACCGGGACCGGTTTCGGATCTGCCGTGGCCGAGCTCTGAGCCCATTGGCATCCGTCTGAAGTTGAGATGGTTCGGCCGGCGAACAAAATGGCACAAACGTTCTAGACAGCCTTACCCGTTTGAATGGAACGAGCCATATTACCGTTACACCTGGCGGATTCTCGTTCCTAGCTGTTTATCTCTGTTTAGTCTCTCCACCAGCAATCGCAATGGCGATGGCATTGCCGTCGCCTTTTAGCGCTATAGCATGTAGCCAGTAGTGGCACATTCACACGTACTCGCATTGTGTACTGTTAGCTTTTACGTTTTTTTTTCTACTTAATTTATTTTCACGTCTGTCGGCCATTTCTCACACATGGATACGCTGCTGAATTCTAAATGAAATTAAACTGTATTTTATTTGGAATGTCATTAACGTTGCCTGACCTAATTCGACGCAAACAGGATTTTAATAGGTCGCCAAGGTGGATGAGCAGGTTTATTTACTTTATAGCTAGGGCTTGGAATCTTTATTTCGATTTCACTTCAAGTTTTAGATGAGGAATTTATTTTAGTCAGTGGGTTTTCTTGAATCCTTGATGGTGATGTCATACATGTTAAAATTATTATTCATTGCCAAATGTGTTTGTAGTAGTTTTTTTTAAATAAATTTTCCTTGATTACACGGATCTGATATTAGTTACCTAACACGTAAAGCTAACATAATAAGTGTTTATCAAGATGACTCAATGCTGATAGTGTAAGAAATCTTAAAAAAATAACGCTTTTTATATTACCGGCTATCTTATTGCAAATAATATATGTGCCTGATTTATTGTTAGAAATTATCATCGTTGCATTTTGCAAGTGCACACAACGCGTACGACCCATCATATGACACACATTGACTAAAGTTTCTAATTATCGTTGGTAAACTTTTCAATACGAGGAACATTCTGCGAGTGAAACATAAACATGTTTACGTTTATTTATGATTATTTAACTTTCGTAGAAAATATTAGGAATATTTTTCTTCATTCTTCTTAAAAGGAACAATAAATTATAAGTTTAATTAAAAGCACGTTACTAACTAATTCAAAATATTATTTTTGAACTTACTCTTAAATCCATTGTGTCGTGTTGCATTATTGTAGTCAATTGCTGTTTTTTGTGATGTGACCACCACTAAGCTAACTTAGGAACGCATTCCCGACACATTTATTTATCTCGTTGTCATCACTTAAAAAAATACACTAAATATTCTTTCAATCACTTCTGCACCCTATTACAAGGGGTGTTTTTGTTTTGGATGTTTTCACACTAAACAATATTTTTTAAATTTTGTTTTTCTTTTTTTTTCACATTTTGTTTCACCGGTGATGTTTGTTTTCGATTCGGATTTTGTTCGTGGTGGTTTGTTGTCGGAGGTTGTATGTCGATTTGTTGGTTGGTTGGTGCGTCTACCGCCGCGGCTTGTCTGCGACTGAGTGCGGGTCATTGCCGTCATTAGTCGCCCCGCGAAGACTTCCCACGTGGACCGGGTTCCACCCGCCCCACCTCTCGCCCCCGCCCGATCCTACAAAGCCTTCTGTGTTTGTTTTTGCATTGCTGCATACCTCACCTCCTGAGGTTACGGCCGAAGGTTGGCACGCTCGGGGATAAGGGATATACCGATTTATGTCGTTTTCTATCAAACGTTTTGCAATAGGGAATGAATGTTGCCGATCATTTAAAATCTAAATAGAGTGGCTAAGTTGCCGTGTACATCAGCAATAAACGACTGAAAAAATTGTAAAGTGTGCTCAAAATATGAATAAATATGTGGTGAAAAGTTCGTAGTTGTTTGTTTATTTAGTTCGTCAAAAAACAAAATCCCAAAAAAGCGGAAAAAGAGCCTTCACACGGAATGACTATCTTAAGTTAGGTTTAGTGACCCGGTCTACATAGGTTTCCCCATATCCTTTCCCCACTTATCTCAATCTTACGACGTTCACCAAAGAGGGGATGCCATGTCCTATTGACTGTGGACAGTTCACCAAAAATAAACGTATTCTTGGAAGAAAAGCCGAATGAAACAGGTCGTCGGCATTGTGTGACTAAACATTATTATGGCCAAATCACATGAAAACGTTTAGAAGTTCGGGTAATGGGACATTGAACATCTTCGTCCTATATCTTATTCCAATGGTGCTCTACGCAGTGTTCCCACGTCTTCTTTGATCTACGATGGGAACTATTATTTTCGTTACTTCTCATAAGCTGATTAAAAGCTTGGAAGCTGATCTAATTGGTTTTACAGCTGCTGAGAGATTATTAAAATATCTGAATGAAATCCCACGAAGATCTCTTGACCACAATTGATTCGATTAACCCAACCTTCGTACCATTAGTTACCCGAAGGTTCGCCATAATGTGCATTTGGCATATTAGATGTTTTACCCAAACTTCCACGATTTCTAAGCGCGTTATTAGTTACTGAAGGTTTGCCATAGTATGCATTTTGCGTACCAACCGTTCGGTGGATTCGTTCAACCAGCCCTGTTTTCCATGGGTGCTATTAGAGATTTGTCGTTATGCGCATTTTGAATACCAGATATTTGATGGATTAGTTTGACCCTAAATGCCCTCTTTTCACAAATTTTGTTCACTTTACCAGATGTATGGGAAATGCAGAAAACACCCAACCTTCTACGTTTTCTATTAGTTGTCGAAGGTTTGCCATAATATCCATTTTGCATACCCGATGTTTGATTGATTCATTTGGCCCAACCGTTAACCCCTTTCTAGTATGTTTTTAGTATTTTTATTGATTCGTTTTACCCAACCTTCGATGTTTTCAAAGTACTCTGCTAGTTGTTCAAGATTTGCCATAATATGCATTTTGCATACTCGATGTTTGATTGATTCATTTGACCCAACCATTAACCCTTTTCTAGTATGATTTTAGTATTTTTATTGATTCGTTTTACCCAACCTTCGATGTTATCTAAGTGCTCTATTAGTTGTCCAAGATTTGCCATAATATGCATTTTGCATACTCGATGTTTGATTCATTTGACCCAACCATTACCCCTTTTCTATTGTGTTTTTATTGATTCGTTTTACCCAACCTTCGATGTTTTCTAAGTGCTCTATTAGTTGTCGAAGATTTGCCATAATATGCATTTTGTATAGGTACCATATTTTTTGATTGATTCATTTCGCCCAACCATTACCACCTATCAAGTGTACTTTTAGATTTTTTTTGCTTCATTTTACCCAGCTTTCTTCCTTTTCTAAGCGCGCTATTAGATATATTAAGATTTGCCATAAAGTGCATTTTGCAAAATATTTGATTGTTTTGTTTTATAAAACAGCGTTTTCCAAGAGCGTTATTAAATTCTTGAAAGTTTGCCATAATGTGCATTTTGCATATTTGTTTTATTGTTCCGCTTTACTCAACCATAGCCTTTTGCCAAGAGCGCTATTAGATACTCGAAGACTTGTCGTAGGTATTGTGTATTTTGCCTACCCGATATCCTATTCCTATTGGTTCATTTTGCTCAACCTTTCCTGTTTTCCAGACGGTTTGCCTTAATGTGCATTCTGCATACCAGATGCTGCGTCATCTTACCGGCCAGAGGTAGAAATCTCTGAAGGACACGGCTCAGGACGACGATGAACTCGTTAATAATTTATTCAAAACATGTCGGTTTTTACGCGAACTTGTAAAACAACTTTTGTTCCTGGTAAAATCGCATGGCTGTTTTTCTATGTCTCTCACGATGTGTTTTACCTGACTTACGTACTTAATGCTTCAAAGTCATGTAGTGGCCAACCTCTGCGCTAAATTGTAGATAGAGCACACACGATTGAACCATAATGAACCTTGAAACAATAATACAACTTGGCAAACGCCATATTGATGTCGACCGAAACCGGTGTAGGTGGAGGGACAAAGGTCCTAACTGCTCGCGTCTGGAGCCAGTGAGACTATGGCATGCCCGATTGGGGTTTGTTGTGAGGTTGAAGGTAAACGGAGAGGGGACAGGAAGGTGGGGAAGTGCCTGGCTACCTAGTCACCAAACACGGCTAAAGTCATTTCAAGCAACTTTTAAATTATGAATGTTGGTCTTACACCAAGCGATACTGATAGTGTCTTCCACTCTAGAACGTGCCGCAAATATTGCTTATATTATTTTAAAAACGCAAATCAATCAAATAAAAATTATCTGCACTGGCCGGGATTTGAATCAGCAACCTCCGGATCGCTAGTCGAGAGCCTCGACTATGGAGGTCTAGGGTTTGCCATTGTGTGCATTTTTACGAAGAGGTAATACATTTTTTAAATATTTTAATAATTTTAAAATATTTTAAAACATATAAATATTTTAATAATTTTAAAACATATAAATATTTTAATAATTTTAAAATATTTTAAAACATATAAATATTTTAATAATTTTAAAATATTTTAAAACATATAAATATTTTAATAATTTTAAAACATTTTGATCTATTGTAATGTCGGTAGCTTCATCCATAATTTGTCAAAATGTGGTAATAAAATTTATAAAAAAATATATTGATAAACGGTTTCACAGTCACACATCACTTAGAAATGGATATTACTTCTCCAGATTGAGAGGGCTTTTTATATATTTTTTTATTTGCCCAAATCGTTTTGCCACCACAATTAATATCTCAGCACCGAAGTTGGGCAGCAATTTATAAGTTATCAATTCCCCCCCCAAAAAAATATAGTGTTGATCAATCAATTTTAAGATATTGCCACCAGAAATCACATTTACCATCAAAACTTAAGCACATTAACCACAGGTCACAGGACGAAATTACAAAGGCGTGAATTTCACGTACCAATAGAACACTGCCGAGTGGAAGATACTATCAGTATCGCCCTGGTGTAAGACCACCATTCAGAATTGAAACGTTGCTTGAAATGGCTTAAGCCGTGTTTAGTGACCAGATCTGAATAGCCAGGTACTTCCCCACCTTCCTCTTCCCTATCTCCTTCCCCTCCCCACTACCTTCAGCCTCACAACATACCCCAATTGGGGATGCCATAGTCTCACTGGCTCCAGACGGGAGCAGTTGGGACTCTTGTGCGGTATTAACTGTAAAAAAAAAAAAAAACTGCCAGAATTTCGTTCAAACGGAATTACACTACACGGGCAAAATTTTTGGGCATTAAAATAATTACATCTAATGAAATTACGGTGACCAGACAACTCAACAATGTACAACTTCATCACCCCTCTGAAAAATCATCACAAGCGGTGAGGCTGTAATTTGATTAAACAGGTTACGTTAGGCTACTTAAGGGCTATTTAAAAAAAAATCATCGCTTTTAATGACTTTCCAGAGGGTTGTCGAAATACCATTTTGTTGAGTTGTCATAGAACAGAAATTACGGTTACCCGACAACACAGAATGAATTCAACTCAACTTTGAAAAGTCATTAAAAGTGATGAAAAAAAATAGTTAAATAGGTTACGGTAAGTTAGGTTATGAGCTATTTTTTAAGATTATTATAGAGTTGATTCTGAGTTATCGTGGAACCGAAATTACAGACGTCGAGAAAACCTATTTTAAAAAATTTATTTTTCTAATATGAAATTTATTTAGCACACATAACACTCTAAATTTAAACCTGTTTAGAAACAGATTTTCTTTTACTGTGTAATTCTATAGGGTGTAATTTAAGTAGATATGTGTAATTCTTTCCATTTGTAATTTTGGCTGTATGAAATTCACGTCTATATTGATAAACTTTTGTCCTGAAGAGCTCTTCTCTATCTTTTGTGAGATCGAGATAGATCTCAGGCGAGATCTCCTGTCAGATTTGTGTGATTTTCTACGGCTGTTATTTGCTTTTTCTACGGGCCAATGTCAGAATTTCAGCTGTGAGCTGTCACGTATTTTAGTTTAGGTCGTTTTAAACACGAATTCCTGCAAGTATGCATGATTATTTAGGTCCATGCCAACTGAGAATAAAGTCAACTCAACACCTCATTGAAAGGTCATTAAAAGCTACGAAAAAAATAATTTTGCAATAGTCCATAAACCTAACCTAACGTAACCTATTTAACCATTTTTTTTTTCATCACTATTAATGACTTTTCTGAGGTGGTTCTGAGTTGGTTTTATTCTGAGTTGTCCGGTAACCGATTATTTATTCACTTAATAGCCGTAAAAAATCACACAAATCTAACAGGAGATCTCGCCTGAGATCTATCTCGATCTCACAAAGATAGAGAATAGCTCTTCTGATCCTTGTTACAAAAATGATTAAAAAAAATGTATAGTAAATTGCAATTAATATCATCTGGTCAACTTAAAATGTCGCTGCAATTTGATTATCAAAACTTACTCTGGTAAAAACCTAAAAACATACCTTACTCTGGTGCTCATTTACTTAATAGTTTTTATTATTTAATATTTTGTGTTGATAATATCGCTTCGCATCTTAAGTGGTGTCAGTCTATGGAACGCTGATTTTCATAATATTGCGCATTTAATTTAGGCAATTGCCACTTAGGCCACTTTTACCTGCTGTCTGCATAATGGCATGTAATAATGTAAGTAAATATTTGAACACGTTACTAAGCAATTATGCACGTACGTTCATATTTGTATACTTACGTTTTGCACGAATAAATTTAACGTGGTAAAAGATGTGCACGTGAAAATGACTATTAAACAAAAAAAATGTTACACCGTAGAGTTTAAAATTTTTTTTCTAATTTTGAAAAAAGGGATCTTATCAATTTTTTTTTACGATGAAATATTGGATATTTCAAAGCTTCAAAGATCGCTGTTGAAATTAAATCGCTAGCTGAAAAAAATAGGGTTGAGAGAGAAACTATGGACAAAACAGCTGTTAAAATTTCACGACGCCGAAGCTCACCGCTCGAGAGGTCTTGCTGCTTTGTATTGAAGATGACACAATACCCTAAAATATATTCAGAATCTTAACGACGTAAGTAAAGAAGCCGTGTATACAAATTGCGACTCGCGACCCGTTTATTGGACGGACCTACAGTTGAATTTGCCTTATCAAAAAAAGAAGAAAAAGAAAAATAATGTGGGAATCTTAATGACGTAAGTGAAGAAAGCGTGTAAACAAATGTACGCCCGCGGCACGGCGTATTGGACCAACGTAGGGTCGAATTCGCCCTAGCAGGCCTGGAGATTCGACCTTTCCGCCGGGCTCATTTTAATTAATTCTGAAGAACGTGTTAAGTTAACTAATATTTAAGATGTTTCTAAATGAATCCCTCCCGAAGTTATTAATTCATCGTCTAGAAAAATAAAATCTGGTACTCACCGCTAAATTTACAGTTATATACGGGAAATAGAATTTTCAAACAATTCTACGTAAAATATATGAATGGTGATATATATTTTTTATTAATCTTAAATATAAATAACTTACATCCCCGGGTCGCGGTTTGAAAAAAAAAGTTATTATGTTTACGAATTCGTCAGAATTTATTAAAATGTGAGCCTTGAGCAAACCCTCAATATTAGGGTATTTTACCGTCTTACATGACCCAAATTGGTAGACCTACTCGCCCTGGAGTAGATCTACCAAAAGACCGGCAAGTATCGCACTGGTGAAAGACTCTTCAGAATCGAAATGTTGCTAAAAGTTCTCATTAGTCAGGCACTTCGTTAACTTCCTTGTCCACATCTTCCCCTCCTCAATCCCTTAGGCCCACAACATATCCCAATTGGGGGTGCCATAGTCTCAGTGGCTCTGGGAGCAGTGTGCGGTATTCACATAAAAGAGGTCTTCTAAAATATTATCAATATGATTTTTATTTGACACCAGAGGAAAGAGAGCAGTTTGCCTTATGTGGTTTGTTTGTTTTTCTTTTCTTTATGAATATCCACAAGGAAAATATCTATAAAACTGTTCCTAACATGAAAGTTCTGAAGCAAAACAATTTATTGTTTTTAAAAGTAATTCTACATCTCGAGAGATCATCGGAAGCAATAACCGTATCTATCCGTATAGCGTGGGCCACAGTCCCCAGTAGTACCTACTATATCAAAATATAACTAGACGTTGGAAAAACCAGCTAGATGCCATCAATGCTATGGGCGTAGCCAGGTTTTGGTTTAGGGTGACGCAAAAAATAAAAATCTAGAGTAGGTACCGAAAAAGTAAGCTCCTACAACATATTCATGCTTTAGGATCTTTGAATGCAAATAATGTGAACGGAAGAAGAAAAAACCATCATATGAAGTGCTGTAAATTTGAAAACGCGACTCGGTCGACAATCCCAGAGGTCATGCCGTCATGCATCGGTCAGCCAGGGTGGGGCAAACGCCCCACCTTGCCCCACCGTGCCTACGCCCATGAACAATGCCCAATGCTTAGACGACCAGAATTTGCTTTCGAATGAACACCGTAAGTAAACTTTAAAAATCATTAGTGATTCAGATTTAAATCTGTCAAATATTTAAATAAAAGAAATAAACATTTCAAATAAAGTCAGTGATTGAGTGGGCATCGTGTTTGGGTGTCGCGGGCGTCGCGTGTTCGATTCCTCAGCTGGCAAATTCCTCCATCACTGATATGACTTAAGCAATATTTTCGGCTTACTGTGGTGATAGTAGGAGATTTTCAAACATTGTTGGGTTATTCGTAAACCGGGATTGTTTGTCTTTCTTAAAAAAAAAAGAAAGATTAATTCATAAAAAAAATTGTACGTACTTTATCACATACCAAATGTGATTTATACTTATCAATTCCAATTTGTAAAATTACGACTTCTTTGAACTTGATTAATTTTACGCACTATGCAGGAACACAATTAGTGAACGATATTTATATTATAATATTTGCATTAGTGTCAAAATTCAGATAAGAAATCGCGGAATACTTTTGTGTGGACAAAATGCTGCCCGGTTTCCTCTTAGGGGTTAATGGGTGGCATTATCGGTAGGCCTAGGCGACTTGCCAACTGGAGCGGGACCCGCGAATTTCTTCAGAGAAGTTACTGCGACAAATACTATAAAAGTCGTGCCCAACGAAAGCAATATCCACAATAATACTAGGCTGACCCGGAAAACGAAAGTCTCCAGAAAATAAACACAATAAAGCAGCGTTATGGAGGCACTTATCGGAGGACACAGCGTGACGAATTTGTATTCTTTCCTGTGACTATTTCTTTTCCACCAGCCATTCTGGCATACTAACTTGTACTACATAAATTATTTGTGACGATATTATGCCATC
This sequence comes from Glyphotaelius pellucidus, assembly GCA_936435175.1. NCBI lineage: Eukaryota > Metazoa > Arthropoda > Insecta > Trichoptera > Limnephilidae > Glyphotaelius > Glyphotaelius pellucidus. Next base: position 2,659,459 of record OW386541.1, read on the forward strand.
AAATTTATTAATAATGCCTAAATAAAGTATGACGGAGTACATTTATTTTATTTATTGGAGCCCATAAAAATAAAGAAAATAAAAACTTTGCATTTTCAAAGAAACCAAAATTAGTTCAAATATACTTTATTGCATATAAAATTAAAATATTATAAACAAAGCGTGTAGCTTATCTAACCTAACCTAACCTACAGAATTATATCACAGGCAGAATAAAGTGATAAAACCACACTCATTTAAGAGTGCTTAATGCAGTGGTGACCGCAGCGTTCCAGCACCAAACCCCACTCCTGAGTAGCATATTTTTTGAAGTTAATACTGTAAACCGATTCGTCATAAAGATGAATCTAAATACTATAGTAAATACTATTTCACGTATGGCTTCATCAACGAACGCATATCACAATATAATAACCGTTCTTTCATTTTATTTACATCATTATATTTTCTTTGCGTTTTTTTTTGCATCACTTAGGTACACTTATTAAATTATGTAGGTTAACTGGAACGCCCTGATGCAAAGCTGATTTAATTCCATTAGCAAATGAATTATCCTATGAACTTTATACACAAACTCCCTTTGTACACAATGCTTTTAAGTGATATTACGTAGATTTTTAATTAGCATTTATGTTTTCTCTGAATAGGCTTTCTTCATCATATATTACTTTTGCTAACGAATCTACTGTGGATAATTTATGCATAAATGAACAATACGCACATAAATACATTTACAACACTTGTCAAGTGGCATCGCGGTGGCTTTCAGTTCTGAGACCACTTTTGCCTAAGATTCTGCCGAGAAATTTCTCTGCTTGTTGCACTCTCTACAGCGGGCCCCGCGAGCCCTGGGCCGGGGGACCCCGCCATGCCCTGGCACGCCCCCGGTGCAAGGCTGACCTATTGTCCTATTTGTCTACACTACACTTGTTGATCGTGATCTGTGATTTTCCATGGTCCTGCCACTGAGAGCTCCGTGGTACTCTCTCTTTTTGTGGTGTTTATGAAAAATAGTTGGAGGTTACAATGGAAGTTATCAGCGAAATGTCTCAACAGAGTTTCTTAAACTTATTTCGCTCACTGCTTCTTTTTAAATATAATATGATACATGAGCGCCGCCTTTACCCCTCATGAAAAATATACGCCCCATCTTACTAATAGTTAAAAAAAAATGTGGCATAACAACACATTTTTTTTTAATAATAAATAAATTTGTCGAGAAAACATTTTTGTTGAGTCATTGAAAATCCAGGCTACAAATATGATGTTCATTTTGTAAGTTTCCTTGAATAACAAAGCACAATATGCCACCATCCCCTGTATATCACCCATATCACCCATTTTGGGAATTTCATATAATATCGATATCACTCACTTTGGGAATATCATATAATATCGATATCACCCATTTTGGGAATATCACTTAATATCGATATCACCCACTTTGGGAATATCATATAATACCGATATCACCCACTTTGGCAGTATAATATAATATCGATATCACCCACTTTGCGAATATGTATAATAAAATATCGATTTCACACACTTTGGGAGTATCATATAATATCGATATCATCCACTTTGGGAATATCATATAATATCGTTATCATCCACTTTGGGAATATCATATAATATTGATATCATCCACTTTGGCAATATAATAAAATATCGATATCACCCACTTTGGGAATATCATAATTATAATATTAATTTAGATATATATTCCTAAATATATTATAGGAATATCATAATTATAGTATTAATATTAATATAGTTTGGATTTACGCCAGGTAGAAGTACTCTTTCCAACTTAATTATTTATGAACATTTTATAAACAGTGCTTTTAAAGAAAAAAACAAGTAGACACTGTTTATACTGATTTCAGTAAAGCATTTGATACAGTTTCCCATAAAATCTTAATTTGGAAATTAGGAAAGCTTGGTATACGCGGCAATATATTAGCCTGGTTTGAAAGCTATCTTACTGGAAGACAACAAATAGTTAGAATTAAATCCTCCCTGTCAGAAAAAATTAATGCAACAAGTGGAGTTCCACAGGGTTCACACCTTGACCCAATCTTATTTATCTTGTTTATAAATGATCTTACAAAAATATTTCACGATGTATCTATCTTACTTTTTGCTGTTGACCTCAAAATTTTTAAAATTATTGAAAATATTTATCATTGCAACATTCTTCAAGATAATATCAACAAATTGTTAATTTGGTGTAAGGAAACTAGACTTTATTTAAATATCTCAAAATGTCAAATTGTTAGATTTTCTCGAATAAAAAATCCAGTGATATTTAATTACAACATTGATAACAATGCTCTTGAGACATTAATTAAAGACTTGGGCATAACTTTTCAATCAAATCTTTCATTTGTCAACCACATAACAGAAATCTGTAATAAGGGCTTAAAAATGTTGGAGTTTAGAACTAGGCTAACTAGAAACTTTAACAATATAAAGTGTATTAAACTGTTATATTTTGCTAATGTAGAAGCCAACTTGAGTACAATTCTCCTTTCTGGAATCCTCGTTATAATATGCATGTACAAGTTGAAAGAATACAAAATAAATTCTTACGTTTTCTAAATTTTAAAATGGGTATTCCAGCAATTATGTTAAACTACAACACTATTTTAAACGATATGAATATGCTTAAATTGTCAGACAGAAGAATTATCACTGACTTGGTATTTTTATATAAAATTCTAAATGATTTAGTTGATAGTCCGGTATTGCTTGAATTGATAAGCTTCCGAATTCCACTTCGTAATACTAGAAGTCAGGATTTATTTCAGTGCAGAAATTCTGGGACTAACTGCCATATGTATTCCTCTTTGCCCAGAATACTAATGGAGGGAAACAATTATACCAAGTCGGTGGACATCTTCAATTTATCTTTGAATAAATATAAAATATTGTTATTGAGGCAGTTCAGTTATGTACAATAAAAATGTATTTTTCTAACTATGCTATATATGTAAAAGCCCCGAAAAAGAGCGTTTATTAATAAATAAATATCACCAACTTTGGCAATGTAATAAAATATCGATATCACCCACTTTGGGAATATCGTGTAATATCGATATCACCCACTTTGGCAATATAATAAAATATCAATGTCCCCACATTGGGAAAATCATATAATATCGATATCACCCACTTTGGGAATAACTGGTCTACAAACCAAAGGGTACTTTCATTTCTCTGGAGTATTATTACATCCAATTGAGGTATTTTGCGATCGGTTGTTAGCAGAATTCCATCCAATTAAGATTGTAACAATATAGTTAATTTTATTCGAATCAATTATTTATAATGTTGTGGATTGAAGGCTTTGTTTGGACGCAATTAACTTGAACATTGAAGATAATTTCAACCAGGAAGAATTCCTGAAGTGTTCATAATATTATTTATTTATTCGTTAAGAATATTTAACGCTTTCACGACCTTATCCGTGTTTTTGTTTGTTTTAGCAACCTTGAGTTTTCAAAATCATAATAATATTACCTATCTTTAAAAGATATATGAATTAAATCTGTTTTTGCGATACCGCACATAGGGTTCATTTACCCGGAGTTAGTGCACTATGGCATTTCCATCGTTTTGGATAATGTTGTGAGACCGAAGAAAGTGGGGGCTGAAATAGGCGAATGTGAGGTTAAGCTGTATGTTTCCACTCTGAATTGTTGTCTCAACATCTCAATAGTATCTCCAAATTTCGATTCAAAACGAGGTTTACAGAATACAACAAATATGTTTTTCCAATTTATTGGAATAAGTTTTGAAGGTTATAAGTATTTACAGCAATGTAATATTTAATCATTGAAGACGAAGATAATATTAATAAAGCTAAACGAAACAGAACAAGACACAGAAATTAATAAAGGCCGATCGAACCCCGGACCTGGATAATTCTCTTACCACCGAAATATTGAGATCTTCGATCATATTTCAATTTAAAAATTACCAATTTTACCCTCAACTATATCAGTATTCTCAGTAGTTTTAATTTATTTTTTGTGAAATAACTAATTTATTTGCACTCGGACCCATAAGCTTGTTTTCACGATAGTATAACATTACCAGACGTATGTATGACGTATGAGGATACCGGACTTATTAAAACCATCATCATCATCATCATCTTCATCCCCTTATCCTATTCGGGTCGGGGACCTTCGACCAAGTATGTCAAGGTCAATGTCGGGGACCCATTGCATCGACAAGGCTCCTTCATAGGTCCCTCCTCCAGGTCCCCGTCTTGTGCTGACTGTTCGGCCTCCGTCCATGGCAGTCCCATCCTCTCTTCACATAGTTTCTGGAGTTTCCTCGCCCAGCTGTGTCTGGGGCGGCCCGCTGGACATCTACCCTCTGGAATCGCACATAGTATCTTCCTCGGAATTCGGTCATCAGGCATTCTTAGTACATGCCCATGCCCAAGCCACCTTAGTTGCGATTTTTATATGAAGAGTAGCAGTGGTTCAATGTTTAGATCGTCTCGGATCGTCGAGTTTCTTATATGATCCCATTTCGTAACCCCTGCCACTCCTCTACCTCATTTCGACAGCTTGAACTCTAGAGCGCGTTCGTTCGCTTAGCATCCATATCTGGTGGCCGTAAGTGAGCATCGGCCGATATACCGTTTTGAACACTGCCATCTTTGTGTTGATACTGAGCTCGGTTTTCCTTATCACTGGACTCAACACACCGCTTGCTGCACTAATTTTTCGATCAATTTCTCCGTCTTGCCGTCCATCGCTGGAGAATTCAACCCCGAGGTATTTGAATCTGTCTACCTGTTTCACCTTATTAAAACCATTTTTGTTTATTCTCTATGTAAACTCACGGCCCCTGGATCCAGAACCAAAAAGCTTTCCGTTCTGCCATGGTGGTATTTATAATGAAAATGTAAATTTAAAAGGTGTAAACAGGGTGTTAATGGCGTACTTGACTAATTTTAACCAGTGATTCCTGACATTTGGATTAAAAAATGTTAAAGAAATTTTGGTCTCCGATGACATTTTTGCTCAACTTAACATTAAACACTCGGTAGGTATTAAATAGGTTGGGTTGGGATGAGGGGTTGGGCGGTTACTCGGTCGAGTAACCAGTGGTGACATGTAGATTTTTTTTTGTTGTTTTTTTTTTGAGGAAAAAATGAAAAAAAAGTAACTTCAAAAGTAACCAGAGACCTAAATTTCATTTACATTTTTTGCTCCAAAAAATGTCAGGAATCACTGATAAAAGTAAGTCAAGTACGTCCCTGATCACCCCGTATATCTATTGTGTTATTTATTCTATGTTCGCGTATGCTTTGTCACGAGATCAAATAAACATTATCCAACACTATTCACCATTTTGAGGAAGCGTCTGAAAATTTAATATCCGTTAATAGCCGTTTTAAATATCATTTTATTGTAGAAAAAGACAAGTTTCTTAGGCGATGACCTTAATGCATCTTGGTAGTGATAATGGCCATTGCAACCAGCCGGTGCGTAGTCCGCTGAGAAATGTATTCAGCCTTTAGTATACGGTGTCCGGAAACTCGTTCTACAAGCGGGAAGCTGGTGAACGTACTCCGACTAAATGAGTTCAAAGTTGAAATTTTTTATGTAAAATTTGAAAAACATAAATCGGTCGCTGGGGGATTTTAATATCAGCAGTTTAAAACTCGGCGTCCCGAATTTCTACCAATTTATAACACTCTTTCCTCGAATACTTTAAGTTTTTAAGCTCTTAAAAAAATTTGTGTTATTCTTGAAGATAATATCTATACATTTGCCACGCCAAAATGGTAATCATACGAAAATCCCTCGGTAGAAAAAAATCGCAAAGTATGCTCCGAAAATTATTATAAACACGCTTTTTCTGTTATTTTACAAGTTATGAAATGTATGAAACTCAAAATGTTTCTTTAACCAACTAATGAACCACTCCCGAGAAAAATTGCACACCCGAGATAGCTCGGGCAATTAGTATTAATTTAGCAAAAATGTGTTTTTTAATTTTTTAATGTTAACTGAAGAGGTTAAATGCTACTTTAGACATTTCCCACGAGATTTTCGCTCTATTGTAAATGAGTCGTGTTTTTTTTAAACGTTTTCACAATTTTCATTTAGTTATATCGTTTTTAATATTAGCGCGCTCCCTCTAACATTCGTATTAACATATCTCCCCCTTTTCTTCTTTTTGAACGTTTACTACTGGGCTTTAATATCTTTCAAAATGCGTCAAAGCCTAGACCTAGCTCCAAAATCATTTTAACCCCTTAGTTGCTCGAAAAAATAAGGAAAATAGGAAAAAAATAACAAAAATAGGAATGCTATAATCGAAAAATAGTATTTTTTGTTTCTCTATATGATGTAGATTCACCGGTTTCTCGCTTGTACTACGAGTTTCCGGACACCGTGTACACCGTAGCTGACAAATGCTACTATTCAAGATCGTATATATTTATAATCTCTTTGAAAACTTCACGGCATTGTTGAAGCAAAATTGGCATCAATCAACGACAGTTAAGGCTTCCTTAACTCTTATAATGTGCCGTAACTTTATTGCTGTGTTATTTATGCATTATTAACGAAAATCGTTAATTACAGCACTTTTTTCACACAGTTTATAGTATCCGACAAGATAGATATTATAACTACATATTATACCGAAAAAATAAAATGCAGCTTCAACATTGGCATATCAACTGGCAGGGCGGCAAGTGATGAAATTAAAAATAATAAAATGCTAAACTTTAAACATTTCGACGCTATTCATACCTTAATTTAGACAAGGATGAGAAAATTAGACCTGGTTGTAAAATGCTGAATAACTAAATAAAAAGTTGACTAGCATCCTTGGGTTGGGTACATTATTTTATATGCCACTAGCTGGTACTCGGCATGCGTTGCAATGCCATTCAATGAAATAAATTGATTCTCCCCGGTTGGCCTTTCCCGTGCGTCACCGTTCACCTCCCGATTCCCCTTCCCCTCCCGCGTTCCCCTTTCACCTTCCTCGCTTTTCCCCTTCCTTGTCACCCCTCCCGCAAACCCCACCTCCCACTCCTGCCATTCCTTCCTGCCGCTAAAATATATGAAATACACACTTTTTTATTTATACAAATTTCATAACGCTAAAGCTTACCATTGTATATAGCCTATAGCATTCGCGGGCGTGTGCACAACAAATCACCAAAGTTTCATCGCAATCGGATGAACGGTATGGCAGCGCATAAAATACGAACAAACAAACAAATATTGATTTTTATATATAAGATAAGGTCGGCGAACATCAGGTAAAAATAATATGTATAGTAGATTGGACGCTAACCACACTACAAAATTATGGTAACCGGACAACTAGGAATGAAATCAACTCAGAACCATCCCAGATAAGCCATTTAGAGTTATAAAAAATATATATATAAAAAATTGGTTAAACAGGTCATGTTAGGTTAGGGTTATCACCTAATTTAAAATATTTTTTTTCATAGCTTTTAATGACTTTCCAAGGAGGTGTTGAGTTGACTTTATTCTCAGTTGGCACGGAACCCAAAATTATATAGGTTATGTTTAGAATCTCTGTATACTTATATATTGGAAATATTATTTAATTTTATTTTTAAATAGCTCCACACAAGAGGCACCAAGGAAAAATCCCTCATCTAGGAATATGTAGGGATCTCTAGGAATAAATTTGTCCAGGAGTGATGGTCGTGTGAAGCCATCCCTCCCATTGCGGTCGAGAGAATCGGGCTGGAGAGGTTTAGGTTAAGTCTCCCTCAACCAGTCTCTCCCAATCTGGCTCGCCACGCAGTGCGTGGGCAAACGCATTCGCTACCAAGATCTAGACAATCCCCAACTCACCCCATGCACCGAGCACCCCTCCTAATCCACCAAAAGTAGCGAACCACCTGGGGTGACCTGTGGCAGGAGTGTTGGTTATCCAATAAATGGTTCCCAGGACGGCGGTACCCATATCTGCCTACCAAACAAGGGAAATTTAGTGCCGTGCATTGTCATACCGAAAATTAGTGAAATACACGTTTAAAAAATAAGGAATCTTTTGTTGCTCTTTTTAAAATCCGTAAAAAATAGGTTCCTGACATAGGTTTCTTTCTTACGTTCTTGTTGATAGGGAACCCCGGAGCTTGCCGCTACGCCTCTGTGAGTTCAACACCGTTTTTTATAGTTATTTTGATAATAGCATGTTGTATGGTGGGCAATACCGTACTTTGATGTTCATTATAATTGCTGACTTTAAGTCTTTAAACGGTATTTTTTTACTGTTTCGGTTTTTACGTGTTGATTGGAATATAGGTTCAGATCACGCTGACGTGAGAATAAACCCAAATTTTGTATGGAAAATCTAGAATTTGGTTGGATTTATTGAGAAGATTATATGAACATCTTGAAATGTTCGTAATCGCGCACGTTGATTGTTGAATTAACAGCCACCGGTGATTTGAAGTCGCGGCTGTGAGAACGGGTATTTATCTCGACCTACATTATGTTACCCGACAGAGCGCTGTGATCATTAGGTCATAATGATTATTGTTCAATAATTCTTATTTCTTATGTAATTCATTGTGGATGAACAGATGTTCGTGAAGAGCGGAATCTTAAGTGTAGTTTAAACGTTGGAGGGGACCCCACCACTTACCCAACGGCGTTATAAGGAAACATATGGTTTCCTCCTTCACCGCACACGTCAAGACTCTATTTTTTATTGAACGAACTTACATTTATTTGAACGACTCTAGAACTTCCAATGTCCATGCATACGGGGTTAGTAAGCAGCATGCAAGTATATATAATAAGCGTAGTTTAGTCATTTTTCATGAAAAAAGAAGGGAAACAAAGGAGAATACTCATTTTTATTTTATAGGTGCTATAAGATTTTGAACTTCCTACAGCCAGTGGGTCTAAAGCTTCCTCAAATTGGGGACTGTTGTGAGCCTGATGAAGAAGAGGGAAGGACAAAGTGTTGGCGAAGAGGATCGTCTATTCTTATAGCACCTGGTTATTCAGCTCGTTTCAAGCACAATATATTCGTAGTGATAGTAGATATTCAGAAGATATTCGTTCTGGCGATGATCCACCCCTCCATCAGAATCGTAATATTGCGTTGTTTGAAATATCCTAAGCTATGTTTAGTGACCAGACCTGAATAGTTTCCTAACTTTCTTTAGTTTCTGCTTCTCCTCACCCACTGCTTTTCACTTACAATCCCAAAAAATTGAAATTTTACATCTACTTTAGCACGAATGTTTTCACTTTTTGTACGATTTGTATGAATCGGCGAACAAACAATTTACAAACGAACACACGTTGTACCTCTACGCATTAGTTCCCTTACATTGCATTTTCCAGATGCACTTTCTTTTTTACATTGAGTTCATGCAGACAAGTGAATTACTCTTTGATTTTCTCCAAATGCCCGAAGCGCGACGACTGTGGATGATTTTCAATTCAATACGATGATTTAATGTAATGTATCGACAGCTATAATGATTTGTAGTGTAACACAGACTTCTTATTTTTTTAATTGTATATATTAGTTCATATCCCGGGGTTATTTAATGCCGTATGTACTAGTTAATATTTTATAAGTAGCAGACGGAAAGTAAATGAATGTAGGTGTACTTGATTATAGTAGTATGGTGCTCTTCATTTTATTTTAATTGCTTCCCCCTAAACGCAGAACGAGTAGAACATCGTTCGGAAGTGATTGATCAAGGAAAAATTGTTAAGATTTTCTTACTTTCTGTGGGCTAATAGCGCTTTCGTTTGTAGTAAAAGTATGAATTTCATATAATAACTTATTAAGAGAAAAAGTTGTTAACAGGATGCCATATACATTCTTGTTATAGAAGTGAAACGCGGACAGTAAGAAAGCATTTCCACGTCCTTCCGCTCTGCCATTCCATAATGATACATTGACATTGACTTTCCACTCATTTTAGATTAGTTAATTATGTTAATCATTTTTAAAATTGTTATTTGTCCACAGGCTGATGGAAGGCTTCCCGAACTCTCGAACATCTCTGTTGCACCAAAAGCTGCAAATGCTAAACGTGTGTATTGACCGAAGGAAGGCCCGAGACGCTGCTAGTCTACAACCCCTCGCCGGAGTGGCGGAAACTTCGAGCGATTCAGAAGACGAGTTCTACGAATGCAGTGACGATGAAAACACCAGCGATTCCGCTTCGGAAAATAAGAAGGAAAAAACTTCCTTGTGGAATCGCCCAGTGGGAAGACTCGCAAAGTTTGGTAGCGAAAAATTGCTGGAGTCCGGGGACCAAATGTATATTCCGGTCACCCAAGAACCAGTTCCCAAGACAGAAGACCAACTGGAACAAGATGCCGAGGTCATGCTCACCTTGGAGACGGGTCCAGACCGCTCCCAGACTATTGCCAGAATCATGAGCGCTTCTTTATTATCGGATATGGAGTCATTCAAAGCCGCTAATCCCGCTGCAATATTTGAAGATTTCATCCGTTGGTACTCCCCTCGAGATTGGATCGAAGAAGAAAATGCCGAAGAGGAAGGAGATAAGAAAGGAAAGAAGAAAGGACACCTCAGCACTCGCATGCTCATCCCCAACAACATGTGGATTGACGTGTGGGGCTCCGCTAGACCGGTCCCGGCGAAGAGGCAGAGAAGACTCTTCGACGATACCAAGGAAGCCGAAAAAATTCTACACTTCTTCGAGTCGAGGAGCGTTTCCCAAATAGTCGACCTGCTATTACCGTCCTTGACTCAGGCCGTCATAGAGAAACTGGGGCAAGAATGCGAGAACAAGACGGAACTGCCGCAGTTGGAGGCTCTGTTCGAGCGGCTCAAGGTGTGCGCCATGAAGGTCACGCGGGAGAGAGCGGAAGCCGACAAATACAACACGCTGGCCGACCAAATATACGCGATGGAAGTGATGATATCGCGCCTAATGTCCATGCAGATGAAACTAGGATACCACAAGGAAAGAGTCGAAGATGTCGAAGTGAAAAAGTTCTTTACGGATCTAGTCATGATTATGGAGGCTCAGGTGCCTGGGGCAGGTAGGAGCCAATTAGGCGGTAGGGTGGCTCAGCTATTCCGCGAAGAGCGTGCCTCACCTTCTCCTTCCGGGCTGGGTTCGTTCCCCCCTGCGGCCCCCTCGGGCTCCCGCAGCAAGCCCGGCTTCCCCCCGCCTGCTGAGAAGGAGTTCGTGCTCCGCGTGATGGCGCAGCGCCCCGCCGCGTGCTCCGCCCCCGCGCCCCAACTGATGAGGGCCATCCTGAAGCCCAACTCTTACCGGATTCTCGGGGCTTTTACAGAAGATTGTATATTTAGTTAAGCTGCGTGTTTAAAGTTTATCAAACGTGGTGCCTATCTTTTTTTATTGTCTTTCTTAGACTGGAGTACTACTAAGGTTTGAGTGTGCATGAAATGGGTTGTAAAGACAATATCTAAACTCAAACTCAATGACCATTTAGTCCCAGTAGAAAACGTATATAGGCAATGGTCATTGGCTACAAATAATACCGATTTCATAATGCCTCTTTGTCGTCGGAACCTTTAATTTATTATGATTCATTTTCATTCAAAATCGAATTGGAAAAACGTGCAGAAAATAAAATGTGGTTTGGTGCGACCGTCATTCTATTTTATTTTCTTTCAATTAATTTTAATAGTTTAAAACAATATCTCCATCGGTAGCAAAAAAACCTTTCGTAACATGCGTTAAGTTCTTCGAGCTCTTTGATTATATTGTTTAATAATATCGTACATTACGGTATTTGCTATGAAGCATTTTTAGAGCTATTATGATTGAGCTTTTTTGATACGCAAACCTAGTTTTATTATACTGTATTCGTTTGAGTAATTTTAAAAGAAATACCCTACAAAACATCATTTTTTTCACGATAATAATAATCATCATAGTTTCTGCAAGAGTGCGATGCAAAAATGGATTTTTTTAAATAAAAAATTATATTATTTGTACACAGAAGAGTACCGGGCCAATCTAGCCCATTGTTATTTCAAAATAATGAGTTGTTTTGGGTGTTTTTTTTTTTTATCGATTTTTAGACCACCGTCCGTGTTATTGTGGTCAATTGTTTATTGCGAAAATATTGTACTGACCAATGACTGATCCTTCCGGAGGATTTGTTTTGGGATTTTTAAGAGAGCAGAAATAAATGTAGTTAAAAATAATTATAATTAATTTAAATTTAATTTTTTAATCGAGTTTCTTGCAAAACGTTAAAATTAGTTTAAACAATAAAAAAAATTGTATACCTAATAATATTCGTAATTTTTTAACTGTTACGCAGCTAATCGATGGAAATCTACCAAAAATGCTTGTAGTATGAAATATTAACGAAACATATTATATGATAATATTTTCTAAAATGTGATAGATTAATTTCTAGGTTTGTAGAATTTTATATTTATATCTACCTTTTACTTGGTAAATATGCATGTAGTGCGCAGTATAGAGGCCTATTCGCATGAAGTCGATATTCGCTGCCGCTGCGGATGGCGAAAACCTATGTAGTGGGTGTGCGGTATTCTCACTAACCATATTGTAAAGCCTCGATTACATTGAGCGAGTTTACCAGCAGATAGTGAATTCGCCGGCTAGTAGCTTGAGCGAGTTTACAAGCTACTAGCCGGCGAATTCACTATCTGCTGGTAAACTCGCTCAATGTAATCGAGGCTTTACTAACCTAAGCGGATTTCTCTTCTGCTGTGCGCAGCGAAACGTTGTTGATTTTCGCCTGTTTCGCCAATTTGGGAAGCGGATAGGGGTGCCGCCGTCCCGGGAACCATTTATTGGATAACCTACACCCCTGCTGTAGGTCACTCCAAGTGTTTCGCTACGTTTGGTGACTTAGCAGAATTCATGGGGTGAGGTTTGTCTAGGTCTTGGCGGCGGATGCGTCTGCCCATCTACTCCGGGGCAGACCGAATCGGGAGATATTTTGATCTCTCCAGCCGGACTCTCGATTCATCACCTTGCACCGCCGTGGGAGTGATGGATTCATGGGTATGTCACTTCTGGACATATTGAATCCCAGTTTCCTGCCCACCCGTCATATCTTTTTCCTTCCCAGAACTTCATCTCCTTCCTTTTCATAAAAAGAACTTCCACGCAGCATCTTCAAAAATGATGTAGGACCTGAGGGAATTTTTTTTCATCTTAATATTGAAACGGATAGCGATAGCGTCTGATTCGCAAAACAAGCGAAAAGATACCGCTGGGCGGTATAGCGGAATTGGCGGAATCCTAGTTTCGCGCTAGCCGCGAAATCTCTTACAAAAATACTTGGCGAAATCTCGCTTGATGTTTTTCGCTACCCACAGCGGCAGCTAATATCGCTTATATCTGAAAAGGCCTTTATAATCATTTTTGGTGCCAACATCATTATTTGTGTTGCTCATAAATTTATGATGTATTTTTAAAAATGTTTTCCAATAAGTCAACTGTACACCACTATATAAAGCCTTGTTAGATCGGAAACAACCGTGTCTTCTTCTGGGTATTATGAAAAAATAAAATAATTAACAAAAAAATAATTATGCCTAAGTACATGTTCTAAATATTTGATGTTTGTAATTTGCTATCGTAAATAATATTATATTCTAATTATTAAGTCATCTGTTAAAGTACCAACCACCCCCGTTCAATTTTTCGGTGCTCTGTTCCGTTTTTTTTTTTTTTTAAATTAACTCCACGCAGAAGGCCCTGAGGACAATAATTTCCCTCAGAGCCTCTGTCATCTGAAACACTGTGTGGAGGGTCTTTTTGAGAAGAGGAAGGAATAAACATTGGTCATGAAAAGACTTGAAAAATATTTTGTCATACTAACACATATTGTATCTTGTATTTCCCGCTAAGCACTTGCATACTGCTTACTAACAACGTATGCAGGGACACTGGAGATCTAGATTCGTTCTAAATTAAATGTAACTTCGTTCTTTCGAAAAAATTAGAGTCCTTGCGAGAGCCTTAAAGGAGTAACCATCTGTTAGTCTGGGGGCCTACTCTCTATCTTTCGGTTTAACAAACCAGCACGTTTGTGGTTTAACCTTCAGTAGCGGGTGCTGTCAACTAAGCGGAAACGGTCTATAATTACTGTAAATATACTAAAAATAGAGTTCATATTTTAGGTATTCCTCCACAATACATTTATAGTTGGATTGAACAATAACAACACATATACATATTTACTGAGTGTACGGTACTGAAGCGCGAGGAAGTTTTAGCACGATAGGAGGAGGGTTAATATGCGTTTGTGACGTAGCTAAACCTGCCGTACGGACGTTGTGAAAGATAGAGACTAGGCCCCCAGGGCGGGTAAGTGGTGGATAACCTCAAATGGTCTTAAAAAGACCCGTGTTGTAGTTTGAAGGAAACACTGAGGCCGGCAAATCATTCCACAGCCGAGCTGTTGACTGAACGAGTCGTAGAAGCGACCTGTTCTCATGTGACAAATGTCAACCGTGTACATATATTGAGCGCGCGTTTGTTGTCTCCGAGGTAAGTTTCGGGACGGCAAAATGTCCCGTTTTCATAAATGCGGCAACAAATTATGTTGTGTGAATTTTTTCTATCACTTCACGAATAATAAACTCGATTATGCGAACTGTCGTTTAATTATTGAGTACTTACCTACATTTATGTGTCTGCCTGGCGTCAATGCACCTTGTGGACGATTAAAAAAACGCAACTGCATGGCTAAGGTCAAAAATCAAAAAAAAAAATGTGCCAAGAATTTAAATCGTACTTAAAATCATCACGATGTATTAAAAAAAAAAAATATCCTTTAGACAACAAAAATACATGTCAACCAAGGAACGTCACACAACTAAACACTTGCATTTTTATTTGTATAACTTTTCAATAAAGTCTACGATAATGTTTGAGTTGGGATATTTAAAAAAATTAAATATTCATTGTTTCACCACAAAGTTACTAATTTGCTAGATTTGAATTAGGAATTTGAACCCCCGTCACATTATTTTATTGACGATTAGTGCCATTTTAATTGAAGTGAACGGTTTTGGCGTTTAATGTTGATCAGCCGTCAAGCATGACCGCTACGCTAGATGATTGATCAATCTCGGAAATGGGTCGAGAATCGGCGGTTATCGGGGACCGTTCCAATGTCAAATATTCAATTTTTTTTACATTAATACCGCACAAGAGTCCCAACTGCTCCCGTCTGGATCCAGTGAGACTATGGCATCCTCAATTGGGGTATGTTGTGAGGCTGAAGGTAATGGGGAGGGGAAGGAGATGGGGAAGAGGAAGGTGGGAAGCACCTGGCTATTCAGATATGGTAATAAAAAAACGGCTAAAGCCATTTCAAGCAATGTTTCAATTCTGAACGGTGGTCTTATACCAGGGCGATACTGAGAGTATCTTCCACTCTGGAATGTGCCGCAAATATACCATATATTATTTGAAATGAATTAATTGTGATATAATACGAATTATTACATAAATAAAATTTATTTGCCACGCCGGGATTCGATCCCGCGACCTTCGGAATGCGAGTCAAGAGTCTTACCGCTGGACCACGCCGGCCGTCAAAAATGGCACTAACCAGCAATCGAATAATGTGACGGGAGTTCAAACAATTCATCCAAATTATTTTAATTTACATAAATTATGATTGGCTCTTGCGATAACGAAATAAACATACCTATTTATACCTATATTATATTCGTTTATTTAAGATAATTTGTTTTAAATATGCATTTACCTGTAGCTGCAATAAGCAAATACATATAATATACTCGTATCACTTTCGATACATAAGGTTGGGGCGTTCTAAGCTCGTCATATTATTAAATTTGTTGACTAAAATCAATTGACCTTTTTGATTTTGTGCCATTTGAATGGTCCGCTTTGAACGTCTATATTTTCGACCCCTTTTAGCTCTAATCAAAATGTTACAATTTATTGTTAAAGATAAAGGCCATTGTTAATATGGTTGTAACTGTTTATCAACACATTCTGATCAAAATCTAAAAACGGGCCGAGATGACCGTTCAAATGTCAAAAATTCAAAATGGCGCTGATCGTCGAATTTTGTTTTACAATAACTCTACATAACGAGGAAAATAATTTTCCCTCAGGGCCTATGTCATCTTTGGGATGCTTTTGAGGGTCTTTTAATATGAGAGAAATTTCTTGGAAGGAAAAAGGTATGAGGGGTGGGTAGAAATCTTAGAGTCAGTGGGTCCAAGAGTGACGGACGTTTGAATCCCTTCCTCCCACTGCGGTGCAATGCGATGGGTCGAGAGAGTCCTGCTGGGGAAGCAAAATGATCTCCCTCAAACAGTCGCTCCCTATCCGGCCTGCCACGCAGTAAGACGAGAAACTAGCGTCATTGATCCCTTCGGCAACGGTGCAAAGGCGGGAAACACGCGAAACGCGTGCCCAACAACGGTTGACATTTGTCACGTGAGAACGGGTCACTTCTTCGACTCGTTCTTGTGTTCAACTGCTATTCTGTGGAACGATTTGCTGGCTTCTGCGTTTCCTCCTTCCTACAACATGGGTCTCTTCAAGACCAATGTTCATTCCTTCCTCTCCTCAAAAAGACCCTCCACACAGCATCTCAGATGACGTGGTCCCTGAGGGAAATTGTTTTCCCCAGGACCTCCTGTGTGGAGTTAATGTAAAAAAAAAGTGGGCAAACCTTGCATCCGCGGCCAAGACCTAGACAAACACCTAGATAAGTCACCAAACAAACACTTGAGGTGGCCCATGGCAGAGCTGTTGGCTAACCAATAAATGGTTCCCGGGGCTGAGGTACCCACACCCGCCTTTAAAATAAAAAAAATATTTTAAAAAAATTATTTTGAAAGTCATCAAAAATTTGTACGAGTTTGAAACACGCCAACCTAAGTGAATATCATAATTAGTGAAGTGGCTTGTATTAGAAGACGAGGAGCTACTCTAGTTCATGCCACCTAACGTGGGTAGTAGGTAGTAGGTGGTAGGTAGTAGACACTATTAATGGCGTACTGGTCCCCTGAGTGCACTCGACGTCAGGCGGAGACCTATTGGAAGTAACATCACTTAGCTCTCAAGTACCCGAGTAATTAGTCTCCCATGATACTTATATAACCGTGTAATAGATTATGTGAATTAATAAATGTCTGTGTAACAAGCGTTGTATCATTTACATTGTATTTTTAATGTAATTTTACCAGTTTTAGTGGTTTTGTGAACAGCAGACCTCGTCTCCAAAAAATATGTTTCTAATTGTCCCTTTTTTAATAAATGAAAAACAAAATTTCCTCTGAAATCGTAAGATTTATAAGTAGGTACTAAAATATAATGCTTAATTATAAACGATACATTTAACTTATCCATACTAATATTATAAATGCGAAACTGCTCGAGTTTGTTTATGACGCTTTCACGCATTAACCAATATAAAGACTTTAAAAATTCATTCACCAATAGAAAGCTAAATTATATGCGAAGACTATAGTCTGTATATGATGGCAAGCTCTGGAGTTATGAAATTATAAATATTAATATATTATACTTGTTATACGTTTTCTGTCGCTAACAAAAGCGAGTTTTTGCAAACGTCAGAAAAAAAATCGTTTCCATGGAAACGAGGTTGATATATTTGTGGGCTCTAAGCTGGTAGGTACTCAGCCCCCTGATCAGCTTCTGCTCCAGAAAATTCAAATATTAGAATATGTTTTGTTTTTTTGGACAAGCTTCTGTTTTGGAATAAATGTCAGATAAGAGTTCCTACATTAAAAATATAATTCGTAACGATTATAAAGACCGAATGATAAATAGTGTAATTTTTTATTATGTTAACAAACTTCCAAATATTTAATTAAAAATAAACATCCGAAATGTTTTTAAGCGCATAAATTCCGAACGAATGCACAAAATTGGATAATTCTTTTTTTCTTTGAGCTATAAGCTTTATGAAATTTAGGTGGCAGGCGTGATGTTTGAAAACTGAATGTAAGGGAATGAATGTATGGAATGCGGGAGGGAGTGGGGGTGGGGAGGAGGGGGATAATTGATAAGTTCAACCGCTACAGTTATTTTCCGTAATACCATGCGAGCGAAGCCGCGGGGAAAAGCTAGTTGCTTTATAAATTTAAAAAAAATTGGTTGTCTGTAAAGTCGGTTTACGGACGATAATTTTACGTGATAACGTCACGAGTCGAACGCTTAAGCCGAACGCTTAGGCCGATCGTGCCTCTATCGCTTGTTCCGCGCTCTCGCCGAACGCTTAGGCCGATCGTGCCTCTCTATCGCTTGTTCCGCAATCTCGCTTGCACACTCGGCTCAGACGGAACGTGACAACGTGACAATGAGTCATGCTTTTTCGTGAATGCAGCCGGCGTTC
Organism: Glyphotaelius pellucidus; assembly: GCA_936435175.1. Lineage (NCBI taxonomy): Eukaryota > Metazoa > Arthropoda > Insecta > Trichoptera > Limnephilidae > Glyphotaelius > Glyphotaelius pellucidus. The sequence continues at coordinate 2,677,854 of OW386541.1, forward strand.
ATCGATTTATAAGACGTTATCACGTCAAAAAACGAATTATACAATTTGTCCAAAGAGACATCACTATCTCAATGAAAATTCTTTTCGAACTTTCTTTAAAGGCAGGTATGTGTATTGAAAAAATGCCAAACAGAAAGTACAAATAAACACGACAATTTGCATTTGAAAAAATATAATCTTTCTTGAACCACTAAAATGACCACCCCTTTAAACGGAAGCGGAAAGTACACACAAATTTACAGACAGACATAAAAAAAGGTCGAGTTGAAATAGGACTTCTCTACAGGTCAGTAGACAATCAGTTTTGACATTGAATCTTTTTCTATTGTTTACTTTTGTCGATGTTACCATAATAAGAGACAAACACGTTCCGGCACTAATAAGAGACCACATCACAGTGTGTAATTCACACGCGGTAGAAGTGAAACCTTCGGAAAACAAAAGTAGACAAGAGTGGGGAGCTACGAAGCACTTTTTTTATTAATGTGAAAGATTTTTTTCCATATTTTTGTTGTCGAAATCCAGTGCACCTTTTCCTATACATTTGGTCATCTTATTAGTATTTGTGTTGCTTGGGAGTTGCTTTCTTTTTTTTCTTTGCCTGTTCATTTTGGAGTGGTTTGAAGATTGATTTTACACAAATTAAAATGCTTTTTTTTTTGGATTTAATAGGATTCGATCCTTGGTCCTCTGCATGTCTGGCCGCTAAGTTCGCCAGGTGCTTTATACCACTGGACCAAAGGAGGCCTGTGTGGGACCCTAATGAAGTTTACAATCACAACGGTGCTAAATAAGTTTTCACTTAAATAAAAAATGTCACATCTTCGTACTGTAATTTGTATCTCGTGATTATAAAAAAAAGCATAAACAAAATGCTCATCGGGCAAGTTAAGTGTCATAATAAGAGAAGGGTATATATGAGACGATGTATGAGTGTGAATGAAGCGAGGAGTGGGTGCCTAGATCTAGTTTGACGGTCCATCCCCTCTGCCTACCCTTGTGGGGAAACGAGGGGTGAAGGATGCTATATACATGGCAGACGGAGATAACGTTAAGTACCGGTGGGACAGAGGGACCAAGCCCCCCCAGGGATGGATATGTTACCCCGTGAGATCCTGAGATATTTTATCCAATGACTAGAACTAGGTGACAGGGTCATGTGGCGGAGGTGGCGGTCAGTGAGGCAGTGAGGCAGTGAGACTGGCAGTAAGAAGTGAGTGAGAAGAGAGTCTGAGCGCGCGGCGGTGGCTGGCTGCAGTGTTGTTTGTGGCACATCTCGGGTCGCCATGGCGACGCCGGACGGCGCCAGGTCGATGTTCCCGGGCGTCGCGCGCCTGCGCCCGCTACAGGGGTGTAGCGTCGGCACCGGACTGCGACCACGATATTTTTCTTGAAAATACTTTTTTTTTTTCAAAAAGCAACTCACCTACTTGATTCATTCAAGCAGCATCACAATCAGAATGCACAGTAACGTTATTTATGAAAAAAATAACATTATAAATTTTAACATATTTTTCAAAATTCATTTATTTATTTACCGCCACAACTTCTAAAGAAGTTTTTTTTGCAGTGTGCACCAATGTTGGTAATATATAAAAAAAAAAACGTAATTACTAAATTGTATTTTTCCTCTTTTTTCTGTAATATTCAAAATATTACGTAATAATATGGTATAAGTAGCGATAATTTGGTAGATAACCTTCAATATCTTATATCTGTTCCTGTACATTTGTTCTGTTTTTGTACTGTTTTCATATCTGTACATTACAGTAATATTTATTGTTTTGTGTGGAATGACCATATAACAATATGTAGTTTATTCCAGAATGTACGCAGGGGTGGTTCAATGTAATACATTCCGTATAGCTGGATGGATATAGTATGGATGAAAATGTGGTAATTATTTTTTTAATATTTTCATTTGTTCGTATTTGAGTTTATGATGTTTAATCAACCCACATAAATTATTGTGTTTTTTTTTATCCACATTATTATCCAAATTATGTTTTTTTATCCACAATGAAAAAAATGTATTTAAGGACTTAAGGAAAAACTAATATAACCACTTTTTATAGCTTATTGCTAGATGGCAATAAGGTTGATAAAGGAGAAGTGTCTGAACGGCCGGGGTTCAGCTGCTCGCCTGCCACACTTGCCGCACTTGCGCCGCACGGGGCACGGAGCGGGTGCCGCACGGGGCCCGGGGCCGGGGCGGCAGGGGGAGGGCGGGGCGGGCGGCGGGCGGCGGCAGGCGGCAGTCCAGTGTCGCGCGTCTCGCGGCCAGCGTCGGCCCAACCCGCACAGGCAAGCGACGCGAGGGTGACGGCACGGTGACGGTACAGCCCGAGCCAGGTGAAAGCGCGAGCGAAGTGATAGACGGTCGACTTATTCAACCAAACCTTGTGTGAAAATGTGTCATCGGAACGCCGACGCCGATTTGGATACACTCTTATTCAGGATTATTCGCCAGAAAATATTCATCCACGATTATCGGAGGTGAGTTTTCCGTACAGTATTCACCGCTTTTCCGTTGAGATTTACGAAAACAATACAGATTTTGAATGTCAAATAGAGGAATTCGCATTTCGCTGAATGAAATGACGTCCCGGGATGGAACTGGAGAAACGCGGGATTTATTACGTTCATCGATAACGTCTCTATTCCTGGTTCCGAGTGCTCGCATCTTCGCTGGAATTTGAAGTTATCGGGAACATCTGTCTCCATCTTAGAAAGATTAATTCGAAGGCATCGCGCGCTGCCAAATCTGGAATTATCTTTTCATTTCGAAGAAAATCGTTACAGCAGGTAGAAAAATACCTTTTAATATATTTTTATAATATTATGGATAATATTTTACATATTATTTAATTCATCAAAAAGGCGTAAGAATTCCATTATCTCAGTGATTTAAGATTATAAAAAAAGTATGTCAATAAATGAACAAGCTATGACAGAAATCATTCAAGCTCGTGTATAATTAATTGTAAGACGATTGTCAATCGTGACACAATTAAACATAAACAATACTCAGTAATCTCTATTGTTGTCCCGCAGATGTGTGTCAGCTTGTATTCGTTACGATACCGATTAATTACTTAGTAAAACTTAAGTATGTGGACTATTGGTTCTATGAAGCGCCACAACACCTTCTGTGGCAAATTGCCCGCTGGAACTTCTCCTCGCACTGACCCCGCATACTAACTACCGACCATTCAGGATCTGACAATCACTGACACATATAGCAATGGGTCACGCAAGAAGGTACTTAACATTTGGTATCTTGGATAACCATCTACGGTGGGAACATTTGTTTTTTTGGTAGCTTCAATCAATCACTCAATCAATAGGACGAGATAATTAGCCATATGAATTCTTAACACGTTAACGAATGCCGTACAGGTATACGCACCTTTCACATGCCTTAATAAAAATAAATGATTTCTATTATACATTAAAAAATTAATGAAGGTCTTCTGCATATTCGTACGTACATAACGCTTATGGCGAATGGTCGTAATTACTGCCAAAATTAGAACTGTAAGAAAAAAAAAACAAGAACACCTGCCAATGAAGAGTTAATTAATTTTCATTTGAATCAAATAATTTGTCCGCTGAATGCTAATTCCGAAGCTTTCGTCTTTCATCCCTTTGCACAAAATAGGAATAATCTCCATAAATTATCTATGTCCTTGTATACAACCTTCCGGCGACAATAGAGCGGGGAGTAGTTAATAATGGGTCTATTCATATAAATATTTCATGTAATATTTATTATTAGTTGACCCGATTGGGGGCTTTCAGGAAATTTCTATCCCAGGACGATCTTATCATCATATTCTACCTTTCAGTAAAGTTATTTTATGTGTACGTAGATTGAAAGTAAAACTACACATTTTTGAAAAAGTTTGATTACTATTGAAATGATAAAACAGTGTAGTTACTTAAGATGTAGCTATACGTGAAATCCTATTTAGATTAATCTTTACGACGAATCGGTTTACATTATGAACATCAGAAAATATGCTGCGGATAAATTGAAGCTTTTACTAGCTTTTCTATGTATTGGAATTACAATAAAATTATTATTTATATAACAAAAAATATAAGCGTAAACCACCAAAAAATGTTTTTTCATGACTTAACTATGAATTAATATAAAAAACAATTTTTAAAAAATGCCCTTTTATGGCTAAGACTATTTTTGAGGTTTTGTATGTTCTAACTTTTTTCATTCTTATAAAATTATGCACAAAATAAATAAAAAACACTTTTTCGCTTACTTGCCTCGTGCAAATAAGACGCTCGATTTTGAAATTATGAAGGCGTGAGAATCGAAACATTTCTAGCGTTTATATTCCTCTCAGAATATTCAGAATATTCCTGTACGAGTACGTTGTTTTAATTTCCATGAACACTTTATAAGTACAAAAATAAACTAACCTACACAACTCATGTTTTATATCAATTGTTTTACGATTTTTTTTTTACTATCGGGCTTCACCCGAGTTTCAACTCTTTTTCAAAATTAAACATAAAAACATATGGCAGGAATAATACGGCTTCTGGAAAAGTTTCATATTTTAAAGCCTCGTGGCGTTGACCCCGACATTGTAGACAGAAAATGCTGTGAAAATTTTAATACGCCAGAGGTCACCGCTCCTTTTTATAAAATAGATTCGTTATTTCTGTAATCTTAATTGTTAATATTTTATTGCTATAAGCTCATCTGATAACATTTCTTTTGAAATTTAACAACCAGAAATATGCATTTTAGCACTTATACTCACGTAGACCGGTAAAATATCACGGGTTATTCTGGATTCTTAACACATTATTTCCAATTTTAAAGTGATAATTTAAATGTTAAAATAATTTGTGAGGAGGGGTATGGATACCGCCGCCCCGAGAAACACTTATTGGATAATCAACACCTCCGCTACGGGTCACCCTAAGTGGCTCGCTTCGTTTGGTGATTTAGCAGCCCGGGTTCATGGGGTGAGGTTTGTCTAGGTCTTGGCGGTGCGTGCGTTTGCCCACCTACGTGGCGGGAGGGATCGGGAGAGACTGGTTCAGGGAGAGCTTTTGACCTTTCCATCCGGAATCTGACCCATTGCCTTGCACCGCAGTGAGGGGGATGGATTCATACGCTCATCACTTCTGAATACACTGATCCCCAGATTCCTACCCACCCTTTATACCTTTTTTCCCTCCCAGAACTTCCTATCCTTCCTTTCGCTAAAAAGACCCTCCGTACAGCATCCCCAACGATGACATATGTCCTGAGGGATTTTTTCATCAGGGCTTCCTATGTGGAACTAATGCAAAACAATAATTATATTGTAGATATGCAATTTATCGCTTGTCTTAATTGTTAACACAATCAGTTCCAATTTTGAAAATGACAATTAAATTCAAAACAAATCCAAGTTCATTGAACCGGAATTACACACAAACAGACAGACCAACCCACAACTGAAATTATTTTAAAATTTAAAGTGTTTTGGATGATTAATACTTATTATATACCTATTGTTGGTAAATTATTTTTTTAATAAATCACAATAATTATTATAAAATGGTATACCTATATATAAAGATTTATATGTATGAGATAAAGTTTTAAAAGCAAGTCTGAATATTTTTTGGCCAAATATCAAATCACACATGCCCAAGCTACAAAGTGACAATCACGCTATTGTAATCAATCCTGATAGAACACCCTTGAGCATATACCTCCACTGGCTTTGCAATATTAGCAAATGATTGCCTATTACGTTGGTTGATTTTGAGTGGTAATCGTTGAGGTCCTTCTGGAGCCAAATTTTCAAACAGCATTTCATTGTTCATCATAGGGTCAAATGAGAAATCTGGCATTTGCCCCAATGGAGTATACTGCAGAGCTGTCCAAAATGTTGGTACAAAATGGTGAGGTAGCCGTATAATGTGCCGCAATCCTCAAACCCAAACCCCAAAAATCAACAAACTTGACTATTGTAATATGTACTATTGGCAACGAGAATCTTAGGTAAGTTTAGTACAAGCCAACTTGACGTTGATACAGACACCTTAAGCCATTATAGAAATCGTCGCAATAGGCGAGTTTAAGGTCCACGCATTTCTCTGTCGTATGTATATTTTACGCATCTCTTTCGCTTATGGTCATTGTAAAGTCAGTAAAGTGACATTTGAGTTTGGCGCGTACTTGCTTTTATGAAACATCACCACAAGGTCACAAAAATAGCTCACAACTTACAAAGCAACAATGAAAAAACACCTTTCACCCAATTAAAGTATGACTTATTTACAGAGCAATAAACTACTCCATAAAGAGCGATCATAGTTTAAGGAAAATTGTATCGGTTTGTAGATGGCTGTGATAGGCTGAAAGCGGTAACAACCAAAAATAAAAAAGTGATTTTTTATTTTATTTTTTTATATGTATAGCGCACAAGAGTCCTAACTGCTCCCGTCTGGAGCCAGTGAGACTGTGGCATCCCCAATTGGGGTACGTTGTGAGGCTGAAGGTAGTGGGGAGGGGAAGGAAATACTGAGAGTATCTTCCACTCTGGAACGCGTCGCAAATATACTATGTATTATTTTAAACGAATAAATTGTGAAATAACACAAATTAATCAAATAAAATTTATTTGCCACGCCGGGATTCGATCCCGCGACCTTCGGAATGCGAGTCAAGAGCCTTATCGCTGGACTACGCCGGCCGCCTGAATAAAAGTTTTAAATAATTTTAATGGATCGTTATTATCGAATTGTCATTAATTATTATCCATCTCTCGTTATATTACTCAAAAAACCTAAAATAGTTATATAAAAATTTCAATACACAGTTACTACACAAAAAAAGACAATAGACAAAATAGGTACATAACCAAGTCACTGGATATGTCTTGTATCACAAATTATCACAAAATGGAAACATATTATTTTTCTCGTCTCTTAAACCCTATTTATATTTTATTTACATGCATAGAGATTTATTCTTTCTTTTTAATAATGATTATGTTTTTTACGTAAATTAAATATTTATTTATATGAATTTTGTTTTTATGAAATTATGTAGGTATTAATCATGTATTTCATCATTATTTTATCATTATGTATTTTTGAATCTTTTTAACATTTTAACAATTTTTAATATATTTTTAAAATTTCATATATTTATATGTGATACATATACATTCACTTCATATTATTTATAAAAAATACGCTTTTACAAATACACAAAAATTGTTTCAATGAGAGCTTTTCCTTTTTCGATCAGCAATAGAATAAATATCGTTGGCTCTACGACTTTCCCGTGCTGTTAAACCGCCACAGCCCAACAATTCTGGTTTAACAAATTATCCTTGATATTTGGATTGGGAAAAAAATTGTAAAAAATACAAAAATTCAATAAAAACACTATAAATAACTTACTACAATCATCACATCTAATAATACTATATGATACAACTCTATTACAATATTAGATATCCCTTTTCTTTTTTTTTTCTTATACTCTTTTCTTCTTTATCTCCTCTTCTTCTTTCTCTTTTATTACTTATCAATCATTTGTTTTTTAAATAAGTACATTTGTACAAGTACAAGTGATTTTTTTCTTGTTTATTGTAAATTATCTTTTATTTGTTCTATGGATAATATTTTTTTTTGTTAAACTGGCAATGATTAAACTTTGATTACAGGCGTTTTCTTCGCCTTGTTAAGAGGTTCCTTTTAAAACGCTAGAAATATTTCAATTTTCATGCCTTCAAAATTTAAAATCAAGCGTCTTAGTTGCACGAGGAAAAAGTGGTTTTTATTTATTTAGTGCATATTTTTACAAGAATGAAAAAAAGTTAGAACATCACCTCGAAAATAGTATTAGCCATAAAGGGGTATTTTTAAAAATTTGTTTCTTATATTACTTCATAGTTTAGTCTTGCAAAAACATGTTTTTAGTGGGTATGTTTTTAGGTTTTCACGGCCAAAAAGTATTTTTGTTATTGTTTTTGGGGTGTTATGCCGTGTTTCGCTAACTCCTTCTTTAGCCAACGTTTCGGACAGCGTTACAGTGTCCACCATCAGGGCAGATGATCAAATGATATTGGTGAGAGTGTTTACTTAAGTGTGTCGAAGCGATACCGTGCTGCCAGCTCCATTTCTCTACGAGCTGGTGTTAGAAAAAATTCAGCATGGTTTTTTTGCGTTTAGCTTTGGTGTAGCCGACAAAAACAATAACAAAAATGTTTTTAGTATTTTTGTTATTGTTTTTGGGGTGTTATGCCGTGTTCCGCTACCTCCTTCTTTAGCCAACGTTTCGGACAGCGTTACAGTGTCCATCATCAGGGCAGATGAGTAAATGATATTGGTGAGAGTGTTTATTTATGTGTGTCGAATCGATACCGTGCTGCCAGCTCCATTTCTCTACGAGCTGGTGTTAGAAAACATTCAGCATGGTTTTTTGCGTTTAGCTTTGGTGTAGCCGTCAATTACTGGATACCAAGAACTATTGAGCTTAGCTCCGTCGTCTCTGTTAATATTTATGGGGTTTTTATGGATTTCAATTGCCTCCGTAATTAGCCGTGCTCTATAAGTTTTGGGTCTTCCCAGGACTTCAGGAACAAATCCAAAGTAATGGCCGGTTTCGATTAAGTGCTCGGCGATTGCCGATTTGTCAGGGTGGCCAAGTTTACAAGCACGAAAGTGTTCCGAAATCCTTTTGGAGATCGTCCGCTCTGTCTGGCCTACATAGACCTTGTCACATCCGGAACAGCTGAGTTTATATACTCCATCTGTTTCCAGAGGAAACTTAGTCTTTGCCGACCTCAGTAGGTCTTGGATTTTTGTCGTGGTTCCGAAGACCGTCTTGATGTTCTCTTTTCTCAACAGCCTGGCAATTCTGTCTGTTACATTATGGACGTAAGGCAGGAAAGCGCAGCCTTTTGACTCTTGTTCACCCCTGTCTTCGTTTCGTGCTGATTTGGCTCTTATGATTTGCCTTGTCTGCCTTGCTGGGTAGCCGTTACGCTCCAGTGCATCGGTGAGTTTGGTCAGTTCTAATCCGAGTTTTGGCTCCTCACATATTCTGGTCGCTCGGGTTACCAAAGTATGGATGAGACCTCTCTTCTGAGCGGGGTGATGATGCGAATCAGCGTGGAGATACCTATTTGTATGTGTTGGTTTCCTATAAACTGTGTGTCCTAGGCTACCATCCTCTTTTCGCATCACCTCCACATCCAGAAAAGGCAGGACTTTTTGGTTATTTTCCAGCTCCATCGTGAATTTAATTTTGCTGTGTAGTGAGTTGAGATGGTCCAGGAATTCGTTCAGTTTCTCTGTTCCGTGAGGCCAGATGGCGAAGACATCATCGACATAGCGCCACCATACTTTAGGAACAGCCGAAGCTGTGTCGAGTGCCACTTCTTCAAACTTCTCCATAAAAAAGTTGGCTAGAACTGGCGACAATGGACTGCCCATCGCAACTCCCTCCACTTGCTCGAAAAGTTCACCCTGAAAAGCAAAATAACCTGTTTTGAGGCAGTGTTCAAAAAGTTTGCAAATGTCATCCTCATAAATCTCCCTGAGCAAAGTCATGGAGTCTTCTAGAGGAACATTTGTAAAAAGAGACACTACATCAAAACTGACAAGGATATCTCTTTCATCAGTCTTTACCTTCTTGAGCTTACTGATTAGATCTGTGGAATCCTTAATCCAAGATTCAGTTTTCCCAGTTTGCATCTGCAACAATCTCGATAGGTATTGGGAAAGTTTGTACGTCGGTGCACCAATAGCACTGACAATCGGTCGCATTGGGATATCCTTTTTGTGGATTTTCGGAAGACCGTATAGGGCAGGAGTTCTGGAGGCTTTTACGAAAAGCCCAGATCGATCCTCTTTCCTAATACTGGAAGCTTTAACTAGTTCCCTTGTCTTCAAGTCAATCTTGTTGGTGGGGTTGTTTTTTATTTTCTTATAGGTGCCGGCATCGCACAGGAGGTCTTCCATCTTTTTTATGTAGTCTACCGTATTAATCACGACAGTGGCATTGCCTTTGTCGGCTGGCAGAACCAAGATTTCCTCATTGGCGCGCAATTCTTTTAGGGCCGCAAACTCTCCTTTTGTGATGTTTGGGCGGGGTATTTCTGCCCTTTTCAAAATATGGCAAGTCTCTTGACGTATGTCCTCTGCTTGCGTCTCTGTCATTTTGTGGACTTTCATCATTGTATGTAATGCCGTCTCTACACCACATACGATGGATTCTATAGGTATCTTTTTAGGGGCAACTGCATAATTCATCCCCTTTGCAAGCACAGAAGTCGCGTTTGGGCTCAACTCAAGGTTCGAAATATTAATAACAACTTTATTCTGATCGAGTTGTTTTCGATCACCTTTTTTGTCTCGGTTGAGTCTCTCAAACTTTTGCTTTTGTCTAGCATCTGTTGACTGCTTGCATCTTAGTGCTTGATGGTAAGTCATGCTGTCAACCTTCTTCCAATCTTCATCTTTAAGGGTCGCACTCAGGTGTAAGTGTAAATCAAAAAGGCAACGAGATATTCCATCCAGCTCGCCACGCACATTGTGGATTCTTTCCCTTAGTAGCGCTGCTTCCGCTCTTTGGAATACCCGGTCGGCTTTCCGGGATGTAATGTGTCTTTTTATGCGGATGTGTACTGGTACGATCGATTCCTCCTTACATCTCTTGAGGAAAGCCAGGTTGCCCAATAAAAGGTTCCTTCGCTTCCTCAGATTTTCCAACCGTCGTACCTTTGTATGAACTTCCTCCCCATAGAGGTTCGTCAGGTATGTTTTTAGGTTTTCACGGCCAAAAAGTATTTTTGTTATTGTTTTTGGGGTGTTATGCCGTGTTCCGCTACCTCCTTCTTTAGCCAACGTTTCGGACAGCGTTACAGTGTCCATCATCAGGGCAGATGAGTAAATGATATTGGTGAGAGTGTTTATTTATGTGTGTCGAATCGATACCGTGCTGCCAGCTCCATTTCTCTACGAGCTGGTGTTAGAAAACATTCAGCATGGTTTTTTGCGTTTAGCTTTGGTGTAGCCGTCAATTACTGGATACCAAGAACTATTGAGCTTAGCTCCGTCGTCTCTGTTAATATTTATGGGGTTTTTATGGATTTCAATTGCCTCCGTAATTAGCCGTGCTCTATAAGTTTTGGGTCTTCCCAGGACTTCAGGAACAAATCCAAAGTAATGGCCGGTTTCGATTAAGTGCTCGGCGATTGCCGATTTGTCAGGGTGGCCAAGTTTACAAGCACGAAAGTGTTCCGAAATCCTTTTGGAGATCGTCCGCTCTGTCTGGCCTACATAGACCTTGTCACATCCGGAACAGCTGAGTTTATATACTCCATCTGTTTCCAGAGGAAACTTAGTCTTTGCCGACCTCAGTAGGTCTTGGATTTTTGTCGTGGTTCCGAAGACCGTCTTGATGTTCTCTTTTCTCAACAGCCTGGCAATTCTGTCTGTTACATTATGGACGTAAGGCAGGAAAGCGCAGCCTTTTGACTCTTGTTCACCCCTGTCTTCGTTTCGTGCTGATTTGGCTCTTATGATTTGCCTTGTCTGCCTTGCTGGGTAGCCGTTACGCTCCAGTGCATCGGTGAGTTTGGTCAGTTCTAATCCGAGTTTTGGCTCCTCACATATTCTGGTCGCTCGGGTTACCAAAGTATGGATGTAGTAATTGACGTATGGATGTAAGTATGGATGCAGTAATTGACGGCTACACCAAAGCTAAACGCAAAAAACCATGCTGAATGTTTTCTAACACCAGCTCGTAGAGAAATGGAGCTGGCAGCACGGTATCGATTCGACACACATAAATAAACACTCTCACCAATATCATTTACTCATCTGCCCTGATGATGGACACTGTAACGCTGTCCGAAACGTTGGCTAAAGAAGGAGGTAGCGGAACACGGCATAACACCCCAAAAACAATAACAAAAATACTTTTTGGCCGTGAAAACCTAAAAAACATACCATGTTTTTAGTGGTTTACGCTTTTATTTTTTATGTAATTAATAATTTTATTGTAATTCCAATACACAGAAAAAACTTCAGTTAGTAAAAGCCAATTTATCCGTAGCATATTTTTGATGTTCATAATGTACGATTCGTCGTAAATATTAATCTAAATAGGATTTCACGTATAACTTTATCTTAACTCGAGCTTTTCTCTAAAAAAGGTGTAAAACGTTTTAATTTATGTATTTTAAATAGAAAAACTTTATTTGATGTAAAGCATGTAATTAATTTGTACCATTCAGCTTTTAACGGAATATTTTAGGTACATTTTTAGATAGATTTTCATGTTTATTTTATGTACTCTTTTTTCCCTTTTTTATAATATTTTAATTTCTAGTGTAGATGTAGACATCATCTAGTGAGGCGGGTAACTTACTTGCATTATCAGAATATTTTATCTCAATAAACGCCTGAGTTGCCAGCAATTAAATTAAATTATTATGAAATGTATCATGAATAGAGAGATTTTTGCCCTCTATGAACACCCATTCCAATTGCAAATTCTTTGTAAGAAGGTGTTGCATACTTCGAGCGTATTCGCAAGATAAAAACAAATCTTTTATTAGTAGATTTTAACTTATAAACGTAAGTAGGTACCTATAGAATTGCGTGATATGTAATTACTGTAATTGTTGGTAATTATTCCTGCTCTGTAATTAACCGGTCAAGACCTGCGTAAAGATTATTCATTACATTCACTTCTATTTAAACTTCAAAAAGTATAAACTTGATACTCATGTTGAAAGAATAAATTATTTGATAATAAATGGATCAAGGGTAAGATTTAAATTTGCCTACGAAGAAAGATAAGTCCCGTTAGACATAATCCTGAGATTTAACATTCAAATAATGAGAATGATTTGACATTTAAATGAAATAAATTTCGATTTTCATTATCAATCATTTATTTATTGTTTTCAACAATACCTACCTACATAATGTACGAGTATATTTATGATTGTGTATATGTGTCCGAATAATATGTGTATATACATAGGTCAACCAACGCGGATTCTAAATAATATTTCTGTAAGTTTTATTGTGTACTAGCCGAGACTCGTGGACTACCGAGGAAATCAAATACAATTTTGAAAATCCCTATTTCAATAATTTTCTGTTAAGAATTATTATCTTTACATAGTATAAAATGAAGTCGCTCCCGTTGTCTGTACGCTTAGGTCTTTTAAACTAAGCAACGGTTTTTCACGCGATTTTCACCAATAGATAGAGTGATTCAAGAGGAAGGTTTATAAAGGCCATTAGCCGCATCCTGGCTCCAGTGACCCGATGTCTCGCCAGACCGGCGCACAGTGGTCCCAAATCCCATTCTAGCTAGACGAAAATATTTTTCCATGGAATGTGATGTAAAAGGGTCACAATATGATAAAAAAAAATAAAAAAAATATATACATGTATTTCAACCACTGTTACAGAATTTTCAGAGTAAAATAAAATACTAATAAATTGCGTGTAGCACAATGATTAAAAAAAGTCATAACAATCTGTTTATTTTAAGTAATTAATTAAAAATATTATTTGTAACATAATATAAGAATAAAACCGAAGACATTTGTTTATGGTCGAGTCACTATCGTCACTCTTGTTAAATGATAATATTCCTATGTTGTACTGGCAACAGACCTCTGCAGTTTCTTCGCTGGTACTTCCGAAATCGACAATAATTTTAAGTCATCACTAGATAAGATATTAAGATGTTTTCAATATTGTGGTTATTTCGGATATTACAGCTTCCTGTTTTCCACCTGACCTCAAGTTGACTTAAGCAACATGAAAGAGTTCTTTCAGACTTCGAGAATTCAGAAGATATTTAATTTTTCTTGTTTTACTTTTTAACGATTATAAACCTAATTTTTTTCTAGCTTACCACAAAGTCCATTATTACATGTAACTACTGGAAGAAAAAAACTGTATTAAGTCATTTCCGTTTTTTTATACACGAATTTTAGTGTTTTTTCGACCATTTTCTATGAAATATTAATAGAAATGAAGAGATATTCTTCTTTTCCATTTTCTATGACATGTTAATAGAAATGAAGTATTCTTGTTTAGTAAATTTTCCTCGAGACCTATAAAATTGTTTTTCTTAACCAAACTTTGCCGTGTTGCAGCATAACTCGACTTTGATGCGCCTTTTTCTTCGAACATCTCCAAAATATCCAAAATATAGATCAAGGGTACAGGGTCTGTAAAAGTCAAAAGAGCACGTAAGAGTAGACAAATTTTATAAAAAAATATAGGTAGAGAATGGTTCTGTATTAAAATAGTTTAATTTGGAGGCACAAATTGGTACGCGATTTTGAAAGTTTAATCAAACTTTGGAAAATAATTGTAATGATAATGATAATGGTTTCACGATTTTTTTATGAAAAATAAAACTAATATGGAATAGGCAAATTATTAAATACTTAAATAAATTTGAAAGAACATAACATGGTCTTAAATTTTTTTCTCGACGTAATTTCTCTCCGATTTCAAATAACACCACTAACGACCGAACAGCGCGTACACCCGAAAGAGATGGGCCGCAGAGAGGCCGCCAGGCACATTAAAAGTGTCGTGTTTACAGCGTTGCCACAAGTCGCGCCTATTGTTTTAATTTTTTTATCGATGCGAACATAATACTACGGACTGTTTTATTGTAAGTATGTTTTTGTACATAAATAAAAACATCGTTGAAATTTTTTGTCTAGCTAGAATGGGATTTGGGACCACTGTGCGGCGAACCTGTGCAATCCTAGTTCCGTAAACATTATCGATGCACTGCTGTATCTTCTGTATACAAATATAATTCTGCATGCATTATTATATTGGATCCGGAGTCGTTCCATCGAGGCGGTTTGTTATGTTTCACACGTATATAGACTAGTGCAAAATGCATTGAACAATGTTTTTTTTTTTAAATAAAGAAGGAGATAGCGAAACGTGGCATATCATGGAATGAAAAAATCACTCTAATACTTTTTAGCCGTGAAAATCTCAAATCAAAACTGCTATAAATATGGTTCTGCCTAGTCACGATGTCGATTTTGATACTCGGTGGAAAATGCAAAAAATGGCTTAATAAGAAAAATTTAAAACAATTTTTAATGATCTCGACAACTCTTGAATCATTTGAAAATCTACCCATTTTCAACATTCCCCGTTTTTTGTAGAAACTATATTCGAATTTTCCCCACTATTTCCCCAATATTGTATATTATTAGATATTAACACGATATAAAATAAAATCCGTGAAGGATCCGGTAGCCCTGGCTGTATAACTGACTCACTGTCACATTTAAATTTATATTATTATATCATTTCTCAAGTAATGCAATTCGAGGTAAACCGTTTCTTTTAACTTCAGATTATTAGTTATGCATTCTATACCAGACCAAGGTAATGTCAGTAATTATGTAGCCCCTAGATAAAATCGCTCGGCGCCGCTCGCCGTACCTTCATTCAGATTTGTACTATTTTCTACGGTGCATCTAATGGCGGATTGTTAGCGAAATGCAAATTATGGTAATTCGTAAAGCGATTTCCCTTGCCCCGCTTGAAAGAATGCCCGATAAACTGACACACGGAAAGGAAAATTGTTTTAAACAAGTTTCTAAAAGCTTCAAGCAAACCATTGAACAATGCTAAAAATTTTAAGTTTTGTTTAATTGGCTTATTTTGTTGATTTAAAAGTCAGTATTAGTGAATTTTTGAAAGAAATTAAATGAAATGCAAAATATCAAAACAATACTACATTTCTTTATCTCAAAAACAGTAAAAATGCAGAAACAAAACATTAAACATGTCTACTGCAAAACTACAAAATCGCCTAAACTACATCCGACTTTGTTCTTCGGGACTGTCCATAGATAAACCAAACCACAACCTCCTTCTTTAGCCAACGTTTCGGACAGCGTTACAAAACGAAACGTTGGCTAAAGAAGGAGGTAGCGAAACACGGCATAACACCCCAAAAACAATAACAAAAATACTTTTTGGCCGTGAAAACCTAAAAACATACCACACACGGACTGTCAATAGAGACAAACTCGTAGTTATAGAGACAAAACTAAAAAAAAACAAACTCACAGGTAAAATAAATGATGATCTTTGTATGAATAATCCTACGATCAATCCAATTAATACAAAGGAAGATCAGCCTGTGTTTCTAATGATAAATTTATTGGTGATTTTAATAAATATTTTAAGAAGTTGTCACTAGGTAATTATTTAAAAGTAGTAACAGGACAATTTAAAATGGTTTTCGAAAGAAGTTGTCACTCAGTTTTCTTTAAATTCCCCTACAAGAAAGCTACTTTAATATATATAACATCATTTTTTTTCAAGACTTTTCCATAAAACATCCGAAACAACCATAATAATATGTAGGTATCTGACTGGATCAACGAGGATCTCGAAAAAGTTTTTAGACGTCATATTTTATTTTTTTAGATTTTATTAGTTAAATAAAAAGATTAGAAATAATTTTATATAATTTATTTTTATTGTGAATTAATTTAATACAATTTTAATAGATGTGCATTATGCATGTAAACGTATGAATTATATGTTATTATGACAATATTAATCTAGATATACGAACGTACATCGTTTCTACTAGTAATATGAAAGTTGGGCACAAGTCTAGCTCTAACCTATTCAATAAGATTTTCCAATAATAATCTAATCACTATAATTTCCGCATCGTTAAAATCCGTTGAAGCATTGTTTATAGCTCCAATGCTATTTATGTGCCCGAATACGTCAACACACACGGCCTGAGAACAACTTCATTGCAGTTCCGAATATGTACCGGGTACCAAGTGCAAGCTACCAATGCAACAATATGGAATTCCAGTTGGTAGATGGTACGTAGGAGTACCTACATATTCGTGGTTCGTGGCCTCTGTCACTTCCCAGTGCCAGCGGCAAGTGCCAACCGAAATAGCTACCGTCAAGTAACGGGACTTTATTTTTGTGTTATTGTTTCTTTTATACCTAGTAGGTTCTTACCTAAATGAATCGTAAGTCTAAACGTTGAACGTCATTGTGCATTTTAAATGCGTTTCGGCGGCAAGCGCAAAGACAGGTTTGTGATTGATGTTTGGAAGAAGTGGCCTTCGAAAGTATGAAAAATTGTTTACAATTGGGAAATTTTTGTGTTATTGTTTATTTTAGATTAGTTAGTGTAAGCATTTAAACCAAATTGAACGAAATTCTGGACGTTGAACATCATAGTGCATTATTTGGGATCCATAGTACAGACAGCTGAATGTTTGTGATTAATGTTTAAAAGGTGGAATTCTTTTTATTATTTCTGGAAAATATTTCAACATCGTGTAAATTGTTTGAAAATTTAAAAGCTTCATTGTTCTTCATTGAATACGTTCTCGATATATGGCTCAAAGACGTCACAGAAATGAAAAAAAAAGGTTTAATTAAGATTCCTGTTCAAACTGAGCATTCCAGTACTTATTTGCATTGAAATATAATTATAGCTTTTTTACAGGTTGACAACACAGACATTATAGAAAAATGTACTAAACTTAGGATGTTAAGAGCCATTAATCAGCCGCCGAGAATTTAAATTTCGCCGAACGATGATCTTGCGATTAATTATTCTCCGTACTAGCATTTTAACATCTCGACACGGGTATATCCTAGTGAGACAGGCATCGAAAAACCCAATGTTAACTTACTGAATATAGATAAATAAATTTAAAAAAAACGTAATGACTAAATATCGATTTTTTTCATTCAAAATTTGCTTTTATAAAAAATACCCCTACATTCAAAAATGCTCAAACTCGTGATGATAAAACTATTAAAATTATGTACTTTTTGTAATTATTTTTTGATCATAAGTATTTATAATTTTTTCACTAATGTCTAAGCAAAATAAGAATGTAAATTCAAAAAAAAAATAGTTTGGAAGACCGTAAATAAATAGACAAAATGAAGTATTTTCGTCACAAAACAAGGGCGCGGATCGTTTCTTTTATGGTTTTATTTGAACTTAAAATTCTGAAAAGTAACTTTCCCAAATAATTTATTCAATTATTTTACTGCATGATTATATGATTTGAAATGTATGTTGTATAATACAAATTTTGTTTGAAAATTTAACAAATCTGCCAACGACCTACGTAAAACCTCATTGTGCTAAAAATAAACATATTTTCTCAAAATTAAAAAAAAAAACTTTTCTAGATAAAAGAACAGTATTTCGAAATCAATTTAAAATTTTTTGTGAAAAAGAGTCAATATGTCAAATTTGATTTGAATATGACATTTTTCCGGTTTTGTCTGGTTATTCCCTCTTAAACCAATAATCAAATATTCACATCATGGAAAATACAAGATTTAGTACGGACAATTTTTTTTTACACAGGAGGCTCTCAGGAAAATAATTTCCCTCAAGGCCTATGTCATCTTTGAAGAGTTTTGACGAGACCCATATTGCAGAAGGGTGGAAACACAGAGGCCGGCAATTCTTTCCATAGCCGAACTGTTGACCCCAGAAGGAGTCGTAGAAACGACCCGTTCTCATATTTGATATTTGTCATATTTGATATTTTTTATCTCTTGATATTTGTCATGACAAATATCAACGTGTACATGTGTTGGGCGCGCGTTTGGCGTGCTTCCCGACTATGCACCGGTGCCGAGGGTTTAATGAACATTACTTTGAGTTGCTTGAAGCGTCTTCCATTGAAATACCGGTAGAACGAGGATAGCATCCCACCCGACGCCTGTGCTCTAAAGATTGCAATCTGTTTGTTAAGATAGGAGAATCTATCAAACGGATCAAAAAGGTGGGTAAATTAAAATAAAAATTGTTAATTTTTATTCTTGATAACCAGAGTAATGAAATGGAGTAGCGATGTATTATGGTGTTTAGTTTGGTTTAATGTATTTAATTATTTCTGGTTAAATGAGTGGAAATGTAATTTTCTTTTTACTGGAATAAAAATAATAAAAAGTTGATATAGGTTTTCCATTGTATGCAAGTCGTGGATAGTAAAGAAGGCAGTAGTAGAAAGAATATGCATTTGTGATAAATATATTTAAATAAGAAGTTTTTTATGTGTCCGTCGACCCCAATTTTAGTATGTCTTAACCATTTTATTTTCTTTCGTCGTTTTAAGATCTCACCCTCTTACAAGATGCAAGACTGAATATATTTTTTTTATTATCGTGCTATAAACAGAGTAATTCAATAACGTACCACTTTGGAAGCTGCCTGAAACTTTGAGTTTTTTTCAGCCCCAAGGCTTTGGGTACTATTAGAACGCGTTGGGGCTGCGTATATTTATAAAAGTGTATTGATAATCAGGACTTTATACACAATTAAATTAGGTTTTAAGTGAAAGTGTTTTTCGAGAGCTTTCATCCATTTTTAAACAACAAAAACGATTTTGAATTATTTCCTATTTATAAAATGTGTCAGTGAGGTTAATTTAGTATTATTAACGATTTTTATTTTTCCTAAACGAATTCACAATATTCGCAAAATCTCAATTGAAAAATGTAGTATATTCAATAGCAGACGGCAGAGAAGATAAAAACTTATCTTAATCTGTGCAAAAGAATAATTATTCATTTACTAGCGGGTACCCGACATTCGTTGCATTATCACATAAAGAAAGAAATTGTTTCTCCCTACGTGTCTATTCACATGCGTCCCCGTTTTCCTTCCGCGTTCCCCTTCCACCACATCCATCTTCCTCCCTCCTCCCCGCGTTGTTCCCGCGTTCCTCTTCCTTCCCTGCCTTCCCTCCTCCTTCATTCCCCTCCCTCCTCCTGGATTCCCCTACTCTTCCCTCCCTGCCGCTAAATCATATGAAATACATCCTTTTTTCTAACTACTCGCGCGCCACCTATTGTAATTTCTTCATGCAAATTTCATAACGCCAGAGCTCACCATTACAAAAATACATAAAACTTCGCGAAAGCGCGCACAACGACTCACCAAAGTTTCACTCCAGATGGATGAATTGTATAGGAAATAATTTCTTAATGCCAGAGCTCACCGTTATACACAGAAATCTTCGCGAACATGCTTACAACAAATCACCAAAGTTTCATTTCAATCGTTTGAACGGTTTAGGAACGCATAAGCGATAAACAAATAAATATTAATATTTGTATAGATTATGTCCTTTTTGGCCACCTGTAGATATCCTTCGTCCTTCGCATTCTAATTTCGACCAAGTTTAGCTATTGACTATTGATCTTATCTAGATTCTAGTAGGACACTACCCAGAAATCTGATTAGTTAAGCTGCCAAGCGATTTCTTCTGTTTCAAAGTATTATTGAAGAGTTGAAATGTATTGTTTCTAGTCTTGTGCCTTGGCTGCCAACGCAAAATTGTTTTTATGTGAACCACATTCACGTGTATTTTCTATATCCTTGTTTATGTTTCCTCAGACAAAGAGCGCTGGAATGTAAATACGAAATAAAATAGATTCTATTAATAACTGCGGCTGAGCTATCGAATGTGAAACTGTTGTTCGTATTTAGAATTGTTTCTTGGAATGCATATTCCTTGAATGATTCAATGAATCAAGTCTCGGTGTGCACGCGAATTTCACGTTACAACACATAATGCTGCATTCAGATACTCAGGGCGGCAAGTACCAACCCACTCATAGCATTCTGAATATCCGAAGTACTTTCTTTATGTTATCGATATGAAAGTGGAAATTAGTCAGTAAGCCGTCCGGAACTACTGCCATGTATGTAAAACGTTAACAGTGGAATTCTAATAAAATCAGAAGTAAACAAAACTTGCTTAGGAAGTATTCTTGATATCATGAATTGCCATGAATGTGTTTGTCTGCAGTCCGCCCCACTGAAAAGAAAATCTCAGGAAATGTGTTTAATAAGTCAGGTAGACTCATACGTCATAATTCTGGTAATGTTATATTATCGTGAAAACAAGCTTATGGATGCGATTGGTTAATAGGTACTGATGTGAATGGAAACTGGCGCGATTTACAGAAGACCTTCGACCCACCCTCACTATCGGATAAGTTTTTAGATTTTCACGGCCAAAAGTATTTTCGTTATTTATTTTTGGGGTGTTATGCCATGTTGCGCTAGCTCCTTTTTTAGCAAACGTTTCGGACAGCGTTACAGTGTCCATCATCAAGGCAGATGTGTAATTGTGTTGGCTAAAGAAGAAGGTAGCGCAACATGGCGTAACACCCCAAAAACAAATAACGAAAAAACTTCACTATCGGTTTAAATTTCAGTGGTCCACCCTGGTATTAGGAAGCAAACCCTGGCTCCTCAAATATGCGGAAATTATTGTAAATTAAAAAATAAAAAAATGTTACATTTTATTAATTAACTCTTAATAAACTATAAATAGTTTTAATTTCCCACTTAGTAGAGAAATAATATCAGGTCCAACTGGGGAGCTAGTCTATTTATTTATGCTACATATTTGTAAAAAAATAATAAAGTACTTGAGATAAAGTATTTGGGAATAATATATAAATATAATAGTACGAATAGTTACAAAAATAAAAATATAATAATTTCAAAAATACACTGAAATATTACAAAATATTGGACCATAAGTAAAAATAAATATTTTTAATTTTTTTATTTATTTATTTTATTTTTTTATTTTTTTTATTATTTTTATTATGAATCATAAATAGATACATGTATTTTAAAATGATTCTATACAATAATTAGTTAAATACTATATATATTTGATGTACCCCAATAAATAAGCATATATCATAATAATAGCAACAGAATATTAGCAAAAGAATATATCTGAAAATCATTGATAAAATAAGTCAATCTGTTGGTTATCTGTAAAAATGTATGGTAGTTTTTTTTTTAAATTTAAAATAGTTTTGCTCACTTTTTATTATATCAGGTAAATCGTTAAATAGCTTAGAGCCTACTTATTCATAATGGTGTCGTGCAGCTGTCGCGTTGCTTCTAGGCACATATATGTTCCCAGATGTTCTAGGACTTATACTTCGTGTTGGTTGAGGACACTTTAGATTTTTTAAAAACTTTAGAATAGCACTTTTTTCAAATAGTTTTAATATCGGTAGGACACAATTTTTTATAAAGTTCACTGATTAGAAAAATTCATTGTTTAAGAATAGCTTTAATGATATTTTTTGTGTTATTACTATCGGATACAAATTAGTCTTAGAGATGCTTCCCCAAGCAATTATGCCGTATGCAACACTGACTTTACAAGAGCAAAGTAAACCATTTTAATATTTGAAAGTTTTAGGATATACCCTAATCATATAAATATGTAAGTGAGTTTTCTAATCCTTGTAACACAGTTATTGTTATGTTTCTTAAATTTCATATTACTTTCTATAGCGATCCCTAGATATTTGACAACTGGGGTTTTCTTCAAGATTTTACAATTATCGTTACATTCTCCTCCTATACACGAAGGACTGTGCACCATCACTCCAATATTTGTGGCGGGGACAGATATATCCAAGAATTTAAAATATGTCACATGGAGGAATGGTAATGTAACACAATAATGTAAGCTTTGATAAAATGGATTTCCTTCGTATATTCCATTCATACTGTCAATTTGGAGCCGACCAACTGCACCTCAGAGCCGATAACATCCGCTTTGAACTAAAGGGGGTATTCTAGTCTAGAAAAAAAAATTCTTCACATTTCCATAGTTTAGATATTCAAAAATATCTCCTTAAAAGGATTTTTTGAAATTCGAATTATTTTTAAAGTTGTAAACATTTGAATGTCGCGGTTTAAACGGAATCTAAATAGAACAAAACTTTAAACGCATTTTTCTCTAAACTACTTTTTTCGATACGGTTGACACGATATCTCACGTTCTACTGAACCAATTTGCCTGAAATTTGGTGTGAGCCTTCTCTGTACATTTATCTATCGCGCCAACTAATATAAGAAATTTAAAATTTTTACTATTTAAAAAAATTCGGAATAGTAAAAAAAACAGGTAAAAAAATGTCTTTTTTATTTCAGACAGCCGCCATTAAAAAAATTTTTTTTTTGGCTTTTACTTAGTTTGGGCTAAAGTATTCTTTGATGTTTAAGAAATATTTGGTAAAATAATGGCTACTAAAAATATTATATGTTTATTTTTTATTGCACCTGAAAAAATACCTAAAATTCATGCTTCTAGACTATAATACCCCCTTAAGACTGCCTTCTTTGGATACCCGCAGAGGGATTTCCTGTAACGTAGGTTTCCTTCGCAGATTCCTGAATGACAATTGGTCAATTGTGCTGCCTTCAAGGAGAAAGTATTCAGATTTTCAAACTGTACCCTTTTCCAGATTGACCTGTATTTATATTACAGAAAAAACTGGGTAAGTATGTGGTTTTCTTTCTGAAAAATTATTCTCCGTACAATTATTTCCCAGAATAAAATATAATGTTTTTTCGGCTACAACTAAAAACTGATTGTTCTGTAAAACTGCTAAAATAAGAAGATAATTATTTCAACGTTATGAAAGTGATTACTTAATAAATATATTTATTTTATAAATCGTTGAGCTTTTTGTTTTGTTTTGGTATTCACACAACAACGTCTGTGGCTCTGGAAAATAATGAGTAGAAAGATTTGTAAGATTGATATCCCTCTGAAAAAATCTGGATGAGAGCCAAATACGTCTGGGAATCGGATTGAAAAGGTGCGATAAACCCTTCGGGCGGGCTTAGGGGCCAGTGATTTGGGGAGGGATCCCTATTTGCCTCCCGCCTCGGTCGGTGTCAGGTGGTGGGGATGCCCATTTCTTGACCCTGCTCCGGAAGCCTCTAGGCGTTATTATATAATAATAACCTTTCATTTCAAGCCAAATATTACAGTATTTCTTTTAAAGATAGATGAACATTCTCAGGTTACGAATAACCCGACAATATTTGAAAATCTCCTACTACCACCATATTAAGTGGAAAATGTTTCTTGTATCGTGATGGAGGACTTAGCCAGCCGAAGAATCGAACAAGCGACGCCTGAATGGGACCCAAACGCAATGCAAACTCAGCCACTGACTGTTTATTTAAAAATGTTCCATAATATAGCTAAAAGAAGAATCCTTTATTGTAAGGTTAGTAAAAATTAATAATCAGCACACAGGTTGCGACTTCCTCCCAACTCAAAGCCAATTGGATAGACCAGAACTTCCCAAATCAGGGGGTATATTAGGTACGTTTGCATTTCAAAAAAAAAATCTATTTTTGCGTAGGTAAATTAACTGTTCCGAATTGCCAGGTTTTTCAGCTCTAGTTTAAATGAAAACTAAACAGCGAAATCGCCGTCCATAGCGATTTAACCATAGCTCTAGCAAAGACTGAACCCAGAATCGACTAACTGGTACAGAGCATGCAACCTCAAGTATCTCATTAGTACTTGAAAAGTTTTATTTTATTTATTTGTTCTAAAATTACTTTGAAAGTTGTTAGACATTATCTAATTATAAAAATATTATTTAAATAAATACAAAATAATAATGTAATTAATGATTAAAATTGTACCTATTCTTCTATTAAAGATCCATAGAAAATAAATATATTGTATCTGTATTGTATCTATTTGAAATTCAAATAAATAATTTAGTTAACAAAAAAATGTGTTTCTTTTTTTGTTGAAACTTTATTAAGGGGGGCATGAAAATATTTTTTTTGGTTCGGGGAGGCTCGGCGAAATAAAGGTTGGGAAACCCTGGGATAGACTATTAAGTTAGGGCTTAGATGGCTGAAGGAGGCTAGCTCAATATTAATCAATATAGAAGAAAGTATAATGAGTACATATTAGAACAAGAAGATACAATGAATGTACCCAGCAAAATTAACATGGAATTCATTACGCAGAAGACAAGTAAAGAACAGATTGGGCATTCATAACTTCATGACAACTTTAATTATTTTATCAAAATTTGAGTTTGTTTGTAATTTGAATGGTATCAATTATTTTCAGAATAAAAATACATTCCTCATTAACTTTGTTAGGTTTTGGTACGTATTTGTAATTTTCTAGGTATAAATGCGTTGTCTGGAATGCAGTTCTTGCGCCCGAAGGTAGGATTTTTCGTTCTCGATTCGGCGTTGTTAGTTCGAAAAAAATGCATTCCGAAGCTTAGAGGTCGAGGTTGCGGATTCGCGGGTAGGGTTGCCATTTAGAAAATTGAAAAGTCCTGGCAAAAAGCCTGACAGTCCAAAAAAAGTCCGGACATTTTAATCACATAATGCAAATATCAGGTACGCACTTCATAACGGTATGGACGTTTTTGACTGGAAAAAAAGACGACGTTAAAAAAAACTTGACGTTAAAAAAGAACGAACTAATGGAGTTTGAAAAGCTCGTGGATTCTGTTGTATATATGAGAGCCAAAGGTGTTGTTATCGATGATGTAAAGCTATTCGATGAAATAACAGCAGTCAATTCATTCATATCCCAACAAAACGATGTATTTTTAGTATGATGGTCCATAAAATGTGGACAAAACATTTTACAAACTACCATTTTTACAAACTTCACAATCGCCAGATTGCCCATTCTATTGAGTATTTGCGAGTTCGTTTTTGCTATCGAAGCTCAAAACGCAAGTGTAGAAAGAGTGTTTTCTCTAATGGGAGTACAGTGGACAAAAGAGCGTAATAGATTATCTGTACCCTTGGTCAGATCGTTGTTGATGATGAATCATTGAATCATAGCTGTATTGAAATACAACCTTAAAACTATGAGCTGCGAAGAATTCTATAAGAAAAACTTGAATGAACGGGAGTTGCTCGGTCAAGTATCTGGCGCTGAAAATATTAAAATTTATATATTTGTCGAAAACAAGTGTTAAGTTTTGAAGAAGATATTTTATGTTTGAACTTGAACTTGTTGATTGTTTGCAACTGCAATTAAATTTTATTGTTTGGTCTCCTTGAGTTGATTGTTAAAGAAGATTTATATTTCGTTTTTAGATGAGTGGAAAATTAATAATGATTAAAGACTTATTTGACATTACTTATCTAAGTTTTATTACTCATATTCTATCAACCAAAAAATCCGGACAAATTAATAGGCCGGACAAAGTCCGGATAAAAGGCTAGATGTCCGGACATGTCCGGATTAATCCGGACGGATGGTAACCCTCCTCGCGGATATTTATCACTGGGCCTTGAAAGGTCTGGGGGTTGTGATATTATGTAACGAAAGGGAGACATATTGCAAGATGTTTAGTTTTTGATTTAAACGAGTGACCTTATCTTTGCCATTATTGCCTATAAAATACACAAGACAATCCTCTAAAAATTATTTCGTATTTTAATAATATTGATTTTTATTATTTTATGATTTGAATCATACTTTTATGTGCCAATGCACATGACCAAATATGGCTGTGGTGCTTCCTTTGGTAACAGTACGTACCACAACAACGCAATTCAACTATTAGACTGTTACCCAGCTTCACATAAACCATTTGAATTCATTTTCCACGCCATCATAAACGGTATTTATTAATATCTCTTGGCCACGAAAATGCTTACTTTGAAGAACTGACATTTGGACTGCAGATTATGGATAGCTGCATTACTAAACAAAGAAAAAGCAGCATTGTGCACTGTTATTAGAATGGGGTAAAGTCGAAATTACACAGGCATGAATGGACGAAACTACACATGGGGAGAATTACACCTACTGGAATTACACGCGTATAAAAAAACTGTTTTTAATAGGATTAAATTTTACTGTGTTGTGCTAAATAAATAGTTAAGTTAGGTTAGGTTACATTTTGGGCATGTGCAATTCCAGTAGATGTAATTCCGCCAGTGTGTAATTTGGCATCGACATTTACGCCTATATATTTCAATTTTGTCATGTAACCTTAGATGAACTATTAGAGTAAAGATACCTCCCTGAGACAACGCGCGTAGTTTCACTGAACTGGGTCCAGTGGACATACTTTAGCGGTCCGCTCAAATAGCTATTTCATTTGTACACATGTACCCACTCTTTAAATCAATGGCAATCCTTTTCATAAGCGGTGCTACATTTTTAGGAAATATCGCGATTTCCCGGTGCATCTCGATGAAGATAACAGTAGAGAGCATAGATTTTTTTTTACTATTTTTTAGAAAAAAATGTGTCCTTACTTAGGTCAAATTAACAAATCTTTTGAATCAGGAACCTTCCCAGAACACCTAAAACAATCTATTATTGTGCCTTTATATAAAAAGGGTCCCAAACAGGAAATCTCAAATTATAGACCAATATCCTTATTACAAAATTTTTCAAAAATATTTGAAAGAGCAATGTACAACCGCATTTACAACTTTCTCGAAAACTTTAAGATAATATGTCCACAACAATTTGGATTCCGTAAAGGCCGTTCGACAACACAAGCAGTCTTCAATTTCTTGAACAAAATTCTGGAAAGTATTAATGTTAGCAAAAAAACCGTAGGTATTTTTCTCGACCTCTCAAAAGCATTCGACAATGTTGATCATAATCTTCTTCTAATTAAACTTGAACACGTGGGTATAAGAGGTTTAGCAGTAAAATGGTTTGAATCGTACCTAATAAATCGTAAACAAAAAGTTCAAATTTCAAACATTGACGAAAAAATGATGCAGTACATGGTAGAATCCAAATGGAGAACAATCAACAAGGGTGTGCCTCAAGGAAGCATTCTTGGGCCCCTCCTGTTCCTTATATACATAAACGAATTTCCAATTGTTGCTGGCACAAAATGTTCAATGTTTGCTGATGACACTGCTTTGTTGTTTGAATGTAACGGAGACGTTGACGAATTTAATAAACATATTAACGAGACTTGCCAATCAATAGCAAATTGGCTGTTATCACAAAATCTGTCACTCAACACTAACAAAACTCAAGTTTTACAATTTTGTCCAGTGCAAGCTACACCTATAAATATAAATGTAAACTTCAATAATAATATTATCGAACTTTCCCAAACTTGTTCACTGCTGGGAATACAACTAGATGCAAATATAAACTGGAAAGAACATGTATCCAAAATAGTAGCCAAAATCAGTAGCTTTTCTTTTGTTCTAGGTACACTGAGAAATATATCAAACATCGAATCGGTAATGGCCGCATACTATGGTTATGTATATTCAACAATAAAATACGGAATTATTTTTTGTGGAAACTCAGTAAACGCCAAAGATGTTTTTATCATCCAAAAAAGATGTTTAAGAAAAATGACAAACTCTACAAAAATCGGGATTCATGTAGACCTATATTTAAAAATTTGAAAATTCTTACAGTCACCGACATATACATAATGGAGTTATGCATGTTAGTGCGATCATCTCCAGAAAAGTTACCACAAAAAAACTCTACACATAAATACGCTACAAGGTTTACAGAAAATTTATTTATACCAAAAGCAAACAAAACAATTTTCCAAAAAGGACCCTTTTACATGGCCATTAAAATATATAACAACCTTCCACATGATATTAAACAAATACCAGATACACTCAGATTTAAGTCATCACTAAAAACATTCCTTCTGAACAGGTCTCATTACACATTAAGTGAATACCTCACATAGGTACAACTGTTTTTATATTTATGTTTATATAATAAATTAAAACAAACTCAATTTGTATTACACCACTTTTATATTTATATTTCATTTGTGTTCATTTCTGTATAACATGTTAGGTTAACTGGAAGAAATAGGATGTAGGTACCTATAAGTTATACCTTTTGTACTAAGTGAAAATTTTGTACAATAAATGATTTTGATTTTGATTTTGATTTTGATTTAGGTCACATTATACATGTTTACGTATTTGAATTAAGTAAGTACCTATGTTAAAATATTGCAATAGGAAAATTGTAAAGTTATATCTAGAAGAAAGGCACAGTACAAGCATTAATCTTTGTTAGGTTGTAAAATTATATACGATATGAACTCATAGTAGATTTGTTTTTCAAAGAAAAAAGAAACACGTTCATCCGTTAAATTCATAGTTAATACAAGTAATTTAATATCCTACCGGTTGTTAAAGTCTTCTTTGAAGAATCCGAACTGTCCTCAACGCGAAGTGAACACCGCGGAATATATTTCAATAAACTGCGGTGACCGGACAACTCAGAATAATGCAACTTCAACACCTGAATCTGGAGGGACACATTAGCTCAGTTAGTAGAGCTACGTACGCCCCGGCAAGGCGTTGGTCCTGGGTTCGAGTTCCAGATGTGATCGTATCTGTATCTGATTTTTCTGTTTTCAGATTTTCGATTGCTTTTTGCTAATATTGTCTTAATTTAAATAAAATATCACAATTTGAGATTTTACTCAATAAGTAAAAATAAAAATTTTAAGTTTACTCTTAGTTACCTATCATTTTATTTGGTATCTTGATTTTATAATTTAAAAAAATTTGTTTAATTTAGTACACACGTATTTTCGATTTTTTAACATAATTTGTTTGTTTTATTATAGGGAAATCAACAGTTTACAATTCGATTAACTCATACATGTTTAATTTAACTATCTGAGAAACCAATTATACATTTCCTCATTATACTATTATATTATGTACAAGCTGTTGAAAGAATACAAAACAAATTCTTACGTTTTCTTAATTTTAAAATGGGTATCCCAGCAATTATGTTGAACTATAACACTTTGTTAAATGATATTAATATGTTGAATTTGTATTACAATGATATATTTAATTTGTATTTAAACATATTATATGAACGTGTGTGCAGTGTAGGTACTTTGAAATCAATTCTATTCAATATAATATAGTGATGTTGTTTACTGACTGTCCTGTTATTGTTGTTTTGTCAGTGAATTGTCTACGTACACTCAATTTATCAATGTTGAAAAAAATTGTTTCATCCAGATAATTATTAAATCGATTGTGCGATTTATAAGAAATGTATTTTATGATTTTTTTCTGAATCGATTCAATTTTGTTTATATGTAATGCATAAAATGGAGACCACACAGTTGACGCAAATTCTAGATGGCTTCGTACATACGCAAAGTATTTTGTTTATATAAGCTGAATACTGATTGGTTTCATTTTAGCGATTCGAGATCGATACTGATTGATTATTTGGTTTCAGTGAAAGGCGATGAGGTGACCCAAGTCGAGCATGAGGAGCGAGAGGCTGCTGCTAGTGGCAGTCTTCGGCTTGTTGTGCGCGCGGGGGGGCAGGGGGCAGGGCGGCGAGGGGGAGGGCGGGGGCGAGGAGGGGGCCCCGCCGCCCCCGCCCCCGCCTTCGTCCGAGGCCCCGGCCATGGCGGGCCCCGACCTCCCGGCGACGGAGCCCTGCGAGCCCAAGGCGCTGCGCAACGCTCCGAAACCCCCACCGGTGAGTACACGCATTAAACGGACTGTTGGTGCGTGGTTAAGATGGTAAGCGGTGTGAAATATTCCTGGGTAATGCGTAACATTATTCAAGCTTAAGGCGCCGTATCCCCGCTCAAAAAGAAGATGGAGAGAAATGAAATTACGAATGTTGGAGAGAGCGCGCCAATATTTTAAACGATAAAATTAAAGCGAAGATTGTGAAAATGTTTAATAAAAAACGACTCGTTTAAAGTAGAGCAAAAATCTCGCAGGGAACATCTAAAGTAGCTTTTAAAGAAACACTTTTTTTCGGAGTGTCTTGATAACTTCTAAAATAAGTGAAATAAACGTGTTTATAATAATTTTCGGAGCATACTCTGCAATTTTTTTCTATCGAGGGAATTTCATATAACTTGCGTTTCGACGTAGAACACGTCTAGATATTATCTTCAAAAATAACATATATTTTTTTAGGAGCTTAAAAACTTCAATTGTTTAAGAGAGATATGTAAGAAATCGGTAGAAATTCGGTTAGGGGCGGCTTAATAAACTGAAAATTAAAAATTGCAACCACTTTTCATAATATTTTCAGACAAGCGATACTGTAGGTAACAAAATTATTTTCTGGACTACCCGACTTTGCTCAGGGAGTTGAGATATGATATGAGATTAAACTGACGTTCGAATCTTGCTTTATAGACCCCTACCGATGGGAAGCCCCACCAATACAAAAAAGACTTCGAACTGTCCACAATGTTCCAGAACAATCTACAACATTTGAGAGTGTTCTGGAATGACACAATGATCTGGGATGTTACGGGATGTTCCCAAACGTTCCACAATATTCCAGAATGTTTCGGGATGTTCTGGAATGTTGTGGAATGCTCTCGAATACTCTTGAATGTTCTGGACTGTTCAAGAAATTTCTAGAGGGCAAAACTTCCAGCCCTTATATCGTCAAAAGCAAGCCGTTCAAGTAAAAAAGAGAACCTTCTTCGTGGTTGGGGCATAGAGGGCTACCGCACCATATAACCCTCTTGATCATACCGGGACTCTTTTCTGACTTTAGCGGCACGCACATTGTACACTTAATTTTTTAATATATATGAATATATTGATTCTTTATTCGAAATGCTTATTTGTTTCGTTCAAATGCTTGATATAAGTTTATCAGAATTAATAGAGTGAAGACACGTTACTAACACAATTCGCTTGAATTCACTGAACTAGGACCATTTGACAAACATGCTTAAGCTATACATCTTTACATAGTATAAAATGAAGTTACTTCCGCTGTCTGTACGCTTAGATCTTTTAAACTACGCTAGAGATTTTCATGCGGTTTTCACCAACAGATAGAGTTATTCATGAGGAAGGCCATAGGTATACAATTTGTCAAGGTTTTGTATAAATTGGTTGAAATATATAAATAAAGGGAGCGGGCTGGCAAGCGGGCAGCGGGCAGCGGGCAGCGGGCTGGAAGCGGGCGGTGTGCATTTGATATGTATACAAATTAAGAGATGGCGTTGGTTATAAAGGTTGGATAATGACGTTGTGCTTCGTTAGCCACAGCAAAGTGTGGCCGGGTCTGCTAGTATTCTTATAGAAGTCAAAAAGTCTCCCTCAACCAGTCTCTCCCGATCACGCAGTGGGTGGGCAAAAGCATCCGCCGCCAAGTCATATTATCCTGAATGATTTCACTCACAAAGGAACCGACATACCGGAAGCTTTCGAAAAGTACTTTCAATCTGCCTATAATCAAGAAAAAGTTGATTTTGAATCATACGTGCCAGAACAGATTGGATCAACGAATGCTCAAAACGTCACTATTGAAAACATTAATATCGTGAATTTCAGTTTAGCAGTAAAAAAATTGAAACCAAAAACATCGCTTGGTCCTGATTTAATTCCACCCTTTGTCATTAAGGGATGTTCTGAAACATTATCTAAGCCATTTCTAAATTTATTTAATCTTACTATTAAAAACGGAATTTTTTCTAAATTATGGAAGCTGTCGAAAGTCACCCCCTTACACAAAGATAGATGGTGACAAGTGTCAAACAACCAACTACCGTCCTATAGCGATTCTTTCCTCACCCTCCAAGTTATTAGAGATAATTATCCATAAATATGTATATGCCAAAGTTGAATCATTTTTGATCGAACAACAACGATTTAGACATGGCCGATCAACCACTACAAATTTAATGGTATTTACAAATTACATGGCGAGAGCACTCGATAACAATGAGCAGGTTGACACATCATACCATGACTGCGAAGGCTTTCTATAAGGTGGATTTTGTTTGAAAATTTAACAAATCTGCCAACGACCTACGGTAAAACCTAAAAATTATTGTCCTAAAAATACATATTTTCTCAAAATTAAAAAAAAGCTTTACTAGATAAAAGAACAGTCTTTTGAAAGCAATTTATAATTTTTAATACGTCTAAAATTTTATTTATAAATGACATATTTCCGGTTTTGTCTGGTTATTCCCTCTTAAAGATTTAAAAAGCCTACCACGCTTGCAAAGGACCTATAAATATTACCTCGGTATTTCGTAAATGCGGCTAGAGTGCATTTTCCATACTTTGCTATTTACGGAACGTTTTGCAAGCGGCGATAAGGCCCGATGCTACCTGCTACATGCCCCACTGTTACACCCTTTCCGACCCCACCCCAACCTCTTTCCAACCTCCCCTTGATAGATCGTTTCCCTGGGCGCTGTTCCAGCCAGATAGCCCCATCTGGGGGATTATATGCTATGGGGTGGTTGAACACTACTCGTCATTTCAATTTCATTCTATTTTAGACGTATTATATAATAATATATTCATTGGAAATTGTTGCAATGATAGAAGAGATGTGTTTGGTCTAGTCTAGTGGAGGTAAAAAAGTTTTTAACGTGTTCACCACATCAAAATAGAAACACTGTTTGTTGAATTATTCACCTCTTACTAAAGTGTTTCGAAAATAGTAATAACACACTGATGACACCGCTCCTACATCGGTTCTTCCTCAGCGATGGGGGTGAATTATTTAGCCGATTTTGGACCCAAGCTCTGTAACGGTAGAGCGCTGTTCTTATCAAAATGTCAGAATGTAGATGACTTTTTTTAATACAATTTGAGAGGCGGGAACGGGTATCATTTCGCTCAGTATTGGTTTGTACTATGCCTACAAAAACTCGTATTGAGGAATAAAAGTTTAGAAGTTTAAAAAAATTATATTTTTGTTTCCTTTATTTAAAACTAATTGTTATAAATATTTTAAAAAATATACAAGGATTCATCTATCTACAGGTAAAAGAACAACACATTTGGTTGAATTTTGAACTAACACGTATTGCATTTATAGCTTTAAAAAAAACCAAAAATACAGGAGTTCAAACCAAGCCTTAGCAAGCTATACAATTTAGTACAACATAGCTTAGCAATTTTACAACATAGCTTAGCAATTTTTCAACTGGTATTGTTGTGCCTGGAAAAAATGAATAGCTCTTTTAAATATAATCTTTCAGAAGATTAATTTGGGGAAAATTTTTAGTAGTTAGACAGTTGTTAGATAGTAGGCGCATTTTTAAATGTAGATATAAACTACCATTTCTAGGATTTTATTAAGAGGAACTTATGCGCGGCCCATTTCGGCCCATTCGGCCCGTTTCATACAAATCTGATTTGAGATCAAAATACCCAACCAAACTGAAAAATTATTTTTGTAATCAAAAGATGTATCAAATATAAGACGATTTTATGATTTTAGAGGCAATTTGGGCAATTATTTGTGAGTAAATGAAAAACAATAAAAAAATAATTTTTCTAAATATATTTATCATAAACATATGAAGAAATATAAAATAAAAATTAATAAAAAAATTCATTTTGATCGGTGCAAAGTTTAAATACAAATTACCTATTTACGGCGGAATAAAAATTTGTCGTTTAAATATTTAAATTACTACCCAAAAAAATTATAACGGTGTTCAATTTTTTATTTTATTTTTCATTGTGTTTTTAAAATAAATAAAGTAAAATTATTATTTTTTTGGTTTTTCATTTACTCACAAATAATTGCCCAAGTTGCCTCTAAAATCAGGAAATACTAAAATCTTGAATAGCTTATATCATATAATTTAAAACAAAAATAAATAAAGTAGCTCTCATCCGTACTAGGTGTTTGATACAACTTTTGATTACAAAAATATTTTTTCATTTTGGTTGGGTATTTTGATCTCAAATCCAGAATTAAGATTTGTATGAAACGAGCCAAAAAGGGCCGCGCAAACGTTCCACTTAATAACAATTACTTCTATTCTAAAGGGTTTTCTTATAAGAGGTGTTATTTTGAATAGCCCGTTATTTTGGTAGATGTCACTTTTGAAGGTGTCATTTTTTAATATTTGACAAGTAGAAACTACGTTATTAATAAAAATGGAACGATATACGCTTCAACAACGCATTGAAATTGTTAAAATTCACTATAAAAATGGTGAAAATTTGGCAGAGACAGTTCGTAAAACTCG
Source organism: Glyphotaelius pellucidus (assembly GCA_936435175.1). Lineage (NCBI taxonomy): Eukaryota > Metazoa > Arthropoda > Insecta > Trichoptera > Limnephilidae > Glyphotaelius > Glyphotaelius pellucidus. The sequence continues at coordinate 2,712,747 of OW386541.1, forward strand.
AACATTTTTGGATCGTCGTGAAGCACCTTGTCGGACCGCAATACAGAAATTGGTGGAAAAATTCGAGCTGTTGGGACAACTTAGTGATGTGAAGAATAAAACCGGTGCACGTCGCTCAAGAACAGCCGAGAATATTGTTGCTGTAGCCGAAAGTGTTGAACAAAACCCAGGTTTGTCCATTCCTCGTCGTTCTTTGGAATTAGGCATTCCACAAACGTCATTACACCGTATTTTGCATAAATATTTGGGTCTTAATGCTTATAAAGTTCAGTTAACACAAGAACTTAAGCCGGCCGATCATCAACAACGTCATGTCTTTGTCTTTTTTTCTTTGAATATCACCTCTTATTGGAAAACCCTGTACAACTCTAGAAAATCGTAGAATATCTTTACCATGATTTGTTGATGTATTCTTAACATTTTTACTTATTTAATTTTACATGATTAATATATGGCTTAAATGTTAATTCCAGTAAGTTATATGTTTAAAGCATAAGGAATATATCACAAGGAATATTATCTAAACCGTTGTTGTTTAATTCTATGAACATTTATTACGTGTGCATAATTATACCTCTCTTTTTGTTGCACGGGTTGTTTATGAGAAAGAGGGAGAAGTTGCACTTAAGCTATAAGAGGTATACTTGTACACCTCTCCAGTGGTGCTAGAGTAGGCGTTGTAACTGGGTTGAATTGTGGATAGAAGAGGGAGAGGGAGAGGAAGGTCCCGGGAGGCTCTCAAATGGTGCAAACGGTAGTTTAAAATTTTCATATTAATTAGTTAATGGAGTCATATCCGGAAATATCAAAATCGACAAACATTTAATGCGCAATAGCGATCTTTACAATCTAATGGAATGTATTCAAATTTTACCTCTGCTCGTTTTTCAATTACAACCGAATGCCAGAGGATGCCCCCTCAAAATGGAATTTAAGCCCCACTCCAATAAATGTAACATCAAAAGTGTATGTGGATAATGTTCACGGAAACATAGTACCTACCCGTCTATCGGAATGCAGGTATATGTTGAATATAGGGGGAAATGCAAAAGCTCTAAATAATGTACCTATTCATTATTTTCCATCATCGTATTTCAACTAGATCTGAATGACAGGGTGTCGAATTAAAATCAATCATGTACACCCCCCCAAACACGATATGTGGTCAACCCCTTAGGCTAATTTGTTCGCTTTTAAGAACAACTCATACAGGTCTCATGAAAATCGTTGTCGCCCTTACTATCATCGTTAGAAATATGATCTTATCGGTGTTAGAGAGAAAAAACACTACGCTTTATATTTAAATCTAAAAGTCGACCACAAAATAATTAAAATCTACACCTCTATGAAACCAAAGTTTTCAAACGCAATTTGAAAAAAAAAACTTTGAGGAATTTTATTAATTATTTTTACATGGAATGACAAAAAGTGAGATGACAATATCATTTATAAAACATATGCCTGAGAAAATATGTGTATGTTTTTATTTTTTTTTTAGTTAGAAAAAATGTAAGGTGAGCAATTTTTAGAGCTATTTTATGTTTGCTTTCAAAAAATTTATAAATCAAAAATTTTAAAGCCATTGTTTATACCAAATTATAAAATTTTAAAGCCTACTTCATCAACTTTCAAAAAGAGTTTTTAGTTTTCGGATGCGTTCAGAAATATTCCATTTCTTTGGATTTCATTGCACAACAGAAATATTTTGATCTTGCGACAAAGATATATATATATGCAATATAACATTTATGAAAATGGGTAATTCTCTCAATTTGGAAAAGGAAGAATGGAAAATAATTAAGAACTGTATTACCAACATTACCATCTTCTGTTTTTCTACTAGAACAACAGAAAGGCTGGATGCACCATCATGTTAAATTTTAAACACAACCCCAACAAATGCAATTTCACATGTAAATAATATTCATGGAAATAAGGACAAAATATGTATAACGACCCTCTAAATGTATTTATGCATACTGTGGGGAGGATTTAATGGAAATCTCTAGACACGAGTATCATAATACCTTAAAACAACACTTCCTTCCCCTTCTTTGTTTCAGTAAAAGTTTTTATTTATTAGTTAAATATATTTTTTTTCATTAGTTCCACACAGGAGGCCTGAGGAAAAAAAAATCCTAAGGGCCTACGTCATCTTTGGAGGTGCTGTGAGGAGGGTTTTTTTAGGGAAAGGAAGGAGAGAAAGTTCTGGGAAGGAAGAAGGTATCAAGGGTGGGTACGAATCTGGGGGTCAATATGTCCTGGAGTGACTGACGTATGAATCCATCCCTCCCGCTGCGGTTCAAGATGATGGGTCGAGAGAGTCCGGCTGGAGAGTTCAAAAGATCTCCCCCAACCAGTCTCTCCTGATCCGGCCCGCCACGCTGTAGGTGGGACAAACCTCACTCAATGAACCCCCTACTAAGTCATCAAATGTAACGGAATACGTGGGGTAAATTATGGAAGAGGTGTTGGTTATCCGCCTCCCAAATTATTATTTATGATTTCTTTATCAAATCAACCAATACGTTTGTTGATATTATGTACACACGTAAATTATAACTTTTAAGAACTATGCTAATTTATGTACACTTAGCTCTTCTTTGCAGTCCATCTAATCTTTATGAAGGGTTTTCGTTTTATTTGACGAATATTCAGTGTTTTCCGGGTCTGTTCGTATTTAAAATAAAAAAAAATACTAAATAGTAATTTTACAACATACTGTTATATATAATAGCATTCTAACGCATCGCCGATAGAAGGAAAACTGCTTTGCTGACAACAGCATATAAACTTCTAAACGGTAACATCTGTATTCCAGATATAATACAAAAATTTGAGTTTTATGTCCCCAACAACTTCACAAGAGCGAAAACTTCGCAGACACAGAACTTTTGTTGTTCCGACATGCAGAACTAACTTAACAATAGTAATGCCGCTCGGAAAAATGATTCTGTTACTTAATTACCTGTCCCCTGATATGGATATTTTTCAACTAAATATTGAACAATTCAAAAACGCTATCATCACTTAATAAAATATAATGTATGTTTAATATTGGTTATGTATAACTGTAAATGTGCATTTAAAATAAAATAAATAATATTGTACTTCAATTCCTCTCAATTGATTGATTAATAAAACACTTTTGTTGCCCTGTAACAACAAAGAAACGACATTTAAGATTATTAGTTCAATTTCCTTCTACGATTTATTCCATTAATCTATATTCTTTTGGATATGTAAAAATCTGACGCAATATCGCTATCTTGGTTTTTCTGTTTTTATCTTCCACGTCGTACATTATCTGTCAGTTTTGTCATTTTCTAACTGTGAAGCACTAAAGACAACGCAAAACGCTGCAAAATTCAAAATTTAAGGGAATACATTTCCTTTACTTATGCAATCTGATGACAATGATTAAAAACATGGCAAATTAAACATATTTAATACATTATTAGAAATAATCAGAAATACATCTTAAAAACACACCGAAAATAAAACATATATGTGAACAAATAACGTTTATGAATACACCACCACACACACAAGCTCAGCGGAATATATTGTTGAATTTTTTTGATATTGATGTTACATTTAGTTTTTTAGAACATAAACAAAATATGTATATACCTATTACTAACCACGTAATCGAAATGCAAAACTGCAAAGTAATCGATTAAATCGATTACAACACTAATCGTTTTAACTAAATTTATTATCTGCGCTTGTTTGAATATTGTCCTCCAGCAGGTTCCTGGAAAACCTATTAAAGCACGTAACTTAATAATACCGCTATTTTTGCATCACTGCGAGTTTTCAGCACAACGCTAAAAGGTGCTTTGGTAAGGGTAGAAACACGTGTAGCACATCTAAACAATATGAGATGCTTAGCTACGGTCGAACAATAAATATATAATATTAAATGTATGTAAGTTAAATAAATTCTATTGTTTAATTTTTGCGCATGTTTAGAGAGTGTAAGTTAAAATATACCTGTGTAGGTTTTCACTATCGTCTACTTATCGTCTACATTCACTATGTTGAAATTCAATTTATTTTTTTATATTTGCTCCACACAGGAGGTCTTGAGAAAAATAATTCCCCTCAGGGCCTATGTCATCTTTGGGGATGCTCTGTGGAGAGTCTTTTTAGGAAAGAAAGGAGAGGAACTTCTGGGAAGGAAAAGGGTATTAGGGTAAAAGGGTATGAGTGGGTAAGAATCTGGGGGTCAGTGTTACCGGGAGTGACGGACGTATGAAATTTAATATTTCATTTTTATTTTTTATAGTTCATTGTTGTAAGTATTCTTGGATCCCGAATCTGTATTTTTGGTGAATTTAGAATTTAGGAAAAATAAAATTTATCGTATTTTTATAAGGTTTCTTGGATTCCTTTCTTCCCAGTAGGCCATTTGGTATTTTTTCCCGTAGGATAACATTTCGCAATTTTTTATTGTTGTATATTTTTGGTCCAAGATAGGTGTGTTTTTTGGTGAATTGTGGTAGCATAGGTAAGATGTGGTAACATCTCCAGCCGGATTCCCTCGACCATGCCTTACGCCACAGTGGGAGGGATGGATTCATATGTCCGTCACTCCTGAACACAGTGACCCCCAGGTTCCTACCAACCCCTCATTCCTTTTTACTTCCCAGAACTTCCTCTCCTTCCTTTCCTTAAAAATACCCTCCACGCTGCATTCCCTAAGACGGCGTAGGCCCTGATGGAAATTATTTTCTTCTGGGCCTTCTGTGTAGAGCTAGTACAAAAAAAGCACTCACTGGGATTGTCAAACCATTTCTTCCACAGTTCCTGGTTTGATTCGTTCTGTCCTTAGGGCCTTTGGGTACGTTCCCCCACTTCCCACTCCCTATCGTACAATAGGCACAACCGAGAAACCGGACAAAGGGCGCGGACGTTGAGATTCAATTCACTGCAGACCGACCACCAAACACCTTCTCGCTGGTACTGCCAGATGACGAGAGAGGTATCCCACCCGACATTAGTGTTCTTCATATCGCCATACTTGTTTTCATTATCATTTCTTGCAGATGCAACATACGCAAGATGCCGTTAACCTGCGAGTAGCCGTCTTATATGTCTATTTGTTTTCTTTTTTAATTAATTTACCTCTGACTTGCTTTATTTTGTTCGCATTTTGTGTATTATGTAAGCACTTGCATACTGCTTCCTAACACCGTATGCAGGGACACTGGAGGTCTAGATTCGTTCAAACTTAAATGTAGATTCGTTCATTCGAGTCCTTGCGAGAGCCTTGAAGGAGTAACCATCTGTTACTTATACCAGGGCGGATAAGTGGCGGAGAACCTCCATTGTTCGTTTTTACGAATAGGTTCTTCATTTTTGTGTACATTTGTAATTACTTTTACTATGTTTTTTGATGCCTTGTCGATGCAGAAGCCTTGTCGTTCCCCGACCCGAATAGGATAAGGGGATGAAGATGATGATGTTTATTGATATTATTATTATTAAAAGATTCCTTGATCCAAAACCATCTCAAAGTCATTAATGAATTAGTATGTTCCCTAGAGCGCCGCCTCAGACCACGAGATCGCGTCGAGTCTGGCGCGCGAATTGGCGCGCCTCGTGGCCCGGCGTGCGGCCAGTCCGGAGCGCGCGGCGGCCCTGGCACGCGCGGCCCTTGCCCCGCGACCCGACCTCGTGGCCATCGCGCTCGGCGTGCCGCAGATCAACCTCGGTCTGCTGCACTTCAGGAACCATGTGGTGAGTAGCCTCAACTCTTACTACTCTTAACTCTTCCCTTATCCAACTTCGGGAACTTTTGTGTGGCTCCTGCCAATGTCTGATCGTTCTTTTTAAATACCCACTGTTACCAGTAATACATTTTCTTCTCGAATTGTATATGAATAACCTGGACGAATTTAATGTAACGATCCAATCATGTCTGATTACGTCTTAAAGGGATCGAAATGACAATCTAATCTCCTTTAACGGAAGCGACCTCCCCAACACGTCCTCCATTGATTTGTTTGGTGAAACTTCAAAGTGACTAGCTCAAGCTTGAGGCCTCCATCGAAGTCAAAGTGAAATAATCCTCTCAGTAGCTGGGCGTACTGTACAGGGTCGCATATGCTCTAATAGAACACAACTGCTGCCCCTGCACAAATCGAAAGTGCGCCCTTCTGTTGAATTAGGCAGTCATCTCTGGTTCAGAGCCCCAAAATACTTTTTTTTAAATTTTAATTTTTTCTTTTTTTCTTTTTTTTATTTCTTTTATATATTTAATAATATTATTATTCAATTTATAAAAACAGTTTATTTATAAACAAGTTCTGCTAGGTAATTATTATTATACGTGACAGATTTTTCGCCTTCTGAAGGCATTATCAAACTGTCTGATAATGCCTTCAGAAGGCGAAACAGCTGTCACGTGTAATAATAATTACCTAGCAGAACTTGTTTATAAATAAACTGTTTTTATAAATTGAATAATAATATTATTAAATATATTAAAGAAATAAAAAATAAAAATGGAGTTCTACAAATTAAACTTGATAACAATAAACCAAAATACTTTGTTAAAAATCCTGTTTTAATAGATAGAATTCCCTGTTTTATCAAACGGATTGAAATATTTAGAGCACAAGTGTTAGGCGAAAATGCTGTCATTGGTATGCTGTATTGATAATGCTGGTATTTCAACGGAAGATGCTCCGTGGGACAAGCGTCGTTGATCCCTTCAGCAACGGTGCATAGTTACGAGATGCGCCAAACGCGGGCACAACGCGGGTTGACATTTCGTCGCCTTAGTTCTTAATTGTCCAAACGACCATTTTAGTTTTAGTTCAATATACACTTTAAAATTAAAAATAAAGCATGAAAAATTATAGTTAATCACTTAATTATTTCAACTAATGAGACCTTCACATTTACGTAAATAGCTTTATCTTAAACACCTCTCATAATGTTTTACCGAAATAATGAAAGAAAACCTTCTCCTGTAAAATTTTCTAATGGTCGCTTGGACAATTAGGAACTAAGGTACGATTTGTTAATTGAGAACGAAATGTTTATTTTATGTAATTTGAAGGGGTCTTTTTTTAATATTTTCAATCTTTCGTCAATTTTCACAAAATTTTCTAATGGTCCTTTGGACAATTAAGTACTTAGGCGACGATTTGTTATTTGAGAACGAACTGTTTATTTTATATAATTTGAAGGGGTCTTTTTTGATATTTTCAATCTTTCGTCAATTTTTACACAGAAAGGTTTAAAATGCAAGATTAATGTTTTGGAACGCGGCTTTGTCGACATAGCGAACAACTGAAATGATGAAAATGCCTCTAGCATCAGAAAAAGCGGTCACTATCCACAATTCCGTGATAAATGATGTTATTATTCGGCCACGTTTTGGGCGTGGAAATGAATTCGCACGCCCCAAATATGATTATTCACGCGAATGCAAACTCGCCGGAATTCCCTCTATTGAAATACATTTAAATTGCTTATTATTTTTCAATAACCTTTTAATGGTCGACTGGGGCGTTGGTTACCAAAATACTTTAATCGGAAATAAGTCGTCAAAGTCAGCAGTTAAGTCAGAGTTGGTCAAATAAGCAATAATAATATTGAATAAATGTGAGTCGTTTCGGTAAGCACAGGTCTAAGTGCCAACCGATCTCAAGAGTAGACAAAAAGCTCTGGAGTCTGACTCTCGTGTTTTGTGTCATGTCACGACTTTTTTTAGGCTTCGTGCAGCCCCGGGTTTACGACTTTTTCAAACCACAATACATACAATAACAAAAATTAATCAATATTTATTTTTATTTTTTATTTTTTTTAAAAATTTGTTTATCTTAAAAATGGTACATTTTAAAGTAATACTGGTCTTCCGTTAAAAGCATTTGCTTTGTGCATATTAAAGTTTACTTTGCTTACTAGTACGTGATTGGCGTTTTTTTGTCTTTCTTTTCTTCACATTTCTTTTACCTGCCCAATATATAAATTTTCGCGTAATAAAAATGATAACAAAAATTAACCAATATTAAAGTTTACTTTGCTCTATTAGTACGTGATTGGCGTTTTTTTTGGCCTTTGTTAGACCATATTTCTTTTACCTGTCCACACCCTCACCGTGCCATCTCAACGCCTTATAATTTTCTTTGGGTCTTCTACTGCCCCCCTGAAAGAATCAAACGTCTACAAGGGGACGTTATCGCCCACGTTGAGAACCTATGACGTACATTATACACGCGTTCAAAATCGACTTAGGATACTTTCATAAATTAACTTAGGATTCATAAACCAACCGGGCGTTTTAAAATCAAACGAATAATCGAACAACGTGCGCTAGATGCCAGGTGCTTTGTGAATCAAGTTTTTATTTTCAATCAAATATATAAATTACGATTTTGCCCCCTAAAACTGCCGCCCGCGACAGGCACCCCTGTTTGCAGTTTCATGCAATCATGCAAAAAACTTTTCAAAGACTGCTATCAACTTCAACAAGAACCCAGCCCCAGGCCCGGATAAAATGGCGCCTGGAGCTTACATTTTGCACCTTTAAAATCTATAGATTGTGGGTTGTAGGTACCTTCATGGCATCCTACTTTCCTTGCCTTTCCTTTCAATTTGGGTGGCAGGTATGGTTACAGCCGCCACGGTACCATTTATTAGATAAACTAAACAAAACCTCTGCCATAGGTCGAGAGTTCGCTACGTTTGGTGAGGTGTGTTCAGGTATTGGCGGCGGAGGCGTCTGCCAGATCGTCTCGTTGGCCAGATTAGAAGAGGCCTGTTTGGGGAGTCCCTTTGACCTCTCCAACTGGTCTCTCTACTCATCAACTTGACCCGCTGGAGGGATAGATTCATACGCGCTGACCCCTAAATTTCTAACAGACCTCATATTTTTTCCTCCCTAGAACTTCTTTTCCTCCTTTCCTTAAAAATACACAGCATCCCCAAAGATAACATAGGTCCTGAGGGAAATTACTTTTCTCAGGACCTCCTGTGTGGGGTTAAAAAACAAGTTTGTTATTTTAAAAAAATAATAAAATGTACTCGTGTTGCTGTTTTATTTCACTAATAAGCATAATTTGAAATATGTCGAGTTGCTTGAGAGCGTCGTCGCCTTTCTGGACTCCTATAGTAGTGATTGATGTCTTTGAATAACGACGTTGAGGGTTCGATTCCACACAACAACAAAAAAACATTTTCGGTTGTGACATTTAGTCGTAAACGAAAAATGTGAAACAGAAAAGACAGAAAAAGATTCGGTCACATCTGGGAATTGAACCCAGGACCTCTCTCTGCCTTGCCGGGGAAGTGCTCTGGCCACTGAGCTAATAAAAATACATTAAAGTCCATCATTTTTAAATATAGCCATAAATACGCTACCCTGGCAAGGCAAAGATCCTGAGGGTGGTTAATATCTTCATTTAAATTATTTAACACGAAGAAAGCAAATACTTTGTGACTTGACATTTTACAGAATGAAACAAGTTCTTTGTTTAAAACCACTTTATTTAAATTTATATTCGTCGACCGGTTTCGGTCGAACTCGACCTTCTTCAGGAGTTTATATGTTTATTGTCCTGAAGAAGGTCGAGTTCGACCGAAACTGGTCGACGAATATAAATTTAAATAAAGTGGTTTTAAACAAAGAACTTGTTTTATTTAACACTTGATTAATTTTTCCAATTTGAGGTTTTTCTCAAGAAGTTATTCCACCAAAATAATGTTGTATATTATTGTGAGATGATGGTTAGTACCCAAGTTGTAAATTTGCTAATATTTAGTCCTTTATTTGCAGATAATCTTCCAAAGGAACAACACAAGCGCGTTGACACTGTACTGGCGAGCGCTGGCTGGCTCCTGGAACCGAACTGACGGGAGCTGGTCGGTACCCTGGAAGGACTGCTCGAGGAACGGCTCTTCAATATGGCTGCATGGCTTCTCTATATCGGTCACAGTTGATGACAACAGGTATGATCACTATCAGACGTCAGTTTATACGCACTAAAAATGGCATAGTATGCATGCTGTGCCTACCTATATCAAATACTACTAAAACAAAAAATACCAGAACTCGCAAAAAATATCACAAAATGAACGTGAAAATTAAGCTTTGATGACATTGTTTTTTTATTTCAGTGTTTAGTAGCGTTGGTTTGTCAGTTTTTTAAAATCAGAATAAAAAAAGAGAGATAAGTATTACGAACGTCGTGTATTTATTCATGAATATACAAATTCAAACAAATCAGCTACCCCATTTTTGCGTCCTGACAGATTAATAGAGTTAATAAAGTTCGTCTGCATACATCATCCAGCTTGTAGAATGGAACTTGCTAGTTAATTTTATTCAATTTTGTTTGTGGTATCATCTCGTGTAGTAGGAATAAAAAAATTACTAGAATATGCATTAATGGCTAAAATGAGTGCATATCATGTGATTTTGCATTTTTTTTTATTTTTTTTTATTACAGAAAATAGATTTTTTTCATGTTTACATTATACCTGCAAAGCTACTGCAAGTAGCTTGTCGGCAGGAACAGTGTGGACAGAAACATAGTACAATTAAGTATAATACAATACAGGAAAAAAATATTTCAATTTAATAAAATATATACATATTATGCAAATGCGTAAGTTTTCATAATTATTTTGGTAAACCCTCTTTTGTTTAAGCTGGTTTAATTGAACCATTTATTTGCAGTTCAGCCCCGTTTTATTATGTTCCATTATAATTATATAAATGACAATGGAACAGAAAAATCTGTGTTGCTCCTCTTTCCAGGATGGTCTAATATAAGCAGTTGATTATTTCGCAATCCAGTTCTCACTTTACCATTGTGTCATGAAATTGTTCTGTTTGTGATGAATGTTTTTAAGTCTTCATAACCGTGAAAACGTTTCTAAAAAGAATTATAGCTCTTGAAAAACTCATTCTCATTTTCACTAATTGCAAATTTTTTACTTATTTTATCACTTCGGCGATTGAAACCCCTAACTTAAGCCTCAATTACAGTGAGCGAGTTTACAAGCTACTAGTCGGCAAATTTAAAAGCGGGCCAATTGGCGAGTGCGATTGTGATGATGACACATAAAACGTTCCACTTGCTCAGTAGCTAGAGAAAAGCTGAGCTAAAATAACGACTCCCGCGCGAACTAACTCTGCCAACATTTTGTAGAAAAACTGAGATATTCTCAGCTAGCTCACCGCTAGTAGCTATTTGCCGGCTACTTAATAGACGAATAATCCAGATCAAGCAGTAGTTTGATAGTTATAAAATCAGCTGTTCGCGGGCCGCCATCATCCGCCGTACACGCTAGCGAGTAGCGAGCAAAGTTGACCCCCTTTCAACAATTTTCGTAGATTGTTCACAACCTGCTAGTTAGCTGGTAATACGATTACACTGAGCGAGTTTACTAGCAGATAGTGAATTCGCCGGAGCCTGTAAAGTTGCTCAACGTGATCGAGGCTTTAGGGCCAGTGGTAACACAGAATTTGAACAATTCTTCAAATTTCAAAGTCAATTTTCTAGTTCTATATTCCAGTTTTATTCAAGTTCTGTTATAATATCGTAATAGGCCAGGCGTTTCACAGAACGGAAATAATAACAGAACTTGAATAAAACATTTTATTTAACAAAACTTGAAAATTAAAATTGAAATTTGAACAATTCATCAAATTTCAAAGTTAAAATTTGTGTTCTCTGAAAGTTTTATTGAAGTTCAATTAATATTTCATTATGGATCGGCTGTTTCACAGAACTTGTATAGGACTTTCATAGAACTTGAAAATTCACTTTGAAATTTGATGATTGTTCAAATTTTTTAAAACAACCTTAGTGTTTTTTTTACAACTTTTTTAGCTTTTGCAGCAAAACCGATGTTTGAATTTTCTTTAGGGTTAGTCTTTTCCAGACCGTGTGTCAGTGCCGACGGAATGAAATCATAAAAAAATATTCTGCTTGTTTAGTAGTGTTCCGTATCGTATATGTACTGCGGGGTAAGAGACGGGCGTTTTTCAAAACTATTTTGAACCAATTTGAACTATCTGTATGCACAAATTCATTAAAACGTGCACTCTTTAAAAATATTTGCCCTTCCCTTTTATATTATTCCCCAGATATTAAAGCTACTTTTAAATTTTTTCTTTCCATTTTGAACAATTAAAAAATATTGTAAATAAATTATGTTGTCTTGTTTAATTGTGACAGATAAATGGATATCTCAAAGCTACAAAGCTCATTTCCGAAATTTCAATATATATATATATATATTCCTTTCTCTGATTTTTCTTTAATAATATTATAGTAGTTGGGAATGGCGGGTGTTTATTTTCTCCATAAGCGTGTTAATTGAAACAAGCAGTTAAAAACCCGCTCCGCAGGTTTTTGCTGCTAGGCTCTGCGGGCGGCTTTTGGTTCGGCTTCGCCCACTTAGTGTTTGTGACCATTTTATAAATCCAAAAGGAACTGGTTCCAAAAATAGTCTGTTCCTCGGATCCGCTGTCATCCAGTGATAGTCATCGGGGACAAGGTAATCGAGATAGGCAATGACGTCACAAGTCACATGTAATACATAGCCGCTTGATACAACTGAGCATTACAGTCAATCTTTCCATTTTCGCAGGGATGCTACTAGTTCACTAAATCATAGTACTTATACTTGCCTGGGGCACTTGCCAACGGAAGTGGCGACAACTTGTCACGAATTTTTCAATTTAAAACCGAATTACAACGGTAGCTTCGTTTGAAATTCCACGTACACAGATGTTATTTGTGGCGCGGAGCGTAAAGCGTAGCGTCAGACATGCAATCGAATTCGGGTTCTGAAATTCAACCACGCAGACGGAAGGCTATTAATTTAATTGAAATTTTAAAAAGTTGCATATTATTTCATGCAGATCAATTCTCATTTGTTTCGTAAATCTAATTGAAAACTTCTCATTCCGACATTACAATGCAAATTGTAAATGAAGAAATAACTGACAACGATATATATGTCCACAACAACTAGAATAGACCGTATTTGTGCAGCTATCGGATGCAATATCGGAAAAAGCTCCAATTCCATTAAGGTTTTATAATACGTAAATCAGCGCTCCTCCAATAAATTCACTGAAAAATTTTCCGGAAAACATATTATCGATACTCGTACGGGAATGTTTGACAGCAGATTATTAAGAAACACTTACGAATATTAAATTCCAATTCTTCGTTTCTTGTCAATAAAACGTGTCACGCTTTTACAATTCGAAAGTATTGGAGTTTATTCATGAAATAAAATATTTTTAACGGAGACGAGTTCGAAAATTATTGTAAAAGGAAGCCGGGCTGATAGTGGTTCACACATGTGTTCTGATACAAACCTTTGATATATGGCAATAAGGCAAGAAAGGACGAAATTACATAGACTAATGCAGTAGAAATGAGATTCCTTACAAGGGTTATTAAGTATAAATGTGGTAAGGAGTCGTCCATTAATCACGTGATGTTTTTTTAGCAACTTTTTAACCCCCTCCCCCCTGGTGATATATGGTGAGGTTTTAGACTAACCCCCCCATTCCCAAAATCACGTGTATTTTATTAGTAAAAAGTAATATCGAAATTTTCAAAATATTATCTTTCAATAAAGGTATAATAATCTGATTGAATTTTGGAAAATTAAGCATCGTAATAAAAATGTCCAGACAGACATTAAGGTTGCAAGTAATTTTTGACTGGCATAAAAATAATAAAGGAAGGTGTAAGAAAAAACATATATTTGTACATGAATATATTTTATGGACATTGTCCTCGGACCACGGACTAGCGAGACTTTCTTCAACACGTGGATGAGCATATCTCGCATGTATTCGGCGTCAAAATCACAGACTTACTGGCGAGTGGTGAGCGCGGGGAAATAATTGCCTGTCAACGGTGAGTCAAGGCCATGCGCCACTGTTTGGTTTAGAAATCGTGCGTTAAACGAAAAATAAATACACGTGATATCTCATTATATCCCCCCCCCGCCCTCCTTGTGATATTTCTTGCTTTTTTTCCGAACCCCTCCCCCCCTTTCGAGCCACACGTGATTAATGGACGACCCCTAAAACCACGAACAGTGCAATGAATAACGTACGTAGCATTGTTATAAAGACAAAAAAGAATGCTATGCCGATGTATATGTATATGTACGTCTAATCATTAAAATAGATACTAAAAGATACGCTTCCGGGATTCAACTCTTAACTGGTTCTCCTCATACCTAACTGGAAGATCACAAACCGTGAAAATTAACAACATAGCTTTAAGCAACCCTTTACCAATCCAATTCGGAGTTCCACAAGGAAGTGTTCTAGGCCCTATTTTGTTCCTCATATACATCAATAAACTCTGTAACCTACCCATAACCGGAAAAATAATATCCTTTGCAGATGACACTGTGCTTATAGCTCGACATAAAAATTGGAAAGGAGCATTCGACATAGCTCAATATGACATAGGTCTGGTAAAGAATTGGTTAGATGATAATCTCCTCACCCTCAATGCTGGTAAAACTAAATTCTTAACCTTCAGTCTATCTGCTGCAACCCAACCTTCTATCAATCAGAAAATAACAATTCACTCCTGTCCAAGTCCCTACTCTTCCTGTACTTGCCCAAATTTGGAAAAAGTATCTCATATAAAATACTTGGGGGTCCTAATTGATCACCATCTTCGTTGGGATCAGCACTTAGCCAGTCTAACTCCCCGAATTCGCAAGCTCTCTTATGTTTTTCGAACTCTAAGAAATATACTTACTCCTATAACACTAAAAACGGTTTACTATGCTCTCTGCCAATCCCAGTTAGCATATGGCATCATAATTTGGGGCGGCTGTGCTCTTAATTTTATTGATCCTCTGCAAAAAGCCCAAAAAACGATTTTACGTGCTATCAACAAGCGACCAACAAGATATTCCTCCAATAGACTCTTCACAGAATATAATGTCTTAAACATACGGCAACTTCATCTAAAATTTACACTAACACATTTCATGTTCAAATACAAGAAAAAAACTCTTTTACATCACAGTTACACCACCAGAACAATAACCAAACGACACTACAATGTTCCTACACTACGCACCACATCAGCTCAAAGACATTTCATGTACCTAGCTCCTAAAATGTTTAACCTTCTCCCCGAGAACCTAAAATCCGAAACCCAACCCCATATCTTTGAAAAAAAATTATCAAAATGGATCCTTACATTCAGTAACGATGATGAGTAAAAATTTGCTATTTTAATTGAATTGTAATATAATTGATAAAACTTTTAACATAAATTAATTTAATGTGTTAATTAAATTACTAACTTAATTTGTTACTAAATATGTTACTTAAACTACTTAAATGAATTGCATAAGTTAATAGCTGTACACTGTACCTACACAATCTGTAATCTTCATCCGCCATAACACAGGGACATCCCTAGCATGGCGGATGAATTAACACAATTTTTTGTTCATTGTATAAACTTCTTTTAATAAATAAAAATAAATAAATAAAATGCACTTCTTACCAATAATAATCTTCTAATAATAAACGTTTTCTAAATTTTGAACTGAACTGAAATACAACCAAATGGTAAATGGTTGTTTATCAGTTGTGTAAAATTTGAAACACGTTTGTTAGTAAGAGGGTAAAAGTGTGTATGTAGAAGAAGTGAGGATGAATATATAACTGCGTACTCAACCCAAATTTAGATTTTTCGGAGGTGTCTGAATAATCAATTAGGCGATCGAAATATCGAAATTTTTTTTGTGTTGAAATTGTACCGCTTGTATATTTATTATTATTTCCTCTACAACACAGGTGAACTCTCAGTGTAGGGAAAAATATAAAATATATGTAAATAAACAATATATATTTAGATGAAAAACAAATTTAATGATAAATGCTTGCTATTTAGGAGTATGACTGTACTAAGTCAGAGTTGTGTTGCGGTTCGTTCTCTTTGTCTTCCCATGAGGGTAAATTTCGTGTTAGTTGGTTAGTCAGAATTAGAGTTTGTGAATGATAAATAGACAATATGCATTGATAAACGACTGAAGTTAAGTTTGCAGTCTTGGTAGATAAAGTTTTGTAAGCTAACAAATTAGTCTATTTTCTCAAGTAAAAAGTTGGATTTCTGTTATAAAAGAAAACCTGGTAATTTGTGTTTTTAAATTTATTGCATGCAATGGAATAGAAGGAGGGAGAAAGTTATTGCATTTGTGGAGGCTCATTTTGCTAAAATCTATTTGAATTTTATGAGCTTATTCCATGTGTTTGAAATAAATATATCTTAAATAGAGACAATAATGTTTCATGGATGTCTCTAATACTACGCGCGGTAACGCTTTTGTATACTGGTGTCATATCTTTATTAAAAACGGATTTCCGAGTGAGTGATGAAATGGTGAGTTTAGTTACACTACTCTTAGATCTGAATGAGTTAAATATATTCAGATCTAAATTTAGAGACATGATCTAAAACCCGGGCAACGCTAGGTACTTAAGCTAGTGTTAAAAATGTGAGGAATTTCTAAACTGTGCTTTATAACTATGTCGTTTTCCTTCATTATCTTGCAAAGGTGTAATATACCTATACGCAATTCTAATTATGAGATCAGTGGATATCTATATTGTAATGAAAAAATATTTTTTTCACTTTTATGCCTTTTTAATTTTTTTTCAAAAATGTGGGTTACACAGCCTTACATTTACACCACGTGTAATGTTTTAGTAGTGCCATTTGAAAAACAGTGGCGCCCTCCTATGTTTTCTTATCTTATTTGACAAACTGTATTTATGAATACTAATAAAAAATAATTGATGAATATAACTAAATTTATAATTTTATCAAAATTAGTTTTAATTTTGCAAAACAAAGGATGAAAAGGGTAATTTTGACTAATATTAAATTTATTTAAAAAAAAAGATTTCCGGAAATTTTTAAATGTTGGTTTCTGAAAACTGACAAGATTTCTGTACTGCTCCTTCTTAGGCGAGGTGATTATTGATTGTTAGTCGTCATAATTTAATCTGCAAAATAATTTCGAAATTCAAATTTAGGTACTGACTACGGGTAATATAACATGGAGAAAATAGCTCTAATTCCTGACTAAGTTTTTCCCGTCTCTTCTGTTATCTGAGAATATTTGTATAGGCAACCGAAAGTTTGTCACGATAATTCACTTGGCATGTTTCTAGTCCGAGGAACTTTCGAAAAGGACTTAAAGTCTACGTCTTCTAAAGATAGTGTCCACAAAAGGCTTTCTTTATTAGTTTGTATCTTTGCAAGGATCAAATTTTGTCGGGAAAAATTATTGTGACATTTTTTAAATCCATTTAAGAATTCACGTTTTTAAATGTTTGTGTCTTTCATACTAAAATAATGTTAAGTGATTACTTTAAACTGTTAATCTCGAAGAAAACACTAATCATAATACAACTTACTTTGTTACGTTTTATTTATTTATTTATACAGGCCTAGAAGGCTTTTACAATATCACGTTTTTATAGATACATGTTATTCAGGAGTATAATTATAAGCATGTAGTATGAAGCATAATAAACTGGACATTAAGGATATAAGCAGGTTTAATATATAGGTATGTAGGTATATAGATAATATATAGTATCTGGGACCGAAATTGTATAATAAAATCCCCCCAGAATTAAATATTAACACATGCAAAATGTCCTGCATCGGTTCATTAATAACTAAATGGTTGATTGACTTGGGTAGAATGGAGTCTGAAAAACTATTAAATAATGTCACTTAAAGTTTTACATGGTTACCTAAAAATGGCACAATAAATATAAACTTAGTACATATTTTATTAGAAAAAATAAATAAAAACAACATTTTATTACAAAATACATGTCTGACTTTTTCATCAGCAATTGGTTCCTTAGAACAGGCAATCTGCCTAGCTAGGAACTATGTTGACCTACAAGACATAATAACACTTGTACACATTTTTAATATTTACAGTTATCTTGAAATATATTATTATGTTATTATGTTATTTTGCTATTTAATTGTATATAATGTAATATAATAAATAAAAAATAAATAAAAAAAATAGTATCATGAAAAGTTGTACAAAGGAGTTAATTAGTTTAGTATAATAATGGTATAACAGAAGTGCTGGTACTAAGGTAACATGAAATTTGTTATAGAGGAATGCATATTAACGATGTTGATTTTATTATTAATTTTGCGTAAGCATTTGTCTGATATTGATAAAAACATTGTCTACTTCATGAAACCTACCGCCAAAAAGTAAGAGAATTAAATTCTCACTGAAATCTTTATGTGCTCTCTCCTGCTTTATCCCCATTCTCATATCATTATGATAAGAAGATCTACAGTGAAATCGACAACTTTACGATATAGGATCAACAGGCGTAACTACCAACGATTTTATACCATTTTTCCAAGCACGACCGCAGTATTGATAGCCAGACCGATATTGATAGGGAATGAATAAGAAATCTTTATATTCTGGCAACACTGGTGGATTTACATTCTTTAACGTTTATTTAAAGTAAAAAAGCTACGCAAAAATGAAAAATACTGATAAATAGACCTTTCGAATTGAAATACTACCTTTAATTTACATTGGCACTTCACGTGTAATTTTTTTTTAAATTTTTTAATTTTAATTTTAAATACATAAACGGCTGTACTGCATTTTATAAATAAACATATAATAGAGTACAAAAGTAAGAAAAATAATATCATTACATAATAGTAGTTTTAAACTTAAAAAATAACATACAATTATTTTGTGTACCACAACAAAAAATAACAAGAAATAAAAATGAGAAATATCATCATTTCATTTCAACATGTCCGTATTGCGTTTATAAAGTTACATTATGGAAAAAATAAAAAACTTAAAAACTGAAACCTAAAAATAACATAAAATTATTTTGTATATCACAACAAAAAATAACAAAAAAAGAACAATGAGAAATATCATCATTTCATTTCAACATGTCCGTATTGCGTTTATAAAGTTACATTATGGAAAAATAATTTTTGAGTGCATATTTATATTGCGCTAATTTTAAGAAATAAATGTCGCCGATGTTAACATATTCATTTCCCAAAATGTGTAATCGACTGATTGGTGAGTAATAATGTGATAATGTATGTGTGTTATTATAGTAGAACGGTAGAGTCAGTCTATTGTTAGCGCGACCAGGGCAATGAAATCGTATTAGTTCTATTAAATCAGGGGTATCCAAGACCGAGTGAATTATTTTGTATAATATTAACAGATCACAGATTTTTGAGACTAAACGGGAATTAATTTGTTAATGAGGTCTTTAATCATATTTAAACCACTTTTTTCTCTAAAAACGAACGGAATACATTGATCGCGTCTTAGATAAATTAATTAAGCTTATGGATCATGTATACGTATAAAAACTTCGCTAGTTTTTAATAAGCCAGTTATTTTGCATAACGAATACCATTATTCAAAAGTTTTTGAAACTGACACTCAGGAGGCCGCACTAAAATTTGTCAACCGTCTTTCTGAATATTTCATCAATTTGCTGACCGTGCTCGCAAATATTGATAAATGACCATGATAATTTTAGCCAATATTTATGTTTTTGGCCAATAATTATGCGAGATTAATTTCCCGGCACCTCCCATTTGCGAATTTGTGTTAAAAACGTATTTTTTGTATAAAATAATAGTGCGAAATTAATATTTTTATTATATTTTATTGAGAAATAATTGTATTGGCATCTCACGGCGAGTTTGAATATTTTCGTGACAACTCTGTGATTTAATGCAGTGGCCCAATTTTTTTTCACATTAGCTCCACACAGGAGGCCTTGAGAAAAATAATTTCGCTCAGGGCCTTTGTTATCTTTGGGGATACTGTGCGGAGGGTTTTTTTAAGGAAAGGAGTGGGCGGGTAACCCATCCGCCGATCATCCAAGATCAAGACAATCCCCACCCTATTAGCCCGGGCACCCCTGCTAAGACATCAAATGTAGCGAACCACCCGGGGAAACTGACTTGGGGAAACCACTTGGTACTGGCGGATGCGTATGGCAGAGGTGTTGGTTATCCAATAAATGGTTTGGTAAATATTTCCCTATTAGGGACACGCACAATACGCACTTTTTATTACAAAAACACTTACCATCAGTTAGATAATAATGGGAAGTAAGTATTTCAGTTTCCGAAATTGAAAAATAATGAATTTTAATAGCTATTTCGTTAAAATTAAAAACGAATATTTGCTTGGCGGCCATTATCATTGATGTCAAAGTTTTGAGGTTAGTTTTTTTCTTCTCTCTTTTAATCAAAAATATTAACACATGACCCTAAAATAGGTTCTTAGTTTGGGTTTAATTAAAAAACGAAAAAAAAACTAGCCTAAAAAGCTATTTTAATATTATTATATCAAAACATGGCGTGAAGAAAAGATGTGAAATTGTCTGTGTTTTATTTTATTTTATTTTTATTTTATTTATTCATACACGCCTTGAAGGCTTTTACAGAATCACATTATTCAAGTTACACATGTTATTCAGGAGTATAATTGTAAGATTGAAGTATATAACATTATAAACTGTACTTTAAGGATACAAACAGGTTTAATATGTACATAGGTATGTAGTTTCGTTATCATTAAAATTGTACAAAGGAGTTAAAAAGTTTACATAGTGTAATAATGGTAAAACAGAAGAGTGCTTAAGATACTTAAAAGTAGTTATTGAGGAACGTGTAGGTATTTACTATGTTGATTTTATTATTAACTTGATCATGAATAAATTGTTCGAAAGCAAGTTTTTCAAGAATTCAGCAAAATTAACGCAGCAATAAATAGTACCTACACATAGAAGAAAATAAATAAAAAATGCATGAGTTGTAATATCTTGAAAAGTTATACAGATGAGTTCAACAAGTGTATAGTGTGATAGTAAAAAAGTAAAAAATAGTACAAATTATGGTACAAAAAGTACAAGATAATATTAATACAAAAGAGAGAGGATAAAAAGGTAAGTACTAAGGTAATCTTTGTATATATAAGTATTAAATTTTGTTTTTATTGTGAACATGAAGAGACCATCGATTTTAATTTAATCATTAATATATTATTATTGATAGGGCACCAAGATTTAAATAGAAATTTAAGTCAATGTGAGTTAGTTATTATATTTATAACAATAAATACGAGAGGATTGTTGTTAATTGTGTTCTTATTTGGCTACCTTTATTATTCACATATTTCATGTTTTGCGATAATTAATAATTTGATAAAGGTGCAATTGATTGATATTTATGGCTTTATTTTAAATATTCTAATATACTGAGTTTGAATTTAGACACAGATTGGTGACGATAAATGTCGATTGAGTTGTATTTATTTCCGAGTAAATGGAGTCTTTGGATGGGAGAGTTTATAAAATAATTATTAGCGGAATTGGTAACAGAATACAATGCATTCGACCGAGTTTCGCGAGTAGGTACTCGCAAATTAATAAAATTTGTCAAATCGAGGGCGTCCAGTCTGCCATTCGAAATTTTGAAAAGACAAACTAAAGCACTTTTTATGCGCCTTGATGTCAAATCGGTTATGTTAAGTAATTCCATTAGGTATATATAATTAAGTTCTTCAATCGGTATACCCAGTTTGTAGTTAATAAATCTTAAAAACTTATGCTGAACTCTTTCAATTTAATGAAATATCTACTAAAATGCATTATTTTCCAATTTAGGAAACTGAAATACTTACTTCTCATTATTATTTAACTGATATTAAGTGTTTTTGTAATAAAAAGTGCGTATTGAGCGTGTCCCTAATAGGGAAATATTTACCAATGGTTTCCAGGACGGCGCACGGTGGTTCCCTTAGAACAATCTAGCTAGACAAAAAGTTTTTAACGGTGTTTTTATTTATGTACAAAAACATACTCACAGCATAGAAAATAGTTCATAGCTACACGTGGCAACGATGTAAACACGACACTTTGAATGTGCCAGGTGGCCTTCCTCCGGCCCATCTCCTTCGGGTGTTCGCGCTGTTCGGTCGTTAGTGGTGTTATTTGAAATCGGAGAGAAATTACGTCAAGAAAAAAACTGAAGTCCATGTTCTTTCAAATTTATAATTTGCTTCTTCCATATTACTTTTTTTAGTCATTGAAAAATCATGAAACCATTATCAATATTTACAATTATTTGCCAAAGTTTGATTAAACTTTCAAAATCGTGTAGCAATTTGTACCTCCAAACTAAACAATTTTCATATAAAACCATTCTTTATCTATATTTTCTTATAGAATTTGTCTACTCTTACGTGCTCTTTTGACTTTTACAGAGCCTCTACTCTTGATCTATATTTTTGATATTTTGGAGGTGTTAGAAGAAAAAGGCGCATCAAAGTCGAGTTATTTTGCAACACGGAAAAATTTTGGTTGAGAAAAATAATTTTATAGGTCTTGAAAAAAATTTACCAAAGAAAAATAGCTTTGATTCTATTAATATGTCATAGAAAATGGAAAAAAAGATATCGCTTCATTTCTATTAATATTTCATAGGAAATGGTCGAAGATATACTCTAAAATTCATGTCAAGAAATGGTTTAATACAGTTTTTTTTCTTTCAGTGGTTACGTGTGGACTACGTGGCGAGCGAGAAAAATAATTTGGTTTTTGCTTGTTAAAAAGTAAAATAAGAAAAATTAAATGTCCTCTGAATTCTCGAAGTCTAAAAGAACTCTTTCATGCTGCTTAAGTCAGCTTGAGGTCAGATGGAAAACGGAAAGCCGTAATATCCGAAATAACCACAATATCGAAAACATCCTAATGTCTTATCTACTGATGCCTTAAAATTATTGTCGATTTCGGAAGTACCAACGAAGAAACTGCAGAGGTCTGTTGACAGTGCCACAAAGGAATATTATCATTTAATAAAAATGATGATGGTGACTCGACCATAAACAAATGTCATTCGGTTTTATTCTTATATTATGCTACAAATAATATTTTTAGTAAATTACTTAAAATAAACAGATTATTTTGACTTATTTGAATCATTGTACTAAACGCAGTTTATTTTAATTTTATTTTACTTTGAAAATTCTGTAACATTGGTTGAAATAAGTGTAAATTTTTTTATCATATTGTGACCCTTTTGCATCATATTCCGTGGAAAAATATTTTTGTCTAGCTAAAATGGGATTTGGGACCACTGTGCGGCGGTCCCCACATCCGCCTACCAAATTAATAGTAATCCCAGTCGACCATTTAAACATTTTTAATTTAATGATTTTTGTTTCAATATTAAAAATTTCGTTTTTTTCCAGGGCCGCAGCGGCAGTTTTTATGCCCCTTCACTTGGACCAGTGCGACTCTGCCCTGTCGGAACTATTCGGGGGACCCCACAACTGTGATCCTGACACAACCAAGGTAAGAATTTATTAGAAAATAAGATACGTTGGTACTACGCTGTGTTGTAAAGAAGTATCTTAGGAGGGAAACCAGACACAACCGGTATTATGTCAATTTTAAATCAAATTCTAGACAAATCGACTCTTCTCTACAAAAAAATTTATTGATTTGTTATTTTTATCTAGTAAAGTTATGTTTTAAATTTTGAAAAAATATGTTTATCTTTATTATAATAACTAGCTTTTCCCAGCGGCTTCGCTCGCATGGTATTACGGGAAATTACTATAGCGGTTGAACTTATCAATTATCCCCCCTCCTCCCCACCCCCACCCACTCCCGCATTCCATACATTCATTCCCTTACATTCAGTTTTCAAACATCTCGCTTGCCACCTAAATTTCATAAAGCTCTAGCTCAAAGAAAAAAATAATTATCCAATTTTGTTCATTCGTTCGGAATTTATGCGCTTACAAACATTCCGGATGTGTATTTTTAATTAAATATTTGGAAGTTTGTTAATATAATAAAAAAAATTACACTATTTATTATTCAGTCTTTGTAATCGTTACGAATTATATTTTTAATGTAGGAACTCTTATCTGACATTTATTCCAAAACAGAAGCTTGTCCAAAAAAAACAAAACATATTCTAATATTTGAATTTTCTGGAGCAGTAGCTGACCAGGGGGCTGAGTACTTACCAGCTTAGAGCCCACAAATATATCAACATCGTTTCCATGGAAACGATTTTTTTCTGACGTTAGAAATAATTCGCTTTTGTTAGCGACAGAAAACGTATAACAAATATAATATATTAATATTTATAATTTCATAACGCCAGAGCTTGCCATCATATACAGACTATAGTCTTCGCATATAATTTAGCTTTCTATTGGTGAATGAATTTTTATTGGTTGGAAAGCGTCATAAACGAACTCTAGCAGTTTCGCATTTATAATATTAGTATGGATGTTGCACAGTTGGTCGTTGACAAATTTGTTAAATTTTCAAACAAATGTTGTAATACACAACACATTTTAAATCATATAATTATATAGTAAAATAAATGTATAAATAATCTACGAAAGCTACTTTTCAGAATTTTAATTTTAGTTAAAATTAAATCTTTTAAAAAAATCCGCGCACGTATTTTGCGACGAAAACGTCGTCTATTTATTTGCTGTCTTATAAACTAATATATTTTATTATTATTTATTATTTTAACTTTATGAGTAAAACCTCAGACTGTAATATTTAATTAAATGAAGACATTATGAGCGAAACTCAATCGAAAATCTGGAAACAGAAAAATCAGAAAAAGATATTGGCACCTCTGGGACTCGAACCCAGGACCTCCCTACTTTCCGGGTTGGGCGCTCTTATCCACTGGGACATCGACACCTTAGCTCAGTGGATAAGAGCGCCCAACCCGGAAAGTAGGGAGGTCCTGGGTTCGAGTCCCAGAGGTGCCAATATCTTTTTCTGATTTTTCTGTTTCCAGATTTTCGATTGAGTTTCGCTCATAATGTCTTCATTTAATTAAATAATATATTTTAGATTTTTTGACACTCTTATTTTGCTTAAACATCATTGAAAAATTATAAATTCTTATGATAAAAAAATAATTACAAAAAGTACGTAATTTTTATAATTTTATCATCACGCGTTTGAGCATTTGTATTGCTAACTTGAATGTAGGTATATTTTAAAGCAAATTTTGGATGAATTTAAATCGTTATTGTGAAATTAGTTAAAAATTCTGTACGGAGAATAATCGAAACCGCCCTGTACAGTTGCAAGGGTTTCGCTATTTGAATTCTCAGCTGCTGGTTAATGCTTTTTTCAAATCCAATCATGGCTGTATCTCTCGAATCCTCTGAAAGTGGCACTCGATATGAAAGACCTTCGTTATTCATTTTATATCAGATCTTTGCTTCAAGAAAGTGACAGTCAAGGTCAATTCGACCATTAAAAATGTTTTTTTTTTTAACTAATTAGAAGCCGTTTAGTGCTCGTGTGCACACATCAACTATTATAACTGCTATTAGTAATTACCTGTTTTACACTGGATATTCCTCGACTGGATTTCAGTACGCTATATCATGTTGTTTCCCGTTGACTCAGATCAGATATTAAGATTTAGATGCATGACCAAGTGCACCTCTTTATAGAACCAGTTATCAGAAATATATTTATGTTTTACCAAGGCCAATTCGAATGCCGGTTTACTAGGAATATTTATGATCTTATTGGAAAATGGCAAAAAAACTTTTTTTTTTACATTTAACTCCAAACAGGAAGCCCCGATAATTTCTCTCAGGGCCTAAGTTATCTTTGGAGATGTTGTGTGGAGGGTCTTTTTGAGGAAAGGAAGATTCAATTCAATTTATTCACTTTAAAAACATAACAAAATTAAAATTTCAAATCGTTTTTAAAGAAGATATAATATTAAGTTTCAAGCATATTTAAGCAATTTAAACAATTTAAACTTCAATGAACAATTTAAACATCAATGAAGTACAATCAAACCAACAGCAATAAAACATGCTGTGTAAATTGTGCTTCATTAATGTGAACATGGGGCTTAAAGAGACTCATGTTGTAGGAGGTAGGAAATACAGGGGACGGAAAATTATTGCACAGCTGTGAACTCAAGGTGATAATTGTCAACCTTGTATGCATGTTGGGCGCGCTTTTGGCGTGTTTCCCGACTATGCACCGGTGCCGAAGGGATCAATGACTGTAATTCCTCGGAGCATCTTCCATTATAATAACGGTAGATCAAGAACTGATTTTTTTGAAACTATTTTATTGTAAAAAATGTACCTGTAATTTTAAACTTTATTTTTCTTTCTAATGAGATTAGGAATGCACGATTTTGGTCAGTACACGACATACATGCATACAATATACACCGCTGCCTTGATTTTACAATCAGTACATATTTTTATCAAATTCAAAATTACAATCGTTCCTAGAAAGATTTCGACGACGCAGATTAAAAGAGAAAAAAAAATGGAGAAAAATGACATATTTAACTTAATTTTGGATTTATTGTCCTTTACAGCATTTCAAATTTCCACGGTCGATGTACTTCCAATGCTTTTTGAACACACCTCAGATTTTTTCCTCCATCCAATCCACGTCTTGAAATTAAATCTTTATTAAATGCATGAGTATCAAAACTCGTGTTTGACGGAGAGTGAAATTGATGTATAAAGATTTTGGCCTAAATATCGTTCAACCTTTCTTCGGGTGACAAATTGCTACGATAGAAGCTCCCTGAGCGATCAAAAGATTAATAATAAAAATATTAATTATATCACGTACAAAAATATACATTTTTTATCGTCTTAGCCTAGTCTGTATTCCATAACCCAGTTTTGTGATAAATTGAGATAATTTACATTTTCACTTCCAAAGCAAAGTGTTAAATTACACTCAGATTAAATCTTTCCAATATTTCACGTGATTAAAATTGGCATCTTTATTGTAAGTCGAGGTGTAATGTGGGTTATGCATGAATGTAGATTTGATAAATAAGATATATTTATAAATTAATTTTGTATAAATATTTTGTGTTGTTTAAAATAACGGTTTTTTTATTATTTTTATTTGGCATTTTAAAACAATGTAGATAGAACAAATGGAGACAATTCAGAAGTTCTGGGTTCGATTTCCGTAGAAATGTGTAGAATACTTGACAAAACTAAAAAGCGGAAGTCGGTTGGTGAGCTCTAGAATCATGTAATTTTAACAGTTCCACGACAACTTAACAAAGTGGCATTTCAACACCCCTTTGAAAATTCATTAAAACTTATGAAATATACTTATGGTACATAAAAATCAAACACAAACAATTTACGTTTCACAAAAACTAATAATAAAAACAATTTTAAAAAAACCCTATTCATATTCGTCAGAACTTTTATTCAGACAATTTAAGGTCAGAAAATTAAATGCATTATATTTCTGCAACATTACAAATTTATAAAGATGATATTCAAAATAAAGTAGCACCCTTTAAAAATAACAGAAATTTTAGACAAACGTCAATACTTCCAATACTAAAATGTAAAAAAACAATAGGATAGCAAAATCATAAATATCTCGGTGTCAATTTTTTTAATTCCTTACCAGAAAAAATTAGAAACATGGACACTAACATAAAAGAATTTTAAACACACCTCAAAAATTATAGTGAAAATATGAAATGAGTTATACCAAATAAAACTATTATGATAACACCCCCCATACACACAAGCCCTGCTTAATTAGGCATTATTGGTTGGGGAGGGGCCTTTAAGATTTCCTTACACCCCATAATTATAATACAAAGAATAATTATTAAAATCATCCTTAGGAAACCTTACGACTTCCCTACTTTAGAGATATTTCGGGAATTTAATGTGCCAACTATCACAGAATTGTATAAGAGAAACGCATTATATTAAATCTACAAAGAATATTTCATCCAAAAAATTCGTCCCTCAGATAGCATAAGCAATAGATTCAAAACTAATGGCTTAATAGCCATTCCTATGCTTAGAACGACCACGGCTCAACACCACTATCTATATTTAGGTGTGAGATGGTACAATATATTATTATCCAAAAACAAAATAAATGTAACAGAAACAATGAAATATAAACAATTTAAAAATCAAATTAAGTCCCTGAAATTGGATAATGATATATTGTACCCTTAACTAATTAACATCTAATAAAGAAAAAAAGTATTATTGTTATTGTTTTTTTTTTTTTTTTTTTATATCTATGTCAAAAAGTATTTGAATATCTATTTCATTCAAGACATTTAAGTCTTTGATCATTGTATTAACACTTTTCAGAACATTATGTTTTTTTATGCATGTAAATACTCCTCCCATAAACACGAGCTCCTAGAGCTCAATTTATGGAGTAGTAGAACCATGAAATTAATTCTTATGTACACCTAGGTAATAATATTATAAATGTAATTATTATTGTAAAAAAAAAAAAAAAAATTATGGGGTACATCAAATATATATATTATTTAACTAATTATTGTATAGAATCTATTTGAAATACATGTATCTATTTATGATTCATAATAATTTTTTTTTTTTAAATAGCTAACTTAACCTAACGTAACCTATATGACCAAGTTGCCTCTAAAATTATGAAACGCTAAAATTTTTAATGGTCTGTATCTTATAATTTAAAGCAAAAATAAATAAAGAAACTCTCAAACGTACTAGATATTTGATATACCTTTTGATCACAAAAATAATTTTTCGGTTTGATTGAGTATTTTGATCTCAAATCCGAAATTAAGATATGTATGCAACGGGCTTCGCAAACGTTCCACTTAACATAGATATTTAAAAATATGATAAATTGATTCTTAGCGTTCGATTGAGCCATGGTATCGAGCGGTTCTAAACCGTCTGCCACCGACCTATTATCCGTACCAAATATTTATATCCCCAATCTATTGTTTACCCTTCCATCAGGGAAATTCACGGCGGCCATATTTGCCCGTGGCCCTAAACGGCGCGGCGGCCCTGGCCGGCCAGCGAATAACGCCAGCGGTAATCATATTTGCCTTTCGTCGGTCCTGTCAAACCCTATTCAATAATCATCTGTTTTCGATTAACCTCGACAGGCGGTCTTCGTAGCCCGATGGTCAACGTATCCGACTTTTAGTTGCGTGATTTTTAAAAAAATTATGTTTTTTTTCTGTGCTGCTTACTCGAGAGTTTTATACCCATTTCGCCAAGATATAGCAGCGCCAATATATTTAGTGATACATCATTTATTCATGTATATAAATACGTTTTAGGGTTCAGTGAGAATATTGTTTTTTTTTTAACTTTAGATCCACACAGGAGGCCCGGAGGCGTATTTCCTTTTCCGTGTTCAATACGAGGCAAGCATGCCTCGAAACCAACACGGATTTGTAACGCTATTTACCTCCCAAATCCGTGTTCAATAGAAGGCAAGCGGCATCCAATCGTGCACGGGTTTGTAACGCCAATTCTCTTCCAAATGCGTGTTCAGTACGAGGCATGCGTCCTCCAAACGTACAAGGCTTTATAATAATTACTATACACGTTGATTGAGCACTACAGATCCGTGTATGTTTCGAGGCATTTTTTCTGTGAATGGATGGGCTATAAAACGCATTAAGTATTTTATATTTATTTTTTAAATATTGTATTTTTCATTATTTATTATTTATTAACGCTTAGTGTGCTAGTGTGCCTAGTGTGCTTCAACATGTAATTGTAAGAAAACACCACATATGTACACAATAAAATTTAGTGCAAATTAGCAAAATAATAATACGATTATTCGATATAATATAATACGTACTGTACATATAATACATATTATAATAGAAACTATTATCCTGAAACAGTAAGCAAAAGAAAGTATAACATAAAAAAGGAAGTGTGTGTGTGTGTGTACGCACAATATAATGGAAGGACAATAAAATGCAAACAGCCTCACTAATAAAATATAAAGCCTTGCACGTTTGGAGGACGCATGCCTCGTACTGAACACGCATTTGGAAGAGAATTGGCGTTACAAACCCGTGCACGATTGGATGCCGCTTGCCTTCTATTGAACACGGGTTTGGAAGGTAAATAGCGTTACAAATCCGTGTTGGTTTCGAGGCATGCTTGCCTCGTATTGAACACGGAAAAGGAAATACGCGGCCCGGAGGAAAATCATTTTCCTCAGGACCTATGTCATCTTTGGGGATGCCATGTGCAGGGTATTTTTAGGAAAGAAAGAAGAGGAAGTTCTGGGAAGGAAAAGGGTATGAATATGGCGGTTAGTTTGTCCAGGAGTGACGGATGTATGAATCCATCTCTCCCAATGCGTTGCAAGACGATAATCAAAGGGAGTCGGAGTGACGGAGGTATGAATCCATCTCTCCCAATGCGTTGCAAGACGATAATCAAAGGGAGTCGGAGTGACGGACGTATGAATCCATCTCTCCCAATGCGATGCAAGACGATGATCAAAGGGAGTAGGTCAAACCGTCTTCCTCAACTGGTCTCTCCCGATCCGGCCTGCCAAGCAGTTGGTGGGCGGACGCATTCGTCCCCAAGACCCGGAAAAACTTCACCTCTGTGAACCCGGGCACCCCTACTAATTCACCAAACGAACCACTTGGGGTGACCTATGGCAGAGGTAATCCAAAAAATGGTTCCCGGAGCGGTGGTCCTGATGATGAAACCCTAGTGTTACTACCCGGTTTCACCCACATTTCAACCCCGTTTAAAGAAATCTTTATTTTAATGGGTGGCTTGTTTTATCTTGGCAGATTAACGAAGCACGAACTTGGTCGAAGAGTATGAAAGAATACAATATGTTTATAATTTTAAAATTTATAATAATTTTTGACATGAATGATAAAAACATTATAGCCCATGCTACGCTCATTTAGGGAAAAAGACAGAAAAGCTTTGCAATTTTCATGATACTAGAACTCGCCTTTCGAGAGTGTTTGCAGTATCAGAAACAACTAAACAAAGAATGTTTAACGGTATCTATATAGAATTTGTTTTTATCGGATATACACCCAGTCATAGAAATTCCCACAACTCCACCTTCCACAATGATATTATGACCACTTCTTTATATCAAAACTTGAATATTTGGTGTGGTGTCATTTTGATGCCTGAAAATGATCGATGATGATTCTGATTATATACACCAACGCAAACTTATTGTATAACCAGATTCTTTTCAACAGTATTTTGATATGTGAACCATATTAATATCGTTTCAAATGTTCAATGGTGAATATTAGTGATAAAATATTAAGCCAATTGACACTGAAATAACGATGAAGCAGTTTATTAAGTAGATATACCTGTAATAGTTGTTACTCCACTAGCTCCTTTAGTGACATTCCGTTAGCTGACATTGTTTCAAGTAGATGAGCTTGGAAGAAACGGTTTTACTGTAATTTCAGTGTGACGCTAGTAAATAATTAGATTATACGCCTATTATTTACAATTGACTTCGGTGTACTCTCGCAACAAGTTCGGGTATTTTCAAAACCATTTTTATATCGAGCTGCTCTTCTTTCCTCACCACGAAGCTGTTGACGTCATTCGCCAATCCTTGAATTTAAATCGAAGTCTTTAAAAGCGGGGGAAATATTAATTTGACCAATAAGGAACTCCAGTGAAAAATATTATGGCTCTAAAAAAATATGTTCATATAGACCAATAAACGCTGATTCTGAATATATAAGTTTTATTAAATAATATTTAACGTAGAGCTTTAAAAAAAATATTAAAAAGTCCATTTTAAAACAGTTCATTAAAACACCCTGTCAAGTTGGTATTGTTGAATTTGTGAGGCGTGACGTCACCGCTTCCACAAAACGCTCCAATGCTGAAATTCAAAATGGCGGACGTCGAACAGCTGATTCCAGTTCCCTACAAAATTCATGCTTCGGTTTCCTTAATATTGATTTCGATTCGTAAAGCTAAAAAAAAATAATTTCAAACAATTTTTATACAACTCTCCCGTAATAATATTGAAAAATATAATAATACAATAAATATAATATAATAAATAAATAATTACACCTAAATAACGTTTTACTTATTGAATAGTTTCATTACTTCTTTCATACAAAATGACAACATCTGTTGAAAATAACTAAAACTTTTGGTCAGATGACGTCACAGGGCCAGATGACGTCACGGTGGTTTTCAGGGGATCTTGAAAAATTAAAACTTTGAAATTTATTTTAACTATTAAAACTAACTATAAAAATAAAAATAAATATGCAGTTATTTAAGTTAGAAAGTCATTATTCATAAAAAAAAAAAAAAAAAATTGGACTGGAGTTCTCTATTGACTTCGATGTACTCTCGCAACAAGTTCGGGTATTTTAAAAACCATTTTTATATCGAGCTGCTCTTCTTTTCTCAACACGAAGCTATCGACGTCATTCGCCAACCCTTGAATTTAAATCGAGGTCTTTAAAAGGGGAAATATTAATTTGACCAATTATGGTTAGGTAAGTATTTGTTTTGAAGAGGCGGCATTTTAAAATGACAAAACAAACGGAGAATAGAAACTACTCGTAGAATTAAACACCTTTACGTGAGTTGTATGATTGTATTCCTTAAGGGTCCACTATTCGAATTTCGACCGATTTCTTACATATCTCCCTTAAACATTTGAAGTTTTTAAGCCCTTAAAAAATATATGTTATTTTTGAAAATAATATCTAGATACGTTCTACGCCGAAACGCAAATTATATGAAATTACCTCGATAGAAAAAAATCGTAAAGTATGCTCCGAAAATAATTTAAAACCAGTCTATTTCTATTATTTTACAAGTTGTATTTGTGAAAAAATTCACAATGTTTCTTTAAATGATACTTAAAATACGTTCCATGAGATTTTTGCTCTATTTTAAACGAGTCATGTTTTATTAAGCTTTTTCGCCATTTTCCGCCATCACTTAAAATATTAGCGCGCTCTCTCCAACATTCGTGATTACACATCTCTCCATCTTCTTCTTTTTCAGCCGAATAGCGCCGCCTTAAATGGTTTTATTTTATTTTAAGCTAGCTGGTACCCGGCATGCATCGCTGGTTGCTATGCCATTTAATAAATAAATTGTTTCTTCCTGCGTGTCCTATCCCATTTGTCCCATTCCTCTTCCTCTCCTGCTTCCCCTTCCCCTCTCGCGTTCCCACTCCGCCTCCTCCACCTTTCCCCTCCCCGCTCCACTCCCCCCTTCCCCCGTCCCGAGTTCCCTCCCCTTCCGCGAACCCACTACTCGAGTTCCCCTCCCCCCTCCGCATTCCATACATTCATTCCCGGTAAATTCAGTTTTCAAACAGCTCGCGTGCCACCTATTGCAAATTTCATCACCAGTAGTTTTATACAAAATAACGAACACAAAAAAAATAATTATCCAATTTGGTGCAGTCGTTCGGAAGTTTCGGCGATTCATTTTTAGAGATAGATATTAACTACGACTGAAATAAAATTTCCGGCAAATATATCAACATCGTTTCCACGGCAACGATTTGTTTTGCTTTTCTTCTGACGTTAGCAATAACTCGCTTTAGTTAGGGGCAGAAAACGTAAAATAAATATGATATATTAATATTTATAATTTCATAACGCCAGAGCTTACCATTATGCTCGGCCTATATTACTCGCATATAATGTAGCTTTCTATTGGTGAAAGAATTTTTAAAATCGGTTTAGTGGTTTTGCGTGGAAGCGTAACAAACAGTTTCGCATTTATAATATCAGTACAGATAGTGGTTAAGAGGAATATAAACGCTAGAAATATTTCGATTCTCATGCCATACAAAATTTTAAATCGCGCGTCGTATTTGCACGAGGCAAGCAAGCGAAAAAGTGGTTTTTATTTATTTTATGCATAATTTTATAAGAATGAAAAAAAGTTATAACATACAAAACCTCAAAAATAGTCTTAGTCATAAAGGGGTATTTAAAAAATTGCTTCTTATATTAATTACTTCATAGATAAGTCATGAAAAAACATTCTTTTTTGTGGTTTACGCTTTTAGTTTTTGTTATGTAAATAATAATTTTATTGTAATTCCAATACATAGAAAAGCTAGTAAAAGCTTCAATTTATCCGTAGCATATTTTTTGATGTTCATAATGTAAATCGATTCGTCGTAAAGATGAATCTCAATAGTATCTAAATAGGATTTCACCTATAGCTTCATCAATAAAGTTTTGTCTTTTAGAATCTACAATCTAACTGATATCACTATAGCTCTGAACGTAGATATGTTCTAAAGTTCGAATCAACATACAGCACACTTCAAGTAGGTTGTATTAAGTGAAGCCTCGAAAGAAAGGTTCTTAGTAAATAAGATCAAGAGAAAAGTGGCAGGGACTCAACTTGGAAGTGAATCAACGGAATGAGTATAATTCTGAAATGTTTGAAATCGCTTTCCCTCGTGTTAGCATAATATTTATTCATCACTACTTGACCGGGGTACGAAATAGGCAACACACTCCGAGTAGCAGAGGGTTTGGGGCGAACCTTTACGGTGTGTGTATTAACTAACGGGGTGTGTGTGTCTTCTGTACATAATACATAGGAATTCGTGTTTATTTGGTCACAGGCGCTATTTACACGGCGTCCATAATGGGTGTGAAGTGTGCCAACATTTATGAATTTCGCACACCTTTTTCGGAAAGGTATGCGGTTTGGTTTAACGCTACTTGTTAGCAGACTTTAATCACCGCTTTAATATTACAGCGCCCAAATAATCATTACGTTTTACTGCTTATTGTAAGGCATTTGTATCAATGATGCACGGACTCTGTTTTACACTACTTCCATTGGATTGGCTACCGGCACACTCGTAACTGCTTTTTGATTTATCTGTAAACGGAATTAATGACGTTTTCGATTAATCTTGCATCGTACAACAGTAAAGAGATCGAGAGATGAATACCTGGTCTTCTTTAACCCGTTTAAAGCATCGGGAGCGTCATCTTGTCACTCGTGTAAAACTTACAGCCGCAGCATTGCGATGTTAATAGTAACTGCCGTATCCGCCACCACGCTCGTGTTGCTACAACGGTTCTCTGTGGAAATTCCATTAGTCTTTAATAGAGTATCGATTGGTTTTATAAAATATGATATTTATTTAGGAAATACCTACGGAATTTTTAAAAGCGTGAGATTTGAATATTGAATTGTCTTGAAATGTTGAAGTGCTGATGGATTGTCATCAACACACTCGGCAACAAGAGATTCTCGATTTAATCGATGATAAGTCATGTCTTTTGGTTCGATTAGGTCGACTAGTAGTAAGCGCCAGCCTCTCACCAAGGCGTTGCGGGTTCAATCTTTTGAATTATTTTATTTGGAAAACCAACAGATTACAATATTTTTAATTTATTTTATTTATTCCTATTCTTGAACATACACTTTACAAAGAAAAAAATGTTAATGTTCCGTAACTGTATGTAAATGGGTTAGTAGTAGTATTTTGTGAGCACATCACTAGGCGAACCTGTGCTGAGGTGTTCCCAAGTTTGGGATTAAGTGCTATTCTGTCGATTTAAGTAGAAACAACGTACTCGTATCCTCCTTGATATTGTCAAGAAGGGCACTGTGGGTCGACCCATGGCGGCAGTATCATACACATAAATTAAAGATTAAATGCGTAGGATCTATATACAGTTGTTATAGCATCTAGATTATGAGTAAGATAAATAATTGTCTTGAAAAACGGTAGGTATATTTTTCTATGGACCAAACGCCAATGTTATAAATGATATTGTGGTAATATTTTCTGTCCCGAAATAAAGCTTTTGTTAAATTTCTTTTTTTTTTAATGTTTATGTTTGGTTAGGTGTTATAATGTTTTGAGTTAATTAAATCCTTATTGTTTGATCCAGTCTTTGATGTGTTTTTTGTGAAGAATTGTAGATGTATTTGTAGTTAATTAGTTGCTTCAGTGTAGTGGGCAGTTATATAGTTTGGTTGCGTAGTACTTAAAGTTTCTTTGCCCGTGTGAGGTATGAGTTAACGTATTTTTTTTATAGAGGCCCTGGTTTTAATTGATATTTGCGGTTACATTGGAACGTAGAGTTTATGTTGGAAGAAGTAAAGTAGTACAAATTTGGCATAGAGTTGTCTTATAATCATGTCTAGTGTTTCGTAAATTACATTCGAGCTTGTGTAGAGAGGAACTTGGAGGATGAGTTTGATTGTTGCCTTTTGAATGTTTTCTATTGGGTCAATTGTTGTATTCGTTGCACTTCCCCAAGCCAGTATGCCATATTTTAAAGGGTGTTTTGTATATATATATATATGTAAAAACTGAACCAATAATAGGTTTTAAACTCAAGTATCTTAATTATTAGAGATTGCATGATTATGTATTGTAGGGGTTGGTATGGCTAGGAAAAGGAAGGAGATGGATCTAGTCTGTGCAGAATAATGTGTATTTTTTTAATGTTATTATATTATGATTGATTTTAGTTTGCTAGCTAATGTAATATTAATTAATTGACCGAGTGATAAGGACAATAGTTTTATACTTGATTTATGTATTTCAGACTTTATTCTCACGACTGTTGACAGACTAGACATTTTTAGAATAGAGACCATAGACAATTAGTAGTGATGTGAGGGACATCATACTAGTGATGTGACAGCTAAGTCCTCCATAATTATACAAGCAACATTTTCTGTTTTTGATATTGCTAGTAAGCGATTTTAAAATATCTTGAGTTTATTCGTAGCCTGGCAATGTTTGTCTAAATTTTTTTACGAATTTGTTGGTAATTTACGTATGTATTCTCTGATAATTTTATTACCAGACTTCGCCAGTATTTCAACGCTCTTCTTTTGCTTTGATCAATTGAAAAACATAAATCAAACAATGGTCTTATCTTATTTTTTGATAGATCAATTGATGTTTCAAAGCCCATGATTTAAATGACATTGCGAGCTAAAACCAGTAATGTTGACCTAGAAATTCAAGACAGAATATGCCATGCAATTTTATGATGCCAGATCTCTCCCTTCAAGAATTTTTGCTGCTTGTGGCATCGGACGTCAAAAATTTTTTTCCGCGTATTGCATAAGAAATTAGGCTGACCCGACAATTGATCCGACGACAATTGGGTCGCCGGCAGTTGGCCCGCCGACAGTTGGCCCGCCGTAAGTTGATCCCCCGGACAGTTTACCCCTCATTGAATTGATCCCTCGGACAGATGATCTCCTAAAAGATTATACGTAGGCATATTTTCTCTGCCTACGCATTTAGGGACACTTCATTATATTATGTGTAGTAGATATGTCGTATATCCTTAACAGACTGCACATATAAGTACGTCATATTTTGTTATTCGGCCGTATAGCCTCACCGCTTGCTTCTTTGGGGACTCGGAATTATTATTAATAAAAAAATTGTATAACGGATTTCCACTCAAGACGCCTGCAGATATAAGTATAAGACTTTTGTTGTACGGCCATATGTTCTCTTTGTACTTACTTGAAGAAATAATCTTTTATGATTTTTTGGATCAACTGTTCGGGGGATCAATAATTGTCGGCGGGCCAACTGTCAGCGGGCCAACTGTCGTCGGATCAATTGTTATGGAATCGAAATTAGTTTTATGAGTCTGAGAGACACTCATGCATTCCGCCATCGAGCAGTAGGATGTCGGCTGCAGGTGTAGGAATGGATGACAAACCGGAAATCATCAAATCGGAACAGGATTGACGTGATGAGTGACGAGCTAAGTGAATCATGGCCACCTATAATAGGAAGTCGCCTAGTTTACCTGCTAATGAAAGTAGGCACCTGTGCGGACATTTCTGCCGCATTGGCGCTCAAACTTTCAAAAATAGTTGTTCATTGTTGTATTCATATTATACACATCGTAATGACAAATCAATAATTTTGGCTGACGTAGAATACAAGAAAGTTAAACAGGGGTCGTTGAACTCACCCAAATTATTTGCGTTTTAGCATACTAGTCATTTACCAGGAACTAAGTTTCATCGCTAATTTAAACCTTGTCATTTTTAGCATACCTACTCATAGACTATGTTTTGAAAGAAAATCATTATTACAAAAATATATTTTTTTTTTTAAATAATTTTGCGTACTTGTTACAATTTTTGCACAGCATTTTTCGAGCAGTTCTAACAATGTGGTTTTCTGCTGTACGGCAGTTGGCCCCCAGAAATTATAATTATTATAAAATTATAGTTTCTGGTGCATTGTTTACCAATTTTAAATCTAAAATCGAAATCAAAAATATCTTTAATAATAAGTTGGTATGAATATGAACAAATTTATTTAATTGTCGATTTTTTCTACCTATACGCTGGTTTGTACAGTATGTAGACAAGTAGTTTTGTCCTTGATGCATTTTAATGAAAATTTGTTACACATAGGATATCATCATTATCATCTTCGTCCCCTTATCCTATTCGGGTCGGGGACTCATTGCATCGGCAAGGCTCCTCCGTCCCTGTCTTGAGCTGACTGTTCGGCCTCCATCCATGGCAGTCCCATCCTCTCCTTACACAGTTTCTGGAGTTGCCTCGCCCAACTGTGTCTGGGGCGGCCCACTGGACGTCTACCCTCTGGAATCGCACGTAGTATCTTCCTCGGAATCCGGTCATCAGGCATTCTTAGTACATGCCCAAGCCACCTCAGTTGCGATTTTTCTATGAAGAGTAGCAGTGGTTCAATGTTTAGATCATCTCGGATCGTCGAGTTTCTTATATGATCCCATTTCGTAACCCCTGCCACTCCTCTCAAGTACCTCATTTCGGCAGCTTGGACCCTAGAGCGCGTTCGATATAGGAGATATATATATATATAGGATATACCGCCGAATAACAAAATTATATAATATGTTATATAATTTTGTAATTCGGCGGTATATCATTTGTGCACACCTCTTCGGAACCCTTAGTTATATTTTGTGTAAGTAGGTATACCGTTTTTTGTTCCTAAACCGATTGCATATTGTATATAAAAACGGGGGGCGACTCTCGAGTGATCTACTTTCATCGAATCATTTAATATAGCCCATAAGTCTTTTACGATGACATTAATTTACGAAACAAAACGGCAAGTCGTTCGTAAGTTATTTAAAAAAAACTAAATAAATAACTTGAAACCGTCAAAAATAATAAAGTGTATTGAATATTTACATATACCTAGATTAAAATAATATTTTTAATGTTTGTAAAATTGAGAGTAGTTATTATTGTAGGTGAACCGACAGTTGATTCCACGACATTGTAATTATTGGAAAATTATAATTTTTGTTTTCAATTTTTCCTAGTTTAAATCTAAATACAAATTCAAAAATATCTTTGATAATAAATTAGTACGGATATCAAACGAATTTATGTACAATCCGCTGATATATACAGTACTAGCTTTTCCCCGCGGCTTCGCTCGCATAGTATTACGGGAAATTACTGTAGCGCTTGCACTTATCAATTATCTCCCCCCCCCCACCCCACCCCCATCTCCTCCCGCATTCCATATATT
Organism: Glyphotaelius pellucidus; assembly: GCA_936435175.1. NCBI lineage: Eukaryota > Metazoa > Arthropoda > Insecta > Trichoptera > Limnephilidae > Glyphotaelius > Glyphotaelius pellucidus. The sequence continues at coordinate 2,752,228 of OW386541.1, forward strand.
CATTCCCTTACATTCAGTTTTCAAACATCTCGCCTACCACCTAAATTTCATAATGCTATAGCTCAAAGAAAAAAAAAATTACTTATCCAATTTTGTTCATTCGTTCGGAATTTATGCGCTTACAAACATTTCGGATGTTTATTTTTATTTAAATATTTGGAAGTTAGTTAATGTAATAAAAAAATACTCTATTTATCATTCAGTCTTTATAATCGTTACGAATTATATTTTTAATACAGGAACTCAAATCTGACATTTATTCCAAGCTTGTCCAAAAAAAACCGAATTCTAATATTTAAATTTTCTGCAGTAGTAGCTGACCAGTAGACTGAGTGCCTACCAGCATAGAGCCCAAAAATATATCAACATTGTTTCCATGGAAAAGATGACGTTAGCAAAAACTCGCTTTTGTTAGCGACAGAAAACGTATAACAAATATAATATATTAATATTTATAATTTCATAACGCCAGAGCTTACCATCATATACAACCTGTAGTCTGCGCATGTAATTTAGCTTTATATTGGTGAAAGAATTATTAAAGTCTTTATTTTGTGTTATGCGTGAAAAGGTCATAAACAAACTCGAGCAGTTTCGTATTTATAATATTATATATATATATATATATATGGATATAGACGTATTTTTATCCTTGATAAATTTGAATGAATATATGGTTAATATTTTTATTATTGGGCTATTGTAAGAAGGAACATCGTGTTTTCCCAAAACCGACTGCATATCGTATATAAGTATGACGAGGGGCCAATTGTCGGGGGATCAACTGTCGTGGAATCCTTATTGTAGAAGAACGAATATGAGTGAAATTGAAATGCTTATTGTTTTTTATCAATTGGGTAGATATAAGTACCCATAAAATTCTAGACTAAAGCATCTTAGATATATCGATTTCGTTTAGGTACTTGTTTCCTATAAAAATGTAAGCGAGTTATGTGAGAGTGTGTAATGTGCATTTTACACCATTCTAAATCTCTTGTATAGACGTTTCTTTGCTATTTCACTCTCTCGTTCCTATATGGTCAACCCTCGTTGCGGGCGGATGCTCGTAAATACCGCTTTTCATTCGCGATCTGTACGTTTTTTCTACATTCTGCAATCTTTCCAAGACTTGGACATTTATGTCAGAAGCATCTTGTTAAAAAAAACATTTTGTAATCTTTGACAATATTATTGAAGAGATTGTTTATTTTTGTTATTGTTTTTGGGGTGTTATGCCGTGTTTCGCTACCTCCTTCTTTAGCCAACGTTTCGGACAGCGTTACAGTGTCCATCATCAGGGCAGATGAGGACACTGTAACGCTGATGATGGACACTGTAACGCTGTCCGAAACGTTGGCTAAAGAAGGAGGTAGCGAAACACGGCATAACACCCCAAAAACAATAACAAAAATACTTTTTGGCCGTGAAAACCTTAAAACATACAAGAGATTGTTTAATTTTGTCAACTTCAAACAGGAGGTCCCACGGACTTAGGAGCAATGTCTTCTTTGAGAACGCTCTCTGGAGAGTCTCTTTACGGATAGAAAGACTCTTCATGAGACCCATGTTGAAATCATTCCTCACATGATGTAAGACGATTCCCGAACATAAGACGACTCAGCGACATCGGTCGCTCAATCCTTGATAAGCCGCAAAGTAGCTTCTTTTTGATACACCGCATTAGCAGTGACACATGAGAAATTCGACATTTACTTAAATAATTGCGTACTTCCATCTCACCGAAATTTACGCAAGTAGTCATGATTTTAATAGTATAGTTTATCATATTTATGGAGCGGTGAGGAATATCAATGTTATTAATTTTTGATGATCGACCTAAAATGGCATTATGAGAGGGATTTTAAAAGATTCAATGTGAGGACAGTTTGTTTTCAGTGGCTAGTTCGTCATGATTTCATGAACAGTACACTGATTCTATTAAAAATATAAGTGTCCTCGCATATAACACCATGCTGATTGAAGTGGGGAACTTTACCAAAAATCAACTCGTAAATTAAAACCCCGTAAAAATAAACCGGACATATTCAAAGATTGCGATGATAGTTATTTGGTTATTGGCTTTACTGAAAAAAGAAGCACGTTTCTCTATTCATTGGAACCGGAGACCGGGCAACTCAGAACTATGCAATTTCAACACCTCCTTTGAAACGTCATTAAATGTGATGAATAGAAAAAAAATGGTTGGATACCATCGGTTAAGTTAGGTTAGGTTATGGGCTATTTTTAATTTTTTTTCAAAACTTTTAGTGTCATTTTAAAGGGGTGTTGAAGCTGCATGATTCTAGTTATCACGGAACCATTAAAACCATAGACAATACGTATAATATTGGTGATCCCATGCTTATGATTAATAATAATAATTATTATTATAACGATATTCTAACACACCGAGCTTAAAAGCAACTGATATTCCGGGCCATTGCGACTATGATATTAAGTGCATGTTTTATCCAACAGTGTGATTCGGAGGATGGATGGGGGCTCCGGCGCGGGGGCTACCGCTGCAGCTGCCGAGACGGGCACTACTTCCCCGGCTCTCCGCCCTCCTGGCCCGGATTCCCCGGGGAGCTAGCCGATAGGGAGACCCTCAAGTGAGTACCCTTTCATTTTTATATTTCTGAAGAGTTATACAAATTTAATATAATATTCCCACTTAGTCTTGACATCGAGAGGTCCCTTGTAACCTCGTTTATAAAAAAGAGTGGAGTAGGTACTATCAATAACGAGCCTATATTGATGAGTGTTTATTTATGGTCAAGTCGCTGAGAGCTGTCAGTTGTATGCCTATACCAAATATTAAATTGGCATCGGTGATTTAAAATATACACTTTAGACAAATGAAAAAGTTTGAACAGTCACAAAATACCTAAATATTTACCCACCTCTTTCGCAAAATACAAGTTTCCGATACTAAGTCAACATTTGATCGAATATGGCTAACGTATTTTCAAATCATTCATACAAAATACGAAAATAAGAGCTGAGCCTAAATATCTATCCAATGTGTAAGAGCTCAATTAAATCATTCTACAAAAAAATCATATAAAACACATTTTATTGTTGAACACTTGAAAGTCGGTAGATATAACAGAAATTAATCTACGTTATCAAATTACTTAGTTAAATGACGGTGTTTTCCATTGCATCTTATTTTATCCGACTACTTCGGATGACATTTCAAATAATGAGACGGTTATTAATTTGTTAGAATTGTACTCGTAAATAAACTACATAGATAATATTATAATCTGTCAGATTATAATTTTTTTTAAAGAAAAATGCAAACGTAAACGGGTTACGAATAACTTAACAACTTTTGAAAATCTTCCACCACCACCTAACCAACCGAAAAATGTTGTTAATTGTAATAGTACCGTGACGAAAGCATTTTAAAACATAAATCTTTGTCATAATTTCAATAACGTCAAAATGTTGTTTTGACTATTCTTTATTAGGAAAAGAGGGATGTTGATTTAACTGAAATAAAACTAATTAATGTTGTTTAGGTACTTGTTAATTACTGTCGGAATGGTCTAATACATAACTAATGGTCGTTCTCTGTTACATTACATAATACAACGTTGAAAATACTCTTACGACGGGTTATTTTACGGCATTTGAACAATTCATCAAATTTCAAAGTTGAAATTAAAGTTCTGCTATTATATCACCATGGGCTGTTTTTTCACAGTGCTTGAATAGGACTTTCACAGCATTTAAAAAATTCATCAAATTTCAAAGTTGAAATTAAAGTTCTGCTATTATTTCACCATGGGCTGGTTTTTCACAGTGCTTGAATAGGACTTTCACAGCATTTAAACAATTCATCAAATTTCAAAGTTCAAATTAAAGTTCTGCTATTATTTCACCATGGGCTGGTTTTTCACAGTGCTTGAATAGGACTCTCACAGCATTTAAACAATTCATCAAATTTCAAAGTTCAAATTAAAGTTCTGTTATTATTTCATCATGGTCCGGTTTTTCACAGTACTTGAATAGGACTTTCACAGCATTTGAACAATTCATGAAATTTCAAAATTAAAATTAAAATTCTGTTATTATTTCATTATGGACCGGTTATTCACAGTACTTGAATAATAACATAACTTGAATAGGACTTTCACAGAATTTGAATTTATCTTTGAAATTTGATGAATTATTCAGATTCTCATTAGGTCAACTTCTGTTCGTGATTAGGGAGCATAACAAGGTATTATGTGTCATGTCATCTCTAATAAGGATTCAAGGATGTCAATTTTCTTGATAAAATCGAGTCACATTGTAAAAAAGCTTCTAGCGAATGCACTAAAAGTTTTTTTGATTTTTTTCGTAAAAGTAGGGATCTAAAAACATTATTTTGATAAACTGTGGAAGAAATTGTATTTAATTTTAAGTTTTATTATATATGCAGAACGTTTGAGAAAGTGGCTGAACTCTTAAATTCCTTTAGAACTCTAGTTCTTCTTGGAGCATCCCTTAAGGTAGGTGTAGCTGTCCTCCCCTGATCCCAAGCCCGAATGATTCCACAATTTATTAAAGTTTTGCCCCTTACCCAAGTGGCGCGTGATACGAAATACTGATTCGATATTGCGAAATAGATTTTTAAAAATACTCCTATAAGCAAGAAAAACATGTGCACAGTAAATCACAAAATATTTAAAAATTTCGCAGATATATTTTTTTAATTTTAATTGATTTTTACGAATTTTAACTACAAAGTGGAAATATGATTTAGTTTGATGATGCTAAAAATTTGGAACGTTGAGCTCTGGAGCCAATAAATTTGCACAAAATTTTCCACCTGGAAATTCTCGGTTCATGCAATTATTTTCATCTGATAATTTTCCTTCTTGAGCCACGAAGCATTCTAATAACCTTTTTTAACTTCAAAGATACGGCTCTAGTTCCGTATTCTTAATTTTGTTAACTAAGAAATATGTTTTCGTTTCAAAAATACATGGCAATTACTTTATAAAATAAAGATTGAGGTTCAAATTATTCAGCACCTATAAATGATTTACGCGTTTATGTTACAAAAAAGTCTTACGATAAGGATTTGCATAAATTGAATCATTTGTAAGAAAAATTGTAATGCAAATTGAAGAGATGTATTTTTCTTACTGTCTGTATTGCAGAACATAAAACAATACCCATTAGTTTTCTTTAGCTAGCAAAAAAGTTATGCTATTAACATCTGTGGACGTTGCTAGTTTTTAACGCCATATCATTTGAAATTAAACAGATACTTCACGTTTCCGTAAGGAATCCTAAAAAATGGCCCTCAAAGTACACGCTGAACAATGGGCAATATGGACTGGACATCCAATCTCATTCTTAACCCCTCAGATATTATTATTCTCATTTTCAAATTAAATTTCTTCCTTTGTAACCTTTTCTCGAGAGTTTCTCGGTTGGCTCGCTTTGACATTTCATAACATTCGTTCCCATTTATACAAGAGTTCTTCGAAAGTTACAAATCAAATTTTGTACCGGAGTACGTAATCTCAAGTACGCAATCATCCACATAAAGTTAACGTTTTTCTCAGAGATGGTTAGTTGAAAAGCACACGTACAGGGCTTCGTCCGAGTCACAATAAACATTGAAAATTTATAAACAATAAAATTTTCTGGAAAAAATACGATTTTAAATAATGGAAATCTTTGATAGAAATCCGTTGAACCAAATTATCAAATGTAAAAAAAACATAATCTTCAATTGTGATGCCTTAAAATTTTATTTGCTTGCTTACTTTATTTAAGATTTTATTTCTTTACAACAGGGATATAGGAATAAAGAATGCATCAAATCCATACTTTACTTATTACTTATAATATTATTAATGCGAAAGTGAGTGTGTTTGTTTGTTACGCTTTCGCGCCTAAACCACTAAATCTATTTTAAAAATTCTTTCACGAATAGAAATCTACATTATCAGCGAGTAACATACGCTGTATATAATGGTAAGCTCTGTGGTTATGAAATTTGTATAAATGAAAATGTCTGTATTTCATATATTTTAGCGGCAGGGAGGAAAGGCAGGGAGAATGTGGGGTTCGCGGAGAGGGAAGAGACGAGGGAGGGGGAAGGCGGGGAAGATGGAAGGGAACGGGGACGCACGGAAAAGGACATTGTATTGCTAATTGCTAAATTAATTTCCCCCAAATACCATGCTAACGAAGCCGCGGGTAATAGCTAGTAAAATCATTTGGCTTGGTGTATTTCGCCTTTCGCTCGTTTTACATTCCCAATGGGAATATATGGCTAGCGATATGTTGAAATAGGCCAAGCCAAATAGTCATTTTTCTTTTGTGGCTACGTGTAGCACAGGTCTAGTGTACTATAAAATATAAACGTAAACCACAAAAAAAATGCTTTCTTGAGTTAAAAAGAAGAAAAAACTATTTATTAAAAAATGATTATTCTGAGACAAATATGATTTTTCTACGAAGCGAAACTCAGAATACAAACGATTTAAAAATACATTTACACGAGTATGTAATGACAGCACGTCGGTGCACCCTTTATTTAATGTAAATGCATTACCATTAACGGTTCAGTGAATGTTTCGTAGTCACAGTCTCGGAACTGCTGACATCCGTGACATACTTCATATCCGAATCCTGTACACCCCAGACAATGTATGCTGATGCAGGGGTGGCGAAGACACCCCCTCTCTCTTTGTTCCCGGCCCATTCACGTCACATAACAAGTAACGATATTTCATCCAGACTTACAACACCGTGATATAATAAAATGCACTTTAAACCAACAAATAAACAGAAATAATGACTGCAGAGTTTTGATGATTTATAGTTTGCATATTGTAACACTGAATGAAAGGGTAGAAACAGAGAGGTAAGAAGTATTTCATGTTAAGGTGATCCAATAGTCCAGGAAGAAATCGGAATTCACGCCCCTTTTTGGGAGAAGATTAAAAATACTTGAGAAAAAGCTTTTGGAAAGGTTGGAAAAGAAATTTGAGATTTTTTTTTCAGGTTGATTTCGTAAAGGTCTGTAAAATACAAAGCATTGTTTATTGTAATGACAAGGATATTTAAAATTGATTTCACGGAACCAAGCGACGCGGAGCCTATACGTCTATTCCCCGCTCCGGCCGGGCCGAACTGATACAAAATGGGTGTGGCAAATCAGTAGTCCTTGGGTGGACGCCATAAGGTTCACTTTGAAAATCCAAATTCATCGACTGCCGGCCGTATAGTGAAATGACAAGGCAAAAATGCACATTTTATTGTGTGAAGTTCAGGCATAAATATAATTTTTTTTGCGATTATTATAAATGAGACTGAATTTGCTACATTAAACAATAAAACCATATCCGAAAAGGGGTTTATAAGTAGGAGAGCTTGCACTTGAAAGTGTTTTTTAATAGACCTACCTATACTTTATTTTTTTCTAGGCTTATTAAAAGACTTACAAAAAAAATGACCGATGTTTTTAAGGTCCAAGAAATGTTCTACGCAGTATTTAATTGAAGTATCTTTAATACTTCTAAGCGATCAAATTTTCAAAACAAAAATACATGATTTTGTATGGTTTTGCATTATTTCGCATGGATACATCTTAAGTACGTAAGTATAATTAAAATACAGGGTGTAACAGCACTTACACGAGGGATTTTAACCACCGATTCCTGAGCATATTATTATATGTATGTAACGTAGATGTCATTTTGCTGTCCGATGATATTTTTTCTCAATTAAAACAAAATAAATTTTTTATAAGAAAAAATCTTTTTTTATAACTTTTGAAGGTTATTCCCATCATTGTAATATGTTGTTGAAGAAGAAGATAACAATAATAATCTAAACGAAAATATGAAAGGGAACAAGACACCAGAAAAATAGAAAAAGATAATGGTCGCAACTGGGACTCGAACCCAAAACCTCTCGTCTAACCGGGACCTGCGCGTTTACCAATTCCAGTTTTCAAAAGAGAATTTTTCTTTTAAAAAAATTAACATTCATTTCGACATTTATAAAAGTCAAAAGTTTCATATGAATAGAATCGGATATATTTATCCGAGACGCTATCTAGGTTACAAACCAATTCTCAGAATGATTGTTTCCAATAAAAAGGGTAGTTGCCTATGATAATTGGGAAAAAAAATAATTGAAGAGAATATTATTATTTATTATTTTAACTTTATGAGTAAAACCTCAAACTGTAATATTTAATTAAATGAAGACATTATGAGCGAAACTCAATCGAAAATCTGGAAACAGAAAAATCAGAAAAAGATATTGGCACCTCTGGGACTTGAAGATAATATTGTTAAATCTAAAATTTGAAATATGAGATTGAATGTCCCGGTTAGACAAGAGATTCTGAATTCGAATTCCAGTTGCGACTATTATCTTTTTCTATTTTCTATGTCTTGTTCTCTTTCAAATTTACGTTTATATTATTATCTTCTTCTTCTTCAATGATATAAATATTTTTCAATAACACGTCGCTACTGATCTCACCGCTGTGGAATATATCCCGTCGCGACGGGTTTGAGTGATACGCACGCTGTTTCATTTGCTAATATGCTGCTAGAACGAGACGCAACGCTTATCAAGACACTATACTATATATTAACTAGCTACTCTCCTAACTAGTTAACATTTTTTACTCCAAATATTCCCAGAAATCGCTGGTAAATATCCTTCGGGTACGTGCTGTTACACCTGTATAATATAAAGATTGTGCTGACGTTTCTTAACTGCTACGATTCCTGGAAACACTTTCCTAGAAAGTCTCCCGAGAAAACTTCAGATTGAAGCATTAAGTATTTTCGTTAAAGGCAAAATCTACTTAATTTAATATGATATGTAGTTAGTACGAAAGCCGGATGAGCTTTTTTGAGCTCTGACTTGACTGCAGAATCTAGCTTCTGAGAAAAATACTAAAATTAAGACCAAATTCATTTTAACCTGAAGGCTGATTCCACTCTGCGTAGTACTTTCAATTTATACCTATATGCCAGAAATTACTGTATTTAATATCATTATTGTCCCTTAACCCCCTAGGTCTGAGGCTTTTTTTGTTGGAAGGTCAAAATATTTTCGCTTTGCAATAAAATTCAAATAAATGGAATATTTCAAAACGCTTCGGAAAAAACTATTTTCAAAAGGTGATGAAATATGCTTTAAAATTTTATAATTCGAAAGAAACATAATTTTCGAAATATAAAAATGTTGAATGCAAACATAAGAAAGTTTTAAACATGGCTCACATTACGTTTTTTCTAATTAAAATTCATGATAAGGAAAAAACTCACATATTTTATTAAGCAAATGTTTTATTATGTTATCTTCAACTTAATTTTTGTCGTTTCATTTAAAAATCTTTTATATAAAAATCAATTTTTGTTTGTTTGTTTGTTATGTTATCTGCTGCTATACCGTTCATCCGATTACGATAAAACTTTGGTGATTTGTTGCGCGCACGCCTGCAAAGGTTATAGGCTATATATAATGGTAAGCTCTGGCGTTATGAAATTTGTATAAATGAAAATGAATGTATTTTATATATTTTAGCGGCAGGAGGGAAGGCATGTGGGAAAGGGTAATGAAGAAGGTGGGGTTAGCGGGAGGGATGACGAGAGGGGAAGGCGTGGATGGTGGAAGGGGAACGCGGAGGAAGGGGATGCGGGAGAAAAACGGGGACGCATGGGAAAGGAAATGCGGGTAGAAACAATTTATTTCTTTGGATTGCAACGCAAAGTAATTAATAAAAAAATCCCGAAGTTTCATGGATTTTTTTATTGTGGTCGGAAAGTTTGGTTTTACAAAGATGTGCTTTTAAAGAATTTTATTGTTAATTGTATAATTTAAATGTTAAGCGTGGTGTTTCTCTTTCTATCTCTAATTAGATCATATTAATAACCATGATAGATAGTAAGGGAACACAGTGATTTTTACGAGAAGTGAGTTAATCCGAAAAGCGATCATATTAGCCTGAGGGGTTAATAATACTAAGATTCCAAATTGATTATATGGGTGTGTAATACGCAATCCAACACCACAAAGAAAAACAAAACATTTAAAATAGGTACAATTATAATAAAATTTAAATTGCTATATCAATACAAACCTTAATACTTTGCAAAACTAACATAATTTAATGTATAAAATAACAAAGAACATTTGTAAAAATACGTTTACTTTTTAAATTGAAGTGCAATGAAATCGCAGAAAACGTATTTCTTTAGTCGGAAATTTAATGTTGAAATTATTTCGCACAAAAGAATCAAAACGATTATGCGGGAAAACCGTAACAGCTCGAGCAGACTGTTCCCCACACAAAGGCCGTCGAATAACAAATTTCCCGGTTTTATCCTGTACGGTCACATTGTCATAACATCCCCCGAAGTTGTTTTCATATTTTCAATATTATCGCAAGCGGCTCGGGCATTGCGGAGTTGCCTTTGGAATGTTTAATTTCCTGGATACGTGTCGCCTGGGCTAGGCGGTACCGGGAAAGCTCCTACCTGCAGCCGAAGGTACTGCCTGTCCCGTGTTCAAACGTTCCCCGTACGGCTGTCAATGCGCTTTCTTATGGAAATACACCTTTCAATTTGTGAAAAGTTCAATTTAACTCGCGTTTCTTGAATTGGAATTGAATTTTCATGTTGAAATGCAATGATTGTTTTCCAATGTGGAATGTGATCGTTTTTTAGCTGTCATCGCATCAGAACATGGTAAGAAGGGGGAATTGAAATTAAAATATTAAATTAGGCAATGAAAACATTTTTAATGCAGATATAATATTACTACCCCATCTTAAACAAATGCTTCACAAATATAAAATGTTTCATTACGTATTCTCAATTTGGGAGGCTCCAGAAACCATTTATTGGATAACCACCACCTCTCCCTGCCACAGGTTGCCCCAAGTGGTTCGCTACGTTTGGTGACTTAGCAGGGGTTCCCGGGTTCGTGGGGTGAGGTTCGTCCGGATCTTGGCGGCGGATGTGCCTACCCACCTACTGCATACACAGGATGGGGAGAGACTGATTGGAACATTGCCTGGACATATTAACCCCCAGATTCCCACACACCCCTCATACCTTTTTCCTTCCTAGAACTCCGTCTCCTTCCTCTCCTTCCTTTCCCTAAAAAGACCCTTTATACAGCATTCTCAAAGATGACATAGGCCCCGAGGGAAATTGTTTTCCTCAAGCCCTCCTGTGTGGAGCTAATTTAAAAAAAAAGAGATGAAAGACTTGAATTGACTCTGTTCTAATTGATATCTTACATCGCTCTTTATTTTTAATGTGATTGCTTATTTAATTAAAGAATGATCAAATACCCCCCCCCATACACACAAGCCCTGCTTATTTATGTGGGTACATCAAATACATCTATCATGTAATTAATAATTATATAAAATTTTGTTTTTAATACATATATATTTTTATGACTAATAAAAAAAAAATTACAAATTTTTGATAAACATAGTTTTTTATGGTAAAATAATTCAATTTAAAGAAGTAACCCACATTAGTAAACCTTATTCTTCTATGAGCCAAAGATTGGAATGCGGATAATGTACAAACTTATTTATACGACATATTTCTTCGTCCCATTGCTTCATTATTCACCCTGAAAGCCTTAAAAATCTAATTAATTTTTCAATACTTTACCATCGCGTAAAAATTCCTGACTCTCTTCTTCTAAATTCCGATGAATAACTCACATTGGCGGTGCCGCGTGTTGGTACTTATTTGAATTTGTAACTAATCAATATATAGTTTTTTGTTTACGATTTTTCTCGTTTACTTGAATGTGTATATATATATATATTGATTAAAAAAATCTGTGCCGGGAATATCTTTTCCAGTTTTAGACAAAATGCTTTCAAAAAAGCTTTCAGTGAAAATCTAAACTATAAGCGGATAATAATATAAGTTATCTGAAGCAGCAAATACTCTTGAAACTTGCGTCATGCATTTGTGAAGTGTAATTTCTACATTAGTCTTTGTGAAGTGCAATTTCTACATTAGTCTATCTGTGAAGTGTAATTTCTACATTAGTCTTTGTGGTGTAATTTCTACATTAGTCTTTGTGAAGTGTAATTTCTACATTAGTCTATCTGTGAAGTGTAATTTCTACATTAGTCTTTGTGAAGTGTAATTTCTACATTAGTCTATCTGTGAAGTGTAATTTCTACATTAGTCTTTGTGAAGTGTAATTTCTACATTTGTCTATCTGTGAAGTGTAATCTCTACATTAGTCTTTGTGAAGTGTAATTTCAACATTAGTCGATCTGTGAAGTGTAATTTCTACATTAGTCTTTGTGAAGTGTAATTTCTACATTAGTCTATCTGTGAAGTGTAATTTCTACATTAGTCTTTGTGGTGTAATTTCTACATTAGTCTTTGTGAAGTGTAATTTCTACATTAGTCTATCTGTGAAGTGTAATTTCTACATTAGTCTTTGTGAAGTGTAATTTCTACATTAGTCTATCTGTGAAGTGTAATTTCTACATTAGTCTTTGTGAAGTGTAATTTCTACATTTGTCTATCTGTGAAGTGTAATTTCTACATTAGTCTTTGTGAAGTGTAATTTCAACATTAGTCTATCTGTGAAGTGTAATTTCTACACTAGTCTTTGTGAAGTGTAATTTCTACATTAGTCTATTTGTAAAGTGTAATTTCTACATTAGTGAGTCTATCGTTGCCAAATTCCCTTGCCGAGCTAGTTGACACGGCCGGAAAGCAATTTTTTTTTTTTTTTAAGTTTATCATTTTAATGGCGGGTATAGGTAAAATTTTATGTGTGATCGGTCTTGCTGAATGGATGTGAGACATGGACTTTGAAAGTAAATACTTTGATCAGGTTAGAGGCTGATAAAATATGGCTTCACCGGAGAAAGCTCAAAGTCTCACGGACCGACATGATCACCAACACAGAAATTCTCAGGCGGGCTAGAGCAGGTAGAGAATTGCTCACATTAGTAAAAGTCAGGAAAATTTCATATCTGGGTCACATACTTCGAGGGGAGAAATATCACTTGCTCCAATTGATACTAAAAGATAAGATAGAGGGTCGCCCAGGACCTGGTAGGAGACAAATGTCTTAGCTGCGAAAAATACGAGAGTGGACCGGTGACGGCCTCCGTGGTCCCGAGGAAAGACTCTCGACTCACAATCCGAAGGTCGCGGGTTCGAACCCGGCGTGCGCAAATAAATTTTATTAGATTAATTTGTGTTATTTCACAATTTATTCATTTAAAATAATATATAGTATATTTGCGGCACGTTCCAGAGTGGAAGATACTATCAGTATCGCCCTAGTGTAAGACCACCATTCAAAATTTAAACGTTGCTTGAAATGGTTTTAGCCGTGTTTAGTGACCAGATCTGAATAGCCAGGTAATTCCCCACCTTCCTCTTACCTATCTTCTTCCCCTCTCCACTACCTTCAGCCTCACAACATACCCCGATTGGGGATGCCATAGTCTCACTGGCTCCAGACGGGAGCAGTTGGGACTCTTGTGCGGTATTAACTGTAAAAAAAAAAAAAAAAATTAGAAGTGTGGGGAAACTATTCCGGGCAGCGCAAGATAAAGAGACATTTACCAGAGTGATCGCCAACATCGGGGGGACCTGATAGAGTACACGAAGAAGAAGAAGATAGGTTCCGCCACCCCGGGAACCATTTATTGGATAACCAACACCCCTGCCATAGGTCACTCCAAGTGGTTTGTTAGGTTTGGTGACTTAATGCCCAGATTCGTGGGGCGAGGTTTGTCTAGGCCTTGGCGGTGGATACGTTTGTCCTCCTACTGCATGGCGGGCCGGATCGGGAGAGACTGGTTGAAGGATACCTTTCGACTTCTCCAGGTTGACTCTCCCGACCCATCGTGTCAGTGGGAGGGATGGATTCATGCGACCGTCACTCGTCTGGACACATTGACCCGCAGATTCCTACCCACCCCTCGTACATTTTTCCTTCCCAGACCTTCTTCTCTTTCATTTATTCAAAAAGACCCTCCACACAGCATCCCTAAAGATGACATGTGCCTTGAGGGATTTTTAATGTAAAAGAACAAAATACTTGAATGATAAAATACCAAGTTAAGTTTGATTAGTTTAGAAAAGGTTAGGTTAGGTTATGTTAGATTTTTTCCTAAACTATTCTTTAGAGTTATGTTTCGTAACTAATTTTAAAGAATTTTGTGAAAAATCGTAAATAATTTTTGCATTTTCTGTTGTTATTTGGAAACTCTTTTGGAATTTCTGTTAGAATTTGAAAACTCTACATCCCTATTCATACTCTTTGATTTCATACTTATATTCATGTAAGTTTAGTAACTAGGAGCATTGGTCCAGAGACCGCCTCGCGCCACCCAGTTATTAATCACCGCGAGAAGTCTACGCCAACTTAATTAATTGCAGAGTGGTCTGGTGCTGGTTAGCAGATGCTGATAAATGAAAACAATTATTTTCTAAGCGCGCCGCTGTATTCTTATCTTGTTTCGTTTAAACTGGATATTTAAAAATGTCATTCATAAGTAATCTACAAAAAAAATCATCTTTAGGTAATAATAATAATAACGTTAAATTTCTATAGCGCAGTTTTGTGCCATTTCACTTCAAGTGCGTTTAGCTATAATAAATTAAAAAATATTCCTACAATGCTCCTTACGAGTCCATTACAAAATATTGATAAAATAAAGATTAAACAGTATTTACAAAGCAATGACAAGGAAAAAAAATGAACAATAACAGTGCTATTGTAGCACAGGATAAAACAAGAACTTTGAAACAAAATATAATATCCTTACAGAAGGCAGTTTGCGTTCAGGAATGAGAAATAATCTGAAATTAAATTAGGACATTAAACATAAAAGTACAATTACGAGGAAACCGAAACCAAACGATTGCCAGAAATTTTAAAACATGGTTTGTTACATATATTGAAAAGATGATAGGATTTGTGAATGGTATGATTTTTTAAATAATTTTGTTTTTAAAGCCCATTTAAATTCAGACAAATTCTGGACATTAGTAACTGAGAGAAGTTTATTCCAAACGAGAGTGCCAGGTTCTGGTTTTATTACACGGCTTTCAGTACCTTATATTCTTTTATTAATTGTTTTAAGTAAATCAACTCCCATTTAATAAAAAAATAATTTATTTTAAATTTAATATCGTTATTATTAAGTTCTGCAAGTATTTAAGTTTTGTGCAAAATGTCATCAAAAGTATCATAATACAGCTTAATGGGGGTGGGAAAAGGGTATGTGGGTGATTTTTCGAAATCACGTGTAGACAGTGACCTTCCTCTTGTTTTGAAAGTCAAGTGTGCAAGATTTCATCAACCTCGGAATAAATCTGTACAGAAATCAAATCCACAAAGCGAGAAACAGACACTCTACTTTATACATAAGATTACCTTTTATACCGTAATATATAATGTGTTCAAATGTAATTTCTCTTCTCGGAAGGACGGATCCGTTCTTACAACTCCTTTATTATTTTAACAAATTGTCAGGACTAAGGACTACGTGCGCGAACAAAGTTCATGCAATCATGTTTAAAAGTAAATGATTGTTCTTCAATTAAATCTACCAAAAGATCATCCTTAGAGTTTGCTCCGCAATAGTAATAAAAATATGAACTTTAATTTCCATTGTTAGAATTACCAAGTGCATTATATTAAAAAAATTTTTTATCCTTCTTGATGTATTAAAAAGGACGTTTAGACCTACCCTCTTAAAACATCTGGGGGTCTGGTAGACCGATAAAACCCTATATCAATACGATATTGACCAAACCTGTCATCTGCGGTCAGTTACCAATATTTGCGGGCAACCGCAACCGACTGGCAACCGACGATTGATAAATTTTAACATGGCGACCATAGTATCAGATAAGTTTTGGTTAACTTATTTATTTATTTATTGAAACCAAAATACATATACATTATAAAAAAATACTTTGACTGTCCAACTAGGAGATTTCCCGTTTTAGGACAGTCAAATTTCCTGGTTTAGTTCACATTAAGTAGTTGTTGTTTTTTGTAGAACATAATATTAAATGATGTTTGCGTTTGTAATTGTTAGATACAAATGTAAACATCATTTCAAGTACAAGGTTATAAAGCCCGTAAAGCAGGTAAATATAGTAATAGTTGTAAAAGTTACTGAGAAAAGTTACAAAGTTTAAAATAATAAAATGATAATATATTAAAACTATAAAGAAAACAAAATATATAAACTCATTGGTTTGTGAACAGAAAATAAAAACTAAATCTTAAAAATAAAAACTTAATCTTAAAAATAAAAACTAAATCTTTCATCGATATATTTCCTATCCGAATGTTCGAATAGGAAATATATCGAAGTTTTTTTTTTTTTTTAAATTGTTTTTAAGAAAATTTACGATAGGTTTGAGTAGAGGCAATCTCATTCTTTTTATGTATTAAATAATTTCATGATCTATCTTATATTTTCATAAAAAAATATATATATATGTATATTTATAATAATAAAAATAATTTAAACAAGTAAAGTGAATGAGAGATATCAAAGAGTTCTTCTCCGTAAATGAAAATTGAGGAAGATTATAAGTCTGAGTACTAGTAATATAATTCTGATAGGAATAAATAGTTCTATAATTCTCACAGTATTTATTACATTGGAATCTCAATCAATACTATATCATGTAAAAATACAAGAAAGCAGGAATCGTTATCATTTAAAAAAAAAAAATCACAGAAATGACCAGACAATTTGCATAATGCTTTCGCACACAATAACAAAAAACTAAATAAAAATATATTTATCAATGATACAAATAGTAACTTTAATCTAATTATACACATTTATATAAAAAAAATACATTCATTAGCTAATTGAATGGTTGCTGTGTGGTAAGTTTCCTAAACAAGGTGAACAGAGTAATCCAGAATCCAGGTATATGCTAACATAAGGGAACAATTACCTTCAGCTTTACAATATAAGATATATAAATGAGGTACGGGTCACAATTATTCACTGTTGCAATGTAAATAGTTTGTGTGCAAATTTATTTTTTAGAGAGTTATTTTGATTTATTTGAGACGTGTTCATAATATATATTATGTAAATTTTTCAGAAGTGAGATACTAATTTATTGACTAACTGACAGTAATAATAAATAATTGCGTGAGCGTACATAACATTTTTGTTTATCTGTTCGTAAGCATAGATTCGCTTTTGGCTCTTCCTAAGCTCAGAAGCCAGTCATTAACGAACTATCAATATACACATATTTTTGAATTATGTCGTTCGTTATGCAAAATTACTGGCTTATTTAATGAATGTATTGAACTAACGAAGCTCTTAGAAATGAAAGTCGTATACGCGATCCATAGACTTAAACAATGTATTTAAGATCCATCAATTTATTCCTTTCGATCTTTGAGAAAAGAAAATGGTTGAAATATGAATAAAGACCTAATTAACTAATTAACTCCCGTTTAGTATCAAAAAGTAAATGCAGACTGCCAAAGCGTATGTAGGTTAGTATTTCGATTCAACATTTGCAATTAATTAATATTTTTATGTACTTCGGTGTCTGACATTTCATGTGTCAATTCATAAAAAATACTTTTCAATGTTGCCAGCGTATATCGATTTCTTATCTATTCCTTGTCAATTGGTTCGGCTGTCATCGATGAAAACCGATATAAAATCATCGTAAGTTATGCCTACCCATACGATAACGTAAAGTACCGACTTCACCACAGTGAACCACTCAAAAATGGGATGTTTAAGTCACCCTGTGATGGAATCTTAATATTTACAGTTATTTTCATTCTTAGATTTTCTGCCTTTTTGCCTTTCTGCCTTATGAATCTCGCACAAAAAATCATCTATTTAATTTTGATAAGGTATCAATAATGTATTTAAATTTTTTCCCTTCTTATTGCTGTAATTTATAATGTATTCTTATGCGTCTCAACGAACTTTTAATAATAGTCAAATAAGATAATATATTTTTTGATATGTTTTATTTTAACAACCGATTTCCCTGAACTCATCCAAAGTTTCAAATATTTCCCCGGGGACATTGACTGTAGAAATGATTTCTAAGGAGCACGATTTTGCATGCGATACAGATTCATTAGGTGGGTCTACTTCAATGATCGCCACTCAGCGCGAGAGGAATATCTAATCTAAGAAGGTTGTGCGTGGGGGGGTGTTAGGGAGGGGGTGGAATACAGGGGATGATATTTTGAGAGCGGTCGATTCGAGGCACTGTTACATCGTATCATCTGAAATATTCGTAAAATGGTTGAGATGGGTTTAACGAATTCATGATGCAGGAGTCTACCTGATTTCTTTAAATGTATGCATCTATTTGCTTTAATACTTTTCGGTGAGTGGAATTAGAATTTTTTGGATGGTTCCAATAATAAAACATACTCGGGTTGTTCTTCATTTTAACCGACATGACTTTTACCACTTTGTCACATTACCACCACTATGTCACATTTTGTTTTTACTATAAATGAATTCTATCCGGATCTCAGATGGGAAATTGTAGCAAGGGGGGAAGGAGGCCTAAAATGCCTATTGGAGGTGACAAACACGAGCTGCGTGTATACCTATTTCAAATGACAACCCACGTGACAGAATTGTCGTACGACATAAAAATTGTAAGTGACAAGTTTTTGAGATTTTAAAAATATTTTATTAAACATCATTAAAAATAATAATCGCTGTTACTTGATAGATTATACCTTTTGGAGTTTAAAAATAGTTTTATATTTTATGACGTCATTTCATTTTTTTGTAACATTGTAGAATATACGCAAGTCGAGGAGGCAGAAGACAACTGTGATTTGTATGAAATACACTTCTATCACGAGGAGTTACAACTCTGTAACGTAATTTTTACTACAAAAACATAAACACATATTTTTTTTAAACGTTTTTTTAAACGTTACGTCTTTAGTACAATAGATTTTAAAGTAATTATAAAATAATAATACTGGTAATTCTGTTGAATTTTTCTCCACTAACTGGTGGAAAAACTTTATGTAGGTTCGACCAGTCAGTGGTTGAGTGGGCATCGCGCTTGGGTCCCACCCGGGCGTCCCGTGTTCGATTCCTCGGCTGGCTAAGTCCTCCATCACAACACGAGCAACATTTTCGGCTTTCTGTGGTGGCAGTAGGAGATTTTCAAACATTGTTGGGTTATTCGTAACCCGGGAATGTTTGTCTTTCTTTAAAAAAAAAAAAAGGTTATAAAGAAGAACGACCCACTCGTATTTTAAAAAAGAAATCTTTTATCAAACCATGTCAGTTAGTACAGTGCATCGTAACATAATAAAAATCACACTAGACCCAAGGGACAACAGTAACATGTACACATGGGTACCGCCGCCCCGGGAACCTTTATTGGATAACCAACATCCCTGCCATAGGTTACCCCAAGTGGTTTGTTACGTTTGGTGGCTTAATGGGGTACCCGGGTTTATGGGTGTGGTTTGTCCAGGTCTTGGCGGGGGATGCTTTTGCCCACCTACTTTGTGGTGGACCGGATCGGGAGGGACTGGTTGAGGGACAAATCTCCAGCCGGACTCTCTCCACCCATCGCCTTGCACCGCAGGTGAAGGGATGGATTTATGCATTGGTCACTGCTGAACACATTGACCCCTAGATTCCTACCTCATACCCTTTTCCTTCCCAGAACTTCCTCTCATTTCTTTCCCTAAAATACCTTTTACACAGCATCCCCAAAGATAACACAGGCCACGAGGAAATGTTTTTCAGCATCTCTTGTGTGGAGATAATGCAAAAAAACACGCACACTTCCACAGGATTGAAAATTATCAAGTTCTGTGAAAAAATTAATAAGTATTTAGATTATGTGCTTGAAGAATTAACGCTTGTTTAGAAGATCCTTCCCTTTCGGATCATTTATGTATTCCGTGCCCAATGATTATACCTCGGTACTAACTAATATAACATTTCACTTGCTGAGGATTGGTATGAAATCCTGTATTTTTGTTTTTTTTTAAAGCTGTAAATGCAAAATGTGTTAGTTCGTTCAAAATTCAACCAAATTTGTTGTTCTTTTACTTGAAGATAGATTAACCCTTGTATTTTTAAAAAGTAGTTTGAAATAAAGGAAACAAAATATTATTTTTTTATACTTCAAAATGATTATTTCTCAATATGAGTTTTTGTGAACATAGTACAAACCAATCCTGAGCAAGCGATTTGTTAGACAGTTATTTAACAGTACTCAATGAATATACCTCGGTGCTAACTAATTTAACATTTGTTGAACAGTTATTTAATAATATTCAATAAATTTACCTCGGTACCAACTAATTTAACATTTGTTGGACAGTTATTACACAATATTCAATAAATATACCTCGGTACTAACTAATTTAATATAAATTAATATTAATATTCAATTAATTTACCTCGGTACCAACTAATTTAACATTTGTTGGACAGTTATTACACAATATTCAATAAATATACCTCGGTAATAAATAATTTAACAAATGTTGGACAGTTATTTCACAATATTCAATGAATATACGCCGGTACTAACTAATTTAACATTTATTGAACAGTTATTTAACAATATTCAATAAATTTACCTCGATACCAACTAATTTAACATTTGTTGGACAGTTATTACACAATATTCAATAAATATACCTCGGTACTAAATAATTTAACATTTGTTGGACAGCTATTTTACAATATTCAATAAATATACATCGATACTAACTTAACATTTGTTTGACAGTTATTTAACACATAATTTATGGACGACAATATGTTATATTAATATTTAGGGGAGGCGTTTCCCAGTGTTTTTTTTTTGACGTTTAAAACTTTAGAACATTGTCTGTGATCAAAACTTCCATTTTTCGTTTCAATCAGAAAATATTTTTTGGCACGAATAGAAAGATTTTAATCTTTTCAGTTCGTAGGTATGTTACAATATCTGAGTAGATTATTTTCGCAAACGATGTTATCTGATTCGAGTCAGTAAAATGCTCTTAAAATTCTATTCACGATATATTTAATCTTCATATCTTTAGAGTTGTACTGCATTCCAGATGACGGCGATACAGTATTTATGGCAGCAAACAATGTGATAGTCTATATTCCTACGGATATACATCTCTGACCCGTTTTTGTGCTCCTAATACTCCGGGAAAATACTAACTGCCCACAAGAGCATCTTCTTGGCCCGATTTCATTTTGTTGCCGGCAGTATCTGCTGATGTTCATTGAAGGTTAAATTGAGGTGCATTGTAAAAATGGAAACTCTTCGAACGTACTACTTGAGGTAAACCCATGAATGAAAAGGTTTTTCTCGTAATATCTGAAGCTTATTTGTTCAGATCCATTTGAAGATTAAATCTGAAAGGAAAAAAAAAATGTCAAATATTCATAAAATGACACAATCGATAGTTCTTAAAACTGCGTTATAAATGCTTACTGCCTATAATGTCCTCTTCGCTAAAAATTCACATGTGCTATCTATATGCATAAAAAATTAGGTTCCGTATGTTTGCGTTCGCAAATCTCGGAAAGTAATCGATGGATTGACTTAAAATTTTTACAGAACATTGCATTTTAGCAGAAGAGCGTTTCTATATATAATAGTAAGCTTTGGCTTTATGAAATTTGTATTACTACAGGTGATGCGCGAGTGGTTTGAAAATGTGTGTATTTCATATATTTTAGCGGCGCGCGAGAAGGGAACGGGGACGTTTGAGAATAGACATGCAGGGATAAACAATTTATTTCTTTGAATGGCATAGCAACGCATACCGGGAACCAGCTAATAATTTATAATTATTTAAAACAAATAACAATATACAATACCGTTCACTTGAGTGAACAAATGCGTATGATTCCCACCAAGGCGTCGTCATCGCCGTCTCGGGGTCAAACCTCTGCTAACTAAGGATGAGTTGTTTACAGAATTTGAACAATTCATAAATTTCTATTCTATTCAAGATCTATTATTATTTTAGTTATGTAAAATAACTGGCCAATACTGATATAATAAGAGAACTTGAGTAGAACCTTTACGAAACTTTAAATTTGAATTGATCATACGAGTATTCTGTGAAATAACTGGCTTTTAGTCTACACAATTGTACAAACAACATTTACCATTTTTAATGATGGAGGTTGGTGAAATTCAAATATTAAGGTATAGCGATCTTCCCTACTAAGCGTAGGGAAGACTTTTTTAAACTCGACTGTTTGGCATTTCATCTACCTGTAATTTTTTGTGTTACATTCCGATTCCGGTTCAAGATGGTGGCCTTGTTGGATACTACATTTTTATCCCGCCAGAGTTCGCATGATTGTGATTCCTACTAATGATAAATCAGAATAATCAATTTTATTTTACCTACCAGCCAGAAGACAGTATGAAAAATTATTATCATTTAGATGGCAACATTTCTTTTAACACATTGTATAATATTTTATCTGAAAAAAAAATGTTACCAGAAATTTAGTCTGTCAATTAAGAGTAGAAAATATTACAAAATTTATAGGCTGGCAACACCAACGTAACTGTCAAATATTCTTTGAAAGCGCAATGACACTGCATATATCGAAAACTGTAAATCACATTTTAAAAAACATTTTTTGTTCTTAAAGAAAAATTAAATAAAATTGAAGAAGCACTGTTGTAAAGGTACCTACTAAATGACATAAATTTGATTAAATAGTGTTACAGAGCGATTTACTTTAATTTAATTTAAAATAAATTGAATTTAACAGTAGGTAGAAAGGAAGAATCACTAATGGTGAGTTTAGTTACACTACTTTTAGATCTGAACGAGTTACATATATTCAGATCTTAAATCAGAGACATGATCTAAAGCCCGGGCAACGCTAGGTACTTGTATTAAATAAATGTGAGCAATTTCTAAACTGTGTTTCACATTTTATTATAATATTGTTATTCTTCATTAGGTTAAGCCACCGCTATCCGAATTTTTACAGATTTCTTACATATCTCACTTAAACATTTGAAGTTTAAAAGCTCTTAAAAAAATATATGTTATTTTTGAAGATAATATCTAGATGCGTTCCACGCCGAAACGCAAATTATATGAAATTCCCTGGATAGAAAAAAATCGCAGAGTATGCTCCGAAAATTATTTAAAACAAGTCTATTTCTATTATTTTACAAGTTGTATTTGTGAAAAAATTCACAATGTTTCTTTAAATGATACTTAAGATACCTTCCACGAGATTTTTGCTCCATTTTAAACGAGTCAGGTTTTATTAAGCATTTGCCCAATTTTCGCATTAATTTTGTCGTTGAAAATATTAGCGCGCTCTGTCCACAGCATTCGTAATTACATATCTCTCCACCTTCTTCTTTTTGAGCCGGGAATTTTGAGATTAGTGGGTATCTATATTGCAATGAAAAAATAGTTTTTCTACCATTATGTCTTTTTAATTTTTTTTATAAAAATGTAGGTTTTACAGTTTTACGTTTCCACCATGAGTTATATTTTTAGTATTGCTATTTGAACAACAGTGGCGCCTTTCTATGATTTCTACTCTTATTTGACAAACTGTATTATTAAAGATTAATTATTAACTGGGTAGATGTGTACCTACTTACAAATTTTTGATTTCAGTTGAAATTTTGATTTATTGCAAGCGGACATTGGAAAAATATTTCTTTGGACGCGTTGACTTAACGTACTGTTCACAGATTTATTTATTATTTTTTGTCAGCTCTTATCGTTACTTTAATCTGAACAGTTATTGAAATTCAATGAATTTATCTGTTTTGTAGACTTGTCATCAGTAGTAGGTCAGTAGTTGTCTAGTATATGTATCTCAGGCTGAACGGTGGCAATGAAAGTTTTCAATACTGCGGTCTAAAATTAGACTTAAATTATTTAACGCCTACCGTGCCATTATTATCTCTAAAATAACGTCGTGAATATTACAGGTTGATGTTTCGAACTGGATTATTAAAAAAATATCGTCGATTTGTTTTGCTTGACTTTCTAATAATTATGATACTTAAATCCGTGCTACCGCGTTGTTCGATGCCTATTCAAATTATACCACACTCGATCCAAGATATCGTGTTTTTTCATTTACTTTTTATTTTGATAGTTATAATAACTATTATTTTACGCTTTCTCCGTTGAGACCGATGCACATAAGTCGTAAAATCATCGTAAAGTTTAGCGGTGATAACATACTTCTAATGCAAATACATACAGTGTTCGGAAACTAAGTAGTAAAAGCGGCAATATAGGCAATCTACGAGGGTAGGCTGAAAAATAATGCACAGATGCTTGTACGCGAACAAAATGACCTTCAGAAGCGCCCCAGGTGGAATATGGAAGTGAAATTCCTCCTCCATAAGTGCGCACAAATTTATTAGTACGTATTTATTTTTATTAAGTTTTATGTTACCGATCTACATAACCCTAAAACGTAAGTTTTTATTTTCATTTTTGAACAATTAAATTTTTAATTTTAATCCACATCTAACGAAACTAATAAAAAAGTAATAATGAAACAACCAGTTACTTCAAAATACATTACCATAACTTTTACAACTAAAAACTGTGTACAAATTTTGATCTTATAATGGTAAACTATGAAAATATTTTATGGAATACGGAAACATTTGTTAATTTTTTTAAACACTACGGTCAAATCCCCACTGGCACCTAAACCCTTTTTCTTTTCTGTTGGGTTTCCTATTTTACAGTAAGAATATTCAATAATTAAGTTAATAAAATTTTCCTGGAAAGTGCTTATCTTATATCATGCATAGAGGAGTCATTATAATTTTTTTTTATTGTATAAAAATTACATACACTGGGAATTTGCACCCGCTAAGCTACTGCAAGTAGCTTGTCAGCAGGAGATTTGTTCCACGAGAAAAAATGTTACAACAACAATAATGAAATAATCATAAACACATTAGCGTAGCAACAACATACATGTAACAATAATATACCTATATTATGAGATACCTACAAACATTGTGATATACCAACGTTGAAGATAATACAGAAACAGTATTTTTATGGTAGTTGTGGTTTATAATGATATACTGAATAATGAGCGACCATTTTATTTATTTTTATTTTAACTTATTGAGAAAAAGTTCAACTTGTATTCACTGAAGACAATAAATCGAACATTTGAAACAGAAACATCAGAAAAAGATATGTTCGCATCTAGGAATTGAACCCAGGTCCGTAGCCTTGCAGGGGCGCTGCTCTACCACTGAGCTAATGGGACACCTTCCCTTTCGATCATATTTAACAAAACATACCCATACTTCGACTAAGAACTACCAATTTTTTTTTTTTTTTTGGGGTGTTATGCCGTGTTTCGCTACCTCCTTCTTTAGCCAACGTTTCGGACAGCGTTACAGTGTCCATCGTCAGGGCAGATGAGTGTCCATCATCTGCCCTGATGATGGACACTGTAACGCTGTCCGAAACGTTGGCTAAAGAAGGAGGTAGCGAAACACGGCATAACACCCCAAAAACAATAATAAAAATACTTTTTGGCCGTGAAAACCTAAAAACATACCTGAAGAACTACCAACTTTATCTAAATTTTTATTGAGTGCTACCTTTATGTATAAATGCAAGATCCTTCTCGAAATATATGCTATCTAGTTTTTAGATAGTTGCCTTGAATGAATTTATCCATTTTCATTTAATATGCGACGTCTATTGACTTTTCCGCAAGACTGATGAATATTTATTTTTATATATATAATATACATTTTATTGCATTTTTGGAGAAATTGGAGATTGAGGACTGAAGAGGTTTTGAAAGAAAGATTGTTAGGAGCAAATAGTAATAGAAAATTATAAAGCAGACTAAAATTCTTCAAAAGATGTATGATCATCATATATCGTGTCACGGGGCACACCGGTGTGTGTACAAACACATAATGCCACACCGGATCAACAATACCTAAACAAATTGCGTGAGGTGGCATACTTTATAGGTTGGCTGTAGGGCTATTCAACCCTTATAACATTTTATTTATTTGTCGTCATATAAATGTACATATCAGGTATTGTAATGTCCAGTCTGGGGGATGACGTGACATTTTTCTAGACGTTCGGAGAACAAAGTTTTAGAAAAGTTCTAATTAAATTTTCACACGTAGCAAACAGTTTGTGGGAATACATAATTATAATAAACACAATAATATAACTCTGTGTTAATTCCACTTTATTATTTCCTTATCCAACCGGTTTCGGTTCGACCTAAACCTTCATCAGGGATGAATAAAAATATATTGTACAATAAAAATATATTGTATGAATAACAATATATTTTTATTCATCCCTGATGAAGGTTTAGGTCGAACCGAAACCGGTTGGATAAGGAAATAATAAAGTGGAATTAAAACAAAGTTATATTATTGTTCATTATAAAGTTCTAATTGTTACTACATTTGATATAAGAAAAAAATGTTGTAACCTTCTTGAAGAGTCAGGTTTTTCCAATTCCAATTATTGGATAACTAACACCTCTGCCGTAGGTCCGTTCGCTATGTTTTGTTACTTAGTAGGGATGTCCGGGTTCATGGGGTGAGGTTTGTCCGGATCTTTCCACCAACTGCTAAGGAAGACCTTTTGACCTCTCCAGCAGGCTCTCTCGGAACAAGTATTTCAGTAAGAGGGATGGATTTATACGTCTAACACTCCTGGAAGCATTTACCCCCAGATTCTTACTTACACCTCATACCTGTTTCCTTCCTAGAACTTCCTCTCCTTGCTTTCTTACAAAACTCTTCACATAGCATCCCAAAAGGTGACATAGGCCCTTAGGGTAATTATTTTCTTAAGGACCTTCTGTGTGGAGCTAATGTTAAAAAAATGAGACGGAATTAAAAAAAAATTGAATTCTCGGACGTGACTTTTCCGCCCCTGTATATAATAGGCCATGATGACTGTGTGGGCGCCGAGGGATGAGGTGGTGGGAGGGGGGGGGGGGAGTAAGGGCGGGGAAGATTGCGCACAGTGTTCTGATCAATACACCCCCACGTACTTCCAACCTGTCAACTTGTCCGCTGACCTCCACTCCTTCTCCTTGGGCCCGCTACGAGTTTTTAGTTACTCGCTGTTGTTTGAGACACCTTCCCTAAACAAAACTTTATTTGATTTCCTCTTGGCCACGGCTTAACATTGTGAGTTATACATCGACATCTTTGTATTGCTATTCTTAAATATAAGCAGAAAATCCATTTGGGGTTTTCTAAAATCTCGCCGACATATCTTGAAATAATTGAAGTTTTTTTAAATTTTAGATTTCAGCTCGTTAATTTCTGCGATAAACTCTACTGAGCTTTGAAATGTTCGGGCAGGACAGCAACAAATCTTAAGCAAAAAGCAGAAAATCGAAGATAACAAAGCAGCACTCATAACGCGAGTTCTTGCGTCGTGAAATTTGCCCGGTATTTTCTGTCTTTAATCAATCTAGGTCATTACAACTTTTTTCCTCACTTATGTTTATTAATGGCTTACGAATTTTTAAATATTCATCTGATAATAAATAATAAAAGCCGTAATGTAAAAAAAATTGCTTAAACTCAGGCAAAAATCGATATTAACTAGTTTTATAACGATGTTGACAGAAGATATCAAAAATATCCTATTATGATAAACATGTGTTCTGATGGTTTATAATAAGTCATACACATATATTATTCAAATTGCATGCTTGAAACTAGAGCAAAGTGAATCGAAAAAACACGAACATGGAGGTATATTGTTTCAGTGTTAGCAATTGCAGCATTTATATTTTGAACGTTGCTTTTTGTCTCCTAAGACAACACTGTTTATAAGTTTTCAACGACTGCGAATAAATTAACTTAAAAACAACAACAATCGATTATTTTGTGCTTTATTCAGGAAAAAAGCTTTTATCTTCACGGTGATATTTAGAAAATGTCTGTAGGTATCGACATTGGTTGTTGAATCGTTATTAATTAGCAACGTGTTGAAAGGCAAAAACCGGCGAAATGTAGAAGTGTTGAAAAATAAAAGTCCAACACCTAAAATTCAAAACACTTTGGTGCCGAACTCCAAAAACGATGGTCGCCCCTTTCGTGTTTTTGTGGATGAAATTGCTTTAGTTTCTAACTGTAACGGCTGATCATACAAGAATGGGCCATATTGTATGACGTATTATAATGTTAGTTTTACTACCCATTGCGATTTGCATTCTTGAAAATGTCCACTAAAAATCTTTGAAAAATTTAATGATTGTAAGCAAGAAAATGTTGAAATAAATAAAGGCATCGCGATTTTCATTATAAAACTTCTTTACCGTATTTTTCTAAGTAAACATAAATGGAACAAACAATATCTATGACTAAACTAAGATAAACGGTAACATTTCACATTTGAGTTTTGCTGTAAAACCTCAAAAGTTTTCACAAAGTGCGAACGTACTTAGCTCGCACTTTAAGTTGAAGAGTTTCACATAATTCAATGTAACATTGTCATCAAATGACTAATAGGCGTTAATTTGTTTTTATACTTGAAAGGTTTTAGTTAAACTCCAATTATTACGTGTGTTTAAGCTTTCTATCAAAATTAAACTTGTCGGACCTAGAATCGGCGTAACGGGAACCTTTCTTTCTCCGAAAAACAAAATGGTTCCGATTAGCCATTTTTAAAATTTTTTTATTCGTTTTATTTTATTTTTTTATTAAATTTTTTTTTGGTACAATTGGTATAATTTTATAATACAAGCTTTTTATAAAAACAGTTAAAAAGTAGAGAACAATACAATTAGCAGATTAACCAAAAATCCCACATAGGCATAGCCAGTTCGTGGGTATACTAGAGTTTTTAAGACAGTCAAAATTTTACCCAAAAACATACGTTATCTTTGTAGAAGATTAAAAAAATAAATGAAATGAATAATAAATAAATTCAGTGTTTACTGAAAAACAATTCAAAGGACATATTCATAAATATTAATAAAAATTATAAGTTACATCAGGTCAGATGTTACAGCAAGTAAATATTTGTATAAGTGGTATTTATCCAAGACTTTATTTCATTTTAATACTTGCTGTAGGAAGATATATTTTTCCATTCAATTTCTGTAGCCTTATAGAAAGCTATATATATTTTTGGTGTAATAGAATATTTGATCGCAATGTTGGATTTGAATTTATCTTAAATACACTAATTTAAAAGATTACAAAGTGCATCTTATAAATTAGTTAGGTACATTATTTATATTACGTGTACGTTTAGCAAAGGATGTATTCTCCCCTCGATTCGAGGATCCGGAGCTATTCGTCCTGCCCCCTTCCTTCCCCGTTGACGAATGCCCCCATTAATTTCCCAGCATGTCGGCGCGCGTTCTTCCTTAATGTTTACTGATTTGTCTGTTGAATAAATATACCCCAGCCCCGAGTCGGATGTTCCGCATAAAACTGAAGTATAAGTCCGTCCTTATTGCCGAATCGGTATATAAACAGCGTTTGAACCAAATTGACTTGCGCGATGAAGTGGTTCTGGTGGTTGAAACGCTTCACTGCGAATCTTGTGGGTTCTATTCTTGTCAAATAGCAAAGAGAGCCTTGCGCTTAGTATTCAAGCAGAAAGCCATTTTGTGTGTTCCGTTAAAAACTCTCGAACCGTGAGCTTACCTACGATATAAATAAATAAATTAAGAAATCATTAAAGATGTATGGTAGAGAGGCTGTTATTCAAGTATGCATGGCAGAAATCTGTATTATAAAGCAGCAAAACTATCCGACAAAGAGCTCTGGTGTAATGAAATTTGCGCAGCCTTTATTTTTGGGATTCATACTCAAATTTCTTCTATTTTCCAGCTTGCCACGCCAATTTCAAACATGAGCTATTTAGCTGAAATAAAAGTATTAAAAAAAAAATGCACATTTTTATCGTATGAACCTACTAGGTATCTACAATTTTGGCAGTGTTCGAGAGTTTATTTTACACCAGGCAAATAGATTTCTGGGTTTCAATAAAAACTTTTCAAGCATCACTGTTTTCTATACCAAGATGAAGAGTTATTTTAGAATGTATTTTGCAATCGAAAATGTTGGTTACATTTCTGAAAATCCGGCTATTTATTGAGATTCAGTAAAGCACCACCTCCTCTGTGAACAGAATCACATTTACGGCGAAGTTCCTTTACTTTTCACCGTGGCTTCTTTTGTCTCTAAAACATTTTTCTTCCGTTGTCTACCCAGCTTCCTGCATTTCTCCGCGCTAACGACGACACACGACCACTGTAATAGGTGTGCATTACACTGGTGCTCAGTATACACGTATCCCGACACTAGTTTTTCTCGATAGTTTCGCTTCCTAAGGTGGTTTACTGATTTACTTTTATTCTTGTTTGTAACAGAGATGGCTTCCAGTTAATATGTTTTGTCCCGTCCACGAACCGGTTTGCAAAATAATTGTTATTTTCCATTGACATATTTTCTTATCTTGTGAAATTAAACCCTTTAAAGGAACCAGTCCAATATATGAATACTGGGTTCTAAAAACACTTTTACTACCTGTTATTGTCGATACGTAGATGGCCTGCATAGTCCGCAAGCACGCCATAGGCCCATTAAACCATCTCCTATGTTTGACCTAATTTCTTTGACATTATAGTCCAGTTGCCTTTAAAGTTTACAAAAGTTTTCATTGGACGTGGCTTCTAGTTCTTAGGGAGGGAGGCGTCTGAATCGTCTTCCCATGAATGTGTGACATTTGCATCGTCGATGATTGGGCGTTTCTTCGTTTCTTTTGCCCTTTCTCCAGTAATCGGTGTCTGCCACTCAACAACTGCATGTGTCTCTGGAGATGATAATGTCCTGTTAATACCCCACTGGTTTCCTCGAGTTTCCGCCATTGTTTCGATCCATATAGAGAAGTTGGCTGGATCGTTTTAACTGTCTATGAGCGCTGTTTGATTGTTTCAGGTGGTTTTGCATTCTTTCAAGTGCTGGTTTTGACCTACTTTAAGGTTTGTATTTTAAATAGAAATTATGAAGAATTTATTTATTTGAAATCATAGGATTTTAATCAATTGTTACCATTATGACGATTCTTACCAAAATAGGAAATCCAAATAGCTACATCAATTATTAAGGTACGCTTTTCAGGGAAAATAATCCACTCTAGTCCATTTTTCGCATGAAATTTTCCGAGTTTTACTTTTTGGCATCGCGGCGTTGTATGTATCGACTACACAGGATTTTTGTTTCCAATTGTGGCGGAGCAGAGCTGTAAATTAATTGAACCATGTATCACATATTTGTGAAATGAATTTCTGCGACACTCGCACGTGGAATACATGTACCCGACGTGAATACCGCCGAGGTGGATAAATATTCAGGTGAGGGCAAGTGTTTGACATTGTATTTTTAGTATTGGGATACTCTCAAATTAATTTTAGATTGAAGTTATGGTCAAAACGTAAGTTTTATTTCTCTTCAAAGCTTCTCTGTAAGTTTGTATTGTAGTATGAGTAGGTTCTCATTGACATACCGATCTGCGAAAATCCGTTATACAGGTTAAACTAAAGCTCCCAGTGACATAAATATCTTTCTGCGAATGATACTAACTTTACTAACAAAGACCCACTAACAATACTCAGATCCATTTATTTTGTACTTTGTCAATCCATTGCTACATATGCAATTCTAGCCTGGGGAAGTGCTACAAACATAAAAATTGACCCAATTCAAAAAATCCAAAAGACAATAATAAAACTCATCCTGCAAGTACCATTCTACACAGATTCAAGCAAAATTTAAAAAACATTAGACGTCATGTCAATAAGACAACTTTACGCCAAATCTGCTCTCCTATGCCTCCTCCATAACAAACTTGATATTCCAATTCAACCAAAATCCATAATAAAAACCAGGTCCTCAACAAATAAAACACAGAAAATTCCGATAACACACACCACACACCATACACGGACAAAGACACTTTCAGTATTACGCAACCAACCTTTTTAATTGTATGCCCATTACTCTGAAACAATTACTAACTGCTATAATAATAACTAAATTCATCTACAAACATTCACAAAAAACAAACTGATAAAAAATCAAGATATTCACTTTATACAAAAGATTATAAATCCCAATATTAACGTTTTTTGTACTACTATATAAACCACTGTAATCATTTGTAAAATGTGTATTCACGAATCGACACAAAAAAATTAAAAATAATAAAGACGTAACCATCATGCCGTATCGCTGAAATAGTACGCAAAGATAATGGAACTCCACATAACCTTTGTTTTGGGACACACCTGTTTAATATATTCTCCTGCATCATGTCAAATCAAATACACACGCTTCAAATCGATTCTTGATGTGTTCCAACTATGTGTCAATAACTTCGTTGTTGGTACAACATCTTCAATAGTGTCCACGACTTCTGTTTCCGTCCACTTGTCCCTAATTTATTTTCCTCTCTCAGGCCACAAGAGCGGTGTTTTAAATGTTTTAAGCATCTAAATTGTCTCTTTCCTAATGTTATTTATTATCCTTACACCGGTCTTGCAATACGTTTCATGGATTTCAGTAATGCATTTTATCCTTCTTCTGTCAATTCCATGAATCACAATCAAACAGCTGAATTACTATTAGAACTCCAATGTGGACTGCTAGCCTTGTTTTCTTTAATATCTTTCGAACTTGTTAGTATTAAATAATTTTCGTCAAAAAAATCAGATACAAAATCATAACAATTTTCACACTAGTAGGTAATCAATTTATCACACATACGCTTCAAGCTTTTAATTTCATCAGAATTTAGTCTATTTTCCTCCTTTCGCTGCCGGTTTCATGCCTTACAAACATCTCGTGCTTTACAATAAAATAACTTTATGCCATTTTAGATTTGTTTGATGTGTTGACTTCATTACGCGCGAATTGGAAAGCATTCTATTAGTCGTAATACTTAGCTTAATTACATTAGAAGTGTGTACTGAGGTTGGTTGGAATGGGAGGGGTGGAGGGTGGCCGCACCCTTTGCCAGGTCTAGAGGGGGAAGGGGGGGGGGGGAGTGTCGAGGGTGTTTTCGTTTCTCATTACAAGTTTAGTACGATTAAAAATATATCCACGCCCCTAGAGATTAATACCTACACATTAATAATGAGCTTGGCGTGAGAGGCGATTAGGCAAATTATGAAGCAAATTATGGCCTTATAAGAATCCTATATCACTTTGTTCTGAGTGCGAGTGATTAAAAATCGATGGATCTCAGTTGAAAAACTGGTATAGCGTCCATATAATAATAACTCTTGTGTTATTCAATTTTGCACACCTTTCCTGATGGAGCTAATTCTTATATTTTGAAGTCCTTCGAACTGTTTTCTCGTCTACTTCTACAATTAAGTGACGAGTTCTTTGTAGGCATGAGAGGAAAATTATTTTGATCCATTAAATCTATTTTTTAAAGTTAGCTCCACAGGGCAGGAGGCCCCGAGGAAAATAATTCCTCTCAGGGCCTACGTCATCTTTGGGGATGCTGTGTGGAGTATCTTTTTAGGAATGGAAGGAGATGAAGTTCTGGGAAGGAAAAGGGTATTAGGGGTGAGGAAAATAATTCCTCTCAGGGCCAACGTCATCTTTGGGGATGCTGTGTGGAGGATCTTTTTAGGAATGGAAGGAGATAAAGTTCTAGGAAGGAAAAGGGTATTAGGGGTGGGTAGGAATCTGGGAGTCAATGTGTCCAGAAATGACGGACGTATGAATCCATCCCTCCCACTGCGGTGCAAGGCGATGTTCCGAGAGAGTACGGGTGGAGAAGTTTACGAGACTATCTCAACCATTCTTTCCCAATGCGGCCTGCCATGCAGCTGGTGGGCAGACGTATCCGCCGCCAAGACCCGGACAATGTCCCGGACAAACTCATCCCATGAATTCGGGCACCCCTGCTAAGTCACCAGACGTAGCGAACCACTTGGGGTGACCTATGGCAGAGGTATTGGTTCCCGGTGCGGCAGTACCCATCACGACTCAAAATTGAAATATTTAAAACACGATATGTTTTCTAAAGCAGCAAAATTCTCGAATGATGTGCTCTGTTGTTTTTAAATTTGGTCTTCTTTTCCGTCTAATATTTAAGGATCTAACTAAGTAACTGTCAAAAATAAATGCACGAAACCAGGAAATTATACTAAAATTATTGCTTTTTTTACTGAAAAACGAGCTTTTCCATTGCCATCGCCCGAAGCTATCCATGCAGTAATTCAGAGGAATTAGCAGTATTGTGCGCTATATTTTCATTGTTTCGAAAAACAGTTTCCCCCTAACAACGGAAAGTAAAACCCATGAAACGTATCAATTGGCCACATGTCTGTTTTTTGTTTACTACATCTGGTATTGGTGGATTTATTTCGGCTAGCCAGGTTTTCAGGCGCCAAAATTCAGCTTTTCCAACACGAATAGATGGTTTCTACCCCTAGGTAGGTTAGTTCCTACCCTGACTATGCATAGTTCTCACCCAATCTACCCGTACATCCCCCTCGCGGTTCCCAGGGACGGAAATGGCTTTATTGTTGATACGCTCCTGTTTGTTTCCGATTCGTTTTTTTTTGCACTGGCGTTATTCAAACCATTTTCAGCGAAATATTGTATTCAGGGAGCGTTCGAACGATACAAATTATTTTGGGCGATAAGGTATCCATATTTTCTTTTTTTATATCTTTACCGTATGCAGCATAATATTTTTTCATACTTGATTTAAATGCGGGATGTCTGCCAATATGTCTAAGATAATAGAAGTTCAACGTACCGAAGATTACACATATTTTTGTACATGTTTTTAAAACCTAAGCAAAGCCACTGCAACTGCAAGCCAGTAAGGTTATATAATATAATATGTACTACGTTTGAAAATGTTAAATATTAAGCAGGTCACTATATTTCCAATGAATTATTTGTTAGTCAGCTTCGTCCGATGTCAAAAACTAATTAATTTTATCATTGAAGAAGATAACGACAATAATCCAAACGAAAATATGAAAGAGAACAAGACATAGAAAAACAGTAAAGTAATGGTCGCAACTAGGACTAAAACCCAAAACCTGTCGTTTAACCGGGACGTGCCTTGCCTTGCCACCTATTGTCAAACCATGTTGGTTCCATATGAATAAAATCGGATATATTTATCCAAGACGCTATATAGGTTACAAACCAATTCTTAGAATGATTGTTTCCAATAAAAGGGTAGTTGCCTAAAATATGGAAAAAATTGGTTGAAGATAATATTAATAATTATAAAATTTGAAATATGAAATTGACTAATACGACGGTTCAGAAGGTGGCAATGGTGGAATTGGTAAACGCGCACGTCCCGGTTATACGAGAGGTTCTGGTTTCGAGTCCCAATTGCGACCATTATATTTTTCTGTTTTTCTGTGTATTTTTATCTTTCATATTTTCTTTTAGATTATAATTGTTATCTTCTTTTTCAATGATATATTACATTGATGGGAATAGCCGTCAAAATTTATAAAAAGAGAGTTTTTCTTATAAAAAATTGACTTATTTATTTATTTGAAAAATATGACACAAGAGATACGGCGACTTATCTTAATGCTTTGCGATGTTCAAAAAAGATTTTCTGCCTTTAATATATATTCTTCATCATGTAAGCACTTCAGACAATGCATACTATCCTCTTTACAAGAGAGGCGAGGCGTTGGATGACTAATGTTCAACAATCCCGAAATAGTTCCCTCTCGTGTGCTCCTAAGCTGTAGCGTGACGTTTCGCGCACGATCCGTTACAAGGAGCTTTCAATGTTCTAAAAAATGGTTTATTCCAAAATGCTACCGCCGAAGATAAAAGCTTTTTTCTATACACACGCTCCCACCTGCCGCAAGTCCTAGATGCTGTCTTGCCACAGGCGTGGTTGCCACCTCCCCGACTAGCGACCCCACATTTACTCTTAAGGCTTACCGTTAAAAATACAGAGTATTTCACGCTTTTAGCTCGCGTTCATTTTCGCGAAAAATATTCCGTGTTTTAGCATTTATTCACTTTAAAGTGCTTGAAAGTAACGAAATGATTTTCAAATCGCTGTTGCTTTTTCTTTTTTAAAACGAAAATTTGCTCTCTGAGACGCACTTTCAAAGTCTCTATTCGAGAAGGTTCCATGCCAACTAAGAATAAAGTCAACTCAACACCTCCTTAAAAAGTTATTAAAAGCTATGAAAAAAATAATTTTAAATTATCCGATAGCCCTAACTTAACGTACTCTATTCAACCAATTTTTTATATATATTTTTTTATCACTCTAAATGACTTATCTGACGGTTCTTAGTGTCATTCCGAGTTGTCTGGTCACCATTCGAGAAGGAGTGGAGTCCTTGCAGTAACAACGTGTAGCGTATCAAATTATCCATAATTTATTAGTTAGTCAATACCTCCTGGAATGCTGTAAGTTGTTTGTACTAACAACTACTGCCAGGGGCCACACCACATGGTAGAATAGACGTATTATCAGCACAGTATGACACAGGGTATGGAGCTGCTAAACAACATGACTCTAGATATAACATAAACATTGAAGGTTTTAATGAGACATGCAAATAATATCTATAATATTGATTTGATAAGACGGGTACGCCTCATACGTCATGCGTATGTCTGGAAATGTTTTATTATTGTGAAAGCAAGCTCATGTGTTCGAGTGATTAATGCATTTGTTATTCTTCATGTGTGTCACGCAGTCTGTTATACACTTAAAAAAAACAGTTCTGCGTTGCAATAAGATTATCCCAGAGTAATTTAATTAATGAAATAAAAAAACAAAACTTTAGGATTTGTCACTTGATGGTCCAAATAGAAACGAAAAAGAATGCTTTCGATTTAAAATAATTCAAGATTATTAAGACGTAGACTTATCCCATTTCTATGTAATATATCTATCCCGGAATATTTATTAATGAATTAATCTTGAATAACCTTAATAATCTTGAAGCCCTTGAAATAAAAAAGTCATTAAAAATAAATAAAACTAATTTACTTAACAAACAATTAGATTTGTCTAACAGCCCCATTTTTTAAATATTTCCACTACCCCGCCCACTTTCACCCCTCCCTCGTAGCCACCTCCCCTCCTCGCCCCCACCTAAGTTGATGTTCTTTCTCTCTCTTCTAATTTTCATTTAAATACCATGTAATATCTGTATTGTGTTTAATATATTTTTAGTCATCCCTGATGAAGGTTCAGGTCGAACCGAAACCGGTTGGAGAAGGAAATAATAAAGTGGAATTAAGTTATATTTTTATGTTTATTATAAGTTTCAGTAAGATGGTATCATAAGACTTTAGTAATACAAGTATGTATGTCGAAACAAATGAAGCAAAAATCTTAATGATATGTCACTATCTTGTCATAATCCTTGCTGTCAATCGAATTGACAACAGATATTATGTGATTGGTTTATGTATTGAATAAACCAATCATATGAAGTCCACAGACAGGAGAAGAACTCAAAGAAAAAACCTTCATCCGATCTCGAAAAGCCATCTAAATTTCTATATATAATATATTTTTGAAAATGTAAGACGGGCAAGTTATGTAAAATATTGTAGTAATCATAGCATATGGTCCATATTCAAATCCTTCTGAACATTTACCTAAGCCGCGCCCGCGCCAGGGAGCACCGTACCTTCGTCACATTGATTATCTGCCCAGTGGAGCGTTTTCAATGTTTAGACGAGTATAGAACCACTTCAACCTTTGAACAACTCGCCAAGTTCACTAGAGGGTGACATGTAATTAGACGCACAAGACGGATAATCTGATATCAAAGAAAAATGCGAACATTTTCGTCGAGGCTGTTTACCCTTCCTTCCTACAACCCCTGCGCACATCGACCGAACATCAGCGTCTAAATATTTTTCAGATTCATGATTTTTTTTTTACCAATTGTAAATAACATTTTACCATTTTGAGCGCTTTTCTTATTACCGTGACGATCCACGATCACGGTACCATGGCGGCACAAAAAAGGCAATAAACATACGGTCCTTATCACAATTATGCTGCAGCTCTTTCAAAAGATGAGATATACAATGTAGGTCTTTTGCCTCCAAAAGAAAAAAAGTATTCATTTTCTTGCATTTCTCTCACACACCGCAACCGTGGCGTCTTCGTAGACCCCTACAATACAGCTAGCCGTGACAATAATTTTGAAAGTATGGAATATAGTTACAAGAATAATGTTGAAGTATGAGTGAATTTCAAAAATTCAAAAACATCGAACGTGTGGTTTGGCTTTTGTTCTTAAGACACCGTATACCCGCTCAAAAAGAAGAAGATGGAGAGATACGTAATTACGAATGTTGGAAAGAGCAAGCTAATAATTAAAATGATAAAATTGTAGCGAAAATTGTGAAAATTTTTAATAAAACACGACTCGTTTAAAAATGAGCAAAAATCTCGTTAGTAACATCTAAAATAGCATTTGAAGAAACGCTGTGATTTTTTTCGTACATATAATTTCTAAAAGAAGAGAAATTAAATTGTTTATAATAATTTTCGTAGCATACTTTGCGATTTTTTTCAATCGAGGGAATTTCATATAATTTGCGTTTAGGCGTAGGAAACGTCCAAATATTTAAAAAATAACATATATTTTTTAAGAGTTTAAAAACTCCAAATGTTCAATGAAGATATGTAAGAAATCGGTAGAAATTTGGGTAATGCGGGTTAAACATTTAATGCTACAGCTCTTTCTTACACACTAAATAATAAAAATAAAAAATGTGACAAACGGTGAACGTGTGTCTGCATCCCCCAAAGGAAACACAAAATCATTAGCATACATCTCCCTCGCACGTATGAAGAGAAATAAACGTAATCCTATAGTCGTAGCTGAGCCGTAATAAAATATATATGTTTCCTCCAAAGGAAAAACGTAGTACTTCGGTGGAAATAGACACACGTTAACTGTGTGTCTCATCTTTTGTATCACTATTTTTAATGTGTAAGAAAGAGCTGCAGCATTATTAGAATAAAGAAAGTATGTTTTATGCTTTTTTGTGCCGTCACGGTACCAAAGGAAAAAAAGTAGTACTTCGGAGGAAACAGACACACGTACATTGTGTGTCGCATATTTGGTCTCACCATTATGGGATGGTCCGATGCTCTGTAGGGAACCCGCTTGCATAGCGCGGGTGCAAACTGTGCACCCTAGAGTTAGTTGATTATTTAAGATGAAGTTATATGTGAAATCCTATTTAGATTAATCTTTACGACAAATCGGTTTACAGTATGAACATCAATATATATGCTACGGATAAATTGAAGCTTTTACTAGATTTTCTATGTATTGGAATTATAATACAATTATTATTTACATTACAAAAAATATAAGCGTAAACCACTAAAAAATGTTTTTTCATGACTTAACTATGAAGTTAATAAGAAACAATTTTTAAAAAATACCTCTTTATGGCTAAGACTATTTTTGAGGTTTTGTATGTTCTAACTTTTTTTCATTCTTATAAAATTGTGCACAGAATAAATAAAAACCACTTTTTTGCTTACTGAAAAAAAATTTAAAATCACGCGTCGTGTAAATACGACGCGTGATTTTAAATTTTGTATGCATGAGAATCGAAATATTTCTAGCGTTTATATTCCTCTGAATGCGTAAGAAAGAGCTGCAGCATTATTAGGATAAAGAAAGTATGTTTTATGCTGTTTTTGTGCCGTCACGGTACCGTAATTGTGGATCGTCACGGTACTGATAAAAGCGCTCATTCTCGATTGAACACGAAATGCGGTTTTGTTTATTCTGTCTGCATTTTCATCAGAAGATGCGAACCCTCACTTTAATATTACTTATGTACATTGTTTTCATTATACATGCTACCACGCTACGAGCTCCCGGAAACTTCGAAAACTTTGGTCAAGGAAACCCCAAATTTTAATTAAAACTTTTCGAGCATAATAGGCTCCGATCTAAAAATCATATAAAATCCTTTATTGGGGTTCAGACTCGGTAAGCATTTCTGTATCCCTTACTTTACCTTTTTACTTGGGCAACTTTGCGTTTATTTCTAAATACGTGGTAATAAAAATTAGCGCACGACAATTTCATATTTGAATAACCAAATTACCTCGAAAATTTCGCAGAGTTTTCCGAGCTGTCTATCGAAGTTATATTTTAAATACCGAGTTGTATCTGGTTAGTGAGGAAATTTATTCAGAAAGTTAATTAACGCTTGAAGTTTATTATGCTGGAGTGAATGCACTACCCGGTTAACACGACACTGAATTACTGGCTAAATAACTAAGCACAAGGTGTAAGTTGTGAGGTGTTACGTGGGATGTTACCTGTAGTAGAATCTCCTCACAATGAGGCAGTTGTTGTTATTAAACTAGCCCACTGAGGTTATCCCCTATTAAAGCCTCGAAATTAAACACAGAGATTAATAATTTACTACAGAGAATACTGGGTGTCCTTGTCTCGCCTACAATCTATTATACTGAATATATTATAATAATGCGTTGTAATAGAAGTGCAAAAACTAACGATGGATTAAGAGGAATGTATGCGCGGCCCATTTCGGACCTTTTCATACAAATTTTAATTCTGGATTTCAGATCAAAATACTCAACCAAACTGAAAAATTATTTTGTAAATAAAAGGTAAATCAAATATCTAGTACGGATGTGAGCTACTTTATTTATTTTTGCTATAAATTATAAGATACAGGCCATTAAAGATTTTAGTGTTTCATGATTTTACAGGCGACTTGGGCAATTATTTGTGAGTAAATGAAAAACAATAAAAAAGTAATTTTCCGTACTATATATTTGATATACCTTTTGATTACTTTTCAGTTTGGTTAGGTATTGTAATCTCAAATCCAAATTTAAGATTTGTATGAAACGGGCTGAAAATGACGGCGCAAACGTTCCTCTTTCAATGTACTAATCAGAAAATTTCTCTATTCTAAAAATGTCTATTCTGTCAACAGTCTGGACAATAAAGTCTGAAATAAATAAATCAAATATAATAGTGTTTTCCTTATCATCCGGCCAATTAATTAAAATTAAAATAGCTAGCAAACTAAAATCAATTATAATATAATAACATTCACAAAATACATGTTAAAAATACCCTCCACACATCATCTCGGATGACATTGAGGGAAATTATCTTCCTCAAGACCTCCTGTGTGGAGTTAATATAATTTATGTAAAAAAAAAAAACGATTTTTACTTTCCTCATTATCTCAAAACTTAGTATTTGGAAATGTCTGACTAATCAACTGGAGGATCGATATGTGTTATATATGCTGTAGAAATGCGTATGAGAGTTTAAAACAAGTAATAATTGTTGAAAAATGCATTCCAATTTATTCATAATAATTTATTGCACATTTGTAACTACCATTCAATTTATTAAGGACGATACATTCCAATGGACGCACAAATACAAAATATACAAAATGTATCGAAACAATTTCATCTGCCCTAGGAATGTGAATATTGTGAATTCCCAACAGAGATATGAGATATATATGGCAATCTGATTTATTGTATTACGATTTGCTGTAACCTGCTTTACCTTTCAGGGGTCATCTGCTTTACCTTCTTCTCATTTTATATTTGGAAAGGATATTATAGGATCCATAGAAAGTGTCTCTTTCATCGCTTTCAAACATTGCTGAGCCAAGAAAAACGTTTGCGGTTAAAATCATATGTTTAGTATCAGTAATAACAATATCCCAAATATTGTGTATTTAGTAGTTGGGTAGTTTCGTGAATTTGCTGACACAATTATCGTTTGTGCGTGGTCCTTGAAGGGTTTCGGCAAACTTAATATGGTATCTCCTTTGACATTGTTTAATTTATTATGATTGGTAATTTTATTTATTAAACAATACGTTCAGAGAGCTTAATAAAATCTTATGTTTTTATGATCCCTCCACAAAATCATGAATAATAGAGTGTTAAATAGGTGAAGAATAGATTTTCGAGATGGTATGGTAGGCTACACGAGGAGGGACTCAAGAGATGAATGTTTTCACGGAACATCAAAAGAAAGTGCTGTTCTGTGGAATTATAAAAATATGACATAAACACATAATTTATTGGAACCCCTAGACAGATAAATAAATCTTTATTCTGATATCCTAGAAATTAATTTAAGAGCTTACTATATATCGACGCTCACTTACGGCCACCAGACATGGATGCTAAGCGAAGAACACGCTCTAGAAGCTGCCGAAATGAGGTACTTGAGGGGAGTGGCAGGGGTTACGAAATGGGATCATATAAGAAACTCGACGATCCGAGACGATCTAAACATTGAACCACTGCTACTCTTCATAGAAAAATCGCAACTGAGGTGGATTGGGCATGTACTAAGATCGAATTCCGAGGAAGATACTAAATGCGATTCCAGAGGGTAGGCGTCTAGTGTGCAGCCCCAGACACAGCTGGGCGAGGCAACTCCAGAAACTGTGTGAGGAGGGATGGGACTGCCATGGACGGAGGCCGAACAATCAGCACTAGACAGAGACGTATGGAGGAACCTTGTCGATGCAGTGGGTCCCCGACCCGAATAGGATAAGGGGATGAAGATGATGATGATGACCAATATATATGACATATAGCTATCCTAGATATAGTTAGGTTATGCATAGATGGTACACATTGACAATGCAGGGATTAAGACTTAAAGACTATTGTAATCTCAAGGAGGAGGTTCAGAATAATTTCTAATGCCAGCCAGTGCCGTAAATAGGGCGGTGCCACCGGTGCCCAGGCACAGGGCGTAGACTCTGGGGGGCGCAAGAATAGCCAGACTAGGCAGGACTATTATTTTTTCGTTTTGCTCCTGATTGCTCCTGATAAGTTCCCGGCCCCGCTGCGCCCCTAGTGCTCGATTCCAACACATA
Source organism: Glyphotaelius pellucidus (assembly GCA_936435175.1). Taxonomy (NCBI): domain Eukaryota; kingdom Metazoa; phylum Arthropoda; class Insecta; order Trichoptera; family Limnephilidae; genus Glyphotaelius; species Glyphotaelius pellucidus. Next base: position 2,795,208 of record OW386541.1, read on the forward strand.
CGTACCTACATGCCAGTATCATCAAAAACGTCTGTTCAATAGACAAAATTATTCATTTGTGGTCTCATTAATTTGTGATATCATTTTATTATAGAAGTATGAAGACCAAAGTGGCCCAAAAATTAAATCTTAAGCACCAGGGTGGGCATCATTTGCACTAGTGAACTTGCGTTTGAGTTTTAGTGAGTGAGACACAGTGGGTGGTAAAATAGGCGAAGGGTCCACTTAAATAGCGCGCAGTTATAGAAGCTCGCACAGGGCGCAGAAATAGCTATTTACGGCACTGATGCCTAAATAAGCCATTAGAGCTTATTGTTATATATCCCAAATTTTTTGTTGACCTCGGTTTATTTAAAAAATTGTGAGACAAACCTTGAGTTACAAAATTTACTTCGTAGAAAAATCCGTTTGATTAGTTCCCGTATCAAAGCGAAGTGCAATGTTTAGAACCCAGATATAAGATGAGAATATTTGTTTTTCTCATACCTATCGTATTAAAAAGTCCTGAAAAGTGCAGTTCACATTCTGGATACGCGCCAAATACGTCCCAACATGTTTGATATTTGCTTTATCATCAAATTGCCTCTCGTTAAAATTACTCGTTCTATGCTTAAACTCCCCCGGAAAAGACTTGCCAGCTTTCCTGTTTTCCCCTTCCCCTACAAATACTTCTCCTTTATATCCAAGTTCAATCTTTTCCACCCTTAAAATACCTTCACAACATCCTCAAAGAATCCACCCGAATGTTAAGAATCTTCTTTTGTGTTATCATAAAAATATAAAAAATCGATAAATTATTTAAATTATTGTGTTTCTGAAGTTTTCTGTAAAATTTTCAAATTCCTAACGATTTGTGAAGAAAATGAATTTCAACAGCATTTGAACTTATGGAGAAGTACGTTTGTAACGACTGCTCAACCATGTTTACTCAACTCAATCCAGCGATATGGGTGGCTTTGCTCGCTCAATTCTGTGCCGTGAAATTCCGAGTCGCCGATTACCGATTCGGTTTTGCATGCTGCACATCAACTTCTTGAAAAGCCCAACGTAAAATTCAACATAGTACACTTTGATCATCTTGTTACGTTTGAGAGTTACTTGATATGAATTTTCCAAGACATGCGTTGCGCATGAATTACGTTACTCGTGTCATTTTTATCACGTAAAAAAGTTATTTTGGGAAAAAATTGTGAGTGTATGTGATGTTTTAAAGGTACATGGTATAAATTGAAGTTCAGAGTGGCAGAGCTATGAATTTTGTCTGCCGTCGGAAGATCTCTCGGATGATGCCTCAAGCCTCTTGTACAGTGTCATTTAATTATATTTTTTAAACTTTATCTTGACACAGACAGCCCTGAAGAAAATAATTCCCCTCAGGGCCTTTGTCATCTTTGGGGATGCTGTGTGGAGGATATTTTGATGAACGGAAGGAGATGAAGTTCTGGGAAAGAAAAAGGTATTATGAGGGTGTGTAGTGTCTCCAGGAGTGACGGAGTATGAATCCGCATCACTTCCACTGCGGTGCAAGGCAATGTTCCGAGAGAGTCCTGCTGGAGAGGTCAAAAGGACTCCCTGAAGCAGTCTCTCCTGATACGGCCTGCCACACAACTGGTGGGCAGATGCATCCACCACAAAAACCCGCACAAACCTTACTCAAGAATCCGGGCATCCTACAAGTTACAAACGTAGCGAACCACCTGGGATAGCAGAAGTATCGGTTATCCAATAAATGGTTTCCGAGGGCGGCGATACAAAAACATATCTCAGAAATTTATTAAAGATAAACATTTCGACCGGGCTCCCCCCATGACAGAGTAGTAAGCTTTTTGACTCCAAACCAAAATGTATTTTTTCACTTGTGGATTATTTTGCACATGATATATTTTTACCGCGTTCCATAGTGAAAGACACTCCCTGGTAAGAGACCACCATTCAGAATCGATAAGCTAGTGCTTGATGGCTTTAGCTAGATTCATTTATGTAGATCTGCTTAGCTAGGTATTTTCACGTAATGATACAATCGCCTTAGTGTGAGTGATGCTGAGTAGGATAATGCATTGTTAATTCACTAATTGCGTTGGTCTATTAGAGGTTCTGTAATGCTGGTTTGGCAGATGCTCAATGGGCAGTGACTATTCAAGATACGGTCTGTTTTTCTTACTAATCCGATTGCATCCCTATGTTGAAACTCTCTAATCCTCCCTCCCCTTCTTTCTCCTACCCATACACTGGATCCTTGATCTTCGCAGTACGCAATACTGGCAGTTGCGTATTTCTTATATATTAATTGTGTTTTTGTTTAATTCGTAGAACTCCATTTAATTTATTTTAAAATCTAATTATTAAAGCAAATTTAATCTAAAACCCGTACTTTCTTCTTTTACATATAGAAAGAAAGAATCTTACATTAAATCAATTAACGAACGAATGACCCCAATGTAACACTATTTAATAAAGTAAGGAAAATTAATTATTCCCCACTTCTTAATACGTTTACAAAACCTAAACAATATAACGCACTTAAATAAGTCGCAGCAATAACGTTATTATTAAACAATTAAGAAAATATTAATGTTTAGTGCGGGAGAAAAGATTTCGAAGTACCCCACATAATAGAGTATCTACTGTCGCAATTATTTTCTCAGCAAATGGTTTAACTAATAATAAATCAGTTTAGACTCCTTCAAAAATTTGAAATTCAGAATCGTATAAATAAGTGGTTTAACTACAGATCAAAAATAGCCTTGTAAGCCAAAACAGCTGTCATAAAAATAAAAACTAAAATACTTACAGAACCTAAAAATAACATTAATAATAAATTTTGGCCGCCATGGCGGCTAGCCTCTATTGAACCGCTTGGCTTTTTTTAAATAAAAAAAATCAGATTGTGCAACTAACACGCGGTAGAAGTGAAACTAGAAAGTCACTAGATGTCACTTTCTTTTCTTTTGCCCGTTTATTTTAAAGTGGTTTGAAGATTCATAAAAATCAAAACTAAAATTTTATGGAACGGTTGAAAAGCATACATGTTTATATTTTTTTTCTTTTTATTTCCCTTCTATATGTTTATATTATTTTAAAATATATTATTTACATATAAGCAACTTCTTGCATCTACCATAAAATTAATATAATATCTACTAAGTGTAATATCTAAGTCAATATAATAAACAAAATAAAAATTACACGTAATAAATCTGCTCATTTTGAATGTCCTAAAACGGGTAAATTTCCAAGTTGGACAGCCAAAGATCATTGTATTATGTAAGGTTTAAAAAAAAATAAAGATTGGATATTGATTTCACAAAATTAAAAATGTTTATTCTTTTTGGATTTCGTGGGATTCGAACCTCCGTTAGCTTGATGTCTGTCTCTCTGGCCGCGGTCAGGCTCCTTACCCGCTGAGCTATGGGAGGGTCGCGCCGAATTTACCGCATTATATTAAAACCGACGACCCGTCAAATAATAAATTTTAGTGACGCACTTTCGTTTCATCAGAATTTCAAATCAATAACGGGGCTAAAGAAGGTTCACTTCCAAAAATTATAAAAACTTGTATTTCTTGTATGATATGGAGCTAGTCGTTTCCATTGAAGCCATTATGAAGATTGCAACTTCAATAAGAATTAGAGGTCTAAGCACTCGCGCATTTCAATTACAAACGTGCCACCAGATCACAAGTTTACAATTTACGTTTACTTTCCACGGTGGATTCAGTTGAATGCCTTACCATTTCAGTGCATTGATTAACCCTGAGAGATGAACGAATGTTGCATGATTAGACCAATTAACCAAGCCGCTAATACGGAGTTTTATTCCCAAGTTACAACGATCCTTCTGTTTTTCTCGTAAAATGGTGAATTTATGATTATTATGGATAAATATGTCTGGATATAAGTGTCCAGAAGTTTTGGAAACATATATTATGGTTGTTACCGGTGAGGGCAGCTGTGGTGATACCAGAGCCACAAATATTGGTTCGCAGGTATCAAATCGGTGGTTATAGAAAAGAGCTTTTTCGAGGCGTTTAGAACTTTATGATGTAATGTTTGTGTGAGATAATTCAAACGATACTGGCCTTCGTCATTCGTGAAACACAAATAGATAATTTTTATGAGATTTGGCAAATATCTCTCGGAGCATAATATTTGGATTATTATTTTTTCCAAATAGTTAATAAAAAAATTCCAAAGACTACAAATTATTTTCGAATTGCAATCCGAAACTTTGGTTTCATAAAAGTGTACATTCTTCTTTTGTGGTAAACTCTTCGATTTGAAAATAAAGCTTTCTAATACCGTTTATATCATATTTCTCACTATGATATTAAAGAAGACACAACGATTTCTATGAGACCTACTTGAGTTGTTCCGAAAGTGAACAAATTAGCCTGTGGGGTTAACAATTCCATGAAGTAAACAATAATCTTTTTTACACACTATTTATTATTTACCTATTTTAACAATAACAACAAGTTAGTGTACAAATATATATACAGGAAGTTAAGAAACGTACTTGACTTACTTTAGCCAATGATTCTTGACATTATTTGAACTGAAAAATATTAGTGAAATTTTGGCCTCCCCTGACTTGGTTGATATATTTTTTTTAATTAAAAAAAATTGTTTTTGGAAACTTAACAACAAAAATTCTTCCACCTTTAAACAATGGTCACTCAGCCGTGTAATCAAGCAAACCTCAGTTAAATATCAGAAATTACTGGTTAAAGTAAGTCAAGTACGTCCTTTAATATTCTATAAACTCTCAAGTCCCTAACCTTATCTAAGAAGCAGAAAATCTGTTTTTTGTTTTCTGCAAAAACTCTTACGAATGAGCTAACGACATGAAATTTGAAAGTCTTTTCCTGTATGATATTTATATCTCAATGCATTCCACCATGGGATACCCACATATGAAAGTACAATTTGACATTTTTAACTCTGCACCACACTGCTTAAAATCACACAGGCGGTCTCTCGATACTTTACAATAACAGTAACTGTAAATATTCATCTAATGCAACCACCACCCTATTTACTTCTTTTTTTTAAATTTTTGGTGTGCATATTTTTATTACTATACCTCAACTTAACCGATCCCCCCATCCTACCCCCTCTCCATTCCCACCTAAATAACTTGTTTATTGAAATGTAATTTTTCATTATAAACCGCTTCACTTGTATATAATACCCAAGTGGAAACATGTAAATGGTACAATTATTGTGACTTAATTACTATTATGCTATGTTATTAATGGATAATTTCACGCGAGGTCGCCATCACAGGCTTTTGATTCTTCCCAGGTGCAGAACTAACTTACCAATGGTGATGCCCCTGGGAAGACTTACTAGGTTAATTAACTGCCTTGCAGGAAATGTGGATATTTTCCACATTTCCTGCAATGATTTTAAGCGTGAAATAGCACTTATTAAATAAATGTTTTAACTGTAAACGTAATGATTATGTATCTTGTACAACCGTTTTTGCAATATATTGGTGTAATGCTGTTTTTGCTAATAAATAAATAAAATAAATAAACTGTTGGTCTCCCAAACAAACAAAAAATAAAATAAGTAAATAAATAATTTACTATAATGCCAGGTAGTAAATCTATATTGTATGAATTAGATCACTCCCAAAACATTCATTGTGACCGATGGTACGTTCAGAGACTCTCCCTTCTGGCCCGCAGGGGCTGAATCACTTTGCGGGCCACATCTGGCCCGCGAACCGCCAATTACTGATCGCTGATCTACAAGGTATGAGATATCTCTTAAAGGCCCGAAATAATTTCGTACAGGTTCTCATACAAGATTCCAGGCAAAATACATTCCAATTGAATTGGGCTAAAGCGGCATTATGCTGAACCGTAGATACCCACGTTGTTCCTGGATAATTCATATTATGCAGGGCGTCCCGGATATACAGGGGTAGTAACTAAACTCCCTGCTACCCTGCTACCTACAACTAAACTGCCTGCTACCCTCGATGCAAGGAATCAAGACGCGAGGAATCTCATTAAATAGGAACAACTCCCTTCCCGCGCCTGGTAATAGCACGAAACAATAGAAAATCTACAGGAAGGTTGAAAATATTTTAATTAAATTTTTATTTTTATTCATCTTTATTAATTCTAGACTACAATTATAGTGCTATGAATGTCTCACTACGAAATCCTGCGTAGAGAGCAGGTGCAATTTAAAACATAACAGTTTATAATAAAAAGTAAACAGTGAAATAAATTGAATTGATAATAATATACCGGGGAGTCATAAATCACATAAAAGTAAAAAAAAACTAGCAATAAATTGATTGTTGTCAAAACAGCTCTGATCCATATGTCGTCTGAACCATCTTGATTTTTTCGTCTTTTGAAATATAACTATATTCTGTTGCAATACATTCTCTATTTTCCATTCTCTGCACGGTTCTTTTTCTGTGTTGCGCACAATAGTTTTACACATTCAACACATTCACACAAAACAACAGTTTTCATAAATGGGCCCGTACCCTGCGGGTATGATTTGCGAAAAGTGCACTAAATATAAGTTTTTACCTCGCAATAATTTTTTTCGTTTATTTTATAAGGCAGGCAAAAAAGCTGTTAGGTAAAATCTCGACGAATAACGCTGGACCTGGAAGTCAATATTGTTAGATGTAGTAAGTTCCATAAAATGAAAGGATTAAAAATATCGTTTTGAGTGTCACATACCAATATTTTGACTGCCATAAATAATAATAATTATTATCACTATTACATCCCATAAAACTTTAACCACAAGATTTTTCCATCATATTATATCTTGATAATGGTATATTAAAGTTGACCACGGGAAGAAAGCCTGCATTCTTGGGGTCGAAGTAAACGTTTATGGCAAACAAATACAAACAAGGGCTGTTTTAAGAGTCAACGTTTTCATAAGACTGGGGTGTAAAAGTTTTATGTGTGGTAACACTTAGCAGATATTGATTCTCGGAATATAGTTGAGCTATGGCGGTGGGTAAAGGAAGCGTCGTTTTTTAACCGATACCAAATAAATAATGCAATATTTACTGATTGAGTTGGACGATAATAATAATGGCTTGTATATGTTTGTTTGCAAGCACGTTATTGGAGAGACATAAAAAATACAAATTATCTACAATATTTTCTTTGCATTCGGGAGCATTGCTATACTGAACACCAAAAGAATGTTTATGAATAAGATTTTAGATCGGTTCATACCAACTCAATTTTTTACCGTGTTCATGCTGTAGATCAGATCAGGAGATATTAAATAATTAATCCCTGAAGCAAGAGGATGAGAGTGTGTTCTTAGGAAAAAGGATCGCGAGAGATGGGAAGTCTTATAAGGACATTGACAAAAGAGTGAATGCAATGCCGTAGTCGATGACAGAAAGTTGTCAATAGAAGCAAAGCTAGCAGTCCATAATTGAATTTGTTAGTACTTAGCCTGATGTCTGGCAGAAAGTTATGGAACCAAAAAAATGAAGACGAAATGGATATTAAATTACGTCCTGATATGCAATTTATGCAACCGAATTATGAAAGAGGATTGTTGAAAAATAATTAATTAACAACAAATGTCGGAATCTCAACAAGTTACTACACATAACGTGTCTGTAGGGACGAGTGGCGTATAATATATATGTATTATAAATAAATATATAATTACTTCTTCAAACACAGTAAACTTATTTTGTGGCACCATTTTAATTAAAAATTAATAATAAACTTAGTTTTTATCACTTTTATTGTTTACAAAACCGACATGTTTCGTGAGCTAAGCTCACTTCTTCAGGGTTTACCAACTAATTATAAATAATAATAGATACAAAACAATGGTCATAGACATAGACAACATAATTATAAATAATAGACATAGTCAATGGAAAGGTAAGAATGGGTAGAGGGAAGGGGGCAATAGGGAACAATTTACAAAGGAAACAGGTTTAATATTGGGTCAATTAAAAACATTTTTGGTTATTAATAATATTCAAATTCGCATTCACGCTCTTTCTGATCTCTAATATTTCTAATTTATGCAACTGAATGCCATTCAAATTAGAATGTAGCAATTCAATTCTACCATTGAAGTCAAAAGTGTGACTAGTCTCCAACAAATGATTGGCGAACTCTGAAAAACTGTGTTTAAAGATTTCATATGTTCTTTAATCGTTATTTCAAAGTTTCTCGCAGTTTTACCAATATAAAGAAACCACAAATATTAAGAAACCACATTTGATTTGTAAATTCCAGATTTTTTCATTTTTGAAACTCTATCTTATCTTATAATTAGTTGGTAAACCCTAAAGAAGTGAGCTTAGCTCACGAAACATATTGGTTTTGTAAACAATAAAAGTGGTAAAAACTAAGTTTATTATTAATTTTGAAATAAATAATTAATGATATATTTATTTATAATAGCATCATATCGTTAGCATACAGTGGTATTTCAAGAGTCTGAAGTATAAAGTGCTTGTTTTCATTAATGAATAGAACGAATAAGTTAGGTCCCAGGTGCGTCCCTTGAGGGACACCGTTGGTAGCAATTAATATAACGCGTGATTAATATTTTCAATGTTTCTTTGTTCCAGATGCACTCCGTGCCCGGCCGCGTGCGAGAGTTGCACAAGTGGGGGTGCGTGCGGCGTGCGGCGCAACGCGCTCATGCGGGGCGCGCTGCTGGCCGTGCAGGGCGCGTGCATGGCTGTCACCGTCATGCTGGCCGTAATCGTGTTCAAACAGCGCAAGTGCAAGGTAAGAGGAGAATGTAAAAAATGCCCATAACATAATAAAATCATTGGTGTGTATGTGTATCAGTGTTTTAATTGTATCCCCGATTTTGGGGAATGCTTTTTAAGGGGGTATGAGTAAATGGATTATTTTAATACGTATTCAGATCTAAACAATTAATATACTTCATCGGTATTTTTTGACGGTTCCATGACAACTCACCAAAGTTATTAAAAGTGTAGATCAAAACAAAAAAAATAGCTCATAACCTAACCTAACGTAATCTATTTAACCAATTTTTTTTGTTGATGAAGTGCCACTTTGCTGAGTTGTCCGGTCACGGAGAAATCGATAATATCTGTTTCAATGAATCATTTTATATTTTTCAATGTTTTTCTTTTACGTATTCAATAATATCGTTATACCATTTATTTAAAAAAAAACGATTTTGAGGTTGCCCCCAATTTTCCCAAAAAAGGGTTTATAAATAAACAAGTTCCGTTGCGCAATTATTATTACGAATGATAGCTGTTTCGCCGTCTGACGGTTTATAAAACTGTGGTGAAGCCACTTGCAGACGATAAATTTCTTATAATGAAAACAAATTGATTTTATTGTTATTATCTACGGCATTATTGATTTCCGAGTATAATATCGGAAATTATTAACGGTTATCAAATGTCCATTAAAGTTTTTCTACTTATTGTATTGCTTAAATTTGGCTAAAGATTGTTGTGTAAATTTTTGGATTTATTTTCCTTGCATAATTATTATCCTAACTCGAATTTTTGTGTTCTATAATATTTAAAGTCGGCTTAAACATTATCTAGGATTGGCGAGGGAATTATATTTTTTGTTCATTTATCAAACTAGCTTTCGGATGATTAAAATTTTTGATAATTTCTAACTGTTCCAAAAGATCGAGTTTATGGTCTTTATTTTGACGGAGTTGGTTTATTATTATCATTGAGCGGATGATGTTTATCGAGAAGATGTTTGGCAAATTTTGTCTGGATTGCATTTTTATTTTTAAACGATCATATATGTTCACCATGGTTTGATAATGCCCTCAGAAGGTAAAACAGCAACACGTATAATAATTACACAGGAGAACTTGTTTTATCTAAAAGAAAAACTAAAAATTAACACGGAGTTCTATAAATTAAACCTGATAACAGAAATATTATATTATTTTTGTGCTGAGCTAATGCTAAATTCTAAACCGAAATTGAAATATAAATTGATAACATTACGTACTATATTACAAAACCCTTCCCTTGCAGCGATTCGTGAGACAATAACGCTGTACTGCCTAATCTGACTTGATAGAGCTTAGAGTATGTATTTAGATCTGGGGAATTATTTACAGTTAGGAAATCATAAATAAAAATACACTGAACCAAGAAAAAAAGCTAACGGGTCAAATTTGTTACTACGCAGGTATTCACGAATGTGTTGACTTCTTATTTACATAATATATTACGTTTAACGGTGTGATAATAAAAATATTATGTAATAATTCGAACCCGTCGTATAAATACATATGTAATATTGCACAAGCTAAAAAAACCTGTTTTACATTATATCAGTATTTATGTCTATTACTTAAAATCGCAGCATATTTACATGTAAAACATAATTTTATCGTGCAAATTTACATTTATCACATACTACTTTCGGTACCTACGGTGATCTGTTCGATAGTAAGCGATAATTCCGAGCGATAAAAGTGATCTGTGTTCAGTGTTGTTTTCATTTTGTAACGATAAGTTCATCGTTGGATGGTTTGGATGTAAATTGCAAATTACAATAATATGCATACCGTTGTATTATTAACACGTTATGCTAAATGCCGATCGACTTGTACGGACGCTTGCCGTGAACTTGAGACAGGTGTTTGTGGAGGAATAGAATTATTAACGTATAAGGAAGGGAAAGAGAAAGATATTTTTGAAACATTTAGCTCGCTGGACTGTGACTTGATATCACGCTTCTGATTTTTAGCAGATTTACTGTAAAAATAAGTTATACTTAATTAAGGCAATGGATCGCCAATAGTACCGATTAATTTTATTTAGAAAATTTTACATTCATTCATGATGTGTGGGTGATATCATTTTTGATGTTATAATCTTAATTTTAGAGAAGTTTTAATTGAAATGAAAGTTTTTAATTATTAACTTTACACTTTTTATTTGAATCCAGATGCATGTTGATTCAAATTGAATGACACGCCAGTTAAATTAATCAAAAAAATTTCATGATTTTAAAAAAAAAAAAATTGAGATGTTTTAATAACACCGCTAATACAAGTCATAAATTACTCTGCGTCAGTTTACATTTGACAAATAATTGAATGATTCTTTGGCAGCATAAATAATCTGATTGCTTTGCTCACTTGTTGAACGTACAATGAAGACCGCAAAACAGAAGGAACCTTCAAAATAATTTAATTATTAGATGTACCCGTTATACATTTGATTTCATTATCTTAATTGCAGGAGGGTAGATATTTTGCACGCCATTAACCTATATTTCCTGTTACATTTCTTTTATTTTTTGTTGTAAGATTATTCTAACAACCTCAAAGAAAGAAAGTTAAAATATTTTTGACCTTAGTACTTATGTATGATATGTATGTCAGTTTGTACGCATTTGTGTACCTCCTACGTTTGTCGCGACACAGATATGTCCTAGTGAGAGAGGGATCGAAAAACACACGCAATAAATCTTTAATTGGATAAATAAATAAAATAAAAATGTATTGTTATTGCTATATTATCTATAACATAGAGAATTGTAGAATTACGTAATGTTTTTGCATTATTGATCAAAATAGTATCATAAGCAATAGTTTACCTACTTTTGCATTACTGATCAAAATAGTATCATAAGCAATAGTGTACTTTTGCATCATTAATCAAAATAATATCTTAGGCAATAGTGTACTATTGATCAGAATAGTATCATAAGCAATATGTACTATTGCATTATTGATCAAAATAGTATCATAAGCAATAGTGTACATTTGCATCATTAATCTAAATAATATCTTAGGCAATAGTGTACTATTGATCAGAATAGTATCATAAGCAATATGTACTATTGCATTATTGATCAAAATAGTATCATAGACAATAGTGTACTATTGATCTAAATAGTATAATAAGCAATAGTGCACTATTTCATTATTGATCAAAATAGTATCATAAGCAACAGTGTAATCTTGCCCTTTACCTATCAAACAAATTGATTAAAAAAATAAATGGCGCAACAATGCTTATTATTTTTATATTTTTTGCAGACCATCGCTTCTGGGATGTGGACTATACTGGAAACTATTCTTCTAGGAACATTTCTGCTCTATTCCACGGTAAGCATATTCACTTTTTTTCATTTTACGATAGGTTTTTGTTTCACCGCTGATGGTGGTGCGGGATGTGTGATGTGGGCTGTGGGCGGTTCGAAGCGATTTTAATCGTGGGCAATAAACGCCTGACCGATTTTTATACCGTTGCGTTTCTGTAATAGATCAATCAATGTGAAATATTGCCAGATAAATTACATGGATTCGGCTTTGATGGGTAATCCTACAAATCATACAACATATGAAAAACGTCCATCCAACTTATATATTATATGGGTATTAGTCAACGACGGTAACCAAAAAAACCACAAATCTCGCCATTTCGTTAAACTTGGCTTATCCGAAAATTTGTAAGACTAATCTATTTTTGTTTATTGGAAAAAAAACATTTTTACTTCTTAAGCTTTTCTAAAATTGTTTAAAGGTGCCAAACTACGTTCACTGCGGTTAAGCAATTTCATTAATTCAAACCTTTAATATCTTTGTTTTGTATACAAACTCGTATTTTTTTTATTGAAGTGATGAACGTAATTCAGGATTGTATCAATCTATTAAATCTAGGTATTACTCGTATGTTTGGAATAATAATGTTTTGATTAATATAAACATCGCTGTAGAAGTTAATATTACGTAAGAAGAGTGCCACTGCGTACTACATAGGTTAACTAATAAGTAAATTAATTTACAATATATTAGGTAATTCCGAGTAGAGCTAATTTGAGAAAAATACCATTACATGCGCTAACTATACCTACATTTACTATACTAAAACGTATAGTTACACACAGGTTTGCACCACCCGACCCGAGATCTGAAATAAACAAGAAAAAATAAAAATGAAAAATAAGAAGGCATATTTACCCTTTCCAATCGAGCCACTTTTGTTTTTATTCCAATAGATCCACGGTGAAATTGCGTTTTTCTAATGTTTAGTTTTTTTTTGTAAATAATATTAATATTAGTTAAAAAATAATTGAAAAGACGTAGTAGAAAATGGCCTTTTCGACACATTTAGTTTTATTTTTTTAGACATGATGGGCTCGAGGATTATTTCACGAATACACAATCAAGCTATAGAAAATATAAATCACAAATAATCCATTCAACGAGTATGCACGAAAACCAACACGGTAGTGCACAGTTGGGGATAAAAGTTTGAAGACAACACGGTGCGATAACTACTAGTGTACTTTTGTAACATAGATACCTGCGCTGAGGCCCAGCCCTAAACAAAATTCATTCATCCCTAGACCATAGCAGGCACTAAAGTATCGTGCGATTCTAGAATACATATATGTATATTATTCTAGAAAAATAAAAAAATATTCTAGAATAGTAGTGTCTTTCAATCGTGATTCTAAATTTTTGGAAAAGAAATTCCTCCTATTTTAAAATTGTCTCAATAATTTATAACTCCAATATGATACTAAAATATCGTGTAAGTACAAATATTATTTATACGTTTTTTAGAAATCTCATGTAGACTAAGCTTTTTTAAAATTTAAAGTCAATATCCATCAAAAGTTTTATTATAGGTACCTACGTGCTGTTATGGCACATGTACTACTAGTATATTTATCTTTCTATACTTGTTATTCAGTTATACATACTTAGATATAGATACTGTCATTTAATTAATATTACTTATTAAGCCCAATAGAGCGTAAATAAATAAACATTGTTTGTTTCGGAGGAATTTAGAAAATTTCCAAAGAAAGTCATTGGAAACATGAAAGTTCTTCCACCATACTATTCCAGCAGCTTCTCAGAAGTCATAATACGCAATCATATAAATCTCTTCGCAATCTATTTGTGAATGTTATTCCCTCCACAGTGTTACACTAAATGGCCCAGCCGCAGCCGTTGGGATCAAATTGATTATTAATAGATATGGCATCATGTTTTCCTACTCCCATTGATGGTATTCTGGATATCTTCCATTATTATGAATTTCAATATTTGTTGCAGAGAAACTATTTTAGATTTTTACAGATGTGTTAAATTCCCAAAGTACTTATTCAGATACACGGGTCGGGTGAGGTGCGTATACACTGTGGATGGTGAACTTCTTAGCCAGGCAAGCAGCTTTGAAAATTGTTCGAGGTACATTACAAATATATGTAGCAGCAGTCAGTAGGTGTTGATAATACGAAAGCACAACTGATAAGAGATAACTAGTAGAATTTAATGTTTCAAAGACCAATTATGTCTGATGACGCTTAAAAGGGATCAAAATGACAGCCTTGTCTCCTTCAACGGAAGCAATCTTTCCAATATGCCTTCCAATCCTGGTGTAAGTCTAACTGACCAGCTCAGGCACGGGGGCTCCATCGAAGCCAGAGTAAAGTTAGCCCCTCAGAAGCTGGGCGTACTTTAGAGGGCCCGCAGATACATTAATAGTGCACAACTGCTGACCCTATGCGAATCGCAAGTGCGTTTGTTGAATTTTGCACCTACCTCTGGTCTGGAGCTCCAACATACCTGAAAAAACCCTTGACTCCACGGCTGACATTTGTCACATTAGAACGGCACGCTTCTATGTCTCGTTCTTGATATCAACAGCTCGGCTGTGGAATGATTTGCCAGCCTCTGAGTTTCCTCCCTCCTGCAATACGGGTCTCTTCAAAACCCATGTTCACCCCTCCTTCTCCATATTTTTACCTACCCACGCCCTCACTGTGTCATCTCAATGCCCCCTAATTTTTTCTGGGTCTTCTAATGCCCTCCTGAAAGTCTCAAACTCGGGCGTTATCGCTCACGTTGAGAACTTATGAAGTACACAGCATCTTCCAAGATGACATAGGCACTGAGGAAAATTATTTTCCTCAGAGCCTCTTATGTGGAGTTTTGGTAAAAAAAAACTAAGCCATAGATTTGAAGTCTAACGTTCCGAAATTGATTATGATATTTTAATGTTTTTTTGTGTTGGACTTTGTATTTTAAGCTAATAAGAATGGCTTTTCCCGGTGGTGCTTCCCTGACATTATCCATTAAATTTTCCTTAGTTACAAATCGTACTGACGTGTTTGAAATTTAAAAAAATACAAAAGCGATAATTTCAAACCCATTAAATAAACTTTATTACATCTGGCAATCCCCCCGCTCGCGTTATTTTGAATGCCCTACCTATGTTTTTGCGTTCGAATAAACAGTTGGCACAAATTGAACTCCCCTGACGGACATTTAATGCCAATAGTACACACTTGTTACCACAATACTTCGGGGAATTGCGAACATTTCAATAACAACCTGTCTGCTCCGGCTGTGGTTCTTGTGCTACCTGAAGTGCACACCCTTCTGACTAGGTACCATCGCACATACCCCATACGCCACACGTCACACGTCACACGCCACACTGCACAGTGAACAAGCTTCCGATTCTCTACTTATGGTGACCAAAAATATGATTTTGGTAATCTTGTTCAAATCATTATTTTTATAATAGCTCCAATTTGGGAGGCGGGAATGGGTACCGCCGCCCCGGGAACCTTTATTGGATAACCAACACCTCTGCCATAGGTCACCCCAAGTAGTTCGCTACGTTTGGTGATTTAGCAGGGGTGCCCGGGTTCATGGGGTGAAGTTTGTCTAGGTATCGAAGGTGGATTACCAAGACACACTGAACCCCAGATTCCTACCCACCCCTTAAACCCCTTTCCTTCCCAGAACTCCTTTCCCCTTCCTTTCCTTAAAAAACCCTCCACACAGCATCCCCAAAGACGACATAGGCCCTGTGGGAAATTATTTTCCTCAGGGCCTCCTGTGTGGAGCTCATGTAAAAAAAATACACAATGCCCTGCGAATTTTTTTTTCAGAGCCTTTGTCATCTTTGGGGATGCTGTGTTGAGGATTTTTTAAGAAAAGAAAGGAAATAAAGATCAGTAAAGGAAAGTAAAAGGTATTAGAGTTGGATAGGTATTTTGGGGTTTCCAGGAGTGACGGACATATGAATCCATCCCTCCCACTGTGTGAGAGGGCCGTGAGAGTCCTGCTGGATAGGTAAAAATATCTTCCTCACACAATCTCTCCAAATCCGGCCCGCCAGACAGTAGGTCGGCAGACGTATCCGTCGACAAGATCTAGACAAACCTCACCCCATGAACCCGGGGACTCCTGCTAAGTCTCCAAATGTAGAGAACGACCTGGTTAATCAAATTCGTATAATTATAAGTAATAAGTGTGTTTATTTCAGCCGAACAAAGCGGTGAGAGCAATACACTGTTAGCCATATAAAAATGTACATCTATAAAAATTACATTAAGTAATAAAATACACCCCGGGTAATCTAAACGTGGTCGAAACAATCAGGTTTTCAATTAAAAAAAAAAAAACAAAACAAAATTGACCAGCTAAATTACGTTCCGACCTCTGTGCACTATGTATGCTATGACCACTCTGTTCACGGACCACACACCATCACGCGGTGAAACATAGACAAGCTGCCCACCGCTGTCTAAGTGTCTGCGCCCGTAGCACATAGCGCCGGAGAAAAATGATGATGACATATAGTCATAAAAATAAAGCGAAAAATTCACAGATCTGCATTTCTCGTTTTGACTGGATGTGTTATCTCTTACCCTCAACATTTATTCTCGATTTTAAAAATATGGCCGTGAATACGTGACGCATTTGCAGGGCCGAATTAGACCTTTAGAGGCCTTGCACAATATGAACATCTAACTAATAATGTAGATCAATTGCTCGTTATGCTATACCGACGCATAAAATACGGGTTCATCTGGTGAGGTTTGTCTAAGTCTTGGCGGTGGATTCTTCTGCCTATTTACTGCGTGGCGGGCCGGATCGGGAAAGATTGGTTGAGGGACACCATTTGGCCTCTTTAGTAGGACTCTCCGCTTATCGCCTTGCACTTGTGAGAGGGATGAATTCATACGTCTGTCACATTTGGACCCACTGATCCACAGATTCCTACCTTTATGCCCCTGCTCTACCCCTCATACCTTTTTCTCTTCAGAACTTCTTCTCCTTCCTTTCCATTAATATACCCTCCATACAGCATCCCCAAAGATGACATAGGTCCAGGGGTAAATGATTTTCTTCAGCGCCTCCTATGTGGAGGGAGCTGTTGTTAAAAAAAATCAATAATAAGCCATTAGATAATTCAAGATATAATAAGAATCAATTTCCATAAGGGGCCATTCAAGTATTACGTAAGCACTACAGGGGGCGGGTGGTCTTGGTTTTGCTTATTTTTGATGACATGGGGAAGTGGGGGAGTCTGGATGGTGACGTCAGCAGTACCAATATTTTTTTTTTTACTTTCCCAGATTTTCAACAACTTGTATGTTGAATTATCCTTCAGCAAAACTTTGAACGCGTTTTTCTCGAAACTGCTTTTTCCAACCTGGTTGACAGCATATTTAAAAATCTTTACATCCCATTAACATGCACAAAGTCTTTAACTGTTTAAAAATTCAGTCCCTGTGGCACCACGTAGGTATTTTTTTTTATAAAAGGCCCCCTTTTATAAACATATTTTTTTTTATGAACGATGAAAATTTTTCAAAAAACCGGGAATAAAATTCGCTGGTCTGCCATTTTTTTTTTAATCTTTCTAGACACCAAAATTCCCCTACGTGGTGCCACAAACCTATATGTGTTGTTTCTAATATATTTTTATTTTATTTTTCTGATGAACCGTATGACTTAATCGCTGTCAACCACCAAAAAGCAAGTGTCCTGTTGAAAACGGCGTAAACGGCAAACCATACTTTAGATTCGTGTACAAAAATTTGTATAAACTTTTCTATACGTACGTTTTGACTATGAGTTTTAATAATAAAAAAATCTATTTATCGTTTGCTTGAAAATAATTATGAAAAATACACTTTTTTACCGCCCACACACATTGGGCTGCTCCCTTAAGTACTTAAAAGAAATGATAATAATAACGCACTATTTTCATAGAACAATCTTGAAATAATTCTCCAATAATCTACCAAAAGGGCAGTTATTGATTGTTCATAAAATAAAACGGCGCCATACAAAATTTCCAAGTATAATTTTTATTCGCAACAAAAAATATGGAATAAAAAATAGTGCGTTCGTAAGTTCTTCTTCTGGTTGCCTGCACAGAATGAATATATTGAGTTGTTGATGAGGACAAATGATCACCTAGAGTAGTAGTCACATGTAGGTCAGCTCATGTGCTGTTTCACAATCGTCAAGGTTCGTTTGCAGACACTTTTTCTCCAAGTCCGGGATTCACGCCTCGTGGATACCAATGCCGCGGTCGTCGGCCGTCCAAGTCTCTGCACTTTACACCAGAGGTTCCCAATTTTTTTTGCCTCGTAGACCATTTGCCGGTTTATTTATAGGAATACAAAATTTTTCTATACCTATTCACATCAAATGTGTTTTTCTTTTTTATCGTAAGAAGATTGGCTACTGCGCTAAAGCCCCTTTCCGCGAGGTACGCAGACAGAAAAGGTTTCAAATACTTTCTTGCGATAGTCCATAATGTAGGATAAGCAACAGGTACTTCTTTGTGAAGCTAAAACTGCTGATACCTCTTTTTGAACTGCCTCTTAAGTTCTTAGTTAGTGCTTATTCCGATCAGTTATTCTTCCTGTACTATATTCGATTCTTTAATGTTACGGAAGGATCAATTATGCGGTATTTCCGTAGTCAAGACATCCGCAAACCTTGTTTTAAAGTATGTGGGAAGTAAATTTAATTGTTGGACGTAGGCCAAAACGTTATCATCCTGGACGTTTGTCAGTGACAAGTTGGGGAACTGGGAAAATTCGCACCTTCCAATGTTTTGCTTCAATATATTACGAATTCTGACAAGAAAAAGAGTATTTACGACTATTATTTTTATGAAGTCAAATAAGTCATTTTTATGTATTTTATAAATATTAATACACTTAACACAACCTGTGTTAAGTGTATTATGTCATTTATTATGTCATTTAATGCCTGAATGTAGTAGATGCCTTGATGTAAAAGTGGACACATAGACCTCTTTGGGAAGTGGACTCTATGTTCTACACCGATCTAGAATCCAGTACTGGGACATGGTTAACATTGAAGGCCAGAAGAGGACCTGCTTTTATTATTCAGCTGCCAAAATATTTTCAATTTTAGGAGTTCATCAAACGTTATTGTTTTTGTTGGAGGTTTTGGTATATCTGGACTAAAAAAATCTAGGCTATTTTAATATAACATACCGCCATCTACCGCCAATTCAGTTGTGCTGTCAGATTCGAGATTTCGGCTTTTTTTTAATATCTATAAGAAAAATAAAAAGAAACATTTCCAGATTACAAACAACCTTACATTATTTGAAGACTTCATACTAGGTACCATAACTATTGACGGAAAATGTTGCCTGTGCAATGATAGAGCATAGACTGAACCCGCGACGTCTGGTTGGAAAGTGGAAACCTGACGAATGTGCACCGTCGGCTACTATCCTGCCATTTTTGTATTTATTCTGATTGTACATTAACGTAAAATGCATTATTTTTTTATGTTTTTACTAAAATAAATTGATTTCGATAATCTTATATTAATAGATCAGTATTTATTCGAAATCACACATCTTGGGTTTTTTGTACTAGTATTCTCAATATCCATATTTGCGACGCCATCGACTGCAAAGTTAAACTTGTCAAGATGTATGTTTCTTACTATCGTGGTACGAAAGCACAACTCGATGGAATTTGCAGGAAAACACTTCTTGTTATTCTTTAACACAATTTATTTAATAAAAATACAATACTGGTGACAATAGTGATCTCCAAGACCCCACCACACCGACAAATATCGAAGGCTTTATTTCCCTCGATATCTCAACACTCTACTGAAGACAGGCACCCATGTACCCCTCAGATCAGAGATTGATTATAACACTCTACTGGAGATAGGCACCCAAGTACCCCCCACGCTCGAGTTTAATTAAATAACGCCGAAGGTACAACAAGTACCTTCCCGTTTCACCGTCCCAACAATACAAACTCTCCATATCAACATCGCTATTATTTAAAGTAAACATGGTACATAAAAAATTGTGAGAAAATAAATTTTAGCAGTTCCCACAGTAATTTTAAAATCTAACTTACAGACAATAATAAAACAATTACCTAAAAGTCGGCCCTAGAGGCCTACCAATAAAAATACATCTTAATATTACAGGGATTAACAAATATTGCAAAATTTTTATTACTACTTTCACTTAGGGCTAAAGCCGACGGTGCATTTATCCTTGAGGGTGTTATAAAATGCCGCCAGCAGACACTTCTCCTAGGGAGTGTCATAAACATAAGTAGGTGTTATTTGAGGGTACTTATTCAAAGTACCGACTTCACAAATAATAAAAGAATTTGTCCCAAATTTGCAAGGGAATGCATTTATATGATACCAGCCATATTATTCAAGGTTTGGACCTTATTCATGAAACCGTGAGATAATATTTTGTTTGCACATTTTGCACATTTTAAAAGGAGAAACTACGCGTAACTTAAATGACTAAAATAATGAATATTACAAATGATATTATTTTACAGACTAAATGTATTAAATCGCATTCTAGGAACAAACAATGTAGTAGTATCTAATAATCGTGGCTATTATTCCTTCTCACAACAGTGCAAAAAACATTCAAGCCACACATTGCAATCGGAGTGAATAAAGTTTATTTTTTGTTTACATAACAGTAATATTCTATTCGCATGTTTATGTATGTTTTAAAATAAAAGTATAATGTCAGATTGAATACATAGTGGTTTTTTTTGCTCCATGTCTATTTGTATATCTTTGCAACTCGTTAAAAACACATTAATTTAAACGAAATTGTTAAAAAAATAAGTTTTTTCTTCAGTTTTGACAACTTACTGGGTTTTTAGAGTTTTCATATTTAAAAAAAAGACTTATTTATAAATTCCTATAACTTTCTTTTATACATTTGCTCCACACAGCATTTTGGTGATTTAGCACGAGTGCCCGTGTTCATGGAGTGAGGTTTGTCTAGGTCTTGGAGGCGAATGACCAGGACACACTGAACCCCAGATTCCTACCCACCCCTCAAACACTCTTCCTTCCCAGAACTCTCCTCTCCTCCTTTTTCTTAAAAAAAAACCCTCCACATAGCATTCCCAAAGATGACGTAGGCCCTGAGGGAAATTGTTTTCCCCAGGGATGCTGTATTGGGATCTTTTCAAGGAAATGGAGGAGGGGAAGTTCTGAAAAGGAAAAAGGTATTACTGGTGGGTAGAAATCTGGAGTCGATGTGTCCAGGAATAACGGATGTATGAATCCATCCCTCCAAGTGCGGGGCAATGGGTTGGGTAGAGAAAGTTCGGCTGGAGAGGTCAAAAGGTCTCCCTCAACTGATCCCTTTCCATCTGGCCCGCCACGCAGAAGGTAGGCAAACGCATGTGCCGTCAAGAATTAGACAAAGCTCACCCGATGAACCTGGGCACCAATAAATCACCGAAATGCTGGAGCAAATGTATAAAAAAAAACGTAGTGAACCACTTGGGGTGACTTATGAGGTGTTGGTTATCCAATAAATAGTTCCCACGGCGGCGGTACCCATATCCGCCTCCCAAATTGTAAATAATAGTAGTAGAAGTTTAATAAACTTTCCATAAATTATTATTATTTTTTTATTTTCTCTTTTTTTCTTAAGACTTGCACAGCTTCAAAGAACCTTCAACCTACATGGCGTCTTGTATTATTTTTATATTTATTTTAACTTTATGAGCAAAACCTCAAATTAAAATATATTTAATTAAATGAAGACAATATGAGCGAAACTCAATCGAAAATCTGGCAACAGTAAAATCAGAAAAAGATATTGGCACCTCTGGGACTCGAACCCACTGCGCTGTCCACTGCGCCAAGGTGTCGATATCGATACCTTGGCGCAGTGGGCAGCGCGTTCGCCCGGAAAGCGAGAGGTCCTGGGTTCGAGTCCCAGAGGTGCCAATATCTTTTTCTGATTTTACTGTTTCCAGATTTTCGATTGAGTTTCGCTCATATTGTCATTTAATTAAATATTATTTTTTTATCTGATTATCGCTGCTTGAAATTGAGAATTTCTTTAATGACTATACCATATCATCTGGGCTCTCCGAATCTTTTCTTTATTCCATCACTCTATCACTCTTCGAAAAATTCCTCCCCCACGATTCGGAGAGCCACAGATCCACCATTTCAGCGCAATTCAGACTGTTGTGAGTTCATTTATTCGTTTCAAGATTTCTAAACCGTTATGTGTTTATCTACAATTATCTCACGTGAAAATAAAAGTAAAAAAATATTCAACGTGAGCTCACGATACTAAACCTACATTTATAATAATATGTGTTACGTTACACGTACTGTTATTTCATTACATTCTTACTGTAAATTGCTGAAAAGAGTTCACGTTCCACTAGAAAAAACTTAAATTAAAGTTTAAATTGAGATACAGTAGACTGATGATTATTCGAAGATTACCTTTAAAAAAATATACATCCATCCTGCACAATATTTATTTTATAAACTACGAATCTAGGTATAAGGTATTTATTATCTCAGGGTATTTTTTATCTGCCAATAATCGTTTGATAATTCCACTGTAATTTTTTCTTTTCTTTCTTCAGAAGTCTTATAAACTAATAAAAGGCAATGGCGCTGCATAAACCAATTTCCTGTTAGACGATATCTACCATAGTATTTGCTGACAACGGTAATGGATTCGTTTAGGAAACTCTAAATCGATTTATTTCCTATACCCGGGGTTCCTAGTACTTGATACAAAATATTAATGAAAGTAATGAATTTGCAATCCAAATAGTTTACAAACATCACAAATTCTTTAAACTTTTTTCCTGCCATGATATGATTAAGAATTGACACTGTCTTAAAATAAACTTTTTTAACTCTCGTCTCGTCAGTTGTGTCCTTAACCCGTCAGGCTAATTTTTTCGCTCTTCGGAACAACTCGCATAGGTCTCATACAAATCGTTACATCTCCTTTACTATCATAGTGAGAAATATGATCTAAACGGTGTTAGAAAGAGAAAATACCACGCTTTACATTCAAATTTAAAAATTAACAAAAAAGAAGTAAAACGTACACCTTTATAAAACCAAAGTTTCGTAACGCAATTCGAAAAAATTTTTTACTTTGGTATTTTAAAAAAATTATTTTTACTTAGAACTACAAAAAGTGAGGTGACAATAATGTTTATAATACATTTGTCTAATATATGTTTTTTTTGTTATCAGTACTTTTAGTGAAAAAAAAAAACTTTTTTTATTTAAAAAATTATATGCGTTTTTAGATTTTCACGGTCAAGAAGTATTTTCGTTATTTGTTTTTGGGGTGTTATGCCGTGTTGCGCTACCTCCTTCTTTAGCCAACGTTTCGGACACTCTAACGCTGTCCGAAGCGATGGCTAAAGAAGTAGGTAACGCAACACGGTACAACACCCGAAAAACAAATAACGAAAAAAAAAATTACATAAATAAATGTTTATTTCAAATTATAAAATTTAAAAGCTTACAAAAGCAGTTGTCAGTTTTCGGATACGTTCAGAAATATTTAATTTATTTTGATTTTATTGCAAAGCAGAATTATTTTGACCCTCCGACAAAATATGGTCGAGACCCGAGTGGTTAAGTATTTCGAATGAATATCAGTCACACAGATTAAATATTTTCGTACATTTCACCACGTATTTTACCGACATTTTTGTTTAAGTCCTGATTAATGATCTGTCGAATCAGTTTAAGCATCTTCACGTGCTAGGGGCAGTCAAAAAGTAATGCCTCCTATTTTTTCCCCCTTTAATGGAGAACTCCAGTCCAATTTTTTTATTTTTTTTATGAATAATGAACTTCTAACTCAAATAACTGCATATTTATTTTTATTTTTATAGTTAGTTTTAATAGTTAAAATAAGTGTCAAAGTTTTAATTTTTCATGATCCCCCGAAAACCACCGAATCTAGTGTGACGTCATCATGACCAACCGAAGTATGAATTTTGTAGGGAACTGGAATCAGCTGTTCGACTTCCGCCATTTCGAATTTCAGCATTGGAGCGTTTTACTGGGCAGTAAGATCGTTTTTTGTACAGTTAGAGTTTTTGAATATTTTAAATAATACAGATAAACTAATAGAGATACTTTATTTTTGATACTGAATTATTTAGGCCTAAATAATGTTTCAATAAAAACAAAAACTATTTTATGTCCAAATCTCTATAAACCAATAACACAGAATGTCGAACGGCTTGCGCCAAACATTCTATTGATTTCTATACAACTTTGACCCAGGTGACGCGACGCGGTGACGTCACGCCGCCAAAATCCAGCAATACCAACTTGACAGGGTGTTTTAATGACACGTTTTAAAATGGACTTTTTAATATTTTTTTTAAAACTCTACGTTAAATATTATGTAATAAAACTTGTGTATTCAGAATCAGCGTATATTGGTCTATATGAACATATTTTTTAAAAACCATAATATTTTTCACTGGAGTTCCTTATTGTCGAGATATAAAAAATGCAATTGCATGGGTTGAAAACTACACTATTGACGATTAATTTGTTTTTTTTGTTAGTGTTTTTGGGGTGTTATGCCGTGTTTCGCTACCTCCTTCTTTAGCCAACGTTTCGGACAGCGTTACAGTGTCCATCATCAGGGCAGATGACCAGAATTAGTTTGTTATTTTTCAATATTATCTCCGTCCATGTTCACAGCTATGGCCCATCTTTTAACAAGGGCATGTATCACAGTGTTGTAAAAAGCAAGGTCACATCCAGAACACCATCACCATAACTTTCCCGGCCGACCACACAGTTTTGATTTTTTTTGCCCTTGGTGAGTTTGTGTGATGCAATTCCATTGACTGCCTCTTTGATTCAGGATCAAAAAAATGAATCCATATTTCGTCTCCGGTCACAATTTTTTCCAGAAACTAAGCGCTGCAAGTATTGTGAGGCTATTGTTTTTCTTGTTTCTTTACTCTTGCCAGTTAACTTTCTTGGTACCCACCTTGCACAAACTTTCGTTGAATGATTAGTTGTCGAATAATCGTCATCACACTACCTTTACTGAGGGAAAAATGCGACATCTGTAGTTATCTGGGGTCACCACGAATGATCTCATCAACTCGCTCAATGTTGCGTGTAGTCACTTTTTCATCAACCAGCTTTTCGTCAACCTGCGGTGTTTGTCCTTCAGCTTCGTTACAGTGACGAACCCATCGTCTCGCAGTGCTGACGTCCACTGTTGCATCATAGTACACATTTTTCAGTCTTTCATGAATGCGAATGGGCGTTTCACCTTCTACAGTAAAGAATCAATCACAGAACGCTGTCTTATACGAATATCGATGTCGGCCATTTTGCAAGCGACTGCAGTGCCTTCTACAGTGAAGAATCAATCACAGAACGCTATCTAATCGAACATCGATGTCGGCTATTTTGCAAGCGACTGCAGTGCTGCCACCTGTTGAAACTTTCCATAAATTATTATTTTTTTAAATTCACATTCTCTCTTCTTTCCTTAAGACTTAGGATGGGTTGTTTCAAAAAATTTGACGAATTCGTCAAATATTTGACCTTAATTTTCACATTCTGTGTAAGCTCTATTCAAGTTCTGATGATTTCAGTTTTATGAAACAGCTGGCCTATGATGATAAAATAACAGAACTCGAATAGAACTTACACAGAACGTGAAAATTAACTTCAAATATTTGATGAACTCATCAATTTTTTTGAAACAACCCGTCCTTAAACTCACAGTTTCAAAGGATCTTCAACCTACATGGCGTCTATTATCATTTTTATACCTGATTACCGTTGCTTGAAATTGAGATTTTTTTAATGACTATACCATATCATTCGGGCTCTCCGAATCGCTTCTTTATTCCATCACATCTATCGCTCTTCAAAAAAATTCCTGTTGAAAAGTTACTACTGCAGCATATTGAAGAAGAAGGTTTGAGGAATTGCACAAAAATCCAAAATTTTCACTTAACTAACTTTATTTAAGTACAAAATAAGTAAAATTTACAAAATTTTAAGAAATCCCCGACACAAAAAAAGAGCTTTGAAACACCTGAACAGATTTTCACGAATAACCTTGAAACACCTGAACAGATTTTCACGAATTGTAGCTGAGAACTATCTCGATTACGTCAGCTTTCAAACAAAGAAAACCGCATCATAATCGGTCCATTCGTTTAGGAGCTATAATGCCACAGACAGACCGACAGACAGACAGACAGACAGACAGACAGACAGACAGACAGACAGATAGACAAACAGACAGACAGACACACAGACACGTCAAACTTATAACACCGCTCCTTGCGTCGTCGGGGGTTAAAAATAGGAGGCATTACTTTTTGACTGCCCCTGGTATAATCTACAGCAGCAAGCAGCGTGCTTTTGACTGTTGGTTTTATCATTTTAATTAACTTTATAACTCGAATGATAATTACTGCGATAGACAGGGGGAAAGAACGGAATGGTAATGATAAGAGCGCTTCCAACGGAAGAGATGATAACTCGCGGATAAGTATTTGATAGCTTGGCGGAAACTGTTCTGTAAGTAGCCAGGTGCATTGTGAAAGAGAATAATATGCACTTATTTGTTGGGAAATAATAATTGTGATTAGACATGCGAACTGCGAACCACATGAACGTAATTTGCAGATTTGTTCAAACAAACTGTACATTTTTCACCTTAGGCAATCCAACTAAACGGTTTAACTGTTATTTCACTGACTCATCAACTTTAGAGTAATCACATAAAATGAACTGGAACAGCGACAGGATTTTGGATGGTTTTTTAGAAATTATACATGTTTGTACAAGGGGTTTGCGGTGATGCTTCAGATACCAATTAAAAAAAAAAATTAAACTGTCTAGGTCTATATCACTCAGTCTATATATATCAAAAGTCTATCTATATCAGTGGTTCTTAACCTTTTTGGAGGTATTGAATCCCCTACCAGTTTCATGCATGCATTCACCTCCTTAATTGGAAAGCGGGGCGTGTCATCAGTGACGGCGGATTACTACAAGGGGGAGGGCGTGATGGGATAGGATGGGCTATTGTCACGACTATATTTACCACAACCGGGGGGGGGGGGCGCATTGGGATAGGATGGAGTGGGATGGGATATGGGAAAGTAACAATATTCTTCGGAACAATATTCTTCGGAACAATATTCTTCGGAACAATATTCTTCGTTATTTTTTTTCGGGCTGTGTCTTGTTCCGACGAACCCTTGAGACTGACTCACCGAACCCCTGGGGTTCGATCGAACACAGGTTAAGAACCACTGATCTATAGCAAAAGTCTATCTATATCAAAAGTCACTCCTCTATATGAGATGTAAAATGTAAAATAAATGTACTTATTATAAAAACATGAAAAATATTAAATAAAAAATAAAAAAAATCTTAGCGTACTAACTTATTAACTTATTTAGACAAAATCGCAAATACCTTGTGAAGACGACTTCTTACAATTTTGGTACTATTTTTGTATTTTTAACTTAACACAGAATGCGATGGAAAGTTCAAATCCTACAGCAAATTGCCCAAACAATGCAATTCGATAACTATTCCAGAGATCTTACCAAGTGACGTGAGTAAATGAAGTAAAAAAAATTAAGGCAGCAAGCTTTTGGCCACAATCGACATCATTGATGACTATGACAAATGAGAAGGTTGGTAAATCAGTAGGACATGATGCACCAAGTGTTGATTATTTATACCGGTGAAGCAATATTATTAAACTTTCGGGAATGCTGTTTACCGAAGTATAGAAAAAACTTTCAGTCACAGCATTACAAACATATTTATTACACTGAAAAAAATTATCGGATTCAGGTAACGTTACATGACAACCATAAACTACTTTCAATCGCCACAACAATCGCTAGAATATTTAGCGTGTATAACTCGATCCGATAGAACGTAACCTGATGACATGCAACACGACGACAATCAAATGGATTTTAAAAAGCTTACCTCTACTGACACATATTATATGGGAAATGTTAATGATGCACTTACTCGTAAGTTGCCAATATCACGTTAAAGAATAATTAGAAAAAAAACAACGACATCCGCATATTTTTCTTAACTTCCGACTTCTAAGCAATGCTTTTAATAAGAAATATTTTTTGTCCCGGCAGGATGAGAGGTTCTAGGTTCGAGTCCCAGTTGCGACTGTTATCTTTTTATTTTCTGTTTCTTGTTCTTTTTCATATTTTCGTTAAATTATTAGTCTTATCTTCTTCTTCATTGATACTTTTTATAAGACTTTATCTTCAGAGATTCCATTTCATTTAAAAAAGCATTCAAAAACTCCCAATCCATTATAACCTTATACAACTCGTTGGTCAGAAGCAAATTGGAATATGGGAGTGTTATCTGGAATCCACACTATTTAAAATATTCAAACGCCATTGAATTAGTACAAAAAAAAATCCTAAGACTTTTATCATTTCAACTTGGATTAAATGACTTACTCGTACCTTACGACGAACAACTGGAAAAAAGAAGACAATTTGCTGACTTAATATGTTTATACAAAATTATTAGCTTTGAATCACTCATTGTCTGAGCAATATTAATAAAAAAGTACGTAATAGACGCAATTTAAGGAGTCATAATACATTCCATCTTGAATTATTTAATAACAATATTGCATACTTCAATCTACTGTCTCGAATGTGTCGTCTATATAATACCATTGAATGTGACCATGTAGATATCTATGCAAACAGTCTCACATATTTCAAAGGGCAAATTAACAATCTTCTACCATGATATATCATGGAGAACAATTATGTGACTGCTCAATTATCATTTTATTTTCATTATCTTTCTTTTCTTTCTCTGAATTTATGTTTTATATTTGACACTACTTTGTTTTATATTTCTTTTTGTAGTAATAAGTAAACACAGATTACGCATGCTGTGAGCTTTATAATCGGAGTTTTAATACCTGTGTACATCCCAATGGCAATTTTATTTTTATAATCATTGTTAACACTCTGTAAATGTTTCAAACAATAAATAAATAAACAGATCTTAGGCATTCTTGTCATCCGCAACTAAAGTAAGGCAGAAAAACTACTATTCGAACCATTTTAGATGAAAAACGGTGTTATTCAGGGTCGGTGCGTGTGTCCGCTATTATTTAACACGAATAATGTCATGCAAATGAAATTCTGTAGAATTTAGTGTTTATGTAGGCGGAAAATGTATAATTATTGTAATTATGCGGATGTCATGATACTTGATGATACAATCAGTGAGAGGGCTGCATGTTTTGTTTAAACATTGGAGGCATTTGAACACGGAACCGATATTACGCCGTATAAATAATAACGCTCGTATAGCAAAAATGATCGGATACGGGCAGGGGGTAGGAAAAATATTATATTAACATTAGCATTTCCCTTGTTCTCTTGAGCGGAAAGTATTTTAACGTTGAGGTCAGTAGCGTTAAGAGCTTTGAAACAAACATCATAATCAGTTCACCCATGCCAGTCTACGGGACGCTCATTTCACCGATAGACCGGTACGAATCGTAAACATGAATGCATAGGTGCCCTGAAGAAGATTTCAGTTTTGCAGTTTAGATGTAAAAAACGGTATTCTTTACTTTCTCTGTTAAGTTATACACTGTTTTCAGTTCGAAACCTCAGCTCCATTATTAGCCATGAGGTTTTGAAATTTACAATATAAAAAACGGTTGACTACCAAAAATGAAACCCATTATCTTCAATTGTTCAATGTTATTTTGTAAAGTTAGGTTATTTACCTTCTATGTTATTTTTTTCACTTTTGTTCTGTTTCATCAAGTTCTTTTTTATCATGGAATCAATCTAATGATATGGGCTATATGAGATTGTATTTCCAGCCACTCATTTCGAAATAACAATTGTTTTGAAAATTAACATATTTTTCTGTACTTTACTTGATTTTAGTACTTCAATAATTTCTTCATTAATTGCAAATTTACTTTGTGGCATCATTTTCATAATATGAAAATAATCGACTTTGTTTAAACCACTTTTTAATACACATTATAAATAAACTAATTATTGTATTTATATATAAAAAAAACTTTTATCCATTAAAATCGATTGTTGTTTTAATTCACAAAAGCTTTAACTTTATAAATACAATAATTAGTTCGTAATAATTTTATTATTTTTTACAATAAAAACTAATTAATTACCTGCTCCCACCGCTTGTTGTCATATTTTTTTCTACGTTTATTTATTTGTCTTTGCTTGCTTACTTATATATCCATATATGTCTTCATGTTCAGTTAAGTTTGTTTCTTGATGGAGGAACCTTTGGTTCAAATACATGTTGATGATCTTATTAAAATTATGGTTTTATTAAACAAAGTTTATTATATCATTGAAGAAGAAGATAATTCTAAACGAAAATATGAAAAAGAACAAGACCCAGAAAAATAAAAAGCTAACGATCGCAACTGGGCCTCGAACCTAGGATCTCTCGATCTCCCGGAACAAGAACCTTAACCAATTCGGCCACTGAGACCTCTTACTTTTGAGTCATTTTTGTCAATCTCACAATTCAGAATTAATAATTTTCTTTTCGACTAATTTCCCATATTATTGGCAGCTACCTTTGATAACAAATGTTCGAAGAATTGGTGTGTAACTTAGATAATGTTTCAGACAAACATAAACGATTTTATTTACATTGGACTATTGATCTTTTCCTACAAATCTAAATGAGTAAAGCTAAAAGTCGAAATATTATGTTTTTTTTTCTGTGCCTTATTCTTTTTCACATTTTCATTTGGAATTATCAGCATTATCTTCTTCTTCAATGATATATTATAGTCGGAAAACCTTCAAAAGTCATTATGAAATTTTTATTTGTTTTTTTAATTTTTTTTTAAATTTAATATAGATATATAAGTTTACAGTGGGTTAATATAAATTACATATTGGTTCAGAAATTCTTTAAAATTGCAGTCTCACCAAAGAAGAAGCTAGTTCTTGTGCTTGATGAGCGAGTTACACTAATTATGACAGAAATAGAATAACATTATGCAATAAGTTATATAACATTATATAATGGGAACAATTGAAACTTCTGGATCATCTATATGTGAAGATGTACATTAAGATGTAATTATTCTAATAAAAATCGACAATTAATAATTTTAATTTAATTTGCTTAAATTATTAAATTAATTATTATAAACGAGTTAAATAAACCAATGAGTTAGTATCACTTCAACAAAAAGCGAGCTGGATAGGTGGTGATATATAAAGTTGTCATAATACGAACATTGAGTGTTACCCAGTAGTAATGATTGTAATTGCCTTATGACTGGAGGAGGTCAGGACGGTGTTTGGGCGGGGAAAGCTTTTAAGGCATTTCCCGCCTTTCGCAATCCCACCCTTCTATTTGTACAGGGCGGGCCTTGCCTTTCATAATACGAATGATTAATGGCCGTACCTACTCTTGTTTCACTTTTTAATGTGTTTTACACATTGCGTAAGGCGAATTATTTCGATTATAAACTCAATACAAACGCGTGTAGTATAGAATCAACGATAGTTTAGTATGAGCAGTGAAAACACGTGGTTTATTTATTTATTCATTTCTGTGTATTACAGTATTTACCTATTAACTAACATTTTTACATAATAGATCAATTTGAAAACATTTTTACATAATATATTTTGCAATTTTATTATGTTGGGTGTAAGGTAGGTTTCTGAAGGTGAAACTGTGGATAGGTATTGTTGTATGTTTCGTGAACACCTCACTAGGAGAACCTGTGCTGAGGTGTTTACGTGTTTATTTATGTTTATGTGTGACAAGTATTTATGTGTTGTAATAGAAAGTTTTATATATAATGTTTAAGTTCTGGAACGTCTTCGTTTCTGTAGATATTTTAAAGTAGTTTTTAGTAGTTATTTTTTTCCCGCCAGGAAAACGGGCAAAATAAAGTATATGAAATCATTATTTGTCTTCAACCAACTACAAAAGTCCAACTTTTACCGTTCATTTCTACCGGTATTTCGGTATCCAAAATGGCTATTATTGTGAAACTGCGATCTTCAATACTGTGCTTCAATGCTGCACTCACCTTCCACTTATTATAATTGAAATGCGCGAAAAAATGTACTAGTTAGAATTGATTGCTAAAATAAATTCCCACTGAGGCCAAGCGCCTGACACTTCCCAAGCAAAACCACCATCGAGAGTCCGAGGTCTAATAACAAAAAAGTTCTAATTTCACAAAATATAATATAAATGTGATACATTTACGAGAACTATTATACGAAAATTCAAGACAGAGTAAGCTGAAAACTTCATTTTGGGCAGCAAAAAATCTTCAATTGGGCCGCAAGTTGGGCGTGCCTGGTCTAGATTATACGTCACATGCCTCTTGGAGTTTGGACTACGCTACTAAATACCGAAAAAGCTTATTGTTGTGTACCCTTATAAAAAGAAAAAAAAATATTGCGAAATAATTTTGACAATACCCCCGATTAGATAAATTAGTACAAAATATATCAGTAGGTAACATTTCGACTATGGAATCTCTGGTTAAAATTCTTCGTATACGTGCTGTTTTACCCTATATATAAGTCCCGGGTTTAACTTCTTTCATCCATCCATTCAAAGCTTTGGTTTATGATGGCAACATTAAATGGTTGTTTGTTTCTTTGTCCAGGTTGTGGTGAGATTCTTCGAGCCCTCCGTGGAGCAGTGCCTGGTGGAGCCGTGGTTCCGCGAGCTCGGTTTCGTGGTCTGCTACGGAGCCATCATCCTGAAGCTGTACCGCCACCTCATCGAGTTCCGGACCCGCAAGGCGCACCGTTGGGTGGTCAGGGACGTGGACCTGCTCAAGTACCTGCTAGCCATGGTAAATATTACATTACTTACCTAACCTAACATTACCTATTATCCTAAGAATATAAAATATAGATACAAAATAAGGTATATTGTATCTATATTTAATTCCATGTGTTTCAGTAGGTACCTGTGTAATGGTGACCGGACAACTCAGAACCATGCAACTGCAACACCTCCTTTAAAAAGTCATTAAAAGTGATGATAAAAAAATGGTTGAATAGGTTTTGTTACGTTATGGGCTATATTTCAATTTTATTTTTTCATAACTTTTAATGATTTTTCAAAGGGGTGTTGAAATTGTACGATTCTGGGTTGTTGTCTAAATCTTTCCAAATAACGCTATTTAGTCGTCGTCACTCTGGTTGGACATTTGAAAATGACATTTTTTCAGACCTTTCAGGCCAGTTTTAAAAGTGGCACAATGTACTTTGTATCTAATTAAAATTACAGGTAATGAAAAAAATATAAAAAAACACACATATTTTATTAGGGTAATGTATTTTAAACGTCATCATTATCTCTTTTACTCACTCTCACTTTTTTGTCGTTTCACGTAAAAATATTTTTTTTAAATTCACGAAGTTTCATATTTTTTTTGAAATTGCTGTCGGAAAATTTGGTTTCATAAAGGCGTACATTTTAATCACTTTAAGGTTAACTTTCAGATTTTTCACTATTTAGTAAGGTAGAAACAATGATTTCTATGAGATCAAATGAGTTGTTCCGAAAAGCGTACATATTAGCCTGTGGGGTTAATTAAAAAACGTATATATTTCATGTAACACTTTTCAAATTTCGTATATTTTG
The DNA here is from genome assembly GCA_936435175.1 of Glyphotaelius pellucidus. Classification (NCBI taxonomy): domain Eukaryota; kingdom Metazoa; phylum Arthropoda; class Insecta; order Trichoptera; family Limnephilidae; genus Glyphotaelius; species Glyphotaelius pellucidus. The sequence goes on from OW386541.1 coordinate 2,829,026, forward strand.
ACAAAATTGAGGTTGCCGGCTGAAAAAGTCATTTTCCAAGATATAATAGACAAAAAAGGATTTTTCTAAATTCACTTACTTTTTATAAAGAGTTTTTTCTGCTTCAGATTAAATGATTATACACATTGTGCTGATAGGAGAGTCATCGCGTAGTACAGGAAATTTTAATTAAATCTGAAAACAAAAAGTCTTTTGAAATTCATATCTTCTGACCTACTTCTTTGAAACCTGAAAACATTTTATTTCATTAATTATTATTTTTTTGATATTATGAAGTAACCCCTTCATACCGTATATATATTTTGAAAATTCGGTTCCCGCTTTCCAACTGCCGGCAGTGTTGCCAACTCAGCTCCTTTAGATCTAAATTTAGCTTCAAAATGGATCCGTCAGCTCGAAAAAAGTGATTCAGCTTCTTAGCTCGTTTTTAAGATAATCTAGCTCCTCTATTTATACAAAACTCACACAATTTACTTAATAATCTTTAAACCTTGTATTGAAAACTTGATTTTCACTTCAATAATTTCTTATTAAGAAAGGAACCGGCTTAGTTCTTCTAAGCCACGCCTTTTTTTAGCTCCTTTTCGCTGACTTTATTTTAAAAATCGAGTCGGCAACACTGATTGCCGGTGTGGTACAACTGGCGTTGCGCGTTATTTTTTATTTTATTTTGGCTAATAGTTTTTTTTTTATGTAAGTTTTGAATGTATTTTTTGCAAGTTTTTTAAGTTAAAAAAAATGTTAAATTTTTGGTATGTAGTCTACCGTTTGTCATTTCATGTGAAACGAGCCCTAAATTTCTTTCAAATGAAGTAGCAATATTGTGTCAGACGTGTTTCGGAATGACGCGACCCCCCGGCAGGGCTGAACGTGCCCGCGTACTTGTCTTTTAAATATGTAAAATAAATTGTTCCAAATAAATATATCAGAGTAAGGGTAATCGAGCGAGAGGATAGGGTCTTGAGCGGCCCGGTAGTTTCTGCCCTAATTATGCGCTGGGGTGTCAACGCAGCGTATAAATATTTATTATCTTTTGTATTTTTTTTGCTTTAATCTTTACTGATATATGTAATTATAGATACTGCTACCCGGCTCAGAACAGATATTGTCTAGTGAGTCGGGTAGCGCACATACATGTAAATGTAAATAACTCTTTATATTAATAAACGCCCGGGTTACCGGCGCCTTTAAAAAAAAAAAGAGTAGGGCAAAACTACCGATCAGTCATCCACTACAAGCCGTGCCAGCAACACCTCTTCTCTTCTCGCTCGCTGACCTCGCTCCGAACTTCTCTCTACGCGCTTCTTTCATTCACTGACCACCGCCTTACCCCTGGACCTCCACTACTCTTACTCTACCGACCAGAACGGCTACGTCAAAGGACAGATCAGCACAGCACAACGAAGATACACGTGGTAACGCCCGACATCTTGCCACCTCCGTGGATCGGAACCACCGCCCTGATTCAACAGTCTTATGTGCCTCACCCTGTGTGGTACAAATATCTTCAATTCTAATCTAAAAAAAAATAAAACGAAAAATCAAATAACTCTAACAGATTATTTTTATCAAGCATCGTATATGTTCTCCCACTGCCAGTTTTAATTCAGGTCTGAAAGGGTTGGAGAGAAAAACCAAAAAAATAGTCGATATATGTGTGCCTGAATTGCTTGAATTAGTATGATAGAACTGATCTAGAATCCAGCTATTCACATTCAAACCTCGAGATTCAATCGGAAGATAACTCCTAGGGCGTATTATCTCCCTATTGGTACAGATATCTCCCTAGCGGCCTGGAGGCTGTGAATTCTCAATCGCTTCCCCATCTAGACTCTCCTCTGCATATTTCATCTCACGGCACATCTGCAGCGCTGAATAGAAAATGAATCCGGAGTAAAATATGAGTCGGCACATTTCAGTAAGGTATGCACGGGAAATGTGGATTAATGACCTGTCGAATCATCACCCTTAACCCAAACATATTTTAATGGAGGGATGTTATATTTAGTGATTGAAAAAATAATATCAATGGTAGAAGCTTTTAGTTTTTCATATGAAACCGTACAATGCAATGCTTCCAACAATCTGGAGCAAGTGAGACTATGGCATCCCCAATTGGGGTATATTGTTAGGCTTAAGGTAGTAGGGAGGCGAAGGAGATGAGAAAGAGGAAGGTGGAGAAGTATCAGGCCATTCAGATCTAGTCATCAAATACGGCCAAAGTCATTTTAGGCAATCGTTCAATTCTGAATGATCTTACTACACCAGGGCGATACTGAAAGTATTCTCCTCTCTGGAACCTGCCGCAAATATACTGTATATTATTTTAAATTAAATAATTGTGAAATAACACAAATTAATCAAATAAAATTTATATTCGCACTCCGGGTTCAAACCCCTTGACCACGGAGGCCACCGAACCATGCCCACTTTTCTACATAAATGAATTAACCATAAATTCTTACGCAATATGTAATTAAAGAGGTACATTAAATAATTGGGAACATTAAATAATTATATAGGTACATTAATAATTATAATTAAATAGGTACATTAATAATTAGGTACATAAAAAATTATAGGTACATTAAATAATTATATAGGTACATTAAATAATTATGAAATAACACAAATTAATCAAATAAAATTTATATTCGCACTCTGGGTTCAAACCTTACCCCTCGACCACGGAGGCCGTCAAACCCTGTCCTACTTTTCTATATAATTACCATAAATTCTTGCACAATATATAATTATACAGGTACCTAAATAAATTATCTTTCCTTCCCGGTTTCGTTCGATTTTCAATTCGACAATATCTAACGAATAATATTGTAATTTTTTTTGGCAACAAAATGGTTTTTCATAGCTCCATGTGAGGCTATGAGCTGCATAGATGCTAATCTAGAAAATTCTATCGGAAAAATTGTTAAAATTTCAGGACGCCAAAGCTTACCGTTTGAGAATTTTTACTGCTTTAACACACGATACACCATTTAATTACAATGACGTCGGTAAATAATAATGTTCTCGTTATATGAATTTTGATTTATTTTATCGTTTTAATAATATTTTGCATATGAATAAAAAAACACAAATTATGACAGAATCAATATATCTTTCTGGAATGGTTAGTTTACGTTTCTTTGGAGATACTTTATTTATTTACAATTTACTTAATCTTGTAGATGCGTCTCATGAAAACGCCAAAACGACTTCTTAATATAAACATAATGTTATACAAATATTATCAAATGTTATGGCATATGGCACGAGAACTTGGCATCGCTTTCACTCGCATTTCGGAGATTTACGCAAACACAGTTATAATAATAATAAATACAAATTCCTTCTTCATTATTTAATAGTCTTCAACAGTTTTTTATGGAAAGAATAACTATTGATATTTCTGATACGAAATAATCTTTCTAGTAATAGATTTTTATGATAACCGATTTCACCTGACTTTTTTCCGAAGAGGAGAGTGAGCACTTTTCCATTGGCTTGACTGTCGTTTGGTTTCAAGATCGTACCCATAATACAATGATTCATCACTCATCACCAATCATCGTTCCCATAACACCATGACTCATCACTCATCACCTTGGAAAAAAATTGGGTGAGAAAAAAATTGGGTGAAAAAAGCTGATTTTTCAATTTGTCTCAGGCTGGAAGGCGAAGCCTTTCTTCGATCCTCAGAGAGGAGATTTCGCATTTTCACCGAAAGAAGAAATCTTAGTTTACTTAAAATTAAACTTTGGACGAACGCGTAGACTCACAGCGACGCGGCTTCGCACACTGACCGAGAAAGAGTTTCCGTACAACGGCCGACCATACAAAACGCGTTCCCCTTCCACTTCTCCTCTCTACCGACCGATTCTCATTACTTTTGGGTCCCCCACGTATACCAGGTATGAGTGACAGCTCTTCACGGGGGAAAATGGGTATTGTGGGGACCAGATATTCTAGAAACCTACTAAAAGAAAAAAAAATAGTCGATACTTTTTATCTTCACCAAAATTAATGAATTCTACACGAAAGCAATGAACGTTTGCAGGAATTAATAATTTGAAAAAGTATTTCAATTTCAAGCTCGAACTTACTGGCGACTATCAACTAGCGACGCGAATTAACAGAGTACTACGAACTATTTCTTAGAGGGCAGAATCTAACGCGCATATGGGCATATTCACAGGTGTCCCTTCAGGTATTTTTGCACCTTAATTGAATTGGTAGGTAGGTGTATCGAAAGTGTATCGTGTATATCTAACTGCAAGTACAAATTTATGAAATATCAAAAAAAATATAACGTGATAACAGGTTCGCAATGATGTGCACGTATGTATAAGTCGAACAATTGAAATATAAATACACAAAGTGTTTCAATTTTCGAAAGCTCCGGAGCGTTTATGAATACTTTATATTTTTTAAAAGCTCCCAGGGATGTGTAGGCTAAAAGGCCTGCATATGGCAGGCGCCATATTTTCAAGCGAGATCATTACTGAGGCGTACAATATCTCATGTCATAAAAACAGCCTTTGTATTTGTTAACTGAATTTTGAATTAGTGGCAGAATTTATTCAAAAGTCACATTGTCATCCACGCCGGACAACCTTTTCTATTGAAGCATTTGGAATATCAAAACGTAGGTAATTTGTGAAAACCATTTTCAAATCAAAAACGTAATAAATACAAGTTGACACAACTGACATTCCAGAGGAAGGTACAAGGAAAAGCTAGTCGGTACCTTTTTTTATATGAATACCGCACAAGAGTCCCGACTGTTCCCGTCTGGAGCCAGTAAGATTATGGCATCCCCAATTGGGGTATGTTGTGAGGCTGAAGGTAGTGGGGATGGGAAGGACATGGGGAAGAGGAAGGTGGGAAGTACCTGGCTATTCAGATCTGGTCACCAAACACGGCTAAAGCCATTTCAAGCAACGTTTCAATTCTGAATGGTGGTCTTACACCAAGGCGATATTGAGAGTATCTTCCACAAATTGTGAAATAACACAAATTAATCAAATAAATTTATTTGCGACACCAGAATTCGATCCCGCGACCTTCGGAATGCGAGTCAAGAGCCTTACCGCTGGACTACTCCGGCCGTACCTACATAGGGAAAGGCGTTTCACATCATGGTTTCAAAACTTTTACTTAATTTTTTACATTAGCTCCACGCAAGAGATCCCGTGGAAAGTAATTTTCTATGTCATCTTTTGGGATGCTGTGTGGAGGGTTATTTTTCAGGAAAGGAAGTTCAGCTATGGAAAAAGTTACGAGTGGTGGATAGGAATCTGGTGGGTCGGTGTGTCAAGAAGCGGCGGACGTATGAATCCATCCCACCCACTGCGGTTCAAGGCGATGGACCGAGAGTCAGGCTGGAAAGGTCTCCAGTCAACATTGCGAACCCATGGGGTAACCCATCGCAGCGGTGTTGGTCATCCAATGAGTAGTTTCTGGGACTGCGATACCCATTCCCGTCTCCCAAATTGTAAGTGGACAATTGAATTTGAATAACCCAGTTTTGCTGCTCCTCCGGACTGCAGTCTGCTTAGGGTGAATTTTGTCCTGATGCCAGCCAACCTCCGATACCAGAGGTATTACTCTAGCAAAAGACCACCATTGTCCACCATGTCTTGTGTGGAATTTACTTGAATTTTATTTCCGTCAGTCATATCTAAAGGTAGACTGAATTATTGCAGATGAGACTAGTAAAATTGAGTTGAATATTCTTAAGTTTTTTTTTTAAGGCGGAGACGGTTAACAGGTAGTTCCTGTGAGCAATCAGGCCATAGGCCAATTGTCCTATCTCCCATTTTACCTCAATCCTTTAATAACAACCCAGTTCCTTTAATAAAGTTCACCAGGGTTGTCACTGGATATGTGGCTATGTCCTCTGGTTCTACTGCATGTCTCCCCAGGTATCTGAGCCTAGTTCCCATCAGGGCTGGACATTGGCACCATAAGTGAATTGGAGTCTCTTCACTCTCTTCAATTTCCTGCATCTATTGGTGATTTCCACTCCCAATATCTGCATGTGTCTCTTGAGATGGCAGTGTCCCGTTAGTTGTCCTACCAGTTCCCTCAGCGAGTTTCTGTCCATATTGAATAGTTTCCTGGTTCATCTAGGGTCTGGTCCTTTTATGAGTACTTTGGATTGTCTTGTTATTTAGTTTACAATGTCACACAATGCTTACAATGTCGTAAGTAGTAAAATATCTCATGAATAATTAGTTTTTAATGCATTATTTACGGAATCGAACGCTTGTGCGTGTTTGATAGCTTTCATTAGCGAATTGACTGAAGTACTGTGGATAGTTCTTGACGTTCGACACCAGCATAATATTTATTATAAAACAAATATCAACGTTGCCGCACGCGAACAACATTTACACGCACGAACAAAAATTCTCCATCGAAAATGAACAAAATTGAAAATGCCACTACAAATATGTACTGAAACGGGTTCAAAATATCATTCGGTCAATAGTACATATTGTTTTTACGGTGAAATAATCTATAATGTATACAATTCTTTTGTATAGTAAGAAGTTCATAAAAATATATATAAAAAGTCTGACGCAGGTCTAAAGTTTGTTATAAAAGACGCAAACTAAACGTTGTTGAATATATTTGAGACAAATGGGAAGGGAAGCAGTGAAAGCAGTGAAAAAATGAATGCTTCTTTGTTTGTTCCTTATGCGGTCCCTAAACCATTCATCCGATTGTGATGAATCTTTGGTGAGTTGTTGTGTGCACGCCCGCGAAGGTTTCTATGTATAGTGGTGAGCTCTGGCGTTATGAAATTATTTCCTATACTATTCGTATATACTGGTGAACTCTTGCATTATGAAATTTGTATAAAAAATGGTATTAGGTGGCACGCGAGCTGTTTGAAAACTGAATGTATGGAAAGCGAGGGGGGGGGGAATTCGGAGGGGTTTTCGCGGGACGGAGAATGCGGGAGGGGGGAAAGGAGTGAAGGAGGAACGCGTGAGAGGAAGGGGACGAATGGGAAAGGACACGCAGGGAGAAACAATTTTTTTATCAAGTGGCATTGCAACGCATGCCGGGAACTCGCTAGTTATATACATTCTCATTTTATTATAAGAATAAATCTTTAATATCTTACATTATCATTATATTATATTGCGAGTGATTTACAGAGGAGCTAAAACCGAAAGCGATTTAGAATAACGAAGTCAGTAAAAGCAATTATATGAATAAAATTTTCCATTCCAACTTGTGAAAAACAAGAAAAAGCTATAAATATTTTTAATGACGTTGGATTCTGTTTTTTTTACAAACACAGATAAAATAACGCAGTCAAAAGTATTATTGGAGCAAGTTTTACAACAGATGCTTGTTTTTGTACCTATTTCATGCAAAAGTTATTATGTAGCTATATACGTGTATAAAAAATGATAATGTGTTTTATAAGGAAGTACAAGGAATACATAAATAATAAGGACATGTTATTTTATGTTAAACTATATTAGCATTTAAAGCGAAAAATGTGATGGGTAAACAAAGCGGGAAAACATAAAAACTACTTTCCGTGATATTTACAAGGTTTTCTTCATTTTTAAAGAATAAAGAGTGAAACTTACTTAAGATGAAATAGTCCAAAATCGTACAAAATCATGAATTTTTGTTTTGAAAATTTGATCGCTTAGAAGTATTGTAGATGCTTCAATTAAATACTGCGTGTAGAACATATCCTGCCTTCGAAATCATTGGTCATTTTTTTCTTAGTCTTTTAATAAGTGCAAACTCTCCTACTTTAAACCCCTTTTCGGATACGGTTTAAATGTATAAAGTGGCAATATCAGTTTTTTTTTTACAATAATCGCAAAAAAAATTGATGTTTATGCCTGAAATTCACAAAATAAAATAAAATATTCGCGTTGTAATTTTTGTCAACAATCAAGACGGCCGGTACTCGACGATTTTGGATTTCTAAAGTGAACCTTATACCATCGACGGAAGAACTATCATTTGTCACACCCATTTTGTTTCAGCCCCGCCTGCGAAATCCCGCCCAGAATAGGCGTGGATTCCGATTTAGATTTTTTCCTGGACTATTGGATCACCTCAGCACGAAGTACCTACTATAATTTGCGATTTTTGTTTACTTATTTATTTAAATGAAATCAACATAAAATATTATGTTTTGTACCTGGTACGTAAGTAGTATTTACTAGTACCTCTACATATTTTATGGATTTCATCACAACATTTTCAGAAAATTTTAGTTGTAAAGTAATGCGCACATTTCGCATTTATTAATGATAATTAAATATGTCAGTATGTGAAAGTATTTATTGTGAGAAGTTTTAATTCGTGGTTAAGACTCCCTGGAGAGCAATGATTTGCTATGGAAAATGAATGGAAGACTAAACCTCTAAGTTCTTTTGAGCTACTCCAAGGCACTTGAAATAGATGCTTACATTTTGTCTTGAAGGGCACCCTCCGGTCGTGCCATGAAACTTGCTTGTTAGAAGTGTGTAGAAATAAAGAGGCACTTTGCGGGGCGGGTATGGGTACCGCCGTCCCGGGAACCATTAATATCTCTGTTATAGGTCACCCCAAGTGGTTCGCTACTTTTGGTCACGTAGCAGGGTGCCCGAAATCATGGGGTGACGTTTGTCCAGGTCTTGGCCGGATCGGGGGTCTTTTCACCTCTCCAGCCAGACTCTCTGGACCCATCGCCTTGCACCGCAGTAGGAAAGATGGATTCATCCGTCCGTAACTCCTGGACAAACTTACCCAAGATTTCTACCCACCCCTCATCTCCCTTTCTCCCCAGAATATCCATTTATTTCCTTTCCTTAAAAAGATACTCACCACAGCGTCTCCAATGTTGACATGGGCCCTTGGGAGCCTAGGTTATCTTTTTTCTTAGATCCTCCTATGTGGGTCTGATGTTAAACAAACTATTCATGAATAATAAAATTATTATATTACTTTATTTTATTTCCGATTTAACGAATACTTTTAGACATATTGACCCCCAGATTCTTACTCACCACTCATAACTTTTTCTTTCCAAGAACTTCATCCCCTTCTTGTTTTCAAAAGACCCTCCACACAGCATCCTCGAAGACAACACAGGCCCTGAGGGGATTTTTTTTTCGTCAGGACCTCCCGTGTGGAGCCAATGTAAAAAAAAATCTAACCAAATTATTTCATCTTCCAAGGTGGTGGCGGTCCTCTGCTACCTGTCAGCCTTCACGGCCACCAGCCTGAACTTCATCCGGGAGCAGTACAGCATCATGAGGATAGGCCAGACGCCCTCTGGCCAGCTGTTCCTGGCCTGCAAGCCGCTGTGGTGGGACTACGTCACGGAGGGCGGTGAAATGCTCATCCTGCTGTTCGGAGTGCACCTCAGCTACGCTAGCAGGAATGCTTCCACTCAGTTTCAGGTGAGTTTATGGCCACAAACCATTAACCTACAAGAAAACCAACCATCCGGGAGCAGTAGACAGGCATATCCTAGTGAGACAGGCATCGACAAAAACCTAATGTAAACATACTGTTTATAGATAAATAAATAAAAAAAAAATAAAAAAATTACAACATTATTGGTAGCCCTTTCCCGGAATAATGTTGTATCTAACAAAACTATCAATGTTGAATTATTGATGGAACAATGTTGTATCTAACAAAACTATCAATGTTGAATTATTGATGGAATAATGTTGGCCATATTAATGCGCTTTTTTTAAGGTAGGAATTATGGTTATGAATTTTTTTTTTGGCCTGTGGCAGGCTTTTAAAGTTTGGTTTGTGGAAGAATGTTGTATAACGCCATTTATCAAAATCACGGCGCATGGTTTAATTTATGGGAATAAATGAAGTAAACGAAAGTCTTATGGCTTCAACTAGAAATACTTCGATGCCAAGAAGCTGAAGAATGCAGGAAAGTAGAATTTGTCCAAAAAAATTATTCTTAACCCTCTTTTTTAGCCGTTGAAACAGTTTTGTTGAATAATGTTGTATGTTGATCTCAAGACAAAATGAATTCATTTATTCAAATCGTTTTTTGCTTTTTAAGCTCAAAAACATCAATGATGTGTACATTTATGCTTGAAATGTTGCTTTCTATAAGGTACAAAGAGTAAAAAAAACGTTGTGTGGAATAACGTTGTATATGAAAGTGTTCATATACAATATTATTCTACAAATTCAGCGTAAATTCTAGTAATAAACTCTAATTTAATTGCCTTTCTAGGCGACTTTTCAATTAAAACTCTTTAGAATTGTATGTTTTATGTATTTTAATATGAAATATACCTTCTTTCGTTTTTTTAATTTTTCTCAGAACTAGAATATAGTTGGATACAACATTCTTCCGGGCAAGGGCTCATTTATTTCTAGATAATAAAAGTACATTTTTACACCTAAGCTTTAACTTTCTTTAACTCACAATAAAGGAATAATCTGTCATATTCAATTCGGAAAGCGGTTATGGATACCGTCACCCCGGAAATCATTTTTTGGATAACCATCACCCCTGCCATAGGTCACCCCAAGTGATTCGCTACGTTTGCTGACTTAGAAGAGGTGCCTGGGTTCATGGAGTGAGGTTTGCCTAGGTATTGGCGGTCAATGCGTCTGCCCGCCTACTGCATGGCGGGCCGGATCGTGAGAGATTGGTTTAGGGAGACCTGTCCTAGACCTCTCCAGCCGGAATCTCTCGCCTCGCACCGCATTGAGAGGGATGGATTAACGTATCACTCCTAGACATATTGACCCCCAGATTCCTACCCACCACTCATACTTTTTTCTTCCCAGAACTTACTCTCCTTCCTTACCCTAAAAAGACCGTTCACACAGCATCCTCAAAGGTGACATAGGCCTGAGGGGAATTTTTTTTATTCTTTTTCTTTGTCTTGTTCTCTTTCCTATTTTCGTTTAGATTATAAGTTATCTTCTTCTTCAATTATATACTTTATCGCTTGCCGGAATTCTCCAAATAAACACTTCCAATTTTAAAATTATCACTTAAATTCGAAACAAATCCCAGTTCTAGAGTTCATAACCAGAACACATAACCAAAATTAGAGTTTTGATTACGTTATTTGTACAGGAGCGTCGATTTCTGTGCGCCGCCATCTGCGTAGAGGCCTTCTTCTCGGGCGTGTTCTACGTGCTCCGTTTCCTGTACCTCAGCAGCCTGGAGCCGGACCTGGTGTACCTGGCCTACTTCATGCGCTCGCAGCTCACATCCACCGTGGTGCTGGTGCTTATCTTCACGCCCAAACTGTGGTACCAGCACAAGCAGGTTAGTACTTACACCGCTACACCATCGTTTCTCAACCTTAGGGTCCCGACTGGTATTTATTCAATTCACTGAAGATGAATTTAAAGTTATAATTTCTGTAACTTCGGGTTCTCTCACGATTTTTTTCAATAATTTCAGAGTCAACCAAACACTTTGTACTTTTATTAGTGACAGATTGCAATTGGCACAGAAAGCTTTATTAGCAGGTGGTAGAAGTGATTCTGGGCCCTGACCTTGGGTTTGGTATGTATCTATGTCGCTGTCCTTTAGACACGGGGGCTTCATCGAAGCCAGAGCAAAGTTAGTCTCCCAGAAACTGGGCAGACTCAAATGCAGACCTTGTACAAATTGTAAGTGAGCTCCACTGTTAAATTTGGCACCTCTGATCTGGAGCCCCAAAATATCTGAAAAACCGATTGAACAACTGATTATCCTACCTTAACAAGCGGATTGCAATCTTTAGAGCACAGGCGTCAGGTCAATGTTGGGTCTTGTTGTACGGGTATTACAATTGAAGATGTTCCGAGAAACTAGCGTCAACGATCCCTTGGCATATTCGCCGACTTTTCCCCGGTGCATAGTCGGGAAACACGACAAACGCGCGCCCAACATATGTACACGGTTAACATTTGTCGCATTAAAACGGGTCGCTTCTACGACTCGTTATTGAATGCCGGCTGTGCTGTGCCTGCTCGTTATTAATACAGCCCGGCTGTGGAATGGCTTGTCGGCCGCCGTATTTCCTCCCTCCTAATACATGGGTCTCCTCGAGACTCGTGTTCACTCCTTCCTGTCCTCATAAAGGCCCTCCAGATAACATCAAAGATGCAAATTATTTTCCTCAGGGCCTTCTGGGCAAATCCCTGCATTATCGACAGCTTTGTTTCGAGTGCCATTTATTAGTAACCTCTTAAATTACTAACCACAAAACCCGAATACAAATAAAATAGAATAAATCGATAACTGACTGAAAAAAAATTATCAATCATCTGAATGTGTTGTGTGTAAATAAATAAATAATTAAGGAATAAGAATGTAAATAAATAAATAATAAGGAATAAGTAATTTTGAGGATTTCTATTTTTTTTACAAATTTGACTAGCTAGTAATGTTATTTTTTTATGAAGTCGAAATTTGCGTTCTGAATTTCTCAAAATTAACTTTATTGGGGAGGGCGGAGGTAGGCACGCGAGCTGTTTGAAAACTGAATGTACAGGGACTGAATATATGGACGGGGGAGCGGGAGAGTGAGAGGGAAGGCGGGAAAGGTGGAAGGGGAACCCGGGAGGGGAAGCGGACGCGGGAGAGGAACGAAGATGCACGGGAAAGGACATGCAGGGAGAAAAAAAATATTTCTTTGAATAAAGCACTTCAACGCATGCCGAGAATCGGCTAGTTTATAAATATGACTAAGATTATTTGGCAGAATTATTAATGCTTAACCAGACGACAAGATATTCTAGTATTTACGTAACCCAAATTAATCTGGAACAATCGCCAACGACGATATTATCGATTCTATTTTCTACGTCTTTAACGGGTGACTCCATATCCCGAGATTAACATAACCCAAGCTCACCCAAGCTTCATTGCTTGCACAAGCGGGCTGAGGAGAGGCGACTGTGGATTGTTCTCATATCCTGGCAGTAATCGGGTATCACTGATAGACTCCCTTGAAATACCGGTGAGAATCGATATCCACTGGATAAAGTGGGTTCTTGATTTAGATGGTATTACGGTGGTATAAACATATTCAGGTGGTATAACCGACGTATAACGTAGACGTGAGGGTAGGCGGAAGGCTCTATTGTACTTATTATATCTTCGGGGTGCAAGGAGAAGTTACATCATCTCTATTTCCATTGAAATTAAAAACCGTATATAGACACAGAATCTCTCTTACATTATGCGAAAAATAAATTATGACATGCATGGTAATCACTTATCATGATTAATTTTCACTTGTTTTATTAATGAATTGAAACTTTATTCCAAAGCAGAATTCTTTTGTCTCAGCGAAATCAGCGAAAATTTCTAGCGTCATGGAATTTGTACAGCTTTTCTGTATTGGTATTTTTCTATTTATATGGTACTAGCTTTTACCCACGGCTTCGCTCGCATTGTATTTGGGGGAAATTACTGTAGCAATTAGCAATACATTTTACATTTTCCTTTTTCAACCAAAAAAATCAATAGATATTTGACAGTTAGGGGCAGGATGAGGGTGAGGTGACGACATGCAAAAGATTTAAAAAAAGACATCTAAAAGTCAATGGAGGTCAAAATTTCATTTAAGTACATTTTTTACTCCGAATATTGTCAGAAATCATTGATTAAAATAAGTCAAGTACGTTCCTTAAAATCGGGTATTTAAAAATTTAGACAACTAGATGGTTAGAAATAAAAAGTTTCTCCCTTCATGTCCTTTCCCGTGCGTCCCCCTCCCGCGTCCCCTTCCCCTTCCGCGTTCCTCCCTAGTACATTCAGTTTTCTAACAGATCGCTTTCCACCTATTACATTTTTTTTTTAATTCAAATTTTTATTTTTCGTATATTATAAATATTCATTTTTGTGTATTATATTATAAGAACAATGAATGAAATTATTGTGTAAGTAAGTACTTCAAATTATTTCATTCATTTCAAGTGTTTTGAAAATTGAATTCTGATTTGAAAATCATTGAATTTTTTATGAGAAAACTATCTTTTTATAACTTTTGAAGGTTACAAACCAATTCTTAGAATGATTGTTTCCAATAAAAAGAGTAGTTGCCTATAATATGGAAAAAGAACTAGTTGAAGATAATATTAATGATTCTAAATATTTTAAATATGAGATTGACAAATATGACGGTTTGACAGAAGGTGGCAATAGCGAAATTGAAAAACGCACACGTCCCGGTTAGACGAGAGGTCTGGGTTCGAGTCCCAGTTGCGACCATTGTTTTTTTTTCTGTTTTCTGTGTCTTGTTTTCTTTCATATTTTCATTTAGATTATAAGTGTTATCTTCTTCTTCAATGAAAATCATTGTTTTGGAAAATGTCTTTCTCAAATTTTGAACAGTTTGGCAAGAATTTTTTGTGATGATTGGAAAACTTTTCAGATGTATTGTCATGTGGTTGAAATAATCTAAAAACTTTCGCGGGGGTTTTAAGAAGGTATTTTGAAAGTTTCAAATATTTCCTAAGCTTAAAACAGCAATACACAATACACTAATCCCCAAATACGTTTTGATTTATATACCTACTCACATATATATATTTATGTATTTATTTATTGACGGCCTATTGGGCTTTTACATATCAAATTCATTTTTTTTAAAACAACGGTATGACATAAATTAAAAAGATTACAAAATATATATAAATAATAATGGGAGGAACTTATGATGTTATTTTAAATCCTCTGAAAATAGTTCAAAGATTGATAATTAAGGTTATCTTGAAAAAACCATCTACATTCTCTACTGAAAGAATCTTTTCAATATTCAAAGTATCTACAACAGACAATATATATAAAAAATATGCAATTCTACAGACTTTTAAAGAAATACAGCTAAAAAAATTACAATTCAATATATCAGCAAGATTTCAAAACAATATCAAAATCCCTAAATTTAATAACAAGCACATCCAAAATACCTATCTGTATCTAGGTATAAATTATTTCAATAACCTCCCATTAGAACTAAAAATTATCGAAAATATACACAAATTCCAAATTAAATTGAAAAATCACCTGAAACAAATGTAAGAGTCCATTTCTACCATTAATATTTATTTCATTTAAATCTTGAAATTTATTTATTGTTGTATCTCGAGTTTTCTTACATATCTTTTGTTATTAGATGCAATATTATTATTTTCTACTAAATTTTACATATACTTGAGCTTGAATTCCCTCACCAAACACAAGAGCCTTGTCTCTTTATGATGAGGAAATGCTATTGTTATGTTCATTTTACAACTCTGTTTAACATGTAAAAAATGTATACTTATTGTAAAAACATACAAATATTAAATAAATAAAAAATATATATATATAAATGAAGCATAAACTCAATACCATAAAAAAGAATATAACTAATGCTAAATCCACATGGATAACTTTAGAGAACTCTTAGGTACAATGCATATACCTACAAGCAGCAAAAACATTTAAAAAAATCAAATTTTTACTTACTTACTCGTTGTTTGCATTTAGAATAAAAAAAAAGAAAATCGAAATAAAATATAATGATTTCTCAATCATTATTTACATCTAAAAAGTAGTGGACTAATTTGGCTGTAAATGTGTCAAAGTTTAAATTAAATATGTCAGCGACATCACCTAGTTCATTGCCCAACCTATGTTTTCTATAAGATAACATTATATAAGACAACATTAATAAACGCAACGAAATGGAAGGTTGTTTGACTCATGACTGAAGATTATTATGATTAGGAGTGTAGAGTGACGCAGAGGAGCGATTAATTTACACCAGACTCCATTATTTATTGTTGTTGTCGTAATAATTGGCGGGTGTAATTACCACCCACCGCCACCTTGAGATTAATTAATTGCACCGCGGTGCAAATTATTTCTCACATAACCTATTTGATATGCAGCTGGCTGTGTGGCGCGGAGTAATGCAGGGAATCTATAGTGGGAGCTATTAATTAGTTTTTTGCTAAAATCTTCAATTTGGAAATTCGTTTTCCTTTAAAAAATATATCTAGGTACCCGTATCCGTCTCGTCCTCAATAGTCTAAGGTGGTCTACATTAGGCATCAATTTATTTACGGTTTCACGATTACCGTATCGTTTCGCTAAATCGTGTCAAGCTTCGTATCGACTTGTAGAAGTCACTCCCGATTTCCTGCACACTGGAGACACAGTAAAATGATGCACATTTATGTGGATAGTGTAAATATTAACTTCTAGGTTGCTAGCGATACGATGTACCTTTTTGTTATGTTTATAGTTGTATTTGATAATAATTATATTTAAAAATAAAAATTAACTTGTATTGTTATATTTAAAAAATTTTTTTTTTTAAATATTTGTTAATATACTATTTTGGCAAATATTAGATTGTGTAATTTCATATTTATTTAAATGATAGAGCTTTTACATATATGCAGTAAATCTTTTTTAAAATTAAAATTAAAATAATGAGTTGACAAAATTCAGGTTTATCTTCTAATATATAAAATTCTCGTGTCACGGTGTTTGTTATCATTTATCATACTCCTCCGAAACGGCTGGACCGATGTTGATGAAATTTTGTGTGCTTCGGGTAGGTCTGAGAATCGGCCAACTTCTATTTTTCATAACCCTTAAAGATAAGGGTGGTCCACCCAGAATTTAAATTTTTTATTTTTTGGACAAAATTTTCAATTTTTGTTTTTTTTATGGTGAGGCATTAAAAAATACATAAAAATGGCAAAACAACGTTTGCCGGGTCAGCTAGTATAGTATAAAATGAAGTCGCTCCCGCTGTCCGTATGCTTAGATCTTTTAAACTACGGAACGGATTTTCATGCGGTTTTCACCAATAGATTTAAAAGGAAGGTTTATATGTATAATAAATACATGCATATTATATTAGACAAAAGCTGAGAATTTCAAAGATTCAATTCAGGCAGCGGGCAGCGGGCTGGCAAGCGGGCGGTGTGGATTTGATATGTAAATTAACAGATGGCGTTGGTTATAAAGGTTGGGTAATGGCGTTGTGATTCGTTAGTCACATTAACGTGTGGCCGGGTCTGCTAGTAAAATATAATAAAATTTAAAAAATATAGGTTACATAAAACAAAAGAGTTAACACAAAGTAGGTAATATAAAATGTAAGTTAAGTAAAAATAGATTATCTGCCAATATCCACCAAATCAACAATAATATTAATAAAAATGTCTAAAATTGGTGTTCAACTTAGTTTATAAAATACGTAAAAATATTTGGCACATACGGCGTTTCAATTTTGCCAAGTTAAAATTTTGGTCGAATAAATTCAAATTGTAAGTATTTTTTATCAAGACTATGTAAACGTTGTATTAGGGATTGCAAACTATGCCCTTCGTATGTATATATAGTATCTATGTATGTATGAATCAGATTTCACATTGCAATAACTAACTTGTATGATTGACTTTCGCAAAATCACTGGATATAATAATTGTAGGATTTGTGAAGTATTTATAAAATATTTGCGTCAGGGTCAATACAATATATTTGCGCCTTTACAATATTATACGTTAATTTTCTTTAAAATATAATTGCATTTTTTTTATTAAAGAGATGATCAGAAATTTACCTTTCGAACACCGTTAGTTAATTGAAAAATAATTAATATGTTAAAAAAAAACAAAAGAAACACATGGTTCAAAAATAGAATTATAAATTATTTAATTATAATTAAAATAATTTTCTGACCTTAAGTACGAAATTAGCATTTTTTTATGGAACGAGTGATAAATAGGGGAGTTATTTTGTTTATTTAGATTTTCCAATTATCTCACAAGAATTTTTTTCATAAAAAACAAAATTTCCAAAAGAGGAAAATTTCCAAATTCACATAAAATCCAAATGATGTCTCAAATTTCCCTGCCTATTTTCCAACAAATTTTCCAATTTTTACAAATTAATTTTATTCTGAAAAATTAAATTTATCAGGATTTATAGTTTTCCCAACATGAAAAATTTTCAGAACTTTCAATGACAAAATCAAAAACATAAATGCCTAAATTTATGTACATAAAATTCATAACCTGAGCTGAAATTTCCTGCATTCCAATTTTACAGGAAGAATTGTTTTCTAAAAAATAAATATTTCCCAACACGGAAAATTCCCAAACTTCACGTAAAAAACTTTACTTCACGTAAAAAAAAAGAAAAATGTTTTTAAAACATCTTCCCGACCAATTTTACGATTTTCCCAAAAGAAATCTTTTGCGATCAGTTTTAAATTGAGCACAATTAGGTACCTAAAGTCTATAGACGACAAATAGAACAATTCAAAGTGCTGATCACGGGTTATTTTTTTATCGCTAGCGTGTTTATCTAGTTATCCCGTTCTCCTCTGACCTTGTTCGCGTAACAGAGATGGTTTTGCTGGGCTCATAAGTGCAAATTATTTTTATAATTTGCACTTTGAATGTCCCTCACTATCGGTTTCGCTTATGGTATGATATTATAAGACAGATAAAAAAAACATGTTCAAAAAAAATAAAGCTCCTTCTGTCATTTTCTTAAATCCAGTGGTTATTATAAGGGTCTATACTGCAGACCTAGACGTGGACCTCCAGATAGGAAAACTTTGTGATAATTTCATAATGTCAGAGCCACATATTAAAATTTGGGAGACGGGTACGGGCACCGCCGCCCCGGAAACCATTTATTGTATAACCTACACCTCTTCCACAGGTCACCCCAAGTGGTTCACTACGTTTGGTGACTTAGCAGGGGTATCCGGTTTCATGGGGTGAGCTTTGTCCGGGTCTTCGTGGGACGGATCGAGAGAGACTAATTGAGGGAAACCTCTTTAGTCTCTCCAAACCTCTTTTGATCTCTCCAGCAGGACTCTCTCTCGGAACATCGCCTTGCATCGCAGTGGGAGGGATAGATTCATACGTACGTCATTCTTGGAGACACTGATTCCCAGATTCCTACGCATCCCTCATAAATTACTCTTTCCCAGAACTTCCTCTCATTCCTTTCGTAACCCCAAAAGACCCTCCACACAGCATCCTCAAAGACGACATAGGCCCTGAGGGGAATTATTTTCCTACTAGCAAAAAGAATCCGATTTCTACAAATTTAATCACGAATCAAATAAATTAAATGAAATCAAGCCCTCCCTGTCATTGAAAACCGCAAACAAAGGTGTCTGATACGCTCATCTTGAATTCTCTCTCGAAAGCTCTAGGAATTTCCTAATGAAAATCTGCCGGATCAAGGGGGCTAGAGAAGGAAACCTCCCGAGTGAATGAACCCAGTATTCCCATAACAAGAGTTTTCTGACCAGTCAATTAAAAAGACGAAGGATTAGACTACCTGGTCCCTTTTGATGGGTGGCGTTGATTTGTCTGTCGTTTACCTGTGAAACTCTGGGGGCTGGTATCACTGAAGTGGCTGTGAGTTGGCACCGAACTTTTATTCACCGCCGCATTCTCTCGCGAGTTGTACTAATGACTACCTCTCGACATTTTCATTACATGTTTTTTTCCAGTTAATGAGAGTAATGTCATTAAAATTATAGCCACCATGATAAAATCCTAGATTTAGTTGACAGATGTTGCGACGGGTAAATTTTTATGAATTTAACACGTATATTTAATAATTTTGCTATGGAAAACTGAATTTGTTTTTTTTTTTTTTTTTAAATTCGCAAATTCGCTTTGTGGCGTCATTATTAATTTGATGAAAACAATAACTTTGTGTACACCACTATTTAATTAACAATATCAACATGTTTCGAAAACTATGTTTTCTTCGTCAGGATAATAAGTTAATAAAAAATAACAAAAGACAAAGAAGTATAGACAAATTAGAACATAGACAAAATATTAGAAAGGAGAGGTGATTAATAATAATAATAATTAATAATTATTATTATAATAATCACCTCTTTATTAATGGAAAATAATTTTCCTCAGGGCTTTGTCATCTTTGGGGATGCTGTGTGGGGGGTTTGTTAAGGAAAGGAGGAGAGGAAAGTTTTGGGAAGGAAAAGGGTTTAAGGAGTGGGTAGGAATCTTGGGTTCAATGAGTCCTGGTCATCCGCCTCCAAAACCTAGACAAATCTCACCCCATGAACCCGGGCACCCCTGCTAAATCACCAAACGTAGCGAACCATTTGGGGTGACCTATGACGGAGGTGTTGGTTATCCAATAAAGGATCTCGGGGCAGTGGTACCCAATCCCGCGTCCCAAATTGATGGCATTTTAGACGCATTATTTAAGTCTATGGATCGCTTACACGACTTCTTTCATTTCTTAGAGCTTCGTTAGCTCAACCCACTCACTAAATAAGCCAATAATTTTGCATAACGAACGACATAATTCAAAAATATGTATATATTGATAGTATTTATCTGATACTATGGTGGCCATGTTAAAATTTATCAATCGCATACCGTGCTCGCAAATATTGGTAACTGACCTTAGACGATGGATTTGGTCAATATCGTATCGATATAATAATTATGATAAAAACAATTGATTATCAATAGATTTTTAATAATTTTGTAGATGTTGTTTAATTCGTTGATTTTATTGATAAAAAGGTTGCTGCTCAGCTATACAATTAGTAGGAATAGGCCTGGTTTTCAGCAGTGCCTCTAACGAAATAGGGTTGCCTCTGCCACTAATGGTGTAGGGTAGTACCTCTAGCGATACAGGGTTTTATCGATCGACCATGCAAGACCTCCTGGCAGGTCCTGCAGATCGGAAGCCGGAACAATATATGCTGTCGTAATCGTGAGGTAATCATGATGCAATCGTATGCACGAGGATGCATCAAAGACAAGCAGATACAGTTTATTAATTAAAACTGGTTTTATGATGATGCTCATCAGCTTAAAGAAGTAGATATCTATGTAAACAATTGTACGTTACTTCTTGTTTCTCGGCTTTAAGTAGGTACTTTGTATAGGATTATCTACGATTAGTCAACAGTAGAGGTAACTTATGTATAAAAATGCATCTTTCTTTGTTTGTCCTTTATGCTTTCCTAAACCATTCATCCAATTGCAATGAAACTTCGGTGATTAATTTTGCGCACATCCGCAAAGGTTCTTTACATACTGGCGAGCTCTAGCGTTATGAAATTTGTATTAAAGTCTTACAACAGGTGGCGCACGAGTTGTTTGAGAAATGAACGTATTTCATGGGCATATTTTCAGCGGCAGGGAAAGGAGGCGGGTGGAGGAGTGGGGAAGAGAGAGGGGTTGCAAAGGAGACATAGTAGCGGTAGAGGTTAGCAAGGGGTAAAATTGGATAATCCATGTTTCTCACAAGGACAGCTGTACATATGTGGTCTACTCACGCGTCGAAAAACCTTCTGATATATTATTGTACGCACCGAAAAACAAAAAAAAATTGTGGTTCCAAATCACTTCAATAAACAGAATTAAAACCAAACACTTAAATTAAATTAAAATTAAAACAAAAAAAATAAACACTTTATTTTTTTTTTTTGAGTTGGCATTGCAAAACATGCCGGGTACTCGCTAGTTCTCTAAGTACGCAAGGTAAACCGATCGATGACTGGATATTAGTTGTTAGTAAGTTGCGGATTGGACAATGAGAAGTGGGGAGCGCCATGTCATACGGTCGTTAAACTGTCATAGCTGCCAATATAAACAGATGAATAATAGAGCCAGGAGCAACACCCACGCTGCCTCCAACACCCTCCTCAAGTAAACCTTTTGAGTGAGAGTGGTGAGAGAATGAGCGATTGTGTTATTACAGTGACGACCCTCGTTTACGGTACCGTGACAGCAAAAAAGGCAATAAGCATACGTTCTATATCGCCATAATGCTGCAACTCTTTCTTAAATATTAAATAATGATGAGACAAAAGATGCGAATTACAAAATACGTGTGACTATTTCCTTCAAAGTACAACTTTTTTCCTTTTGAGGAAACAGATATATCTTGGTGAGGAAGATGTATGATAATGATTGTACGTTTCATTTGGGGGGGTGCAGACATACGTTCACCATTTGTCTCATTTTCAACTGTTGTTATTTAATGTATAAGAAAGAGCTGCTTTAAGAACAAAAACAAAACCATCCACGTATTGGCATTGATTAATTTGTGGTATTTTACAATTAATGAATTAAAAATAACATACAGTTTATTTGCGGCACGTTCCAGAGTGGAAGATACTCTCAGTATCGCCCTGGTGTAAGACCACCATTCAGAATTGAAACGTTGCTTGAAATGGCTTTAGCCGTGTTTGGTGATCAGATCTGAATAGCCAGATACTTCCCCACCTTCCTCTACCCCATCTCCTACCCCTCCTCACTACATTCAATCTCACAACATATCCCAATTGGGGATGCCATAGTCTCACAAGCTCCAGACGGAAGCAGTTGAGACTCTTGTGCGGTATTCGTATTAAAAAAAAATACTTGTAACTTTATTCCATACTTTCAAAATTATCGTCACTGCTAGTAGTATTGTAGGGGTCTACAAGATATCACGGTGGGGTGTGTGAGAGAGATGCAAGAAAATGCTAACTTTTTTTCCTTTGGAGGAAGCAGACCTACGTACATTGTGTATCTCATCTTTTGAAAGTGCTGCAGCATTTTTGTAATAAGGTGTACCGTAATGGTGGATCCCAATGGTAATAATGAAATAACTCAATGGTGCAATTTTGGTTATTGATTCGAATTATGGAAATCATCAGGTATTATATCAATTTGTGTGTGTGTATTTCAGGTCCGCTCGCTGGCGCAGGAGTTCTCGTGCCGCCTTCCGGTGGATGCGTTCAGGGCGGGCGAGTCCGGCGCGCTGTCGGACGCCGACGCGGCCGAGCTCAGCCTGGCCGACATGAGCCCCGAGGACATCCGCGCCGAGCTCAAGCGCCTCTACACGCAGCTGGAGCTGATGCGCAACAAGACTCTGCGCGCGGACAACCCGCACATCAGCAAGCGGCGCGGCGGCCGTAAGGTTGCGCACCGCCGGTTCAGCCTGCAGGTAAAGAACACGCACTCTTAGGTGGGGGAGGTTGCACAAGGAATAGCACTGTCAAAAAGAATTTCCTCGCTTCTTCAATAAACCTGAACTCACCAAAATATGCTGATTGAATTTGTATTTGTACATATTTGGTATATCGTTCAAATTTGCTGGCTAAACCGCAGGTACCTACTTCTTGAGAGGTTATGAACGCGGATTCTCTCTCATCTTAAGTTAAACGTTTGTGCGGCCCGTTTCATACAAATTAATTTTGAATTTGAGATCAAAATCAAAAGGTACAACATCAAATATCTAGTACGGATATGAGCTAATTTATTTATTTTTGTCTTAGATTATAAGATATAGGCCATTAAAAATTTTAATGTTTCATGATTTTACAGGCAACTTGGGCAATTATTTGTGATTAAATGAAAAACATTTAAAAAAATGATTTTACTAAGTACATTTATTTTAAACATATGATAAAATAAAATAAAACATCATTAAAAATGGGGGAGTAATTAATAAACGACAAATTTTTGTTTTCTTTAAATAGTTAATTTGTAATTTAAATTTACATCCGTCGAAGTAATTTCTTTCACGGCCAAAAGTATTTTCGTTATTTGTTTTTGAGGTGTTATGCCGTGTTGCGTTACCTCCTTCTTTAGCCAACGTTTTGGACAGCGTTACAGTGTCCATCATCAGGGTTATTAATTGTACAATTACACATCTGCCCTGATGATGGACACTGTAACGCTGACCAAAACGTTGGCTAAAGAAGGAGGTAGCGCAACACGGCATAACACACCAAAAACAAATAACGAAAATTTCTTTTGTTATTTAAAATATGTTTTATCTTATACTTCTTCATTTGTTTGCCATCATAATGTTTTTCATTTAATCATAAATAATTGCCCGAGTCGCCTCTAAAATCATAATTTATCAAAATCGTCAATGGCCTATATCTTATAATTTAAAGCAAAAATCAATAAAGTAGTTCATATCCCTACTAGACATTTGATGTACCTTTTGATTACAAAAATAATTTTTCAGTTTTATTGGGTATTTTGATCTCAAATCCAAAATTAAGATTTGTATGAAACGGTCCGAAATGGGCCGCGCGAAGTCCTTCTCGTGGACGATTTGTATAAACGCGAAGAAATCTAGATTAACTCTTTCCTGTGAGTAGCGGCTTGTACAAATTGCACTAATCGGTTTTGGTTGGAATTCAGAGTGTTAGAAAAAAGAACAAAACCTGATTGATAAAGCTTTATATTCTTGCAATGAAAACGACCGAAACGTTGCGTCCCCATTATAAGAATTTTAGTAAAGTCGAGATAAAAACAGTTGTGAAATCACACGAAGAAGCGAGGATTATCTTTATGATTTGTAAATTAATATTTCTAGAATTAGGACAGTGGGCAATGTGGGCATGCAGTCGCAGGTTAACAACGCTTATCATCAAAAAGAGACTATTTATAAATTGAAATAAGATTATATCATTATAAATGCTCTCTGATAATGCCCGACAAAGAAATGCTGATTTCTCATAATAAGTGAAGTATTTAATTTAATATAATTCCCTTCCCTAGAAATCAAAGAAACACTTACTTTAATGATCTCGATAATGTCTTAAATGGTCACCCCTTTAATGAAATCCATTGTATTTATCCAAAAAGATGATTTAAATAACAACATGATCATTTTGAAAAGCCCATAGTTTGATTTGTGAATTTGCGTGAAGTAAAATGTTTAGAATAACTATTTTGTTTCCCAACATCCTTGTACCCTTAATAATTGATACGTGTGTATTTCTTGTTTTATTTAGGAAATCATTTGATTATTACTCCTAGCTCACAATAATTAGACTTAAATAATATTTAAATGTAGTCTTCATTTATGGTAAGATAATGTAGTAACTTTAAAGATAGATTATAGAAAAACCTACTCAATAGATGAGAGTAAACATCGACAATGATGAATATTGATCAAGTGTTGCCTATACAATCATTGCTTAAACCATGCATTCATCAAGCAATTAGGATTGTATTCAAAATATGTATATCATCTCATTATTCACTACGCCTTTTATTTTACAGTCCTATGATTTGCTTAAAATACACGCGAAACGGAAATTAATACATAAATACAAAGCTTTTTTAAATACATCTATTTGAATTTTGTTTGTTTAAATGAGAGAAGTGGAATCTTGGATGTGGAAATTAACCCACTTTCCAGCATCCGATCAAGCTGAAACTCGGCAGAGAGATTCATTGTTGATGACAATGCATTCTATCAAATTTTGGTGGCAATCACGTGTAAGCACGTGGACCTGTACTCATTTCTGAGTACAGTTTTTCTTAGTGAAATTAGATGGTAATAAATGTCGGTCTTATCACTTCGGGATTTAGCGCGGTTAATATAGTTGTCGACTCCAATTCATGTGTAGGAAGCTTCAGTGCTCAGTCAAACAAAAAAAATGTTTTAAAAGAAACTTGAAAACAGATGTATTATAGTAAAAAAACTTTGTTTTTTACGGGTTGATTTTTTTGTTATTAAATTTTTAAACCACGAAAGCGATTATTACCAGCAATTCGATTAGCTTTATCTTCAAGAAAATGACGAGATTACATGAGTTTAATAATTATTGTAGGTGTTTAGAGCAAAATCAAAGAGCAGGTCATAGATTTTGAGCAGGAATGACCTCCACATTCCAAAACTTAAAACATTCTTCTATACAAAGAGTTTGAATGGTAGATTTAATTGTACACTTATTAGAGTTCGTTTCAGATTCTTTGATGATGATTGATGATTATTATTGATCACGATGAAAAGCACCGAATGGGAACGAAGGTTGACGAGATTAGGGAGGTAACAAGTGGCTCTGTGTGTGTGTTGAGGATGTGAAAGTGGTGCAGAGCAGGGGGTAGTGAAAGCAGGGAGAGAGTAGGGAAAGAAGAGAAGTAGGACGGAGCAGGGATGGATAGGGTTGCCTGTATGTGCCGCCAAATAACGAGCGTGTTGTGTTTTCTGTTTGGCGCCACCACTAACCCATCGGCCGACAGAAAAAGGGAAGCCGGGAGAAGGTAAGGAGATTGGTTTCATTACCGTAACAAAACTGGCCACGATCAAACAATTAACGCGCAATATAATCATGGTAAGGAGTCGCCTTCCTACCTACATTTTTACTTTTTCACCTTTCAACTTTTATTCAACTAATAATTGAGTGAAATACATTTTTTTTTCAAATTCTCAGTGCAAACTTTAATAAAACTTGCTTTTAATAATCGAGTGTATACACACAAACAAATTGATCTAATTCATACTAATTTGGTTGAGAGATTGGCATGACCCCCTTTAAACAGTCCTCCTGCGTGTTGAATGTTTAGATTACGTAGTAATAAAAAGTTGCGTTTGTGTGTTTTGGATATTGCATTTTTAAAATATACATTTCACAATTACATTTACTTTGATCAAAACTGATAAAATTTATCTCTGTCTAAATCACTTCAAAGAATAATTACTTATCTAGTTCTTAATTTCTCTTGATTTTTCCGATCTTCCACATATTGCTAGCCTCCTAGCCAGTCATCCACAATCTGCCTAATGTATATATTTTCCAAACAGAATTCTTAAGTGGACTCATCCATTGCTTGATATTTTAGTTTGCTTCGTTTTCTGCATTATTTTTTTAAGGCACTTTATTTTATGAATTTAATAATTTTCATTATTCACCAAAGCAAATACATAATTAGACTCGCTTGCTGCAATTTATTTATTTGTAATAAAAACTGTCCATTTAACGGAACGTATTTGGTTGTGAACATGTTGCTATAAGAAAATATAGTAATAAATAATTATCATCCTACTCTTTTATTATTTAAAATATTATATTAAATAAATTTTAATTATTTTAAATAAATTCATTTTCGTGATATGTCATTGTGAAAGTATTACAACATAAGTCAAAATAAAATATATTTTGGTTACCTATGTAATTTTGAAATACATAATATTTATAAATTGAAATAACACAATAATTTTGTTTGTAACCATATTTTTTTTAAATTTTTCCATTACCGACCGGTTTCGCTTTACATAAGAATCTTCAGGGTATAAAAATTAAACTTTTTTTAAATTTTAATTTAGTTTAATTTTTACACTCTGAAGATGCTTATGTAAAGCGAAACCGGTCGGTAGTGGAAAACTTAAATAAATTATGGCTACAAACAAAATTATTGCGTTATTTCAATTTATAATGTCAAACCACTAAGTTACTGCTTTCTACCAAAAAAAAAAAATAATATTTATGTTTCTATTAAATTAAAAATCGATTTATTTAACATCTGATGTAATTTGAATGATTTCATGTTACCTATTTAAAAAAGTTGTAGGAATTATACAGTTCATCCATTATATACGAAAATTTCTTATAACATTTATTATCTTCGGATATTGTTATTAAATAATAATCGATATAACAGAGGTTTTTCTTAATATTTTCCACAAACCTGACATGTTGACTTGTGCTGGTAATGCGTTCACACGGCGATATCGATCGTCCAGTTGATTAGACAGACATCTTCAAATACTAAGTTTTGAGATAATGAGGAAAGTAATATTCGAATGTTCACCATAAATATGATAAATACGTTTCTATGTATTACATATTGATTGCTATAAACAAAACACAGGTATAATAACGGTCCTGTACATTAGTATGACATTTTGAAAAATCCTACTAGTGTCTCAGAAAACATCAACATTTTGTTTAGTTTACTACAAGTTTTTTTGCATTATAGTGGATTTGGTGTGCTTATAAGTAATCTGAGTATTGTACCAGATAGACGGCACATTTTTACATATGACTGAATACTCAATTGGACGATCGATTTGTAAAAATAAAAATCAAGAATTCTTTAAAAGTGAACACAGTGCATCAATATTATATCATTATGAATAGTGAATTTAATTTGAAATACATTTATATCAAATTGTATTGCTTGTAAAGTAACCGTTACACATAGAGCTACTATAGTCAGCGAGATGAATTGGTTTCACCGTAACACGATGCTGTTATAATAGCGTTGAAGGATATCAATTTGATTCGAATAGCGTTTTAAGACCAACCTGTAAAGTTCCGTTCTGTGGGTCAGTAATATTCATCGAGCTCTTTCACCGCACACACACACACACATACATACTCACACACCGAGAACTCAGGGGTCATCGATGTTGCCGACTCTCTTCGTCTCTTATAAATGCAACGTTTATCGAGCAAATAATACGGCGAATGTAACCGCATCGAGCAAGCAAACTGTTCGATAAAGCATACAACTCTCTCATCATATGACCCGACTTTGCTTATTACTGCGATCGAGCATTTTGTAACTAGCTAAAATAAACATTAGAGCAGTTTGAGTGTGTTTGAATTCTACAGGGTGCAACATATATTATGGCATATGCGAAAGCAGCCGATTTTTGCCAATAATATCAACAAATACACAGAGGCCGACATCGCGCACGACACGAAAGTCGAATCATCTCAATCTTTCAGAAATGTCATTAAAAATATTACTAAAAGAGCACATTTCATGTTGTGAGCAAACGTGAAGATTCAATATAATGGTGATAAAAAAACGTTTTTTTTCTCCATTTATTTATAAAAGCCTTTTAACTTATAGAGCCTTAAAAAAATTGGGTACCTAGATTCATTTGTTTAAATGTGCAATTTGGGAGGCGGGTGTGCGTACCGCTTTCCCAGGAATCATTTATTGCATGACCAACACCTCTGCCATAGGTCACCCCAATTG
The DNA here is from genome assembly GCA_936435175.1 of Glyphotaelius pellucidus. Taxonomy (NCBI): domain Eukaryota; kingdom Metazoa; phylum Arthropoda; class Insecta; order Trichoptera; family Limnephilidae; genus Glyphotaelius; species Glyphotaelius pellucidus. The sequence goes on from OW386541.1 coordinate 2,857,793, forward strand.
GTTCGCTACTTTGGTTTGGTGACTTAGTAAGGGTGCCAGGGTTCATCGGGTGTAGTTTGTTCAAATCTTGACTTCTGCCCACCTGCTGTGTGGTTATTACAACCACCGATTGATCGGGAGAGACTGGTTGAGTGAGATCTTTTGATCTCTCCAGCAGGACTCTCTCGGAACATCGCCTTATTGCAGGGGGAGGTATAGACTCATATGTCCGTCACTCCTGAACATACTGACCTCCAGATTCCTACCCACTACTCGTACCTTTTCCATCCCAGAACTTCTTCTCCTTCGTTTCCTAAAAAGACCCTCCACAGCATCCCCAAAGATAATATAGGCTTCCGTCTTCCATTCCAGAACTTCTTCTCCTTCGTTTCCTAAAAAGACCCTCCACAGCATCCCCAAAGATAATATAGGCTTCCGTCTGGCGAAATTGTATAAAATTTTTTATTTCATCTAATTTTCGTATTTTGCAGTTATCTGATTATGGCTAAGAGCATGAGTAAATAAATTAACATCCACCATCTAAGAAATTGAGTTTGATACTTTTTGCATACTTAGAAAAAATTACTTTTAAATATATTTTTGATCCACTCTATCGAAATATATGACTGTAACACTGTCACACCCTGTAAATCGCCACACCACGCAATCGCACCGTTAGATTACTCAAACTGCAGAAATCATATAGCAAATTAGAGACAAAATTATTTACCGAATCACGGCCTTTTTCAAGCTAAGTGCTTGCTCGTCGTTCAGCGATGAGTGATGATTCAAAAACACCGTTGTATTGCGCTTGACACTAGTTGTGAGTGGGCAACTATTAAATTTAGCTGGGTTACTGTTGGGATATATATCCATATCTCACAAAACAAAACTTAATGAATCACTATCTTTGGTAAATCTTTGTGATTTCTATAAGTAAATTAATAACCGTGAATGCTGTGTTTTTATCACAAAATTTGATCCAAAACTGGACAAATGATATCTGTGCATGACGAACGACGATAGTTGGCTTGCCATCTTAAAATAATTAAAAAAAATTCGGCAGTTCAGTGGGGTTGGGTTTTATGAATAGATGAATAACTAAATTTTCTAAGGGCCTATGTCATCATTGGAGATGCTATTGGAAGCTCTTTTTAGGTAAAGGAAGGATAGGAAGTTTTGAGAAGGAAAAGGGTATGAGGGGTGGGGAGGAATCTGGGGGTTAGTTTGTTCAGGAATGACGGACGTATAAATCCATCTTTCATGTTGTGCAAGGCGATGATCCTGCGGAGTCCTGCTGGAGAGGTCAAAACGTCTCCCTCAATCAGTCTCTCCCAATCTGGTTTGCCACGCAGTTGGTGGACGGACGCATCCACCGCCAAGGCACGGATAAACCCACCCCTTATAAACCAGGACATCCCTGCTAAATCATCAAACGTAGCAAACCGCGGGGTGACCTATGGCACAGGCGTTGGTTACCCAATAAATGGTTCCCGGGGTCGGCGGTACCCATACCCGTTCTTTGATGTATCTTGTATAACTATCGGAAAATACTTAATATTTTTACTGCTTAGTATCTGATCTGAGTGGGGTTAGGTTGATAGTTGAATTTCACTAAAAGAAAAAATACACCAAAGCATAAAAAAATTAAAGTGAGATTACACAACATTTTGAATAGATAATGAACCACATACACTTCAAATAGAAATGCCTTTCATGTAGATTTTAATGGAAAGGAATGTCGCCCCTGACATAGTACCCTTTTGGCTATTAGTAACAGTCAATTAACAGTCAATCAACATTGCGTACTCTGTCTCTCTTACAACGCCTGACATTGTACATTGCCATTTTATTTGATTATGAATTTGTACTGGCAGACCGAATTTTTGAAATAGAAATTTACGTCCGAACTACTTTTAAACCCCGCGTCACGCCCCCTTTTGTATCACTCACAACTGGATATATGGAAAGCGCCAGTAGGATAACACTAAGCACACAACTGCCAACCCTGTACAAGTGCGCTCCCGGTCGAATTTGGCAGCCACCTCTGGTCCAAAGCCCCGAAATACCCGAAAAAAAACTCTCGATTTTGCAGAAATGGGCGGTCCGATTGATAGATTGCAATCTTTAGATCACAGACATCGGGTGGGAATGCTGTCATTGTTCTACCGTTATTTTAATGGAATATGCTCCGAGGAACTAGCGTCATTTATTCCTTCGGCACCGGTGCACAGTTGGAAAACATGACAAATGCGATCCTAATATTTGTGCACAGTTGACACACGAGACAACAGCTCGACTGTGGGACAATTTGCAGGCCTTTGTGTTTACTCCCTCCTACATCATGGGTCTCTTCAAGACCAAGGTTTACTTCTTCCTTTCCACAAAAGACACTCCACACAGCATCCCCAAAGATGACATGCCTCCTGTATGGAGATAATGTAAAAAAAGGAAATAAAAATATCGCTTGAGTAATTAAGTGAGGTTAGGTCATTATGATGAGGTGAAGACGAACAGGTGATTTGACAGAGAGTCGGCAAGGTCGGATGGCGAGGAAGGCAGTGGTCCCGCTCCCGTCCACGTGGTGTATGGTTGTTGTCCGTCAGGCGCTGCACGGCAAGGCGCGAGCCCAGCGCCAGGAGCAGGAGGTGACGGAGTGCGAGCCCTCGCGCACCCCCGAGGACTCGGTCTGCTCGGCCGAGGGGCCCTCCGCGCTCACCGACGGGCCCTCCGTGGCCTACAGCGAGCCCTGCTTCGGCACCCCCCGCCAGGCCAAGTGACGACACCCGCGCGTGCTGCCCACCGTGCGATTCCTGGCAGACAAGCCCCCCAAGGAGGGCCCCACTCACCCCACCTCCCGGGATCCGGACCCGCTCTATTACATGGACCCCAAAAACCACGTCAGAGACACTGCGTGCTAAACACAACTAAAATTTACAAACCAAGTGCAAAAAATTGAGTGAAAATATCTCGAAAAGTTTTTGTGAGACAGCAATCAATTTACTTTTATAAGAAAGACAAATTTATTCCCGGCATAAAAAAATTATACTATGTTTTGTTGTTGTTTTTATTATTATTTAGCTTTCCTGTAGGTATTGTACATAAATCCGAATAAATAACTATCTGTGTATGTTTAATAATGCGTACCATTTTGGTACGTATCTACGCTTTTAAATGGCGTCATCGTTAGAGAAAATAATTATAGGTTAATGTAACCGATTCGTTAATTCTCACAAACAAAGACGGCATACGGTCTGCATACGCACAACGTCAAAAAGGCGTAGGGCAGATATATATCTGTCGTGGTCATGTACATAATCTAGCTAATGACGGTTTCCACGCATACATTAAGAGGTTATAAACAGTTAGAATTTTCAAGAAATCGATTTTTTTATTATTTCATTTTCGTAATACACATATATTTAAGTACACACAAAAAAAATTCAAGTCAATCCGGCAATTATTTTCGAAGTTACACGCATATTTTTAAAGACGTGTTAGAGCATTTGAAAGTAGGAGGCAAACTTTAAACCCGTTTTTCTCAAAACTGTGTTTTTAAAGTCGGTGACCAAGATTACTCGGAAACGGTTGAACCGATCAGTCTCAAATTTGAACACAAGTATAATTAAGTACATTTTATGGTTATTAATCGAAGGCCTGTTCTCACCGATAAATATATTTTTTTATAAACAATTTTTTAAGGCCAAAATTTTGGTAAAAAGTAGATTTTTTTTTGAGAAGCCGCCATTTTGTCAAAATAAAAATTATTTTGCTCTGTCCTTCGACTAATTAGAGAAATATTTACTATAACAAAATCCGTTTGGTTTTTTGATTTTGGATAATCCAGTCCAGAGATATGATGGTCACCGCAAGATGCCTTTTTTGAGAGGAGCTTCTGGAGATCAGCTATAATAGCAGCTTTCAAAATTATTATTTTTACGAATAAAAATTCTTAAAATACTGCTAACAGTTATCATAATATGTGTACAAGTTTTATTTTAATAAATTTAAAAGTCTTCTCAGGAAAAATTCTTGAAAAATCCCCTTTTTTAGGCCTCCCGACTGTATACAATCCCTTAATTAATACGCAAAAAAGCGCCGATTGTAGCCGTGTAAAAATGTCGTTTACGTTCATAGAAAAATTGATAGTGTGAAGGCTTGAGTGGAAACGATTAATATATTGTGTAAATAGCTACGACAGACACCATCTACACAACGTTTTTTGAAGTTGCGTGTACAGTACACGGACCTGAAAGCTTTCAACCGCGTTATGGTTTATTTAAACGTGAACGTTGCTTTCTATCGGCGCCATCTGGAGGTTTATTAGGAAAGGTTTTCTGATGATTAACTAGCGAATAAACCTACAACACCTGCAAAGAGCTCCCTCTGTGGGCTTGTGAGAATGGGAATTACGGATGGATGCTGGTAATTTAATTAAAAATATTTCACGTAAATATTATATTTTTTGATCTTTTAACGGTTGTGCCAGGCTGATTGAAGGCTGACTAATAAATGGGTGATGTGATGTTAGTGGTAAGATGTTAGAACCATTTGACCAAACGATTCAAACAAAAAATTAATATCGTTATTAATTTTGAACCCATTTTCGTACTCCATTTTTATAAATATTTTTTGCCTAGTAAAATCCGTATTTTTTATTATTTAAAAAAACTAATAGTAAATAATATATAAATTATTGGCTTTTTTATAATATTGGTTGCTGATTAAAATTTGCTTTATTAAGGTAAACGTCCATCTGTCCACGCGGGCCGCAACGCACGCACAGCACGCAACGGATTTTTTAAAAATCTTTATATGAAATAGTACAGCGCTGCGTCCACTTTCGGTACCGCTCACACCGACCGCGGGCATTTATGAGCAAAAAATGCGTTTGGTACCGGTGACGTCACACGGATTCAGGACCGCCGGCATTTTTGAGCAAAACTTGACGTCACACTGATTAGTTTCCGGATACAGTGGACGCATGCCATCGGCAAATCTGTTCAATCCGTTGCGTGCCGTGCATGCGTTGCGGCCGGCGCGGACAGATGGACGTTCACCTTTAGTGAAATGTATTCAAGACGCTTAAAATAATTTATGAAAACTTGAGGCAACATTAAAGATTGATGTATTTTGTTGATTTAAGCAATTCAGAATTACGCTGTGCTTACAATAGTGATTTAAAAAGATGTTCAGATATATTTTTATTTTCCATTTGTGATATAGCTAATGAAATAAAACAATGAAATATTAATCATTGATAATAAACACATGAACTAGAATAATATTGTCATAATAATATATTATTGTAAACAATGTTTGGAAAGGTGAAAATATGTGGTTGAAAAGTCATTATCTGTAATCAGTTGTAATAAATTATTATTATCCTTTTTGGTGCCAAACATTAATTGAACTTACAGTCGATATAGAATTCCCTTGAATAGGAAACCATTAGACATGGTAAAGATTAGACAAATAACTAATAACCCCTGTTTTAAAGCGTATGTAAAACAAATATTTAGGTAGTTTTAAGAACATGGTTGAAACGAAAGAGGAATAATTTTTTATTTCGTTTAATTTTCACGGACACTTTAAATGTGAACTCAAATGTTACATATCGCACCTATTGTTTACATTTAATCCCCCATGAACACCACCATGTAAATGTATCTAGAAAAATACTAATCAGATGTAGGAAAATAGTATTACGTTGTTCAAATTAATTATGTATAAAATTAACGGGTATTCGCATAGGTATTGTTATTATTGTCATTTTATATTTTATATTAATTTTAAGTAAAAATAATAGAAGTTATGATGAATGTGAAAAATGCTCCTCGTTCATTTTGCGTGGGACCAAAACCTGTCCTTCAATCCACTGAGATGATTATATATTATGTGCTCTTTAAAACATGCATATATACTATGTAAACTTGTGTTCATTATGAGGGAAACAAATCACCGCAGTTCCTCGAGATTCTACTCGTAAATGCATTCAAGCTTTTCACATCTTCAGAGGTAGCACATCTAATTTAACGTTTCTGGAACATACATCTCAATCTATGGTTTCAAAAGTAAATTTTAAAACTGATCAGCATCATAATATGTTTTAATTTTCCTCTTTGATCTCGATGATGAAAAAAAGAATATGCCGTAAAAATGATATTATGGTGACATCTGTGGACAACCAGAAGCACTTATTTATATTGTGCGCGTAAACTGACAACTGAATTGGATAGATGTCGCTCAAGTGTCATTTTGGAACCAAAATTCAAATATTTGAATTGTTAAATGAAACTGATTAGATTCTTCGTTTTAACATCGGATCTTACAATAATGAACTGAAAAGATGATCTTTCAATAATTTCAGTAATTTTTTAATAAATCTGAACACTGATTTCTCTTAATCTATTTCATAATTAGCTAAATACACATTTGTGACAGTGAAATATATTAAAAAAAATAACATTACCTATACCTATGTAACGCCGATTAGGTTTTAAATAAATCGGTATGTAAATTGTAACCCATTTTAAATATGAATTGTGATAAATTTTAGATTCATGACTTTGCATTATTAAATATAGGATATTAAATATTTTATTGCGAAACACAATGTCTGATTTTATTAATAATATGCTACTTTTCAATGTGACTAAATATAATGATCTATGAAATGGAAAAAAAAAACTGAAACAGAAAAAGGCTTTCGCTTCTAAGTTTTGCGAACTATTATTTTACCCTCCCGCAACAAGCCACAACACAAAACAATCAGTAAAAATGATCGATGTTTCAAACGTATTTACTGTACCTACAATAAATGTAGATACATTAAACTGTTACTTCTCTAAAATCATATGTGCAATAAATTTGTAAGTATTTAGTAATTAACAATAATCAAAGTAAATTATTATTATTGTGCTATAGTTTATAAAATCACCTTTCTCTGATAATTGATAAAAAGATGAACTAAAGAGCATTTTCTTAAATTGTGAACATTTACCTGAAAATAAGGTTTACTAAGGAAATATCCATTTGACATTTCTTCACCCAAATGTTCTCCTGTAATAAAACATCATAAAACCTATCCTGTATTTTAAAAATAATACTCTCTAGTAACTTTATTATATTCTTAGATATTGGCTAGGTGATAAATGTAACTAATTTTGTACAACGCCTATTACCTTGAATGTAGCAATTGTTCTAATGACTGTGAAGAGAGTGCACCATGGTTGATAGTGGAAAGGACGCAGGATTGAAAAGGGATAAAGTGGTGTAATTTTTATTGTAAATTGTTATTTAATGTGTACCCATTTTTTATAAAATGATCAGATTTTTTTAAACCCACTCAGCGTGTTCTAGAGAGTAAAAATGTGTTTTATGATTAAAGGTTAAAACATTTTATAATTTAACAGTGATCATAATTTATTTGATAAACAAACGTCCATAAATTCATCCAATATATATTTTGGTTTTATTTCCAATTCCCTTCTTTTCCATTGAACTTTACCTTACACAATTTACTAATGATCCGTCAAAAACGAATTAACGTATTTGGAAGAATAGAAGAGCGATTCTGTATCTTTTGTGGATTCGGAAACGATTCCATACGTAATCGACTGTCTAATTTGTGTGATTTTCTATGGTTATGGTGGGCAGATGCCAGCCATCTTCATTACTTTGCAGTGGTACCTCCATATTACCACAGTACTCAACTTAAAACGTACATTAAATTAATATATAAACATGCATAATTACAGTAATTCATTGTAAACGATCTAAACTATAATATGAGATAGCTGAACTCCCTGAAATTTGACCTCGGCCAACGTTAACCAGAGAAAAAGCAAATAACAGCCTCAGAAAATCACACAAATATGACAGTCGATTACGTATCCATAAAAGGTACAAAACCGCATAGCGGGTTGGAAGAATCATAAAGTCAAACGCAGTTGCAATGCTATATTCAATGAAAACACACAGCAAACAATATGAAAACAGATTAGCCTAGAATTACCGTAGATACATCACTAAAGTTAAATAGACTAGATATAGATATACACAAGGTTAGTGCAAGTATCTTTCGCTAACAATTTTACAGGATATCATTAGGATGTGAATTTTATTACGCTTTTTTTTCATGCAGCGTCAAGGTGTTTTCGCTTTCGCAATTTTCTTTTCATTTTACCCCGCTTGCTGTAGCCAGTTCCTAATAGTAAAATAAAACGTAGTGCATAAATCCTCATCTTGAAGCTTCGTGCAGCCTTTTGGGTCGTTAGGTGCCTCTCGAAACGGCAGGTTGCAGCAATTACACCTTCACGGTTGGAGTAAATACTTCTTCCGAGGTGGATTTAAATGGGAGGGTTACTTAAAATGCCTAGTTCGGGTTCACTCTTACCTAAGGCGAACAGGTAAAACAGTGGTGAATTGTGGTTATATAATTTTGACACTAAACTTGTCGGCCTTTTGTGTACATTTTTTTTTTCAGAACAATGGAGATGTTTTTCTCCTGCGAAAATCGAAAAAAGTTATTGTAAAATTAACGATTTGAAGTGAGGTGAATTTTGAACTTATTTGAGAATGGTCGTGGTGATTGATTTTGACAAACATTTTTGTTTACGAAAGGAAAGATAAAATATCGATTTTTTTTAACGGTAAGGAAAATTTATTTATTTATACTGGGTTTTACAGATGAGATTAGTCCAGTTATAAAAACTCAGTTATTACACAATTACAAAAATCGACAATGACATACAATTAAGTAGAGATTACAATTAGAAAAACAAAATCATCACAAATAAAAATACAGAATTATTTACAAGCTCACTCAATTAACACATTACAATGAGTGGCGAGAGACATAATACGCGAGACATGCATAGAGAGACAATTGACAGAATATAATTAGTTAGTATTTTTTTAACAGAGCCACAACTTTTTTTGAATCCGTACAAATTATCGACGAAAATATCTACTTCAGCACACTCTATCTTGTTATATAGTCGACACATCAGATTCAGAGGATTAAAGTAGGCGATATTATTTTTAAATATATTCATGCGAAAAATGTTATGGCGTCTTAAACAATGGGAATTGGGGAAAAATTAGGTTAGTTTAACTAAAAATATTGAAATATAAGAGATATGCTATGATGGCCGCCTGCCTGTCGGCGGACTACCGCCTAATGGGAATAGTTTGAATACGAAAAGAATTCGTTCATTTAGTTGACTTTTTGAAGATGTGCAGTAGTATTGGTTAACAATATCGGCGACACCTGGAAACACAGTCCCACGCAGTAAAAACTGCCGAAGCACATCTCTTATATTTCAATACCTCTGTTCTAACTAGAAACCAGACAATAAAAAATTAACCAATTTAAATTTAAATTGAAACAAAGAACACATGGTACCACTTCATTTCGTCATCATTTCGTTCTTGTGGCACAATTGTAAAGTAATAGATTAATTTATAAATTAACGTTTTTACTAATTAATAAATTCTGATGCACTCATAGTATGAGTGTAACAATCAGACCGTTTAATATTGAAAATTATGTTCCTACTTATAAACGATATTTCGTGATATCCAGTTTTAAGGTCGTAAAACCGCGAGACATAAATTATCCCCCACACGAGGTCCCAGCAGCATGCGATTGAACCTGTCAAACGGAAACTGTTCGTGGCCTGTTCATATTTTATGAGAGCAGATAGCATCACGAAGGTAAATTCAAACCAGCAGCAGGCTGCTGTATGTTACCATCTACAAGTTTCTATTAATTGTATCGATTTCAAATGGCAATGCTTTAGATATGCACCGATTTATATCGGTGCATATCATAATGGCGTTAGATCAATAGGTTTATTTATTTGTATCGCTAAAAAAACAGTTACAGATTTACATTGAAATTCCATTTAGACGGTTCTTTAAACATGAATTGAGGTTGTGTACATCATAATATACTTAAATTATGAATACAAATAACGTGATTCTGAACCCGTCGAAAAAAGAAAGTCGATATGTATAAATGTTAATTATTGTTGCAATTCAGATGTCAGTAAGACAAATTTATTCTCAGACCTCAGGCCTATTTTGTCGGAAGGGAAAAATATTTTCGCTTTGCAATAAAATCCAAATAAATGGAATATTCCTGAACGCATCCAACACCAAAAACTGTTTTTGAATGGTGTTGAAATGCGCTTTCAAATTTTATAATTCGAAGTAAACGTATAATTTTTTTAAATATTTTTTCAATGCACTCATAAAAAAGTTTTTAAAATGGCTCACCTTAGGGTTTCTCTAATTAAAATTACTGATAACGAAAAAATAAAAATAAAAACACCTGCACATATAAGATAAATGAATTATAAACGTTATGGTCAGCTTACCTTTTTGTCGTTTCATGTTAAAATAATGAATAAAAAATTCGTAATGTTTTTCAAATTGCTCTCGGAATCTTCGGTTTCATAAAGGTGTGTGTACATTTTAATTGTTTTCTGGTTAACTTTTAGATTTAAATATAAAGCCTGGTGTTTTCTCTTCCTAACATCGATCAGCTCATATTTCTAACAACGATAGCAAGGGAGACACAACGATTTCTATGAGACTTCCATGAGTTGAGTTACAAATTAGCTTGTGGGGTTAAACAAACCAAATTATTTATCAAGCCGATAAAATTGTTGAAAACTCAAAAATCGAATTAATTTTTTAAGTGTCCTTAGAGTAATATTCTTTAATATGAGCTCTACAAACATTGTCCGAAATGAATAATAAAATTTTTACAAAAACTTTTAAAATTGAAAGCTTTTAAGCCACGTGACAAACAGTGAGAAGTTGAACGTCTAAACGAGCCCCTTAATTTATTTACGTAGTGAGAGGTCCCCGCTAGCAAAGAGGTGGTTCTACTTGTACTATCAAGGTCTTCTCTTGTCCTCGACTCAGGCATGGCCGAGTGTCCCCAGGAGAGCCCTCGCGGAGTACAATGCCAGGACCACTTCACTTTCTTTTTCAGCCTCTTTTGTGCGAAGCCTCTCTGCCTTTTGTACCGCTTAATTAGCCGCGAAATCGCGACTAAGCTAAATAGGATTTTTTTCGGCATTTCAATGAACAGAGAAAGGGCAAATTTAAGGAGCAGAATATTAAAATCGTTTTTAAACACGCATGTTTGAATTAGATACTCTTGAGATAAGAAATACAATTATTCTACTAAAGGACTTGTCAATAGGCTTTATATTCATTACAAAATCAAGAGGGTTTGCATTTCAGCAAAAAGCGCTGATGGAAATATATTTTTATCATACTCAGCAATTTATTCAAGATTGTCGCCCAATGGAGCTAGAGGATATCAGCAAATATGGTTCGGTGATACGAAATTTGGAAGATAATCTAATGTTGGTTACCATCATGTTGGGAAGCGTACTAGGTCAAATCAATTCCGTTGCGGCAAGCTCCGGCCCAAGTGTGGACCTTGCGGTATTCCATATTAGGGATCACTTATCGGACGATATGAATTGGTACGATGTAAAAAGCAATGTTGCTTTTGGTTGTAGATGGGTACTGAAATAAAACGATACATTATAGCTTTTTTTAAGAGTACATGATTTCTAAAAATCTATTTGGACGTTTATAATAGTTATTAGAGATCTCCCCAGATATTGAAATGACGATGTTTGATTCAAGTGATCATCGCACATAAACACATAGTGGGAAAATCGTTTTGTACTAAAGCCATACGGTGAATTATTATTCATTGAATTCTGATCGGCTGACCAATCCGTTGTTAGGCACAGTTATTCTTGTCGAACAAAACGTGACTCCTGTGGAATACATACGATAATTCGCATAACTCTTAATGACCTCATAGATCAAATGCCAAACGATGCATATCAGGTACCTCCCTACTTACCAATCGGATGAAGAGCGCAATAATTATGAATATTGTATATCGAATGCGAAATATGCAGAACTTCACAAAATATTTTATTTTTAACCAAACAGTAACATTTGGATTTATATATTTTGAAAAAGGTTGAATGATTTTGCTTTTTATTACTAAATGAGTTGTGACATCATAAATCTAGTTATTTTCACCACCCCACTAAACGATTCAGAAAAGCTGTTCGGAAAGTGGAAAACAGAAAAAAGGTAGGTTTTATTATGTATGTGGCAATTTATATAATTTATGTGTACGGTAATTTAAATATGGGTATTGTTATGTATGTGGTAAGGGGTCGTCCATTAATCACGTGAGGCTTGAAAGGGGGGAGGGGTTCGGAAAAAAATCACGAAATATCACAAGCAGGGGGGGGGGGGATTTAATGAGATATCACGTGTATTTATTTTTCATTTAACGCACGATTTCTAAACCAAACAGCGGCGTGTGGCCTTGACTCACTGTTGCGAGGCAACGATTTCCCCAACCGCTCGGCTCACCAGTCGCCAGTAAGTCGGTGATTTTGGCGCCGAATACATGCGTAAATCGTTGGCGCGTATGTTTTGCCAAATGGAACAATGGAACAATGTCTAAACTAAGAGATCTATATAATAACTATTTGATGAAACCGACGTTGATCTTCAACAAAGCACAGTGCCAACAGCTGACTCTCATATCGCTTTTCCACTTGTTAGTGTTGAAGGAAGTCTCGCTAGTCCGTGGTCCGAGGACATTGTCCATTAAATATATTGATGATTAAATATATGTTTTTTTTACACCTTTCTATATTATTTTTTATTCCAGTCAAAAACAACTTGCAACCTTAATGTCTGTCTGGACATTTTTATCACGATGCTTAGTTTTCCAAAATTAAATCAGATTATACCTATATTTAAAGATAATACTCTGAAAATTTCAATATACTTTGCACTAAAAAAAATACACGTGATTTTGGGTGTGGGGGGGGGGTAGTCTTAAACCTCACCAGGGGGGTAAAACATCACGTGATTAATGGACGACCCCTAACTTATATATGGGTATTATTATGTATGTGGTAATTTATATTAATTTATATATCATTAAGTCACTCCACATCACAATTAACAAAATTAACTCAACTCAAGCATGAAAAATGGTGCACAAAAAATTCTGCACTTGGGATAAAATACTCGATCAATATTCAATATGTAGGTACATAGTACAGACAAGTAGTGACATAGAAACATATCACCTGCTTGACAATTTGTTTTTGTAATATGCTCAATTTATATGACGCGACATTCCGAGGGTCTAAATGAAAACTTACGAAAAAAAAGAAAACTTGTCTCCTGAATAATGTTAATGTTAACTACGTATAAAACACTGTTTATAAACTTTGAAACAATTCATAATAAACCGTCATTTAAATTGGGTATTGGAGGCATTCATAAAAATTATTACGAAAATTTATTATCTTTCTGTACCAAATGTGACTTGTTTTAAGTATTTTGATTTTCCTCTAGGTTTGGGAGCAACGCCCTCGAAGTTCTTCAGCATCAGTTGTGCATTCATGTGGGGTTAACAATTAATCATAAATTGCATTTAAACATTACAATAACACTTTGATATTTTAAAGGAACAATATACGTAAGTATGGTACCTATGTAATAATACTAAACTAAACTGTAAGTAGTAGGGATCTAGTTTTTAAGAAATCATATTGTTGCGTGTTTTTAATTACACGGTGCTATTGATAAAAAAATAAAATATCGCATGTTCCCTTCCTCTCTGGTGTATATTCCTCAAAATACACTTAGGTAGATACTAAATCTAGCCGTGAAACAATCTAAATCAAAATATCGACCTAACCTTACTTTTTAAACTCAATATTTCATCTAACAAAATATCTCTTATGTTTCCATCAAGAAAATACCTACCCCTGTTTCGTTACACTATCGGGTCCATGATAATTGATCTCACGACAATTGGCCTCCCGGCAAACTTATATGCAATACGCATTCGGTTTAGGGAAAAAACGGTATACCTACTTACACGGGGTGAGGTTTTCATGGGTTGAATTGTCTAGGTATTGGCGGTGAATGCGTTTGTCAGCTACTGCATAGCGGGCCGGATCGGGAGAGGCTGGTTAAGAGAGAACCAACCCAGACCTCTCGAGCCGGAGTCTCTCGACCCATCGGTTTGCACCGCTGTGGGAGGGATGGATTCAGACGTCCGTCACTCCTGGACGCATTGACCCTCAGATTCCTACCCACACCTCATACCTTATTCCTTGACAGAACTTCCTCTCCTTTCTTTCTACTCATATTTAAATTATTTGATTGAAATCTGGGGAAACACACGTGAAACATACATAAATGAATTACAAGTAATACAAAACAAGGTAATCAAAAAACTATTTCACTACAAGCCCAGAACATCTACAAAAAAAGTATATATAGAAACAAAACTATTATCATTAAGAAAACTATATAATTACAATACATGTCTCCTTATATACAAAATAAACAATAAACTCATACATACAAACACAGAATTCATTAAAACATCCCAAGTACACAAACACTTTACACGACAACACGATAACATACATTTAAACACCATCCAAACTAACTATGGTAAACAATCTATGAGTTACGAGGGGGGCAACTTATATAATTGCCTCCCAAACGACATAAAAAATGAAAAAAGGTGGTTAATTAAAAAAAAATTGTTAATTTTTTTCTTTATAAACAGAGTAATGAAATGGAGTAGCGATGTATAATGGTTTAGTTTGGTTTAATGTTTTTAATTATTTCTGGTTTAATGAGTGAAAATGTAATTTTCTTTTTACTAGAATAAAAAATAAATAATGATAAAAAAAATAAAAAACTCAAAAAATAACTAAAAGTCCAAAGAGAGCGTAAGTACAAAACATCGACCCTGTAAATAAATTCGTCTGATATCCATACCAACTAATTATTAAATATACAATTCCAGGTTTGAAATTGGTAAATAATGCACAAAAAATTATAATTTCAAAATAAATATCATTTCGGGGGGCCAACCGTCGGGGGATGAACTGTCGGGTGGCCACAATATTGTACTTTCATTTGTAGGTTGTTACTGACATTTTAAATATTTGGTAAACACACTAATGTTTCGAAAATCTGCATATTTAAAATAAAAATAAAAATAAAAAATTTCCCACAAAGCATTTCAATTTGAACATGCGTCATAAAAAATGCAATGTTTTATAGGACGGCACTCGTAGGGTTCCCGAGAGATATTATCCAATCCCTGACAACAGAGGGTGCAATAAATAAACAGCACCTACCTAGAATAAACACTTCCTCATTCAAATAAAGCAAAACTTTACTTTGAAAAAGCCGCACAAAGACAAATAATTCATCGCAGTTCTCTACAACCTATTCGTTGACTACTGTGCAATTAATTAAAAATGTTGGCTCATTCGGAGCACAACGATTCTGTACATAATAATATGCCTAGGTGGAAATTGAAAATAGCTGCTCGTAATATTGTGTGTGACCTCTCCAATAGACCCTAACGGTACTCCTTTATACAGGGTTCAGAGGGTCAGCCAATAACTGTCCAAATAATATTATAAACATAGTTATAGATACTTAAAAATAGTTTATCTTAAGCGTGCAATTTTCTGCAAGAGTAGGTACAGTGAAGAAATCATTCATCGCAATAAATTCAAATAGACATAGAACATGCATTATTACGGTTTAGTCATGGCCATAAAACTTTTGTGTAATTTTATTGAGTATTTTTGTAATTACACCAAAAGGTTATATAGGAGGCGGGTGTGGGTACCCACCATTTATTGGATGACCAATACCTCTGCCATAGGTCACCCCAAGTTATTCGCCACGTTAGGTGATTTGGAAGGGGTGTCCGAGTTCACGGGGAGAGGTAAGTCTTGGCGGCGGGTGCGTCCGCCCACTTGCTGCGTGGGAGGCCGGAAAGGGAGGGACTGGTTGAGGGAGACTATTTGGCCTCTCCTGCAGGATTCTCTAGATCCATCGCCTTGCACCGCAGTGGGAGGATGTATTCATACGTCCGTCACTCAGATTCCTCGTCCCTTTTTCCTTCCCAAAATATCTTCTTCCTCCTTTCCTTTAAAATCACACAGCATCCCGAAAGATGACATAGACCCTGGGGAAAATAATATTCCTCCGCAAATTGAACAATATTATTTTATGTCAATTTAACATAAATTTATTTTTAGTTATTGAATACATTCATAGTAATAAATTCATGTAGATAATAAAACATTTAAAAAATATCTGTAGCAATAAATGATACTAACGCACTATGTTTTTAGTTTTTTTTTTTGTCGTTAACCCGTTTTCATCCTTTGAAATTATTTAAAATTTGAATATTTAAGGGGGTATTCTAGTCTCGAAAAAAAAAATCTTTCATATTTCCAAAGTTTAAATATTCGAAAATATCTCCTTAAAAGGATTTTTCGAAATTAGCATTATTTTAAAAGTTATAAACATTTTAATTTCGCGGTTTAGACGGAATCTAACCAAAATAAAATAATAGAAAAAAAATTTTACACGCATTTTTCTCAAAACCACTTTTTTCGAGACGGTTGACACGATATCTCAAGTTCTACTAAACCTATTAACTTGAAATTTGGTGTGAACCTTCTCTATACATTACTTTATCGCATGAACCAGAACTATAACAAAATTTTAATTTTTACTCTTCTAAAATAATTCGGAAAAGTCAAAAAATTGGTAAAAAAATGTGTTTTTATTTCAGACAGCCGCAGCAGCATTTGTTTGGATTAAAAATTTATTTGTTGTTTTTTTTTTCGGATTACTAGGAGGGTTGCAATCGTGTCAACCAGGGCGCGCCATATTTTTGAGTCCCCCCACTTCAACACCCTGTAACTTTTAAGTTTTATCGTTTGATTTTTTTTAATGTATTATTTAATGTTTAACAAATATTTGGTAAAATAATGGCTACAAAAATATTATCGTTTTTTTATTGCACCTGAAAAACACCTACAATTCATGCTTCTGGACTAGAATACCCACTTAATTTGATTGTTGCCATGTGCTTCACATAGATAGGTATGTTAGTTTTAGAATTTTTGAGCTATTTATTGTGCTGATTGTTTATGGAACATTTATTGTTATGTCTTGAAAAATCACAATAGTTGCTCTGCTTTTCAAAAAAGATATTACGTACCTACTTTATTTTCTATCTATCATAAAATCTATCAAGAAATCATCAACAAAAACATCAAATGTAGGGATCATGACGCTGGTTGATAAATCATTTTAATGACTTCAGTTTTGCGGAAAAAAAACAAAAGGTGTTCTGTGTACCTATTGTAATAAATATGGTATATTTACAATTTACTTGTAAGGCGTGTTTTAGTTCTAAGCATAATAAAAAATATATTTGTGAAAAAGTTTTTTCATTCATTAATATAACTGATAATAGCACTGAATAGGTAAAATACAAAGTAGAAATTCCTTTCATGTGGATTTGAATGGAAACCGAGTCCTAGTACTTTTTGGTGCTAGCCCATTTAGTATACGCTCTAGTATACCTGACATCGTATAACGCAATTTATTTGATCGAAATGAAAATTTTTGACGTGATGACGTCTTATAAATCGACGAACGCCGGCTACACTCACAAAAAGCATTACTCATTGTCACTCGCCGCCTGAGCCGAGCGTGCAAGCGAGAGCAAGGAACAAGCGTTCGGCTTGTGACGCATCTATCTCTCTTCCACTCCATCGTTATTATATGACGTTATCACGTAAAATTATCGTCCGTAAACCGACTTTACAGACAACCAATTTTTTTTGTTCTTCTTTACGCTATGGATAACAGTGATCCCGAGGTTACCGGGATATTGAGGAAAGAAAGCATCAAGACGGTCTTCGGAACAACGACGAAAATTCAAGATCTTCAGAGGCATATCGAAAAACCAACCAAACTTTAACCAAGATACAAATATATATTTTTTGGTATATGCCACCTCACTGGGCTGAACCTGTTCCGAGGTGGCAGGAATTTAAAAGAAAAAAATAAAAAAAATAAAGTAATTAATGGAGTTGAAAGAAATAAACAGAAAATGAAAATGAATGATAGAAATAGAAAGGAAAAGAAATAGAGAAGAGATGAAAGAAAGAAATAAAATTATTTGAGAAGAAAAGATAAAAAATACAGGTTTATTACTGTTGTGTTGTAGAAGTTATCATACCGCAGTATTTAATGTTCTTGTTGACAAACCATGTGTTAATTTTGTGTTTTAGATTTTCGCTTTTTTTCAGGTGAATCTTTAATGTCTTTTTCAATTAAATTGGAAACTTTTGGAGCAATATTACAATAATGTCTTTGTCCACAGGTGGTATTTGTCTTCAAAGTCAAGTGTTGATGTCTATATCTTGTTCCATAATTGTGTTATGCAAGTATGTTGGTTTAGTTTGTCTTTTTGGTAATGTATAGATATAATTTTGATGTACAGTTTCTGAATGTTCAGTACGGCGAAATCCTTAAGATGAAGCCATAGTAAATAATGCAAAATCACACAAAATCATGTGTTTTTGTTTTGAAAATTTGATCGCTTAGAAATATTATAGATGCTTCAATTAAATAATGCGTGTAGAACATATCTTGGCCCTTAAAAATATCGGTCATTTTTTTTATAAGTCTTTTAATAAGCCTAGAAAAAAATAAAGTAACAGGTCTTTAAAAAAACACTTTCAAGTGCAAACTATCCTACTTATGAACATCTTTTCGGATATAATTTTATTGCTTATTGTAGCAAATTTAGTTTCTTTTATGATAATCGCAAAAAAAATTGATATTTACGCCAGATATTCACAAAATAAAATAAAATATGCATATTTGCGTTGTTATTTCACAATACGGCTGGCAGCCGACGAATGTGGATTTTCAAAGTGACCTTTATGTCGTTCACCGAAGGACTACTGGCTTGCCACACCCCACTTCCATTCAGAAACGCCCTGGCCGGAGCAGGGAACAGACGTGACTCCACGTCGCTCGGTTCCGTGAAATTAATTTTAAATTTTCTTGTTGTTACAATAAACAATGTGTAAAAAAGGAGTTAATGTTTTTTTTAGGTCTTTACGAAATCAACCTGTAAAAAAAAATTCTCAAATACCTTTTTCAACCGTTCCAAAAGCTTTTTCTCAAATATTTTTTAACTCCTCCCACAATGGGCGTGAATTCCGACTTCGATTTTTCCCTGGACTATTGGATCCCCTTAAATGACTGTATTGTCGAGAATCTATAAGGTTTTTTGTGATAGCTTTAATTAAGGCTTTTGCGCTTTGACGAGAGGGTCCGTGTTAGTCTTAGCAGCACCACCCCAACCAATCATACCGTGGGTGATAATTGATTGGCCTAACGCAATAATGCTTATCGCCAACTATTCCGCCTGCCGAGATACTGCAGCGCTACGGAAATGTTCACTCTTTCGGAGAACTTCTCCATCACCGCATGAGAAGCTTATTTTGCAATGATCACTGCCATGATAGTCTAGATGGAGTCCCCCCTGATGGCTGGAGACGGGAGACGGTCAAATATCCTCCACAAACGGCTGTTTGCGTACATTTTTGAGTTAAAAAATTTTCTGATCTTTCTTTCTTTTCATTTGTCTAATTTATTTTTTGTTATTTCAAAATATGGAATGTATTGCATTGCAATACTACCCTTTCATACATTCTGGAATAAACCATTTATTATTATGAATCTGATGAATGGAATTTAGAATTTTTTTCAAAATTCGAAATGTTTGTTTGGAGAATTCAGACAAGTGATAAATTAGCTATTTAAGGTAAGTTCCTACATGTTTTTTTATTACAGAAAATTATTTTAATTGCCATTTTGAAAATTGAAACTGATTTGTCGAGAATTCCGACTATCCGCTCACGGTTCTGCGCTAGTACAAAATAATAAAACTTCAAAACGTGAACCTGCCGACATGAACAAAATACCAGGAGCACAGAAATATGATTGGGTAATATAAACTTTTTGCAATTCTGAACCGACATTCTTTTCATATTTTGCACTAATTTAAAATGTACTTCCAAGAACTTTAAAAATCAATATATAATATGTCAATTATGAATCTGTGTAGATGTTAGTAATACAACAATGACTTTATAGGACGTAATTGACATACTTTAACTTTTTTTTTTACATTAACTCCACACAGGAGGCTCTGACGAAAATAATTTCCCTCAGGGCCTATGTCATCTTTGAAGATGCTGTGTGGAGGGTGTTTTTGAGGAGAGGAAGGAGTGAACATGGGTCTTGAAGAGACCCATTTTGTAGGAGGGAGGAAACACAGAGGCTGGCAAATCGTTCCACAGCCGAGCTGTTGAACTCAAGAACGAGTCGTAGAAACGACCCGTTCTCATATGACTAATGTCAACCGTGTACAAATGTTGAGCGCGCGTTTGGCGTGTTTCCCGACTACGCACCGGTGCCGAGGGGATCAATGACGCTAGTTCCTCGGAGCATCTTCCATTGTAATACCGGTAGAACAAGGACAGCATTCCCACCTGGCGCCTGTGCTCTAAAGATTGCAATCCGTTTGTTGGGTTAGGAGAGTCTTTCAAACGGACCGCCCGTTTCTGCACAGAGTCAAGGATTTTTTCAGGTATTTTGGGGTTCCAGACCAGAGGTGGCTGCCAAATTCAACCGTGGGGCGCACTTGCGATTTGTACAGGGTTAGCAGTTGTGTACTATTAACTTGTGATTTCTGAGATTATTTGGAGTAAGAAACGTCGTAAAATTTTTATTTAATTCACAAATGACCAACCAACATGTTCCGCAAGCAGTGCCTTACTTCATCAAAGTTTACTTAATTAGTATTTAATGGTTTCTTTTTGGTTAAAACTAAGTATTCATTAATTTTTTAAAAATCTTACTCATACTCTAACTGGTCACTCAGTCGAGAGCTCTAACTGTTCAACACCTACTTTTTTATGTTAAGACATAAGAGTTGAACTTAAGAGTTGAAAAAAAACATCAAAAATGACACAGGAGACTAGGAGAGTCAAAAATCACTGGTTAAAGTGAGTTAAGTATGTCCTGTAACACCGTGTATTATTACAATATGTTCTTTGCGCCTGTACTAAGTGAACGAGCAATACCAATTATATTCCTGGAGGACAAGTATCAATTTTTTCAAACAATTACCCAATAATAATATACCAATACCATAATTACCATTATTATTAACAAGTATCAGGAGCATCATCCAACTTTACATAAACGTTCTGCTATATCATTATGCGGTAGACCACTAATCACGTGACTACTTAATACTATGCCATCATTAGTAGGCCGTGAAATAAAAGCAACATTGGTAAACAAATGCAAGAACAAGTAGATATATATGTATATGCTAACAGGATATTACAGGACGTACCTGATTTACTTTAACAAGTGATTCCTGACATTATTTGGAGTAAAAAAGTTAACGAAATTTTGGTCTCCGATGGTTTTTTTGTCACTTTTAATAATAATAATAGTGTTTATTTCAGCCGAACAGAGCGGTGAGTGCAATGCTCTGTCAGCCATATAAAAGCATACATTTATAAAATTCCATTAAATAATTACATTAAATGGGATATGCAAGATAGGATAAAAAAAACATAATAAGATGTAATAACATAATAAAATAAAATCTAAAATAAAACATAATGGTAAACATATTTAGTATTTGTATACTACAGAGGCTATAAGTAATTTCTTCATGTTTGGTGTAAGGGCGCGCTATGCCACTGTGCCACGGCCTGGATGAGAGTGTTTTGCGATCTGTGGTAGCGCTGACTCGTCCCGGCTATTCTGTGGCGCAAGCAGCGAACCCATGGAACGCAAAACATTAAAATGGAACACAAAACACTTTCTTCCACATGTCATCACGGGCATTCAACCAACGCAACCCCTCATCTCACCCCCATCTGTTAAATAGCTACTGATTTTTTTATGTTTTAAGCTGAAAAACAACATTTTATTTTTTATTTTTAAAACTGGTTGTTTGTAAAGTCGGTACGGACGATAATTTTACGTGAAAACGTCATATAATAACGATGGAGTGGAAGAGAGATAGATGCGTCACAAGCCGAACGCTTGTTCCTTGCTCTCGCTTGCACGCTCGGCTCAGGCGGAACGTGACATTTGAGTCAAGCTTTTTCATGAGTGCAGCCGGCGTTCATCGATTTATAAGACCTTATCACGCCAAAATGTCACCTGAGACCAACATTATTTTTTTTGCATTAGCTCCATACAGGTGGCCCTGAGGAAAGTAATTCCCTTCTTCTTACTGGTGAGCTCTGGCATTATGAAATTTAGGTGACACGCGAGCTGTTTGAGAACTGAATGTATCGAGAATGAATGTATGGAATGCGGGAGGGGGGATAATTGATAAGTGCAAGCACTACAGTAATATCCCCCTAATACCATGCGAGCGAAGCCGCGGGTAAAAAAGGTAGTAAAATATAGATTAGGCGTTATTCAAGTACGGAAGGAAGGAATAGCAGAGTGGAAAATACTTTCAATATCGCTCTGGCAAAAGACCATCATTCAGAATCAGAATTGATATAGCAGCGCATCGACAATGTTCACGGAGCTAGGACTGCCGGTCTGACGAGACGGGTCACTGGAGCCAGGATGCGGCTAATGGCCTTTGGCAACACAGTGGTGACCGCAGCCTTCCAGCACCAAGCGCCACTCCTGAGTGAGCGCTGGGCCAGAGCTCACCACAGACCACGCCCTACATAATAATTGATTATTTATTTTATTTTTATTACCATTTATGTTTTTTTCTGTGTGCTTGATTTGTTTTTAAATTAAAATCTGTTGCCATATGTATAACTATATGAGTGGGATTACACTATCCTCCCCACATCCTGAAATAAAAC
Source organism: Glyphotaelius pellucidus (assembly GCA_936435175.1). Classification (NCBI taxonomy): domain Eukaryota; kingdom Metazoa; phylum Arthropoda; class Insecta; order Trichoptera; family Limnephilidae; genus Glyphotaelius; species Glyphotaelius pellucidus. The sequence continues at coordinate 2,880,631 of OW386541.1, forward strand.
ATTATTATTATTATAATCTAAACATTGCTTAAAATGGCTTAAGCCATATTTAGCGATAAGATCTAAATGGCCATACAATTTTGCTCTCTTTTTTATCTTCTTTCCCTCCCCAATTCCTTTGGCCTCAAAAGATATCCCAATTGGGGATCCCGTAGTCACACATTAAAAAATCTAATTACGCAACCAAGAGAAAACGTAACACCAGATTTCAAAGAGTTCAGATTCAAAGAGTGCTTAGGTAGATGTGTATCAATCTTTGTCAGATATGTTTGACTATCAAATCCTCACTAAAGGTCGACTCTAGTCCCGTTTCGGTTGTTGATCATAGGGGGTATTTCACCAACCTCCTCATAGATTATTCAAAGGATGGCGTACATTTTAGATTAATTATACAGGATTTATTTATTTAAAAAGTCTGTGTTTACTATTCGGAACATGAACCTATGAATAATGTCTACATGTAGGATAAGTTGGCTGAATTTTTTACCAGTTGCAAGTATTTATTTGTTTATTTATTAATATTCATTATGTGTGTGGATAAGCTAAGAGGAGGATGGTGAAATACCCCCATAATATGATAAGCCGTCAAGTATAAGGGGTCAGATATGGCATTCGATTGGCACTGATCGTCGGTTTCATGGTAAATCAAATGTGACGGTTGTTGAAACATCCCGACCTTAGTTGAATTCTTGTAAGTTAACCGCAATGCTTGGGATTGCTTTATTTTTAGTGGTTAAGAAAACCTGACCCTAATCCGAATTTTTCTTACGAAAGCCACACGATATTACGTGTGATATGAAAGCTTTTACATGTGTGGAGGTAGACATTTTATAGCAATATATAATAGAGAAAATAATTAGTCACTTAAGCCTCGATGACTTTGAGCGAGTGTACAAGCTACTATCTGGGAAATTCACTATCTGTCAGTAAACTCGCTCAGTGTAATCATATTACTAGCTAACTAGCAGATTGTGGACAATCTACGAAAAAAGTTGAAAGGTGGTCAACTTTACTCACTACACGCTCAAGATGGCGGCCTACCAACAGCTGATTTCGTAACTGTCAAAATTAGTTCGCGCGGGAGCTATAATTCTCGCTACTGGCTAGCGTGCGGCGCTAGCTGCGAGCACAAGTTTTTTACAAAATGTCGACCGAATTGGTTCGCGCGAGAGTCGTTATTTTAGCTGCTACTGTCGCTACTGAGCGAGTAGACGGTTTTGTGTGTCATCATGACAATCTCACTCGCCGATTCACCCGCTTTTAAACATACTGGCTAGTAGCTTGTAAACTCGCTCAATGTTATCGAGGTTTTAAATTGTAAAATTAAATAAACATTTGTGCAGATTTTTCTCTCTAAGCCTTACAATAACATTGTTTGATCCATTTGTTTTCAGTAGGTGCATATCGAACGAAGTTGTTCATATTATGAATCAGAACCAATTTGGGAGGCGGGCATGGGTACCGCCGCAATTTATCGAGTTCCCATTATGTTGTCAAATTCACAATTTGTATAACTATTTGCATGTTATTTACTAGTATGTACTATATTTTTATCCAGCTAGAATTCGCAAGAACGCGGATTCTACTATGAAATTTCCTTTCAATATAATAAAAAAATCCATAAAAAATATGCGGCATACTTACAAATCTTATGGTTTCAAAGGAAAGTTTGGTTTTGATTTATTAAATAAAAGAAAATTAGCAATAGTCTTTCGTGGACGCAAGGTTTACAAAACTACTAGTCTATTGTCGAATTGTCCCGAGGGTTTATGTCTTTCATGGTTGTATATGTTTACGTGAGTGTTATTGTATTGGATACAATAACCAGTGGTGTATCTGCAGTAACAGCCTCCGACATGATCACATCCTGTCTCCCCTCGCCCCGCGCGCTCCGCTGCCCCTCACTCAATCTACACGGACTACTCCACTGGCCGGGGGACATCACTGCAGGAGTTTCCAAGGCTAACATTTTTTAAATGTTTCTTAAGTTGTTTTGAAATGGAGCTTATTGTAAACTTTATCAGTATCAGTATTTTTGTTATATTTGTAGTTTATTTGGCCGTCGTTTTCAAGGAGAAATCTGTCAGTATTAATTACCCTGATTCGCACAATAGAATTTCAAGTACCTTCCAAACTTCCACCTACTCTTCTCCTTCCTTTGTCCTACTATCTTCAGCTTCACTATATTTCCTAGTTTTACTGCCTACGGACAGTTTATGGAAATTGTGCAGTAACACTACGGGAGGCGGGTGTGTTTACGGCCACCCCGGGAACCATTTATTGGATAACCAACACCTCTGCTATAGGTCACCTCAAATGGTTTGCAATGTTTGGTGACAGGGTGCCCGGTCTCACCAGCTGCGTGTGGACCTGATTGGGACTCTCTTGACCTATCGTCTAGCACCGCAGCGGGATTAATGGATTCACGCTGCTGTTTCTAACGGACCCACCGACCCCTAACGTCTCACCCAACCCCCTTACCTTACATTCCCAGAACTTCCTCTCCTTCATTTCTTTAAAGAGACCCTCCCTACACCATACACAAAGATGAAAAAGACCCTGAAGGAAATTGTTTTCCTAAAATTATGTGGGGTTGGTGTTAAAAAAACAGGGTTTTGTGTCACTGAAAAAGTTATGAAATTGGAATTAAATCATTCTGTACAGAAATCTCTGATAATTTTTTGATAAATATATGTGTATTTCGTTATTTTATATACTTAAATACGCTTTCATAAAATAAATAAAATATTTATTGATACGTAATGAAAAAAACGGCCCCTAATTCAAATCATTGGTTACTGATTTTTTTACCGTAGTAAATATTTTCTGGTGCGTTTTCTCTTGCCCAACGGCTGAACAGCAATTTGTACAAAGTTTTTCTGATATTAAATTAGGAATACCAGTACCTACTCACCAGAATTGATGGCTTGATTTCGTCTCCACATCTGCTACATTATGAATACATATATTCCTTTATTTCTTGGTTCTCGAGCACGAAAAAGTCACTAGTCGCCACTGTTAGCGACGTGTTTTTTCCAAGTATGACAATAAGCAATATTTCTAATAATAATAAAACCATCTCCTGCGACACTACCATCGAAGAACCCTGGATATCCGTTATGCAACAGCGTCGTGCTTTATTTGCTGAGGAGTGGAACCACGGGACCGAGCCTTCGAGCGGATCCCGCGCTCAAACACCGCTGCATAAACCTTCCTGCCTTTCCTCGTCAGACCTCAGACCTACACAACAGTCAATAACTAACTACCTCTTCCTCGTGCTATAACCTGTTCCCTGTTCCTTCAAAACCCAACCAGCAGGAAGAAACAGCGAACCCTGTAATCTAAGAAATGTGAGGAATTTTTTATCGCAATCTGGAAGTAATTACACTTCATTATTGAAAGAACATGCTGGCATGAGGCCTGCTGTACGTGGATGATTATACTTTTTTAAACACCCTACATATTATCGACTGAGCTTTGCTAAGTCCTTGTTTTATCTCGACGGTTCGGCATTTCAGCTGTCTGTAAATCTATTTGTTTGTTCCGATCTGGATTAAGATGGTGTCCGTGTTGCATCTAATTTTTTTATCACGTCAGAGTTTGCATGGGCGTGGATTTTACTAGAAGCTGTCAAAACGGAATAATCAATGCGGTTGGGGTTCCATGCTAACTCAGCATCAAGTCAACTCAACACCTCTTTAAAATAATTAAAAGCTATTAAAAAAGTAATTTAAAAATAGCCCATAACCTAACCTAACACATTTAACCACTTTTTTATTTATATTTTTTTTTTCATCACTTTTATTGACTTTTCAAAGGAGGTGTTGAGTTGATTTCATTCTGAGTTGTCCGGTCATCTAGGGTTGGTACTTATGGTAAAGAAAGCTTGAAAAAAGAATTGTTATTAAGATAGTGAAGTTTCTCTGGAAAATTTATATAATTTATTCCTTATTTAAAATACGAACATATGTTACAAAAATATTCATAGTCCATAATTAAGTAAGTAACTATTTAAGAACCTACTTTCAAATCTTATGATTTAAGAGGATATTTTGATTATAATTTATTAAGTTAGTAAAATAAAATTTGGTCTCTAAATAAAATCATTGAACAGAGGGACGTGGTAAGAGATTGGGTCGTTACTCGGCTGAGTGACCAGTGGACATGTGGAAGATTTTTTTTCGTTTAGTTTCGAAGAAAAACAAATGAAAAAAAAAATACCCAAGATGTCACCGATACCAAAATTTCGTTAAAGTTTTTGATTCTAAATAATGTCAGGATTCATTGGTTAAAGTAAGTCAAGTATGTCTCTCAACACCCTACATAAAGGACAGACACAGTTTTCTAAAAATTATACAAGGCGCAGCTATTAGTGAAATCGCTATTATAAATTAGTTTTTGCTGTGAATCGGTTCATATATATGAATAACAGAAAATTTTCTGCATGCATAAGAAACAACGTTCAAAAATATCATTTATGGCTAAGATTATTTGTGACAGTTTGTTTCATTTTAAAAAAAAAATTCTTAAAAAAATATTCACTAAATAAATAAAAACCATATTTGAACTAAAAATAGACCAATAAAAACACATAAATTTGTTGTAGACCAGTTTTATTTTATTACACTCCACCGTTTCAGAAGCGCCCTTCCTTCGCCGGGAGAATATTGTTACAATATTCTATTCATATTGTAACAATATTGTTAATGGAATATTGTAACAATATTGTTACAATATTCCATTCTATGTATAAAAGTGGTCTACAACAAATGCATGTGTTTTTATTGTAAATTATGGCGAGCCACAAAGTTAATGCTTTTTACAAATGTGTAAAAATATACCATTTCTGGATAGCACTTTCCAAGTAGTTGTAATGTCTATTACTTGGTGATATAATTTACACTAAGATAAACATGTTTTTGACATGTATATTCCTCTTAATTGAAGAAGGTAAATGGAAGTAATGACGGTGGGTGGAAACGAAACATTATTCTAGTGGGAACAAAAAACATTTCATATACAGTATAAAGTACAAGATGCAAAAGTACTCAGTTATTTGGACACATGTACTGTATATTTGTGTCACCCTACTGACAACAAAGGGTTCTGCTTAGAATATCTATTTTGCTTCGGAGATATCACGTCTTCAAACTACATATTATGTAGGTACCTACACTAAGTCTATGAAATCAGTATTCAATGCTCACTATTGAGGTAGGTATTTCCAAGACCGTTGTCAATGTGTATTTGAACTTTGTTTGAAAAATAGAGGTTACTTGTGTCACACAAATACCCGTAGGTATACAAATGGATGAATGTGTACAGAAAACCGTTCTGAAACGCCTCAAATCAGAGGCGTGCATGTGGTGTTTTTTTCCGGTTTTAGCGAGTTTTTTGCGCAAGCCAAACATTTTTCATGGATTTTTTTTGTACGAGCATCTCTAGACCTTTTCAATAAAATTGTGATTAGCTACTGTGATTTCTGCGGTCAGTCGTACCACATTCCTAGCATTGTGATTTTACGTAATATGTATTTAAAAACTTGGCAGACTCTGAAAAGAGTTTCATATTTATGGGATAAAGTGTGAAAAGCATATTAAAACAGGGAGGATTCAATTTGGCAGATTGTTTGCGCAAAGGGAAATTTTTTTTTTCTGTGTTCATAAAATAAGCTTCGTATCCATCTTGTTATATGCTTTTCATCACACTAAGCGCATGCCCGTATTATGATAGTCGAAATTTGCGTATATAAATACATACGTAATACCCGTTAATTCGTTAAATACGTGTTTTTTTTTATTTATTAACGCCCTTGTGGGCTTTTCATGAAAAATTACATTTGATTAAATTAATAAAGTAAAACATTAATACAGTTGTAGTACGTGTATGAAAACAACACATACATAATAAAATTTGATGTAAATTAGCAAAATATTAATACGATGATTATAAAAATAATAGTAATATTAGCCTGAAATAGTAAATTAAAGAAAGTGTAATATTAATTATGTTTGTTACAAACCAATTAAACAGAATAAATAAGAATGCAATTTACTCATAAGATTTAAAATATTATAGCAGATAACAAAAAAATAAAGAGTTGTGCCAATAAAAAACAAATACATTTTAGCAAAAAAAAAAAAATATATATATGCATAATTTATTTTTTATTTTCTGTTTCACAAACGAATGAGTTTATATTTTTTTTTTCTTTATGGCTTTAATACATTATAATTTTATTATTTTAAACTTTTCTCAGTTACTTTTACAACTATTACTATATTTAACTGCTTTACGGCCTTTATAACCTTGTACTTGAAATGATGTTTACATTTGTATCTAACAATTACAAATGTAAACATCATTTAATATTGTTCTACAAAAAACAACAACTACCTAATGTGAACTAAACGATGATATTTGTTCATAAAATAGTGAACAACATGTTATCAAAATACTTCTTAAACAAAATTATATACAACAAGGACATTCACGGACATAACACAAGGACTTGCAAGGAAATCAGGCTACAAAAAAAGGACAAAACGAATACGCAAAATAGTTTACTATACAAAGGGATGAAGTTATACAACACTCTACCAGAAACTTTAAAGGCCGCACCAATTGAAAAGTTCAAAACGTATTGTAGGAGATACATAAAACATGAAAAAAATATAGTTTGAAATATGAAATGATATAATTAATTAGGAAATTGTAAACTTAAATGTACAATTTACTAAAATAAAACTAATAAATAAACCAGGCAATTTGACCTAAAACATTTGTCCTAAAACGGGAAATCTCCAAGTTGGACAGTCAAAGTTTTTTTATAATGTATATGTGTTTTTGTTCCAATAAAATAAATAAATAAAAAATAAAATAAAATTTAAATAATTAGACCTGACATATAACACAATGCATAATCTATAAAAGCTAATTAGGAATCGGCATAGAATTATTTGTGTTACAGCAAAGAAAACAAAAAATAAAGATATAATTTACTCGTATAATAAGGAATTCTATAACTGTTTTCTGAGTTAAGTATATCGCACATGTATTCATCAACCTTATTATAGACTGTTGATCTCGCTAAAATGAAATAAATTAAAATAGGCAAATGAAAATAAATTACTTTACTTGTTGAAAATGTGATTATAGGTAGTATTTAGGAAATACTATGAAATAATATTTTACTTTTAAAATGATGGATTTATAATATTTTATTCAAATCTGGAAAAAAGTCATCGCACGCCATTGCATCATCAATACATTAAATTTGGAGGTATGCAAACCACTCGTTCGTGCGCTACTGTTATACGAACAGTTACAATATTATATTTTACTTGGCATTTCTATATACCAGACATCATTATGTTAAGAATAAAATCGTTCTCTGTGGACTGGGTCAACTCAGTAAAAAAACAACGTCAAGTTGACGGTTTTTATCCACCTCATTGGAATTAACCAGGTAACTACGTAACTAATGGTTACAGTTCGACCGAAACTCCAATAATTTTTTTTTGCCGAAATTGAAAGCAAACCGAATATAAAAAAAAAAAAAAATGTAACTAGGTAGATACTGTATTAGTCGAGAAAAAAGCAGATTATGAACTCTACCTAATTGTTGAAATTGGTAAGATTATCATAATCGTAATATATGATTCCAATTGCGTTTTACAAAAGGATTGGGTATGGATTCATTGGTATGAATTCCGTATTCTAGTCGTAAAGCCTCGATTACATTATGCTAGTTTACAAGCTACTAGCCGGTGAATCGGCGAGTGAGATTGTCATGATGACACACAAAACTGTCTGCTCGCTCAGTAGCAACAGTAGCAGCTAAAATAACGACTCTCGCGCCATGCAACTCTGTCGACATTTTGTGGAAAACTTGAATTCGCAGCGCTAACCGGTAACGAGAATAATGGCTGCCGCCCGAACTAATTCTGACAGGCGAAATCAGCTGTTGGTGGGCCGCCAACTTTAGGCAAACACTAGCGAGTATCGAGTAAAGTTAACCACCTTTCAACTTTTTTCTAAGATTGTCCACAATCTGCTAGTTAGCAAGTAATACGATAACACTGAGCGAGTTTACTAATAGATAGTGAATTTTCCAGATAGTAGCTTGTAAACTCGCTCTACGTCATCGAGGCTTAAGGCATCACTCGCTTTTTTACTTGCTAAAATGTAATTGTGACAAAAATTCTTTCCCAACAACCGTCGATAAGTACTCCCGATATTTTTTTTTTAAATTAAATATATTTTTAATTCATTTTATTTTTATTTATTTATTTTATTTGCATTAACTATGTTACTTTTATTTATTTAAGTGAAAATACATTATTACTAAATAAGAATTAAAATTTTCACAATACATTCCCAATAATAAAACTTAAAGGTCATTCTAGAATTCAAATAGACATATATTTTAATAATTTTTGCATTAGCCCCACACAGAAGGCCGTGAGGAAAATATTTTCCCACAGGGCCTATGTCATCTTTGGGGATGCTGTGTAAGGTCTTTATAATGAAAGGAAGGAGAGGAAGTTCTAGGAAGGAGAAGGTATGAGGGATTGGCATTAATCTAGGGGGCTGTGGACCCAGGAGTGGCGGACGTATGAATCCAGCCCTCACGCCAGGGTGCAAGACATGGGTCGAGAGAGACCAGCTGGAAAAGTCGGGATCAAATCAACCGCCAAGGCCTGAACACACCTCTTCCGTTGAACCCGGGCAAGTCACCAAACCACTTGGGGAACCAATGGCAGAAGAAATGAAGAGCATAAGTGCTAATAAAAAATTAAAAAAAACACTTTTTTATTTTCTTTTGGAATGTTCTTGTTATTTCTCTTCTCTATATTTTATTTTCTATTGATAAATATATAATTTACACTTATAAGTAACTTCTTGTATCTACCATCAAAACATTAATATTATTTATCAAATGTTATATTTAAGTTTAAGACAATATTATAGTCAACACACTATTTACATGTAAAATATCTGTTCATTTTGACTGTTCTAAAACGGGCAAATTGCCTAGTTGGACAGCCAAAGCTCATTATAACAAAATATGTAATGTTTCTCAAAATAAAATAAATAAAATAAAATAAAATAAAGTGTTTGCAATAAACGGATCCAAGGGTGATCAAAAAATATTATGCCATTGGTTAATGAAGCTGCTATATAATTCGTAATTATCGTTATCATCCAAACACACTAGCTTCGGTTGTCTGTGATGTGTGCTAGTCATTGCTGCGTGGAATTATTCCTGTCGGAAATCAGATTCAATAAACTGAATCTGTCATATTCAATATTGGAACTGATTGTTCGAAGAATTCAATCAAGCAATAAAGAACCTGTTTATATAAAAAATTATTTTAATTGCCATTTTCAAAATTCAAACTGATTTGTCGAGAATTCAGACAATCCCATGACAGCTCTAGTTGTATAATAATTACGAATGAAGAATATAACAGTATCTATTCGATTCAGTGTTTTAATTTAAGTTCATGGCCGATACTTGCTGAAACCGAATGTTCGATCGCACTCTACCCAAAAATGTTGATTCTCTTATGTTCTGTTTGTCGAAATGGTATTTTGAGGCTGTGATGTTAATATCATCATAAAAAAAATTGGAAACCGATGAATTTTATAAATAAAAAATTATTGTTATAACTGTCGACCTGCTCTCTCTCTGAGAGACCTATTTTTCATATTATCATGGAGATTTAAAAATCATAAACAAATATTTACATTACATTAATTTTGAAAACATGTTTTGTGAGTTTTACGTGATCCGTGCAAATATTTTTCGATCATCTTAGAAACGATTGTTTACAGCAGTCACAGCAAGCGCAAGTTGTTTTTCTTTGAAGTAGACTGGGGCAGGCTGTACAACATTTTCTTGAACTTTCTAGAAAACTGTTTCGTTGTTTTTGGTCTGGTCGGGAGATCTTTTTTCTCGATTTTTTAGATAGGTAGTCCACTTTGTTAACTCTTTCTTTTTTAATGTAATGCAATTGACCTTAACAATTTAATCGAGATATTTTCTCTCAATAAGTAAGTACGAATCGACAATACATGATAAGTTGGTAAAAATAAGCACATTTTGTGCTGAAATTCAATTAACAGAATATTTCGAGTCACACAAATGGCTGAGTGTACTTTTTTTGTCGATTTCATCGATGACTCCTTTTGTATTTTTACAGTTCACTATCATCTGCGCCTCCTTTGTCATCGGATCATATTCAGAGTGATGATGGACGGATTAATCAGAATAACGAATTTGCTTGGTCTAATATCGTGTTGCTACATGCCTACATGCCGTGATCTTTCGCTACATGCCGTGATCGTGAAGATGCTCTGAGGAACTAGCGTCATTGATCCTTTCGGCACCGGTGCATAGTCGGGAGACACGCCAAACGCGCGCCCAACATATGTGCAAGGTTAACATTTGTCACATGAGAACGGGTCGTTTTTCGACTCATTCTTGAGTTCAACAGCTCGGCTATGGAACGATTTGCCGGCCTCTGTGTTTTCTCCCTCCTACAACATGGGCCTCTTCAAAACCAATGTTCATTACTTCCTCTCCTCAAAAAGACCCTCCACACAGCAACCCAGATGATATATGCCCTGAAATTATTTTCATGAGGGAAATTATTAAATTATTTTCCTAAGGTAAATTATTTTCTCCAGGGCCTCCTGTGTGGAGATAATGTAAAAAAATATATATATGAATCTCTTTTTGATTTTCCTTAAAAGTTCACCAATACTTTTAATTCGTGAAATTCTCTTACTTTTAAGTTATGAGCCAATTCAGTGAATAACATTGAACGGTTAGCAGTCCTGTTGGTGATTGAGTCGGATGGTAGGTACACATTGACGGTCTCCGTGGTAGTGGTGTTAAGCTCTTGACTAACAATCCGAAGGTCATGGGCTTAAATCCCAGCGTGCAAAAATAAAATTTATTCGATTAATTTGTGTTATTTCACAGTTAATGAATTGAAAATAATATGTTGTACATTTTCACTTTCCAGAGTGGAAAATACTTTCAGTATCGCCCTGGTGTAAGACCACCATTCAGAAATGAAACGTTGCTTGAAATGGTTTTATCCGTGTTTTGTGACCTGATCTGAACAGTTAGGTACTTCCCTACCTTCTTCTTTTTCATCTCCTTCCCCTCCCCACTACATTCAGCCTCATAACATTCCCCGAATGGGGATGCCATAGTCTCACTGGCTCCAGGCGGGAGCAATTAGAACTCTTGTGTTATTGAGCAATAGTCCATTGTAAGATTATTTAGAATCCTTAGAACATTTTGATGTGCTGGCCAATTGAACAAAATAACAGATATAAGGACATTCCAAATCTTCTAGTAAGGCGATCCATAGGTCGAAGAACAAGTAGACAGACTGGGCTGAGAAGATTGAAGGCTATCTACATTTTTTTGACTTAACCCGGCGAGAGTGTGGCAGGGTATGTCACACCCACCATGTTACTTATTTGCGTGCATTTTTTGTTTGTGACCTTCAAACCTGTTTTTGCTTTGAGTAGCTGGAGTTAATAGGGTGCGGGAGGGGATGGTGGCGTGTTCGCAGTGTCGCGGCAGCTTGCGCTCGAATTATACGCTTGCAAACTGCGTTCGGGTATGTTATACTCTACCACATTTGAATATATTTCGTGACAAAAACTAACATTACTTTTTCTGCTATTTTTACTCACTTTCTTTGTTGCATTGTAAATTTTAATAGAAAATGGATGTTGACATTGATTTCGGTCAATGCTGGAAGAAGTAAAGTATTTTCTAAGTTAAAACTGCACTGATTTGAACTCCAGTTTCCAAGTTGTTCCTAATATTTTTAGTTATTTTTTTTAGTTTATATAGTTACTTGTTTCATGTTCTATCATATCTTGAAAAGAAAATCATAAAACTTGTTTTCTTTAGTTCCTTTGTAGTTTTTTTTTTATAGTGAAAATTTTTGTTGAAAATTCATTGTGACTTGTTTCCATTTAAGTAAAATATAAAAATTGTTAAAATGGCGCAAAAGTTTTATTTCCAATACGTTATAATATAGTCTTGCTATAATAAAAAAATATTATTTTAATGCTTTTCCTCAAGAATCAAGTTTTACAGTCAAATTTGTAAACGGGTACGTCATACCCTGCCACATACTTCTTGTTATATTTTTTCACCACACTCTCGCCGGGTTAAGTACCAGAAGTAATTGTATTACAATAGGTATAAAATCTTATATCTTACAACACAAAGTAACTTTTTCCTAAAATATTCTCTGCGATTTTCAATCTCTCCACTTTTATTTCGACCCGTACTGCATTTACCATTTTTTTGTATGTGAAGATCGTATCTTTGCGAGAAGGAAGAGATATGGCGGTTAACTGTAACTGTTTAGAATTAATTTGACGGAAGTCAGACTGGTATTTCCTTCATATTGCTCGTTATATAATATTATGTACATCCGAAGATTTATGTGGATAGTCAAAGCCTTTAGGCAGGGGCGGAATTACTTACGTGCTCAGGGTTTCCAAAGAAGGGAGCATCGTGGAAATTTCACATCGCCAGCTTTTTCAAGAACTCTTTGTATAATATTGTAATTTCAGCAACTGTAAATGTGTAGTACAAAATTCACATTCGAATCTTCGAATTATTCTACGAATTATCTAATTAAAAATGTTGAAAATATTTACCTTTTCATTATAAATTTATTAATTTATGTAATTTAAAAAAAAAATTGTTTTCCGACTTGTAGTTTTGTAACTGACCGTAAGATCATCAGGGTATACGATTGGTCGACCGGTCAGTGGCCGAGTTGGCATCGGGTTTGTGTCCCACGCAGGCAAGGTCCCACGCAATAATAATAATAATAATTGGATAATTTGTAGAGCGCCGTTTTTTGTGAAAAATTACCTCAAGGGCGCTGTACAACTTATTAAGAATTCTTAGGTTCCATCTAATTTAACTATTACCCAATATCGTGTGTTCAATTCCTCAGTTGGCTAAGTCCTCCATCATGACACAAGCAACATTTTCCGCTTACGTGGTGGTAATAGGAGATTTTCAAATATTGTCAGGATATTCGTTACCCGGGAATATGTCTTTATTTTTGTTTAAAATAAAAATTACTTAATATTTAAAAAAAAAAAAAAAATTAAAATCTGTATTGTAATACCTACATACATTGAGATTATACGACAGTGTGATGGAAAAAAAAATTTACAAGATTATTTTTTTTACCTGGTAAATCGAAAAGACATTAGTCTCGTGTGTTTGTTTGATTTGGTGGATCATTTACTTATCATTGTTGAATAAATCGAACGACAACACAAAATGAGATATAAAATAAATGTAGGTACCTATTACCTACCGATATACCAAAAGGCTATATAAGCTTTGAAAGCTACTTAGGCTACAAATTTTCCACACAAATTTGTTTGTAAACGATATTTGGGGAAATCTTTTGACTGACAAAGTTCTTCTACCGTATCGTTCCGTTTCTTATCGAACGATTATTTATGTATATTTTATATACAGATTTATTTATCTACAATTGTTGTATTACATATAAATGTTGAAAACATTACAGAGATTATGTTTCAGAATCTCTTATGTCCTTATTCTTCCCTGCCATTTTAGTAATAAAAACAGTTATTATTTATTAATCATATTATCTTGTCTAGGCCCATGGTGATTATGACTATAACAATGACTATGACAATGACAATTTCAACGCTGTATAGTCATGTTTCACATTTGACACTCTCAAATGTATAACACAGAAATCAGAAAAATGACAGGAATAAATAAAACAGATGTAAATTCCCTGAGACTGAAAATCGGTTTGGGAATGTATAATTTATATCGAGTACGTGCATATTTAGAAAGCACCTCTAAACCAAGAACTGTATTCACCGAGCATTAAGGAGTTAATACGGTTAACGCTCTGTAAATTCGGTAATGTACCTACTTATATCGGGAAAAACAGTGCAGAATGTAAATGTGAACAAACAAATTTATTATCATTCTCGACATAAGACCCGACATCCACTGGTCGGGGGTCCCGTTAGAAGCGCAAAGGCGCGAACCGCTAGGCTAAAAAATACGAGTTGGCATTAAAAAAATCAACTCAACGATGCATAACTTTAAAATTATTGTTTGGATTGTTGCAACGTTTTTTTGTTGCCGATAATTTGTGGATAATCACCACCTTTGATTCGTGGAAACGAAAATACTGCAATTGTTTTCTCGTGATCTGTTCGATAGATCTTAAAATAGCGATCTTCATTTTATTACGTAATACATCATTCAGTGTTATTGCGAAGCACGTTTCTGTTAGTTTTTATAGATACAAAAACCCATGGACAGAGCATTTGCACGATTTTGTATAAATGACATTGAAGCCAAATCTTCGGTGAGGGGAAATTGCCTGGCAATTGTAATGCCTCCCCTCAATCTCGTATGATAAACTTTTGAAATGATTTGTATTATTATTAAACTAGCGAGTTCCCAGCATGCGTTGCTATGCCACTTAATAAAGAAATTGTTCCTCCATGCGTGTCCCTTCCCATTCGTCCCGTTCCCCTTCCGCCTCCCCTTCCTCTCCCGCCTTCCCTTCCCCTCTCACGTTCCCACTCCGCCTTCTTTCCCCGTCCCGCGAACCCTCCTCCAGAGTTCCCCTCTCTTCTCCCCCCCCCTCACGGATTCGCTTTCCCTTTCCCCGAATCCCCCTCTCGAGTTACCCTCCCCCTCCCGAGTTTCCCTCCCCCCTCTCGCATTCATTTCCGCACACATTCATTCCCAGTACATTCAGTTTTCAAACAGCTCGCGTGCCACTTATTGCAAATTTTTTATACAAAATTTCATAATGCCAGAGCTCACCAGAATATACAGAAACCATCGCTGGCAGGCACACATCAAATCCCCAAAGTTTCATCGCAATCGGACGAACTGTTAGCATAATTTCATGATGCCAGAACTCACTGTTGTATAGATATAGTAAGAATCGCGGGCATGCGCACATCAAATCCCCAATGTTTCATCGCAATCGGATGAATGGTTTAGCAACGCATAGCATATGTACATATATGCATAGACAGAAGCAAATATATTTTCATTTTTATATATAGTGATAAGTTGAATTTTTGGGTTCCACGACAACTCAACAAAGTGGCCTTTTAACGACCCTTTCAAAGTCATTAAAAAATGATGAAAAAAATAGCCCATTTCCTAACCTAACATAACTAATTAAACCATTTTTTGTTCGCCACTTTTATAGACTTTTCAAAGGATTAAAAATTACGTCGTAGTAGATTTTAATTGTTAGGTTTTTAGTAAAGTTTCAAACATTTAAGTGTGGTTTTATAAAATTACACTGATATTTAGGGTGCATTTTAAATGTAATGTAAAAACTTTTTGTATAATTTGTAGACCTCAATAATATATATATTTTTTAACCTAAAGTAAATCAATTTTAATTTTGTTATTATTGTGGGACAGGTCATGTACAACTTAAATACATTACATTATTCAATATATTTGTGCTATTATACATTTTTCTATTAGGTACTGCTCTTGTTACTACTAGATACTAAATTGTTAAATATTGTGTCATAAATTGCAATATATATATAATGTTAAATTAGAATGCTACCTTGAAAAGTATTTTTATATTGTTTATGTTCCTGTTCTGTTTTTGGTAAGAGTCAATCGAGTTTTGCAAGTATTTTAGTTTTTATAATTGTGACAGCTGTTTCGGCGACTTAAATTCTTGCAAAACTTAAGATAACATTAATAAATTTGATTAGCTTTAAATTTTTTTTAATATACCCTATCACTAGTTTCTAAGTTAGCCTATCAACATCTGACAAAAAGAAAACATAATATATTACGTCCCCTTTAAATTCTTCTTATCTTTTAAACTTTCCTTACGACTCACGTCAGCCGTAAAGTCATTTTCGTAAGGTTCATTAAACTTTAAAGGCTGACAGGCCCATAATATTCGAAGTTAAAAGTAACAACTGAATAGGTTTTTGGAGTGCGGCTGAACTGGCACCCACTACCATCCAACTCAAAGTAAAACTGCAGCGACCGGGAAGCACCGGAAGCCACTTTAAGGTTAATATTTTTCATTCAATTTTAAATATTGCGAACACGAAGACTTGGATGTATTTTCAAATTCAATTATTACCTTCAGAAGGAACTTGTACTTACATATACCTGATGATCTCCTCACTCAGAGCTATAATACGCGTATAAATGTACATTTATAAAAATGTGCATATGTGTATGTAAATGTACGCAATTGTATGTATATATGTGTGTGTGTAGAGTGTATATACATATACACGTGTGTACACGTACACGTAATGTGTGTGTATGTATATTCTAATATTTGATCCTTCTTGTTTTATGCAGGCACGGGTAATATAATTTATTATTATGTAAACATATTAAGAATTTTGAGATGAATGGTGTACTCACTTTTAAATGGAATTGTCTCTATTTTAATTTTAATTGTATTAAATTTATAAACTTAATGTATTAATTATATGTGATGTATTCTGTTGGCGAGCGAACAAACAAAATAAAATAAATATAATAAAACTTACTGATGCATTATTATTGTACATACTATATATTGTATATTGTTTATGGATTGTATATAGTATTGTGTATAATTGTATATATTTGCGTATATTATTGTAAATATTGTTGAACATGTATTGTATATATTATTGTGCATATTTGTGTATATTATTAACTATGTATTATATATATTATTGTAAATTTTTGTGTATATTATTGTATTTTCCACAGGTAGTTTTAAAAGAAAAAAATTGGCTTTCATTTTTTCAGGTTCGAGGCCATCATTTCAAATTATGGAGTGAGGGAAGATGAATTTAAATATTAATTTCATTTAAATGGGCAAATTTACAAATAATATCATTTATTGGAGTCAAGTTCGGTCTTGATAGAAGGTAAGATATTTGTTTAGAGTAAGTTGAAAATATATAAGCACCATATTGTCGTAAAACTTTAAATAACATTTCTATCATATTCGCATCACAATGTTTCATTTTATTTTTTCACTAGAGGTGAATGTTTCTCTTTATTTCACATTTCATTTATTTAATTGAAACATATAAAAGCTCTCCACTTAGAAAAGCATTCTCATCATAAAGCCACGCAATTAAAAAAATGATGACAGCGTTTAGTTTGAATGGCTTCATATAAGGACTAATAGAGAAGCGTGATAAATAAATTACTCTTGTCAGCTCTGAGATATTATATAATAAGTGGTTGACAATGAGCGGATGTTTGCCGCCATATCCGCCACCGGTTATCTGCAGGAAAAGATGGTGCGGAAGAAAGCATTGCACTCACAATCAGGCCTTTCATGTTATTCTCAGACTGTTCGCTCTTCATGCCCATTGCTGAGACGAGCGTCGTGCGGTGAGGTCGTTGAAACGGTTAAGCCACTTCAGAATAATAATATTACGATCCAAATTTAACAAAAACAACAAACTATAACAAAACAAAATTTTATTTAAAAAAAACTGAATTTGGACAAAAAACATCGCCATTCATCAGATTGTTGTGTATCTACCGTAGAAAAAGCATTGTCCCGATTGTGATGATAATTAGTTCGGCTCGGGGTCACCAGATGAGCTCGGATTGCCATCAAACTTGCGAGGTCACCAGCTAGTGGCCAGTCGATCACCGGCAGCAATTCGGCCATCGTGCGTGCTATGCTATAGCTTAATACTTAACAGTACGGCAGGGTACGGGCGGGACACGGTTCGATGCTCGGGTGAACATATTCCGACCGAGATCACAGAGGCAGTAGCTGCAGTTGATAGTAGACAGTATACACGCCGGACTAAAGCTCTGTTGCGCAGACAGTCGCGTCGTAAAGTGCATTGACAGATAGTGACATTGAGTGACGTTCTGAAGACATTTCTACTTCGGTTTCCAAGAACCAAAAACTGATTAAAAAAAACTTTAAAAACAAAAATTCATTGTGCGTACGTTTAAAAAACTTTCTCTCATCAGTCTGATTAAAACTATTTAGTTTCTAAGGTCTACATAAGGTCACCACGATGAGTTGTCGCGGTTTAGTATTGCATTTTGTTGTGGTCGTTGTTGGATTATATGCAGTGACATCAACGCATGGATTGCAGGAATACGCAGATGGTAAGAAAATATTTGCTTTTAATTACTTTAACTGTTTTCTCATTTGTTCAAATGGCTGCGCAATTTTACTGGCCACATTAATAAATTATCTGTCGATATTATTATCTGTAAAGAAATGTAGACTTCATTTGCCGTATGTTTTAATTTTCTTATTTCTTTGAATGAACGCGCAATTTCACCTGCCACATAAAATAAATTATCTGTAAAGAAATGTAGACTTTATTATCGTATTTAATCAATTTAATACGAAACTCCGCATGGTTATTAAAGGACTCCATTGAGTACAATGCGAGGCCAGTTTTTGTCACATAACTCACTCTGTGATTGATTACGAGGAATTGCTTTGCCTTGTTACATCAGGTTTATGTGGTAGGAGAAGAGTTGATAAGTTATTCTACTGCTTTGGAGAGAAGTCATCCTCAGATCCGTCAGAAGGAAATCGATATCTTATTAATATCAATAAGTGTACTGTTTTTATCGTCAGTTTTTAAAACTCCATAAAATTAAATAATTTTATAATTTAACTGTGATAATGCCTTAGATGGAGGAGACTGCTATTAGGTATATATAATACTAAATTACACAGATCAAAGATAATGATTTGAGATTTTCACGGCCAAAAGCATTATTGCGATTTATTTTTGGGGTATTACGATGTTTTGATATCTCCTTCTTTAGGCAATGTTTCCGAAAGCATATTGCAGTGTCAATCATCAGAGCACATTCACACTTCACCACAATCTTAACTTACACATCTGCCCTGATGATGGATACTTGAACGCTGTCAGAATGTTGGCTAAAGAAGTAGGTAGTGAAACATGGCATAATAGTTGAAAAATAAATCATGAAAATAAAGAAGAAGTTTAAAATCTCTTTTAAACATTTTTTGATTTTCATTTTTTCGTAAGTTTTAATGTAATTTTTAATGTTGACATAAGTTGAGGTTAACGTAAGTTGATGTTAACGTAAGTTTATGTTAACGTAAGTTGATTTTAACGTAAGTTTATGTTTACGTAAATTGATGTTAACGTAAGTTTACGTTAACGTAAGTTGATGTTAACGTAAGTTGATGTTAACGTAAGTTGATGTTAGTAACGACGTTAACGTAAGTTTTAATGTTGATTTTCAAATAATAAAATTCCAAATGAGAACTTTTATTGTAGGTAAATTTTAAAATTGAAATATTCGCCATTTTATCACAAATTTGTCAAAAGATAGAGGCTTATTTGTTACCATGTGTAAAAACTAATGAAAACGATTTTAAGTGAATATAGATAACCTTTATTTAGAACAAACTATATTATGTTATAATGCATTATAATAGAGTGCCTGATTACATTGATTATACACGTTTCACAAAATTGGCACTGTTCAAATTAACCACCACGTTAATCACCATCATTATTATTTCAATAAATGTTAAGGCTTGACATTTATTGAAATAATGATTTACTGAAAATACCTAATTATAATAACAGCACGCTTTTACATTCGAGTCAGGAAATTTGAAAACAAATGTTCGTGAATTTAGCTGGAATATGTGCATTCCTAACTGAGGTTATGACTGTGCATGACAGTATCAAAACAACATTTCTTGCTGCATTTATTATGCTGACGGACCTGTTGAAGTGTTGAGTATCTTTGTGGGAAATCGTTATTCAGAAATTCCATGAACCAAACAAAGCACAGATTTTTCCGATCGTTTATATAATCGTAGGTAACTTTAGTATTTACTAAAATTACCTAGAGATATACAAAATACTAGGAATCTATAATAACGGTGATCCGCCGACAATTAGCCCCCCGAAAAGGTATTTTCTATAAAATTATAAATTTTTGTTCATTATTTACTAATATAAAACGAAAAATCGACTTGAAAAATACCCTTAATAATAAGTTTAAAAAAAATATATATATGATTACCGCACAAGAGTTCCAACTGCTCCCGTCTGGAGCCAGTGAGACTATGGCACCCCCAATTGGGGTATATTGTGAGGCTGAAGGAAGTAGGGATGGGAAGGAGATAGGGAAGAATAGGAACCTTAATAACGACACAATGGTGCGAAATATCCTCTATCTTTGGCAGCATGAAAAATCTGTAGTCGAAGGCAGGAATATTTCTTATTGCTAACAAGATATGTAGCATAGAAATTCTATTGTGGAAATTCTTATCTTTGTGATTGTTAAGAACTTCATGTGAAATTTGTCGTATCAAATAAATAATCAATTTGGGAGGCGGGTATGGGTACCGTCACCCCGCAAACCATTTATTTGGTAACCAACACCCCCGCCATCGGTTACTCCAAGCGGTTTATGAAGTTTTGTGACTCAGTAGGGGTGTCCGGGTTCATGGGATGAGATTTGTCTAGGTCTTGGTGGCGGATGCGTTTGCTCACCTACTGCGTGGCGAGTCCATAGGCGTTTGAGACTCTTTGACCTTTCCAGTCGATCTCGACCCATCGTCACTGCACCGCAGTGGGAGGAATAGATTCATACCTTTTTCTTATTCACCCCTCATACCCTTTTCCTCCCAGATCGTCCTCTCATTCCATTTACTAAAATAACCCTCCACACAGCATCCCCAAAGATGACCCAAATAGGCGCCGAGGGAAATTGTTTTCTTAAAGGTCTCCTATGTAGAGCTAATGTGAAAAAAAATAGATATTGTATACACACATATTTATTCACTGCAGTTGCTATTTTGTCTGACTAAAGAAAATCGTTTACCTAATAATAAAGGTATTTTTGAAATTATATTATTTTTAGTAGAACAAGGTAACTTTGTGAAGATCCCCTACATAAAACACAGTAACTGGTTTCAGTAAACTGTGCCTTCGTAAATGCAAACACAAACTTAACTAACGAAGGCACGGATGTGGCGAAACCGGTTGGCGTTGTCATGTAAACAGCTGACGTTCGCAAAGTAATGGTGTGTCATTCACTAATAACAATTTACTTTATACAGTAAAATAGAAAAAAATTTCTACCGCAACTCGTAACTTTTTATCCATCTGCGTGAATTTTGTGAAAAAAAATCTCGCATTGTGTTTTAATGATTTAACCAATAAAGTTACACGAGCCAGCATATTTTGCTTCTGCCGCTTGTCACTAACGATAACGATGCTGACCGACATTTAGTACCGTCATTACTCATTAACTTGACCGGCTCACATCAGCTGATAAAGGTAGTGCCTAAACTAGATGAAATTACATTTCTAGAAGTTACACATCGCATCTCAGAGTACCGTTCCTTCAATAAAATGCCCTACTGCCGCGCTGGCGCCGCCCATGTGCTCTCAGCCAAGAACGCACCGATCTAAATCTATATATATAAAAATCAAAATGTGTTTGGAGATTAGTGTTTTGCTATAAAGCATAGGAAATGTTTGAAATGTTTGAAAGGTTTATGAATTATTATTTCCCCGAAAAGATTTCTGAATTATTACTGAAAAGTTTTTCAATCACCACAAAAATTTTAGCGAAACTGTTAAAATTTTGAGAATGACATTTTGCAAAACAATGATTGTCAAATCAGAATTCAATTTTCAAAACTCTTTAAATTAATAAATTAATTTTAAATACTTACGTAATAATTTGAATCGAATCAAGAATTATAGATATTTTATATAGGTGTTTTATGTTAGGTACCAAATTTGATTGATTTTTCTTTGTTTTTTTGATTTGATTGTTCTTGTATAATATACAAAAATAAATATTTTTAAAATATGAAAATTTGAATTAAAAAATTGTGATAGGTGGCACGTGAGCGTTTGAAAACTGAATGTACTGGGACTGAATATATGAAACGCGTGAGAGGGGTTGGCGGGACGGAGGGGCGGGAAAGGGGTGAGGGAAGGCGGGGAAGGGGACGCGGGAGGGGAACGGGGAGGCACGGGATAGGACATGCGGGAAGAAACAATTTATTTCTTTGAAAATGGCATTGCAACGCATGCCGAGAACCAGCTAGTACAATATATAAATTAATGTTTCTTTTTTTTGTCCCTTTCCTTTACGACTCATCCGATTGCGATGAAACTTTGGTGATTTGTTGTGCGCATACCCGTGAAGATTTCTATTTATAATTGTAAGCTCTGGCGTTATAAAATTTGTCTAAAAATTTGACATTTAGGTGGCGCGAGTTTTATGGAAAACATGTTTATTTCGTACAGTTTAGCGGCAGTGAGAAAAGCAGAAGGGGAACGGGGACGCCTGCGAAAGGATTCGCAGGGTAGGGGTGGCGATCGCAGAGGAGTTGCAGAGGGAGGAATTGCAATGGAGACACAGTAGCGGTAGGGGATAGCATGAGGTAAATATGGAAATCCAGGGTTCTCACACGGACAGTCGTTTGTGGCCTGCGTCGGAAAACTTTCCGAATTATTCGTGTACGCACTACATGGAAAAAAACTAAAATGTTGTGCATCCAAAAGCACTTCAATAAACAGAATTAAAACACTTTCTTTCTTTGAGTGGCATTACAATAAATAATAACTATTTTCTATTTGTTATTTCGTTTGGCGATATTTTAAAAGTAGTATTGATATGTCGATTAAAACAGTAATAAAACTGATACGCTGGCATTGATTTCCAGTGGATTCATACCAATAAATCTAATATACCTTAGCATAAATTGGGTAATAGGTGGGTAATTATTAGTTAGTTATATTAGTGTATATTTTAAACCGCCAATTTCGGCCAAGATATTTTTTTAGTAGGTTTAAGTAATAAATATATTTTCTTACCGTTATAAAACATGGGTTAATAATAGATTTACCGTTATGTGGTTAGTAGGTACCTACTTATATTATAGTAAATGTAGGCAAAGTAAATATATGGTTTACAATTATAATCGTGAAATACATGCATGAAAACTGAACGACAAGCGAAAACTTTAAACGCGTTTTTCTCAGAATCACGTTTTTCAAGTTGGCTGGAATCGTAGTTCGTCAAATTTTCATCCGATTCACTTCATTCAAAGTTTAAATTTAATAAGTCAGGTACGCTTCTTACGTCATACATATGTCAGGTAATGTTATGCTGTCGTGAAAATAAGCTTATGGGTCCGAATGATTAACGAAATTTAAATTTATATGCGGATGAACCCCGACTTATGAAAAAATATTATTGTAGGACAAAGTTATTGCAAAATTAAGGTTGATTTTTTCGTCAATTTTTATTTTATGTCCGGCATTTATGAAATCAACCTTTTTTAGCAACCTGTGGTCCATGCACATTCTACATTCATAAGACCCCGAAATTTTTTTGTACTTCATATTTCAGATGATTTCCAAGGACTCCAGGATCCCAGCCGATTTGGTCGGGTATTCACGCCGCTAAATATGAATTGAAAATAATATACAGTAGGTATGCGTTGATAGGTTGCCTAACTCAAGCCAACAGTTTTGTGTAGAGATAATGTGCCTATCCATATTTAATACAATTCCGTTGTTCTTCCCACGTTACATTAACGTATTTACGGGCGTTTTAGTTTAACAAACTGATTTTTTATTACACGTTACCTTTTTAAACACGGTAATTCTACAGTTGCTAGAAAGTAAGTTGGGGGAACGGAAAGGTCATTGAATCCTTTGGTAACGGTACTAGTCTTTTAAAGACATGGATTTCGGTGTCGAATGAGTGTTGGCTGTCAGTGTGACACATCACACCATACTTGCTTATTACTTATTGCTAATTACTCACCACTCACAGTTATAAAGTTACCACGCACAAATAACATACGTATTGCAAAATAATTGGTTATTAGACGATGCCAGATGATTGACATCAATAGGTATCAACTCATACTAAAAGCTAATACATTTATCTATTAACACAGCCAATATTCACATAAATTTGTTACTTACGAAGGTTAAATCTATGTATTGTGTTATGTATGTGTTGAGTTGTAGAAAATAGCGGATCATTGTTATGATACAGGTTGCGGTCAGTTATACACGGTGTCCAGAAACTAATAGTACCTACAAGCGAGAAACTGATGGATCTAGTCACATTGAGAACCCAAATAAAATTTATTTTTTTCTGAGCATGTAATTTTTTACTTTTTTACCGTTTTTTCCGGCAATTAGAGGGAAAAACTTTTGAGAGGGGTTTATGTTTTGCTGCATTTTTAAATACATTACCCACTGTAGCGACAGCGCAATTTAAAACTTTTTTCTTCGATTGCTCGACAATTTTTGGTGAACATTTTGAATATTTTCCGCCCAAATTAAAAAAAATCATACATCCGAATTTTAATATGGAGACATACAAACTGATTATAGTTCTATATAGCCAATAAATTCACCTATCTTTTGTCGATTATCATGGGATAAGTATTCGTAGGATTTATAAAAAAAATATTATAAAATCGTTAACTTCTACTTAATTACTTACAAATAAGGAAAAATTTGCCAAAATTGGCAGCAAAGCAATCCGAGGTATTTTAAATAGTGCCATATTGTGGCAAAAGCGCTCCAGTGGTTAAACAATTGACATTAATCTCCTTGCAACAATTTTTATATTAGATTTAGGTACTCAATTTTTAGATAAAGAAAGGGCACCCAGATACTTTAATAGTACACAACTGCTAGCCCTGTACAAATCGCAAGTGCACCCCACGGTTGAATTTGGCAGCCACCTCTGGTCTGGAGCTCCAAAATACCTGAAAAAAACCCTTGACTCTGTGCAGAAACGGGCGGTCCGTTTGATAGATTCTCCTAATTTAACAAACGGATTGCAATCTTTAGAGCACAGGCGCCAGGTGGGAATGCTGTCCTTGTTCTACCTGTATTACAATGGAAGATGCTCCGAGGAACTAGCGTCATTGATCCCCTCGGCACCTGTGCATAGTCGGGAAACACGCCAAACGCGCGCTCAACATTTGTACACGGTTGACATTAGTCACATGAGAACGGGTCGTTTCTACGACTCGTTCTTGAGTTCAACAGCTCGGCTGTGGAACGATTTGCCGGCCTCTGTGTTTCCTCCCTCCTACAATGTGGGTCTCTTCAAGACCCATGTTCACTCCTTCCTCTCCTCAAAAACACCCTCCACACAGCATCCTCAAAGATGACATAGGCCCTGAGGGAAATTATTTTTTTCCTCAGGGCCTCCTGTGTGGAGTTAATGTAAAAAAAAAAAAAAGCTCAAATCCAAAAAAGTCTTAGCACTAAATCCAAATGAGATGTAGATTCACCATTTTCCCGCTTTACCCCTAGTGATAATTAAAATAAATCACATTCTGCTCTTTCATAGATGACGCTAGTTTAATTATTTTAGGAAAAAACACTTAAGTTATGCAATAAAATATGTGAAGATGATTTAATTGTTTGCGCGCGTACATACTCAAAACGAAAATGAATAAATAATTTTGTCCATGAACAAATTCAATTCTTTCAAAAAAGGCTAACAAATACAAAATTGGATTGAGTCACCGATAATATTGCATTTGTTAGCCTTTCTTGAAAGATTTGGGTTTGTTTATGGATAAAACTATTTATTAACAGCTAATTCATCGTAATATTTTAAAGCATAACTTGTAAAAAGTGTTTTTCCCTAAAATAATTGTTTTTGTAATAATAATGTGTACTTAGGTTTATTTACCGGGTAGTAGCTGAGTTGGCATCGCGTTTGGTTTCAATTTCAATTCTTCGGCTGGCTAAGTCCGCCATCAAGACACAAGAAATATTTTCCGTTCCCTGTGGTGGTAGGAAGAGGTTTTCAAATATTGTCACTCAATTCGTAAACAGGAACATTTTCATTTTCTTTAAATTAACTCAATTATTCACATAATCCAGTTTTGAAAACGATATTTGAATTCAAAGCAAATTAGAGTTCATTGAACCAGATTTCACGTGGGATTAACGCACAGCACCGTATTTCAACGGAATATCACCATGAATTAAAATTATCGACAAAGATATAATAATGCGATCAAATCACGGAACTGCATGTATAATAATTGCGAGCAAAATTGTTATTGAATGCATTTTTATTAATTTGTGACGAACTTTCTCTCAGAAACTTGTGGGTATTTGTAATACTTCTCCATGATAGTATCTTCTCCGAATACTTATCTAAGACCTGCGACTTAAGAAAACCCCACAAGAAAAAGTCTAACAAGGTCAAATCGCACGATCTCGGTGGCCAGTTCACATCACATCCCCGTGAGATTTTATCATTAAACAATTAAACAATTAATTAAATTTTAAACACTTTTATCGTTTGCACGTGTTGTTGAACGCTATATCCGTCCGTGGTGATTTGGCAAAACAGACTGAATAAATGACAGCCAATTTGACAGATGTTGCTTCAACAATACGGCCACCATCAACTACTGTCAAAGTTCGGAAGTCCCTATTGTAAGACACTTTATGCGGTCATATATTAAAACATTAAAATGACCGCATAAAGTGTCTTCCAATAGGGACTTCCGAACTTTGAAGACACTTTATGCGGTCATTTTAATGTTTTAAAGTTTTTTTTAATCACCCAGAATTTTTATTGTATAACCTAAAAATAGTAGTAACTCTCCTCTCCAAATTTTGTGGAACAATTATTGTGAAAATAATATGGAACAAACTATTTAATAGTTGTGGCGAAATTTTCAAAGCTACGTGAATACGTACGTACGCTGATAAGTAAAAGAATTCATGTTCTGCTTTTTCATAGATGACGTTAGTTTAATTATTTTATAGGTTAAAACACTTTGTGCACGTTGTGCCTGAAATATATATATTATTTATTTATTTAATATTTGTATGTTTTTACAATAAGTATACATTTTTAATGTTATACAGTATTATAAATGAATATAAAAAATAGCCTTTCCTCGTCATAAAGAGACAAGGCTCTTGTGTATGGTGAGTGAATTCATGCTCAATTATATGAAATCATATAAGTAAGTAAATAACAAAATATTGCTAATAATAACTTTAGATTTATCAATAATAGATTTAAAGATTTAAAAAAAATAATGATAGAAATGAACTCTTTCAGGAGTTTCAGGTAATTTTTCAATTTATGCAAGAATTCATGATTATTTTCGATAATTTTTAGATTTAACGGGAGGTTGTTGAAATAAGTTATACCTTAATACGGATAGATATCTTAAATGTGCTTGGTATTGATTTTTGTGATTTTATTATTATTCTGATATCTTGCTGATATATTGAAACGTGTCTGTATTTCTTTGAAAGTTTGTAGTATTGAATATTTAAACGAATTTGTTGTTTGGTATGTTTTTAGGTTTTTAGGTTTTCACGGCCAAAAAGTATTTTTGTTATTATTTTTGGGGTGTTATGCCGTGTTTCGCTACCTCCTTCTTTAGCCAACGTTTCGGACAGCGTTACAGTGTCCGAAACGTTGGCTAAAGAAGGAGGTAGCGAGACACGGCATAACACCCCAAAAATAATAACAAAAAAAAAAAAAAAAATTGTTGTTTGATCCCGTAAAACTCAACATGAAAATGAATAAATAGTTTATAAACAAACTCAAATCTTTCAAGAAAGACTAACAAATACAACATTGTTTCGGTGACTCAATCCAATATTGTATTTTTTGTCAATGAACAAAACTTTTTATCCATTTTCATGTTGAGTATGTACAGGCGCAAACAATTAATTCATCTTAATACTCTATATAACTTGCATAAAGTTTTTCAACCTAAAATAATTAAACTAGCGTCATCTATGAAAGAGCAGAATCACTTATCATTTTATTATAAAAATTGTCGGTGTTCTGCTCACTCATAAATGGCGTTAATTTAATTATTTCAAGGAAAAAACACTTAAGCTTTAAAATATTAAGATGAATTTTGCGCCTGGACAAACGGAATATGAAGATTAATGAATAGTTTTGCCAGAATTAAATCCCAACTTATTGTAGAAATGCATTAAAAAACAATATTAAATCGATGATTCAATCCAATATTGTATTAGTATGCCTTTCTGGAAAGAATTGAGTTTTCATACGGACAAAACTTTTTTTTTTTTTTTTTACAGTTAATACCGCACAAGAGTCCCAACTGCTCCCGTCTGGAGCCAGTGAGACTATGGCATCCCCAATTGGGGTATGTTGTGAGGCTGAAGGTAGTGGGGAGGGGAAGGAGATAGGGAAGAGGAAGGTGGGGAAGTACCTGGCTATTCAGATCTGGTCACTAAACACGGCTAAAGCCATTTCAAGCAACGTTTCAATTCTGAATGGTGGTCTTACACCAGGGCGATACTGATAGTATCTTCCACTCTGGAACGTGCCGCAAATATACTATATATTATTTTAAATGAATAAATTGTGAAATAACACAAATTAATCAAATAAAATTTATTTGCGCACGCCGGGTTCGAACCCGCGACCTTCGGATTGTGAGTCGAGAGTCTTGCCTCGGGACCACGGAGGCCGTCATATATTACTATTTATTAATAAACTCAAAAATTCGGGAATATTAAATCTACGCACCCACCGTGGACAGTGGCGAGCAGTCCATAAATACTGACAAGCTATGTCCACCCCAGGAAAATAGAACCGTTAAAGAAAATAAAAAATTTCAAAATATTTTTTCCAATAATTTGGGAATATATTTTTATATTTTATAAATTTACACTTTTTAGGAAAATGAAAAAATGTTCATTTTCAAATATTCAATGCATAAATCACACCCGAACTTGAAAAACGACACACAGCCTATACTTATTACCTTTGGTCATGGATCAACGCACGCCACATATCGTGGGTAATATTCTCGAGAAATAGATTTTTTTTTTTTTTTTTACATTAACTCCCCACAGGAGGCCCTGAGGAAAATAATTTTCCTCAGGGCTATGTCATCTGGGATGCTGTGTGGAGGGTCTTTTTGAGGAGAGGAAGGAATGAACATTGGTCTTGAAGAGACCCATCTTGTAGGAGGGAGGAAACACAGATGCCGGCAAATCGTTCCATAGCCGAGCTGTTGAACTCAAGAACGAGTCGAAAAAACGACCCGTTCTCATGTGACAAATGTCAACCGTGTACATATGTTGGGCGCGCGTTTGGCGTGTCTCCCGACTATGCACCGGTGCCGAAGGGATCAATGACGCTAGTTCCTCAAAGCATCTTCCATTGAAATACCGGTAGAACATGGATAGCATTCCCACCCGACGCCTGTGCTCTAAAGATTGCAATCCGTTCGTTGAGATGGGAGAATCTATCAAACGGACCGCCCGTTTCTGCACAGAGTCGAGGGTATTTTTCAAGTATTTTGGAGCTCCAGACCAGAGGTGGCTGCCAAATTCAACCATGGGGCGCACTTGCGATTTGTACAGGGTAAGCAGTTGTGTACTATTAAAGTATCTGCGAGCCCTGTACAGTACGCCCAGTTTTTGAGAAGCTAACTTTACTCTGGCTTCGATGGAGCCCCCATACCTGAGCTGGTCACTTATAGTTACACCAAGCATATCAATGGAAGGTCTGTTCGGAAGATTGCTTCCGTTGAAGGAGACTAGATTTTCATTTCGATCCCTTTTAGACGTAATCAGACATGATTGGGTCTTTGAAACATTGAATTCGACGAGGTTTTTCTTACCCCAAGAGAAAACACTCTCGAGGTAACCATCCATTATTTGCTTCAAAGCCCTCCGAGCCGTTGGAGTTTGTGTGCCCTTTGGGGGCTTGTCAAACGAAAAGCTGTCATGGACTGTACTGTCATCCGCGTAACAATGAATTGGTGCACACGACAAAATAATATATAACAAGATACAACAAGATTTTATTGTTTTTGGATGAACACAGGAAGAATGCAAATATTGCAAAGATTACCGTAACTTGGGAATGTTTTTCTTAACCATATTTAAATATTGTTTGTGTGCTAACCATATTTAAACACTGTTTGTTTGCTAACCATATTTAAACACTGTTTGTTTGCTAACCATATTTAAACACTGTTTGTTTGCTAACCATATTTAAACACTGTTTGTTTGCTAACCATATTTAAATACGAAATTTTGGTTGTATTAATTTTCCCAAAATACATTAACACCAATTTAAAGTAGGCTGAAAGTTCATGAATAAATTTACAAATCTTACTACCACTCTGATTGCAAAAGTAAGCTAAAAATTTTCTATCAATCGTAGATCATAGAAAGAATGTGTATCTTATTAAAATAACTCAAGCTTTTGATTGAACTTGACAAATTGAATTGGCACTTAAATATGAATACAATATGACACGGGCAGTTATGTGCTTTTAGGCCGCTACGGTAATAAATAAATAAATAATAAATTAAATGAGTTGTACAGCTATGCCTTGGAGGCTTACTTCTTCTATACAAAAGACCGCGAAGGCATATTTTTTATTTCAATTTGCCTGAGAGTCGGCTATTAATGTAATTATTGTAGTATGCTATCGTAAATTTCAATATGAAATTATAATGACTGCACTTGGTTCGGTTGTTATTTATTTGATTAGCATCTCTAACAACGAAAATCTAAAATTCTACACACATTGTTAACGAGTATTTATTATAAATGGTTTAGTTGCATTTACATAAGGCGATAAGATTTTTTTAAACAGTTTTAAGTTGTTTTCTGAAATCTTTCAACTCGATAAGATGTAAAATTATTTGCGTAGTAATAAAACAATATTAGATACTTAGATATATTTAAATAGTTAAAAATGCTCAAATTAATCCATGCAGTCGGTGGTGTCGCTTTGGGAGGTGTATGGGTACCGCCGCCCCGGAATCATTTATTGGATAACCAACACCCCTGCCATAGGTCACCCCGAGAGACCGCTACGTTTTTTTTGTGAATACCTCACAAGAGTCCCGTCTGCCTCCGTCTGGTGCTAGTGAAACTATTGCATCCCCAATTGGGGTATGTTGTGAGGCTGAAAGTAAGTGGGGAAGGGAAGCAGATGAGATGGAGAAGAGGAAGGTGGGGATGTACCTGGCTTTTCGGATCTAGTCGACTAGGGTCATTTCAATTCTGAATCATGGTGGTCTTATACCAGGGCGATACTGAGAATATTAGAGAGTATAATCTGCAACGAGCCACAAATTTGACGGCCGGCGTAGTCCAGCGGTAGGGCTCTTGACTCGCATTCCGAAGGTCGCGGGATCGAATCTCGGCGTGGCATATATTTTATTTTAAATAAATTAATTTGGTTAATTTGTGTTATTTCACAATTTATTCATTTAAAATAATATACAGCATATTTGCGGCACGTTCCAGAGTGGAAGATACTTTCAGTATCGCCCTGGTGTAAGACCACCATTCAGAATTGAAGCGTTGCTTGAAATGGGTTTAGCCGTGTTTGGTGACCAGATCTGAATAGCCAGGTGCTTCCCACCTTCCTCTTCTCCATCTCCTTCCCCTTCCCACTACCTTCAGCCTCACAACAAACCACAATTGGGGCTGCCATAGTCTCACTGGCTCCAGACGGGAGCAGTTGGGACACTTGTGCAGTATTCATATAAAAAAAAATGGTATTTACTACATGGATTAATTGTGAAATTAACACAAATTTATCAAATAAAATTTATTTGCCCATGCCGGAATTCGACCTCGCGACCTTCGGATTGCGAGTCAAGAGCCTTACCCCTGGACCACGCCGATAGTATATATCGTCGATAGTATATACAGGCACATGTAAAATCTGTATTATCACCTGATGTTGGTGGATTCAGTGCAAAATATATGTTTGTTAATGCAAGTAACGTTTTTCTTAACCTGTATGTAGTATACTCGTAATTTTATTGGCGAACTTTGTGGTAAAATAAGTTTTTGATCGCTCTGCATTATATTGTTGTGCATTTAAATGTACTTAGTTAATATTAAAATGTGCGTAACTAGATTCTTGATAAACCTATGTATTTTAAAGTTAATAGAAACGTATCATTAATATTCTGCATAGGTCCACTGAGGGTCGACTGTACAGCATCCCAATGACACAAGCTGAAAGTTATTTTTGATATAACGCCTGTCATTGTTCGCTCTTCCGGCGGCCGAAGTAGGTAATACCAGTATCACCTAAATTTTAACGGAGAGATGAGTTTGCCACCGGATGGTAGGCTAGGCGTCAATAAATTTGCAAGGCTTACTTTGGGCTCACAACCATTTCCAGAGCTTACACAGAGCTTTGACATTATAGAGTTTAGTATTTTAGAGTTTACGATTTTTTAATTTCAAAATGTTTAAATAAAACCATTTTTATCCACGATGGCGACGCCCCTGACTGAACAGATACGTTTGAAAATCTGTACTATAAATTTTAATATATATTTTTTTTTATGATGTTCGTAAAGGTTACTACTATGTGGCATATTTTCAAAAAGCTACTTAATTATTTTGAATAAATCTTACGTTCAAACAAGACTAACCAACTAAATAACCATGACGTGATTTACTGCAGGGAGAGGCAGAGTGGATGTACCCGAACGCATCTCTGTGTTTTGTCATTCTGATATATCCCGGATTTTGTTTCCCTTGATTGTTCTACCATTTACTTCCGAGTAATATATTCATCTAAAGGGCTTTCTACATACAACCGCTCTATTGCAAATTTGCGAAGTAATTTAAGCCGCGGCATTCCGAATTTCTCCCGTTTTATAACAAATTTCTCTTGAACATTTTAAGTTTCTAAAAAAATATATGTTATTTTTAAGATAATATCCATACATTTGCCACGCCGAAAAGGTAATTATATGAAATTCCTTCGTTAGAAAAAAATCGCAAAGTACGCTCCGAAAATTATTATAAACACTTTTTATTCTGTTATTTTACAAGTTTTTTTATTCTGTTCACATTTTTTATTCTATTATTTTACAAGTATGAAAAAATTCACAGTATTTCTGTAAATGCTATTTAAGATTCTTTGCATGAGATTTTTGCTCTATTTTAAATGAGTCGTGTTTTATTAAACATTTTCACAATTTTCGTTTAAATATTATCGTTTTTAACATTATCTCTTTCTAACATTCGTATTTACATATCTCTCCATCTTTTTCTTTTCAAGTGCTTACTACTCTCGTAAAGCTTAAACGTTTGCTAAATATTACTCATAAATTACACACCTTACTCATGAAATGGTTAAGAATCTTTAGTTCTTCAGTCTGTGAGTAGTGTTATCGTTATTCGTTACTTCAGTGTTCGCGTGTTAGTCAGATTCACCAACAAAGCTTTCAGAACATTGTAGTCTATTTGACACAGCCCGAGCGGCTGCAGCGCACAAAGGGCGCACGACTCCCCCACGATACGAGAACAAATTGTGTCAATGTAGAACAAACATTGTAGCAAACAAATGATGCTAAATGTAAATTCACGATGGCATCCACCAGTAATCGCTTAAGTCGCCCGGGAAACAATGCATGAGCGAGGAGTGAAATGAATCAGCTTAGAATACATTATTATTTTAACCCTTTAGAAAGGGGGATCATTGTTGAATTCCGAAAGTCACGTTAAGGTTCGTCTTAAGTTTGGGTTTAGTGATCAGTTATGTGCTGTACTACTCATATCTTTGCTATATTTGACAATGGGCCAAGAGTAGGTACCTACGCGAGTGGAAAATCTGGACATTTCACAATTTATTTGAAATATCGATGGATGGATCTGAACTGGATATAGGAATGTTAAGGGTGGTAAAATTTATAATTATCTTATTTATTTATTTATTCATAAAATTAACGCCATTCGGCTTTTACATAATAACATAGATAAGGTATAGCAACAACATGAAAAAAAGCTCAAGTGAGCTTGTATATTTAAATATTACAATATTGCAACAATGAAGAAATATATTTAAATATGATTTATAAGCAAATAACTTAACTTAAGAAGTACGTTGAACATGTTTAATTGTAGGTAAATAATAAGTAAAATATATTGCAAGCTAGGAAACAAACCTTATTTCCAATGAAACAATAAAATTAAGAAAA
The DNA here is from genome assembly GCA_936435175.1 of Glyphotaelius pellucidus. Lineage (NCBI taxonomy): Eukaryota > Metazoa > Arthropoda > Insecta > Trichoptera > Limnephilidae > Glyphotaelius > Glyphotaelius pellucidus. Next base: position 2,914,741 of record OW386541.1, read on the forward strand.
TCTGTGAACAAAATAATAAGAATATTACTTTGTTCACAGATTATTAGATAATATTATTATCCGCCCACATTTTCTTATGCTCACCATCAGAGAACTGTTTTTTTGGTGCCACATTATGAAAACGCAGCTTAATTTTTTTTAAACTTTATTTTTATTTTAATTCCGCACAAGAGTCCCAACCGTCTCACAAAGGATCGGGAATGCCACTCGCTCACCATCAGAGAACTGTGTTTTGGTGCCACATATAGCTTATTTTAGTTTAAATTTTATTTTTATTTGAATACCGCACACGAGTCCCGACTGCTTCCAAACTTCCAACCGTCTGTACCAGGGAGACAGTGTCATTCTCAATATGGGTGTGCTGTGGGGCTGAAGGTATTGGGGAGGGGTAGAAGATGAAAACTCTTAGTAAGAGTCCTATTTTAGTGGTACAAATAATCGATAACTGAATGGTTTATCAGTTGCTTTTTATGCTCGCTACGAGAGAGATCTATACAAGTTGTTCTCTGGTAGGGGCCCTGGGAAGATTAACCTAGTGATACCATCGATATCACTTCGTAAAATACATCACAACGTGAAAAGCGATGACACCTATTATTTATTTTTAACGACAAAATAACAAAGTCATGTTTTCCAAGAATGAATTTACTTGAACGCCATATTTGTTACAAAGGCCACAAATCAGTTATACCATCACACGAATTACGATTTTGGCGTTTCAAAATAGAATGAATTTGCCTATGTATTTCGACCAGCGACGCACACGCAGAATGTTTTGTATTTTGTATAGTTTCGAAGCATTGTTATTTTTGCCAGTGCCATATTGTCACTATATCGCATATCCTGTAGGATTACTGTAGCGTGACTCCATCGGCGCCAAATGCGATTACATGGCTTTGTAGGGAAATTATTCAACTTGTTTACATTACTGCTGCATTTTGTTTCGTGTTATTTGGGCTACGGCGAGTGACGTATCGCTGCTCCATATTAGTACAATTCAAACTGTTCGATCAAATATTATCGGTATGTCAATACTTTAGTTATAGTAATTGTTGATCAAAAAAATAAATTTACTGGTTCAAATGATAAAGGATTATTGATTATTTTATTATATAAAGGTGAATGTTTGAGATCACATCCGGTTGATATGTGGCCGGTAGATATTGTAGCAGGCGACTACAATTTTTAAATTATTGCATATATACATACAGGTGTAACAACCGTACTCTAAGGATGTTAACCAGCATTTCCTGACTATATTGGAGTAAAAACATATACGTCATTTTGCTGTCCGATGATAGCTTTTTTTTCAATTCACAATCAACAGAATATATGTTTCTATCACACGTCGCCACTGATCACACTGCTACGCGTCACAACGGGTACGCGATACGCGCTCGTGCGTTTTCGTGAGAAAATCACCTCAAGGGCGCTAAAATTCGTAGTTGAGTGATTAAAGAAGTTTATTCTGATAAGCTTTACAACAGACATTAGTCCTGAATTCTAATGCCACATTAAAAGTTTATCATGCCGTGTCCCATTAAAAATAACAATGTTAATTAAATGCTGTGTTTATGAAAGTTACCTTCCCTTGAGGACGGAGACAATGATCTGTTATTTTAAGCCGTACAAAACTATCGTATGTCAATTACAAAACCGCATTAACTGTACAATAATGTCCTTTGTTGTGGCCTTTCATGGTCGAGATAATGCAGGACCGCCGCAGCGGGAAATTAGCTCAAGTTAGAAATATCCTACTAATAAAAACACACAAAACCTTTTAATATATGAATAGTAAATCTAGTCTCCTTCAACGGAAGTAATCTTCCGAACAGACCCTCCATTGATGCTTGGTGTAACTTTAAGTAACCAGCTCAGGTATGGGGGCTCCATCGAAGCCAGAGTTAAATTAGCCCCCCAAAAATTAGGTGTACCGTACAGGGCCCGCAGATACTTTAATAGTACACAACTGCTCACCCTGTATAAATCGCAAGTGCGCCCCACGGTTGAATTTGGCAGCCACCTCTGGTCTAGAGCTCCAAAATACTTGAAAAATACCCTCGACTCTGTGCAGAAACGGGCGGTCCGTTTGATAGATTCTCCCTCCTTAACGAACGGATTGCAATCTTTTGCAATTGCAATCAACGGAGAGCACTGGCGTCGGGAAGAAATGCTATCCCTGTTCTGCCGATATTTCAATGGAAAATGCTCTGAGGAACTAGCGTCATTGATCCATTCGACACCGGTGCATATTCTGTTGGCATTTGTCACATGAGAACGGGTCGTTTTTTCGATTCGTTCTTGAGTTCAACAGCTCGGCTATGGAACGGTTTACCGGCCTCTGTGTTTCCTCCCTCCTACATCATGGGTCTCTTCAAGACCAAGTGTGGGGTTAATGTAAAAAAAAGTAGATGCAGAGCCTCCACGAGTAAACCTATTGTAAGCTTTTTTTAATTTTTATCGTCATTTTAAGCACCCGCTAAACTGTCAAAGCAATTTATCAGCAGGTCAATTTAACAATTTGAATATAACACTAATGCAGTGGACAATCTGGAACGTGTTCAAAATCGTTATCCGCGATACTTAGATTTCCGTAGCTATCGTCCCCACATAAATCACCAAGATTCAGCCGAGTACTTCAACAAACTACTAGGGGCACTCAAAAAGTAATGCCTCCTATTTTTTTACCCCTTTAATTCTCGAGATAAAAAATGCAATTGCATGAATTGAAAACTACACTATTGACAATTAATTTGTTAATTTCAATATATATAATCTCCATCTATTTCCACAGCTTTGGTCCATCTTGTAACAAGGGCATGTATCACAGTGTTGTAAAAAGCAAGGTCATATCCAGAACACCATCTCCATAACTTTCCCGGCCGATCACACAGTTTTGATTTTTTTTTGCCCTTGGTGAGTTTGTGTAATGCAATTCCAATGACTGCCTCTTTGATTAAGGATCAAATAAATGAATCCATATTTCATCTCCGGTCACATTTTTTTCCAGAAACTAAGTGCTGCAAGTGTTGTGAGGCTATTGTTTTTCTTGTTTATTTACTCTGGCCCGTTACTTTCTTGGTACCTACTCACCTTGCACAAACTTTTGTTGAATAATCAGTTGTCGAATAATCGTCATCACACTGCTTTTACTGAGGGAAATAATGCGACATCTGCAGTTATCTGTGGTCACCAGGAATGATGTCATCAATTCGCTCAATGTGCGGTGCAGTCACCTTTTCGTCAACCAGTAGTGTTTGTCCTTCAGCTTCGTTACAGAGCATCAGCATTGTCTAGCAGTGCTGACGTTTACTGTTGCATCATGGTACACATTTTTCATTATTTCATGAATGCGAATGGGCGTTTCACCTTCTACAGTGAAGAATCAATCACAGAACGCCGTCTAATCGTCGGCCATTTTGCAAGCGACTCCAGTGCTGCCACTTGTTGACGAAAAAAGTTACTATTGTAGCAGATTGTAGAAGAAGGTTTGAGGAATTGCACCGAATACAAAATTTTTACTAACTAACTTTATTTAAGTACAAAAAATAGGAGGCATTACTTTTTGACTTCCCCTAGTATCATTGAAACATCGAAGAAGCTCGGCTGGGTACTCTTTCTACAAAAAATATCCAGATCTGTCGTAGATTGCCCGGATCTCTTACAACGAATTCAGTTACGAGTTCCCAACAAACGAGTGCCCAGACGTGCGGTGAATTTTTAGAAAACATAATATTAGTCACACTGATATTATTCTATCGTGGAACCGATTCTAATCGCGGAAACGTAAATTCAAAAGGCCACCACTTTGATATGCCGCCCGTGTGCGCCGCACACATTGCAGTAATTAAATATATCGACGAACCGTCTCTGCCAGATTGCTTGAATGCAGTTGAGATTTCCGCTTTTTGCTTCTTATTACACGGACGGGTTTCCTTGCTGCTTGCTGCTCGGTGTTTCCTATCTTTAGCGACAGACTTCTTCCTTTAAGGGGTGACAGGTTGTATTTTTGTTTCTTGGTTTTGCTGTCGAGAAGGAAGTATTCTCCCACGGGTGCTGCATAATGTGTCAGGATGAATTACGTTTGTGAAATGTACCCAGTCAGTTGCTAAGATATTGTAATAAGTATACTCGAAACTTGAAACTTGAGGACTTTCTGGGTAGTAAAAAATCATTTTTAAAACAATTATGTATTTGAATTTCACTTTTGTTTTCTTGATTGAATATATGAATATGCGAATGAAGCGGATTATTGGAAGTGAAATTAACCCACTTTCCGTTATTCGATCAAGCTGAAACTCGGCAGATAGACTCGTTACCGATGACGTTGCATTCTGACAAATTTTAGTGGCAATCACTCATATATATGCAGAAATGTACACATTTTTCTGAAATTCGTATAAATTATATACGATATAAATGTCGGCCTTACCGACATACTAACTCCGGATCGGTACTGTTTGTAGCGCAGTTGATTCCGATCACTGGGTAGGAAGGTTCAAACCTCAGTCGAACCAATTTTTCGACTTGATAACGTCTTATAAATCGATGAAAGCCGGCTGCACTCACGAAAAAGCATGACTCATTGTCACGTTTCGCCTGAGCCGAGCGTGCAAGCGAGAGCTCGGAACAAGCGATAGAGAGGCACGATCGGCCTAAGCGTTCGACTTGTGCCTGTAAAATTCTATGTAAAAGTTTTCTTACGACGTTATCACGTAAAATTATCGTCCGTAAAGCGACTTCACAGACAACCAATTTTTTTTTCAAGTTTATAAAGACATTGTTTTTCAGAAGGGTGATTTTTATTTGTTCATGTTACAAATTAATCCACATTTTATTCATTAAAAATTCAAAGAGAGTTGGCAAAAAAAGATTTTAAAGTCATTATTTATGATGTTTTTAATGTACAAAGAAGAAAATTTTTATGTGTTTCTTCAACTGTGAGTTCAGGCGTTATGTATTTTGCGCTGTTGATTATGTTCGGAATTTCTAGTTTAAATAAATGAATTGAAGATCATAACTCACAAAGTCAATTCTACCATGATTTATTTTATTTAACCCATAACCACAGGAGACCAAATTTGTCCCGGCTCACATAGGTCTCAAGAAAATTTTAAATGTCCACCTTTACCAAACTAAAATTTCCGACAGCGAAAAAGTGAACAACATTTCGAAAAAAATTTATTCATTATTTTATTTTATGAAACAACAAAAATGTGAGGTGATAATAACGTTTTTAATACTTTTCTCTAATAAAAATCTATGTTTTTTTTCTTTTTTTTTTGTTATCAGTAATTTTAGAATGATAAAAACGTAAGGTGAGCCATTTTTAAATATTTTTTTAATTTTTATTAAAAATTTTAATATTTCAAACATTATATGTAATAATAAAGTTTGAAAGCATATTCAGAAATATTCCATTTATTTGGATTTTATTGCAAAGCGGAAATTTTCTGACCTTCGGACAGAATACGCCCGAAACCTGATGGGTTAAGAGATTATCAGTTCGACTGCCAACATAATCGGCTATCGGCCACATCACATTATATCACTTAATTAGTTTTATTTGTCTATCAGGGCAGATATCACAAATGATAATTAAACCACGTTGTGTTGTGGCCATAAATGTTTTACCGTTGTACGCAATAATTTCATAATACCTGCAATATGTTTAATATCTATGTACGACGATATTTCTGAGATTGTAGACTGATACCTATCTGATTGCTGACAATAAATTCGATAAACTGGATGAGCGCATTTCTGTCAACACTACGTTACTACTGCCTCTGATAACGAAATATTTTGCGAAATCTCTACGTCATTGTCGGATGTGGATACCTACACAAAAGAAGGTTCTCTAATTAAAAAAGGGTAAAATAATTGAAGCACAATAACTGATCATAACAAACTTGCTGGTTCCCGGCATGCGTTGCAATGCCATATTCAAAGATTTTTTTTGTCCCTGCATGTCCTTTCCCGTGCGTCCCCGTTTCCCTCCCGCGTCCCCTTCCCCTCCCGCATTCCCCTTCCCCATCCCTCTCCCCTCTCCTGCTACCCAGTCCCGCCAAGCGTTCCATATATTCAGTCCCAGTACATTCAGTTTTCGCGTGCCACCTATTACAATTTTTTTAATTAAAATTTTCATTTTTCATATATTACAAAAATTCATTTGTGTATATTATAAGAACAATCTATCTAACATAGTTACCTATTTAAAATATCTTCAACATTTTGATTCGATTCAAAGCATTAGGCGAGTAATTCAAATAAATGCATTAATTTAAAGAGTTTCAAAAATTAATTTTGATTTAACAATCATTGTTTTGCAAATTTTGACAGTTTTGCAAGAGTTTTTGTAATGATTAAAAAACTTTTCAGATGTATTGTCATGCGTTTGTAATAATCCAAAAACCTTCGCGGGGGCTTATGGCGACGCTTCCCGGCTCAAAAAGAAGAAGATGGAGAGATATGTAATTACGAATGTTGGACAGAGCGCGCTAATATTTTCAATGATAAAATTGAGGCGAAAATTGTGAAAATGTTTATAAAACATAATTCGTTTAAAATAGAGCAAAAATCTCGTGGGGGTTGTCTAAAACAACGTTCAAGGAAACACTGTGAATTTTTTCATACATATAACTTGTTAAATAATAGAGACAGGCTTGAAAATAAAAAAATTCGGAGCATACTTTGCGATTTTTTTATATCGAGGGAATTTCATATAATTTGAGTTTTGGCGTGGGGGTTGTATAGATATTATCTTAAAAAATAACATATATTTTTTTAAAACTTCAAATGTTCAAGGAGATATGCAAGATATCAGTAGAAATTCGGGTAGTGGAGGCTTAATGAAGGTATTTTTAAAGTTTCAAACATTTCCTATGCTTAATATAGCAATACATAGTCATCTCTCTAATCCCTAAACAAATTTTGATTTTTATATACGTAAGACCAGCAGTTGATTCCGGCTTCGCTAGAGTATTAACGCTCTTTTTTCTTACTGCAAATGAAAACAAATTACTTTCACGTTGTCTTTAAAATTCTAGATAGACAAATCGTTTTATATTCCGTCAACTCGGAATACATAAGAGCAAAATCGTCAAAAAAAACGGCGCCATTTGTTTGTTTTCTTTTAAATAATACAGTGTGTCATCTACTCTCATACTGCCTATGGAAAACTGACTGGCGACAAATTGAAAATGAATAATGGATAACTTTCCCGTGTTTTGCATACATGAATCATGTCTAAAATGCGGAACTCGTATTGTGTAGGTGAAAAATAAACAATACCCTTTGAATTACGTAACCTCTTTTTAAACAACTGTTTATTTTATCTTTTTTTTTAATTCTTGAAAAGAAAGTAAAATAGGTGTCAAAAAGTATGGAAATCCACTACATTTTTCGGTATTTTAAGTCTTAATGCAAATGATTTTGCAAGCTGAAAACGTTTTTTTTTATTTTTTATATGAATACCGCACAAGAGTCCCAACTGCTCCCGTCTGGAGCCAGTGAGACTATGGCATCCCCAATTGGGGTATGTTGTGAGGCTGAAGGTAGTGGGGAGGGGAAGGAGATAGGGAAGAGGAAGGTGGGGAAGTACCTGGCTATTCAGATCTGGTCACTAAACACGGCTAAAGCCATTTCAAGCAACGTTTCAATTCTGAATGGTGGTCTTGCACCAGGGCGATACTGATAGTATCTTCCACTCTGGAACGTGCCGCAAATATACTATATATTATTTTAAATGAATAAATTGTGAAATAACACAAATTTATCAAATAAAATTTATTTGCGCACGCCGGGTTCGAACCCGCGACCTTCGGATTGTGAGTCGAGAGTCTTGCCTCGGGACCACGGAGGCCGTCCGCCGTCCACGTTTGCACTAACCTAGAAATTTCAGACAAATTTTATGACGCCATAGTTTTCTTGAGGAACGGAACGCGTGAAAGGAAGGGGACATGGGAGGGGAAGGGGAGGCGGAAGGGGAACGGGACGAATGGGAATAGACACGCAGAGATAAACAATTTCTTTATTAAGTGGCATTACAACGCATGCCGGGAACTCGCTAGTATAATATAATATCCCCACCCAAAATTTTGTCACATTACGTCAGTTTGTCATTTAGCTCTGAGGAAGAATAGGTTGTTCTGAAACCGGTCGGCAACAATATAAAAAATACTAAACCAAAAATAATCATTTAAATTAAATATTTCTTTTGAGCGTGCTAGAATAACAATATTTTTTTTTCTAAATGCTTAAAGGAATTCCCTCAGGGCCTATGTCGTCTTGGGAATGGGGTACAGAGGGTCTTTTTAGGGAAAGGGAGGAGAGAAAGTTCTGGGAAGGAAAAAGGTATGAATAATGGGTAGGAATTTTGGGGTCAATGTGTCTAGGATTGACGAACGTATCCATACCTCGCACTGCGGTTCAAGGCGATGGGTCGAGAGAGTCCGGCTTGAGAGGCCTGGGTAAGGTCTCCCTCAACCCGGCCCGCCTCGCAGTAGGTGGGCAAACGCATTGGCCGCCAAGATAAACCTCACCCCATGAACCCGGGCACCCCTGCTAAGACACCAAAAGTAGCGAACCACTTGGGTTAACCTAAGTCAGGGGTGTTGGTTATCCAATAATGGTTGGAACCGGCCTCCCAAATTGAATTCGAGAGTGTTTGCAGTCATTCATCACACAATACTCGAACAGATTAGAACACAAAACAAAACAAAAAGAAAAAACAGAAGCAATTATTTTCATTTACAATCCTCGCCCATCATCAGGTACAAACACTTTTCTGTTCATGTTTAAACATCAATTCATTAGTATTATTCAATTGTAAGTATCTTAAAATGTACTTTTTATTGAAAACTGTGAATGAATTCCTAACATAAAACCCCGTTAGGTATTTTAAATGCTGCAATAAAACTTGAGCAATTATATTTGATTCGTAAGAATAGCGTAATTGCTTTGATTAAATACAAATTCAATACAGCGACCACCGGGTCCCGTTTTAAGGCAACCAAATATCTACCGTTGAACTTAAAGAAATGTTTTTTTTTTCTCTTGTAGCTTGGAGATCAATAGTATTTTTATTTATTGACTTGTAATGCACTTTGTAAGTAGGAATTTCATACCATTTGACGAATTTTATGAATATCAAATTGTCACTTCCAAAGATGCTTTTTTCCACAATAAAAAATCCGAAATAAAGTGAAGAATCTGTTTTGACTGATTCAGCAAAAAAATTAGACCGACGAGCTCTGGCATTATGAAATTTGCATGGGTTCTTCCGCTTGTAATTTACATGTCAACGCGATTGATTCCAGCTCGAAATGTCACTTCCACATTTGGCTATCGAGCTTCGAAATATTTATAACAACACGTGAAAAGACGCCATAGCACATAAAATAGTAAAATATTGACCGGGTAGCGACTAAGTTAAAAATGCATCTGGTTTCCACCCCGACCTCGTGGGTCCAATTTCTTTCTCGGCTAATTTCTCCATCATTGCACAAGCAACACCTTTCGCTTATAATGGAGGTAGTTGAAGTTTTTTTAATACAATTGTCAGGTATTTCGTAACTGGGAATGTTTGTCTTCCTTAACCCTAGAAGCCCAATCTAGGTCAATTTTACCTATACGCAAACAAATATCTGCTTTCTCTTTCGCACACTTCTTTCGATTGCCCTGTTTGATCGAACCAACTTAGTACCCGCCAAGAGCCCACAGGAGACTGCGATGTTGCCTTGGTAAGTCCCTTCATATTGGAGTTATCGTACTAATAATGTAAGTCAATTTGACCTGTGTTTAGGGTTTTGTAATTTTTAAATGTGAGTGAAAAGTGTTTATAAAGAAAAAGTAATTATTTAATACTGTTTAATTGTTATAAAACATTTATTGGTTAGTAGAAAAAATAAGATTTTCTTTATTATATATTTTTTTAAATTTTTAGTTTAAAAGAAGCAAACCAAAGGGATCTGATTTTGTGCCAATTTTTTGTACGAGTTAGTTTTTTTCAAAGTCTAATAAATTAATATTATTCTAATTATGCGTTTTTTTATTTCCTAAATAGTTAATACGAATCCATACTAATATTATAAATGCGAAACTGCTCGAGTTTGTTTATGACCTTTTCACGCATAACACAATATAAAGACTTTAATATTTCTTTCACCAATATAAAGCTAAATTATATGCGCAGACTATATTCTGTATATGATGGCAAGCTCTGGCGTTATGAAATTATAAATATTAATATATTATATTTGTTATACGTTTTCTGTCGCTACCAAAAGCGAGTTTTTGCTAACGTCAGAAAAAAATCGTTTCCATGGAAACGATGTTGATATATTTGTGGGCTCTAAACTGGTAAGTACTCAGCTCCCTGGTCAGCTACTGCCCCAGAAAATTCAAATATTAGAATATGTTTTGTGTTTTTTGGACACGCTTCTGTTTTGCAATAAATGTCAGAAGAGTTCCTACATTAAAAATATAATTCTTTTCGATTATAAAGACTGAATAATAAATAGTGTATTTTTTTTTATTATATTAACAAACTTCTAAATATTTAATTAAAAATAAACATCCGAAATGTTTGTAAGCGCATAAATTCCGAACGAATTAACAAAATTGGATAATTCTTTTTTCTGTGAGCTTTAGCTTTATGAAATTTGGGTGGCAGGCGAGATGTTTGAAAACTGAATGTAAGGGAATGAATGTCTGGAATGCAGGAGGGGGTGGGGGTGGGGAGGAGGGGGGATAATTGATAAGTTCAACCGCTACAGTAATTTCCCGTAATACCATGCGAGCGAAGCCGCGGGGAAAAGCTAGTAAATAATAAATTACACAGAATAAACTATGTTACAAGTATATTTATTCATGTAGGTACATTTGACCTACGATTCGCTTTTTAGATAGCTTCTAGGGGAAAAAAACGTAAAAATAATTGAAAAATATGATTGTTTCATATTTTTTTGTTTATCAAGGGGTCTTGTTACTTCAAGAGTCATTATGACGATTTTCCATAGAAACTTTGTCCGTCTATAAGATCTAAGACCACAGACCTTCAACGCTGGCTGAAATAAGTATTTCTGCATCATCGTACCTATAATGGCTTTCAAATAAATGGATTATTCGTCTTTATGCCTTTCAGTTCTTGCATAAAATTAGCCACGCGGAGATTGAACAACCACGGAGACATAATACAGCCTCGTTTAACCTTTTGTGATACTAAACTACCCCGTAAATTCACCGTTCATTCTAACGTAGCATGAAGCGCTTCAATGGTAAAAAGACGCGATTGCCTCTATAAGATTGTGCCCGTACTTGGGTAACACCTTCTTGGTCGAGTGCTTTTTATATATCGACAAATGCGCTGACATGTCTTTGATTTTTTGCTAGAAATTATCCTGTTAACATAAGCAAGGAGATAACCTTGACTGGGTGTGTACCTAGTACATTCCACATGTTTTTGTTTATAATTATTTAATTATTATTATCGACCTTTTAAGGTCTATTACATAAGAACAGTGATAATACAGTTTTTTCTTACTTTTCCTACATAACTGAACTACTCCAGCCACAATTTTTAAATTTATTGTGATAAACTAAATATGTTCACTGGCTCGGCGTAATTATTATTAATTACATATTAGTATTCTGGGTAACGAGGAGTACATACAATGGAACCTAGTTAGACCCAGATATTTTTTTCAAATGTTTCTGGTTGTTCAAGAACGTTTAAAGCCATCAATTCAAATTATGGAGAGACGGAAGTGAAATTATGAATCAATCAATTGTCGAGTTCAATTTAGAGATTCGTCACAAAAAACATATGATCTAACATTTCGCTTCTATACCACAGAAAATGCAATCTGCAAGTCAAGCACACGAATGTTAAAAAGGTTAGAAGGAATCATTCTTATTCGAAGAAATGAGGAAATTTCTTTATCGAAAAAATGGGGGAATTCTTGAAAGCACGGTTTTGATGGAATAGTTTGGAATTCATGTTTTGAATTGAATAATACTTTGTGCAAAACATTGCATTTTCTATCTTTGATGATAGAAAAATGTCAGACAGGGGAAAGTAGTTTATGAGAGTAACAATTGGGTTAGATGCTGCTCTCAGAAAGTGGCAGAATTTCTACACTGAAATAAATCCCGACTTTTAGTATTAAGTAGTGGAATCCGAAGCCTTATCAATGCAAACAATTCTGGACTATCAAATGCATCATTTTGAATTTTATACAGAAATACCAAGACATTAAAAATCTTTCTGTTCGATAATTTAAGCACATTCAAAAGATTGTCGCAGTTCAACAAAACGGCCGGAATACCCACTTTAAAACTGAGAAAACGTAAGAATTTATTTTATAATTTTCAGTATTCTTCTCCATCTTACAAACTGAGATTAACGTGCCCTATGATTCCCACATTCCATACGTGAACTTTGTCTCTACGCCTCTGCGTATTTATTGACCTCCTACAAACTAATGGCATGTTACACTCCTCCAAACATTAGTTTTAGAGTGTGTACATTACGTACAATCAAATAACAAGTACTATTAGCCTCTCTTTTCTTCCTGAAATCATCCTCTATGTCTACAAGATTATTGTAACCAACATTTTTATAATTGTGCATAAAACATTTCTTCGATCCATGCTGATATTACCTACTTACCAAATTCCATAACAGCGGCTTTACAATTCCAACAAAAACATATTTGTAAACTTACCTACTGTTTTTGCATAAAGCATATTGCCGACAAGCGAAAGTTTAATCCACGGAACAGCTGGTTTCCTGATAATCATTGAGAGATTAATAGAAATAACAGCATTCGTCTCACTTTCAAGTTAGTGAAATTTCCTCAAAATATTTCTCCCGCATTTCATTTCTTCCATATTTGTAATCATCTAGATATCTAGAATATTAAAAAATTGGAGGAACGAAACTGGAGGAACAAATTGGAGGAACGAAACTGCTTTTGACAGAATGTAGAGCTATTATTAAAAGTTAGAAATGTAGGGATCTATTGTCACATTACACCAAATTGTTAATTTCGTGTAATGAAAATAGACTTCACTTAAATATCTCCAAATGTCAAATAATTAGATTTTCTGAAATAAAAAATCCAGTGATCTTTAATTTCAACATTGATAACAATGCTCTTGAGACATTAATACAAATTAAAGACCTAGGCTTCACTTTTCAATCAAATCTTTCATTTGTTAATCACATAACAGAAATCTGTAATAAGGGCTTAAAAATGTTGGGATTTATAACTAGGCTAACTAGATATTTTAACAATATAAAGTATATTAAACTGTTTTATTTTGCTTATGTTAGAAGTCAGCTGGAGTACAATTATCCCGTCTGGAATCCACATTATAATACTCATGTACAAGCTATTGAAAGAATACAAAATAAATTCTTACGTTTTCTAAATTTGAAAATGGGTATTCCAGCAATTATGTTAAACACTCTGTTAAATGATATAAATTTGCTCAAATTTCAAGAAGAATTTTCACTGACTTGGTATATTTATATACAATTCTAAATGATTTAATTGATTTTTTTTTTTTTAATTGATAGTCCGGTATTGCTTGAATTGATAAGTTTCCGGATACCACAACGTAATAATACCAGAAGTCAGGATTTATTTCAGTGCAGAAATTCTGGGACTAACTACCATATGTATTCCTCTTTGCCCAGAATATTAATAGAGGTAAATAATTATATCAAGTCAGTGGACATCTTCAATTTATCCTTAAACAAATATAAAACATTGTTACTGAGGCAATTCAATTATGTACAATAAATACTGTTTATTTCTTATTACTCATGTGTAAAAGCCCCCAAAAAGGGCGTTAATAAATAAATAAATTACTTAATTGGTATGAACAGCAAATAAAAATCAAGACAAATGTGTCATAATGATAAAAAATTAAGATTTCATCTAAAAACCTGTCAAATTGAATAATAAGACATAGTACACGATCGCTGTTCAGAGTTAAAGTGTAAATTGCCTTGAAAGATACCGACTTTATTAAGTAGTAAAGTGGGTGATATCACTAAGAGCTAAGAGGATTATGTGTCTGCTAACGGGTATAGAATCATTTCCTTACAATAAATCGAAAGGAGAATTTATAGAACTGGAGCACTGCGCCTGAATACTGGAATCATTAGCTAGAAATTGTATGCATATGCAGTACCAGGGCTGAGTAATAATTCACTAATAAAATCACCTTCCACACTTCGAACGTTTCTTCTCTCTTAAAATTTCTTTTAATTATTTTAATGGAAACTTGTCTACTTAATATCTTACGGTAAAAAGGTTTGAATTCGCTTGGCAGAGGCGCAAGTACCTACATACTCGTAGAAGCGTTTAGAAATAAAACAAATAACATTTAATCGCATCATATTATGCGCCATTCTTTGTACTTTATATTAATGATGTAAACTGTATCTATTTATGTCAAAAAGAGACTATATGAAATAATAGTGAGTCGTTAGGCATGCAATCTTATACATAAAAATCAATTTTTGTTTGTTTGTTTGTTCGTATGTTATGCGCTGCCATTCCATTCATCCGATTGCGATGAAGTTTTGGTGATTTGTTGTGCGCACGCCCGCGAAGCTTATAGGCTGTATATAATGGTAAGCTCTGGCGTTATGAAATTTGTATAAATGAAAATGAGTGTATTTAATATATTTTGTATTTTATAGGGAGGGAAGGCATGAAGGGAAGGGTAATGAAGGAGGTGGGATTAGCGGGAGGGAAGGCGAGGGAGGGGAAGGCGTGGAAGGTGGTGAGGGATGCGGGGGAAGGGGACTCGGGAGGGGAACGGAGACGCATGGGAAAGGAAATGCAGGGAGAAACAATTTATTTCTTTGCATTGCAAGGCATGCCGTGCTTTGTGCTTTGAGCTTTAGCTTTAAGCTTTGACCTTTAAGCTTTTAGCTTTAATTTTTGAGCTTTATGCTTTCAGCGTTAAGCGTTAAGCTTTAAGCTTTGATCTTTATGCTTTGAGTGATTTCATGTGCGCATGCCATCAATGATTTCTATTTATAATAGTGAGTTCTGGCTTCATCAAATTATGCATTGCTAACCGTTCATCCGATTGCGATGAAACTTTGGGGATTTGATATGTGCGGTGTTACGTGTTAATCAAAAGATATAGTATTTTATACATAGTACTTTAACAAATATTCAGAATTATTTTGTGAAAATTATTACGATTAAAATAATCACTTTTGAAAAACAATGACAGGTTCACGGTATTCCGTGCCGAATGACGATAATTCATGTTATGAATAAGCAATTTTCGCAAATTTCAAACACAACAGTTTATACCAATCGTGTGCCAATATCAATTAATGTAATGCCAATTATTTGCATCAGTGTTTGTAATAATTGGCGTCTCATTAGGTAATTGACATTGACACACGATATCTACTCGCAAAATCAATTAAAATAGAAATTTGTTCATTAGATACCTAATTTTAATGAGATGAATATTGCAAATGTTTTTCAGCCCTAGCGAGGGAAAGAGTATATTATTGAGATTGACACCAAAAAGCCATTGGGTTAGTGGAGAGGATGTTGCGGTGGCTGGAGTGGGTGTCAATTAGGTTGCCTGGTAACGGGGTATCATTTATATGAACTGCTTTATGCAGCGTACAAATATTACGATGAATTATGTGTAGGTACCTACACACATGGTAAGTATCGCCCCCTTGCTCTAGTAAGTCCCGGTAGTAAGATTTCAAAAAGGGATGTGTAAATACGAATGTAAGAGGGGGCGCGCTAATATAAAAAAAAAACGTTTATAATTAGAGAAAATGGTGAAAATATTTAATAAAACATTACTCGTTTAAAATAGAGCAAAAATTTATCTACAAATACTTTTGCATTTAATGCGAAATTTTTCATAGCTATAGGGAATTTCATATAATTACCGTTTCGGGTTGACTAATGTACAAACTTCAAAAATAACATATGTAAAGGAACTTAGGAACTGAAAGTGTTCAAGAGAAATATGTTATAAATCGGTAGAAATGCGGAATGGGGGGCTTATTCCAAAATCTCCAGCGTTTTCAACATTTCTAATTTCACGTTTTTGATTTTTAGCTGAAATTATCTTATTATAAGCACTTGAAAAAATGCATTTATTATGGTAAGAAAATCCTAATATTTTAATCTCTAATGAAAAGGACGTTATTATTAATAACATTTGATTGTATTAATTTGTATTGTAGTAAGTTTACAACTTAACGATAATGCGATAATCTATTTGTCTATCTAAAGCAGCGTTTTTTTTTTTTTTAAATATGTTCATTCAGTTTTAATTTTACAATATTTTATTTTGATCAATCAGTTTGATTGTAAGAAATCTCTCATTTTTTTCTAATTATTTAATACAGTATACTTTTCAGTTTTACATAGTATATACTAAATATAATACTTAATATTAAAATACTAATTATTACGACAAACTAATTATTATAATGTTTTAATGTTTATGAATTGCGTTATAGTAAAAATATTTTTAAAAAATTATAAAAAAACTGTTAAAACTGCGTAAACTGTTCAACAATGAGCTTTATCGCTGTGAAATTTGCATCATCAAAATGCAGTGTACATCATTTTTTCCATCCGTTCCAAGAGCTATGGAGCTTTGAAAAACCAGAAAAACGATATATTATTCTATTTTCGACATTCCGAATTTCAAAACGTTAAAATATCAGCTCTATAGTTTGCAAGTGTTTTCGTAAGCATACCTATACATAGCAATAGCATTAGCTGAGTAGCAGCGCACTTTGTTGATTCCAGGCTTGTTCACTAATGCAAACTCAATTAGTGCATAGGCTGTGCAGTTCATGCAATCGTGAAATGCAACCTTCCATCATGTAAACAGGGCGCGTGTCCAAACATTGTCAAATTAGCTTTGTTTTACCAATTAAAAATGTTATCCGAACGCATTTTCAATGTTTGGGTCAGCGAACGAAATAATTATTATAAAATGAGAGTGCACTTCATCAGTTCTCACAAAAAAATATTAAAAAGTTGCAATAAACCGTAATAATAACAAGAGATTATCTATCAGGTGCGAATACATTAAAAATAATTAGGTCTAATGGGATCAATAATATCAAACTTTTCAATTTTCCCAAACTTTTCAATTTTCAGAAAACGTAAAATTACTATATAATATGTGAAAGTATGTTTTTTTTACAATAGCTTCCACAGGAGGCGCTGAGGAAAATAATTTCCCTTAGGACCTATGTCATCTTAGGGGATGCAATGAGGAGGGTCTTTTTAAGGAAATGAAGTTTTGGAAACGAAAAGTGTATGAGGGGTAGGTAGGAATATAGGGGTCAGTGATAGACTGTGAATGATGTGAACCCAGGAGTGATAGACTGTGAATGATGTGAACCCAGGAGTGATAGACTGTGAATGATGTGAACCCAGGAGTGATAGACTGTGAATGATGTGAACCCAGGAGTGATAGACTGTGAATGATGTGAACCCAGGAGTGATGGACTGTGAATCTGAACTTATTGTTTTGAATCTGAACTTCATTGTTTTCCTTATATGTATCTTTTACAGTTTGTATTTAATTTAATTTAAATGTTACTGTTCTTTAAAGAAATGAAGTGCACAATTGAATTGAACAAATTTTAAGGTGCGCCCCAAGAGGACTATAGCGTCTCCATTTGGAGATTGGCGGGAGGAAATGGATTAGGGAAGAGATTGTGAAGAACTTGGCTATTCAGATCTGGTTACTAAACGAAAGCTATTTGTAGCAACGCGCAATGTTTTATTTAGTACCCATATAGTTGAAACATTTAAAATGTAATTAAACTTCACTCTATGTCAAGCTAGTCTTAACCCAAAGATAAGCAACTTGCTGATTAAATTTTAACTATTTAATCACAGGAGACCATATTTGTCCCAGCTCGCATAGGACTCGTATAAATCGCTGAAACTCCCTTACTATCGTAGTGAGAAATATGTTCTAAACGGTGTTCGAACGGCAAAACACTACGCTTTATATTAAAATCTAATAATAAAATAACCACTAAAAAAGTAAAATATACACCTTTATGAAATCAATGCGAAATCAAAAAATTTGAAAAATTTTTTGGAACTTTGGGTATTTTTTATTAATTATTTTCATATGAAACGACAAAAAATGAGATGACAATAACGTTTATAATACATTTGTTTAATAAAATTTGGAAATGTTTTTTTTTTCGTTGTTCCAAATTTTAGTTGGAAAAAATGTAAGGTGAGCCATACTTAAAACTTTTTTGTTTGCACGCAAATTTTTTTAATTAAAAACATTATATGTTTATTTTGCATTATAAAATTTGAAAGCGTATTTTATTACCTTTCAAAAACAGTTTTTAGTTTTTGGATATGCTTAGAAATAATTCATTTATTTGCGTTTATTACAATAGTAAAGCGTAAATATTTTGACCATCTGAAAAATAAGCCAAATTTTTGAAGGGTTAACATCTAAAAAAACTTTCATTTGGAAGGAAACCGAGGAAATGAGGTAAATATTTACGTGACAAAAAACAATAATAATGGATGGCAAAGTGGCTCCGAACGTCCTTCTTGCGTGTCCCATTTGGCCCGAACAATAAACAATGGTCAGTATTAACCACCAGTTTCACGTGGGAAATAATAACGAAAGCGATCGTCATTTTCCGGTTGACTGCTCCCGTAACCTACCTGCCAGTTATCATCCAACACCCTCCCTCCTTTTCTGCGACGTCTCTAACCTTCAACACCTACCTATTTATTCCATCCATCAATCATTTCACGGAAGGGTACGTCATGTTCCAAAACTTTTAAATACAGCAACCTACTAGGGTTTACAAGGAGTGAGGGAGCCTTGTCCACCAGGAAATTGGAGTGAAAGTCACGATCCTCAGCAATGACAATCGACTCAAGAAAGACGATGGTTCGAAAAATTACATTTTTAATTTTTTTTTTTTTCAAAAATAAAATATTTTACAGAAAAAAAAAACTCCCAATAAACTACTTTTAAGCAGTTTGTCGATGGTTGATGGATGACTTTACTTTGAAGATATAAATAAACTTATTTTACTTTATTATGCAGTTATAATTTTTGTGTTAGTCTAATACAAATTATTTCTTTCGGCGAGCCAATTCTTCAACATAATATTTATTTTACCATTTGTACATTTTTTAATTTCGGCAGGTAACATATTTAAGCAATTAGGTATCATGTAGTCCATCGTTCTTTGTCCAAATTTGTTTAAATGCTTAGGTACAATTAGTCCTTCATTTAACGTAAAACTAGTATTGTAAGTGTGGTCCAGTTTATTTATGTATATAGGGCTTTTCATTTGCTGAAATATAATTTTATACCACAGAATTGCTCTTACTGAGAGAATTTTGAGATTTTGATAAGAGTACGGAACATTATGCTTTTATTCATATAAACTTTTATGAGCTAATAATTTAACTAATGAATTTTTAACTGATTGAACACGATTTACATTTGTTTTACAGGAAAGTCCCCAAGCTGTAGATTATAGTTAATAGAATATAATTACATAATAGATTCAGCTAAAGTCCAAGATGCACACTTCAAATAAATAAATTATTTGAAGTGTGCATATTGGACAATTAAATTTTAATTTATATAATCTGCTAACATTTCATTTACTTTGAACTAGTAAGTAAATACCTACTACGAAGTACAACTTAAGTTTTACGGCATATTTAACACATACGTGATAATCATCAACTGTATATATGTATAAAAATTAATTTGCTCCCGTCTAATTATGTTCTTTTGTATTATAATTTATCTTTTTCTGTATAATGTACATTATTGTCTCCCTCCCACTAATTGATTACCCTTTGTATCCCTTTCATATTAATTTTATCTCGGTCTAATTATTTTCTTTTGTAATATTCTTTCTCCCTCTGTCATTCCACTTATATATAACCGATATCTCTGCCTTGGTAGTTAGTTATTATTATATCCTGATGAAGCTTGGTCCAAGCGAAACCGGTAGATATATAAAATAATAAATTCGTGGTTTAAATACAAAGTGTTGTAATTCTTTTAAATATAATGTCTTACCACAAAGTAATTGCTTCTTACGAAAAAAAAAAATTAAAAAAAATGTATTTATGTATGTTGTTTTTTTAACGTTAATAGGAATATAAACGCTAGAAATATTTCGATTCTCATTCTTCAAAATTTAAAATCAATCGTCTTTTTTGCACGAGGCAAGTAAGCGAAAAAGTGTTTTTTTTTTTTTATTTTGTGCATAATTTTATAAGAATGAAAAAAAGTTAGAACGTACAAAACTTCAAAAATAGTCTTAGCCATAAAGGGGTACTTTTAAAAAATTGTTTCTTATTACTTCATAGTTAAGTCATGCAAAAATATTTTTTTTTAGTGGTTTACGCTTATATTTTTTGATATATAATTAATAATTTTATTGTAATTCCAATACATAGAAAAACTAGTAAAAGCTTCAATTTATCCCTAGCATATTTTTTGATGTTCATAATGTAAACCGATTCGTCGTTACATTATGAACATCATAAGATTAATCTAAATAGGATTTCACGTATAGCTTCATCTTAATTCCACACGGGAAGCTTTGAAGAAAATAATTTTCCTCAGGGCCTGTGTCATCTTAGGGGATGCTATGTGGAGGGTTTTTTAAGGGAATAAAGAAGAGAAAGTTCTGGGAAGGAAATAGGTATAAGGGGTTAGTAGGAATCGTGGGGTCAGTGTGTCCAGGAATGCCGGACGTATGAATGCATCCCTTCAACTGCGATGGGTCGAGGGATTCTGCAGGCTGGACAGGTCAAAAGACCTCCTCAACCAGTCTCTCTCGATCCGGCCCGCCACACAGCAAGCGGAATGAAATATCGGCTGCCAAGACCATGACAATCCTCACCCCATGAACCCGGGCACTCCTGCTAAGTCACCAAACCTAGCGAACCACTTGGGGTGACCTATGGCAGATATGTTGGTTATCCAATAAATGGTTCTCGGGGCGGTGATACCTATATCCGCCTCCTCTCAACTTTGACGGAATACATCTTGGGAGGCAAAGAGACATCATTAGCATGGCGAATGAAAAAATAAAAAGTGCAGTAAATATATTTACTGTACCTACTTTTTATAAAATTAAAATAATAGAAGGTTTTCAATAGTTCCTAGAAGGTTTTTAATAAAAGGTTTTCAATAGTTCCTCTTTAGGGTTCCATGCCAACTGGGAATAATGTCAACTCAACACTTCCTTGAAAAGTCATTAAAATCTATGAAAAAAATAATTTTAAATTAGCCGGTAACCCTAACCTAACATAACCTATTTAACGAATTTTTAAAATATATTTTTTTATCACTCGAAATTACTTATCTGAGATGGTTCTGAGTTGTTTTCATTCCGAGTTGGCCGGTCACCCCTCTTTAGACCACCTGCATTACACTCACCTGTAATTTAATCTGTAATATATTTAGGTATCTACCGGTCTAACGTAAACATTTATCAATAACTTTACCCAGGTTTCTTACTACACGGGTATTTCTTTTTAAGATCCATCAAACTTAAGATGAAGCTATACGTGAAATCCTACTAAGATATTATTTAGATTCATCTTTACAGCGAATCGGTTTACAATATGAACATTACACTTTGTTCTATGCCAGGTCTTATTATTAATAATATGTACAAATATTTAAAGCTGAATTGTTTTAGTTTTTTGTAAGTACAACTTGTACTATTTCATTTCTTTTCTTTTTTATGTTGTAATATTCTTTACATAACGAGTCGATTGCATTCATATTTATTCTGTTTTATTGATTATGTAATACATGTAATTAATATTGTTAATTATATATTTGCTTCTTTTCTTGTAAAAGCCCACTAGGGCGTTAATAAATATAAAATAAAAAAAAATTAAAATAAAATTAAAAAATATGCTACGGGTAAATTAAAGCTTTTACTAGCTTTTCTATGTATTGAAATTACAGTAAAATTATTATTTAAATACAAAAAATTTAAGCGTAAACCACAAAAAAAAATGTTTTTTGATGATTTAACTATTTAGCTATAACTATTTAATATAAGAAGCATTTTTTTTTAATACCCCTTTATGACTAAGACTATTTTTGAGATTTTGTATGGTCTAACTTTTTTTCATTCTTATAAAATTATGCACAAAATAAATAAAAAACCACTTTTTTACTTAATTGCCTCGTGCAAATACGACGCGCGATTTTAAATTTGGTAGGCACGAGAATCGAAATATTTCTAGTGTTCATATTCCTCTTAACAATCCACGCCATAATATCCAGACTAATAGTGCCAATGTTAAATGAATTAATAAAAAACATGTGTACCTATTTTTGCACAAAAGCGGGAATTGAACCCGTTATTTCTGACTCATGGTGAAATGCGGAGGCGCCGCCGTAAGCCATTACACTTCGTATGTCACTTGTAAAATACTTGTTTAGGAAGGTAATTTCCGCGGTGACTTACGGAACCCGGGTTCATGACAATATTCCACATCCCAGAGTCGAGAAACTACTAACAACGTACAAAATTTATCATCACGAACATGCACCAATGTATTTTCTCAGATAAATATACGATTTAATAAAATTATCAGTTAACTAAAATTTGCGTAGCAAGGGGAAAGCATTTTAACACTGAAAGTGGACATATAAAATGTTTTAGTGATGCTCTATAAACTATTATAATGATTAATTTAACACCATATTTAATGAAAAAAACTAGGTGAATCTTATAGATATTCTTAAAGCTGTTTAAACTATTTGAAATACTTTCTTTCAATATAGTTTATTAATTAAGATACATATTGTTAACCATAGGTTTCATTTATCAACATTTATTCATGTAGGAACATGAATAAATATATAAACATTCAGTATCCCTATAGTATTTTTCCCCTACAACCAAAAACCCATCAGAGTAATGTTAACTGTGCACCACGAGTTTTAGAGATTATCTCGATCGGTTATTTTGAAATAAGTATTGAATGTTTTTTTCACCGTAACACGATTCGATTTAATTCTACGATTAAGAAGAAGCCACAAGCCAAAAGTGTAAGTGAAAAGCATAAAAATCGCTTGGCAAACGGAGTTTAGAGGTCGTGGTTTCGAGGGCAAAATTGTTTTTATTTATTTTCTGAAAGTTTTAAAAGAAAGAAAAAACGTTAATCAATGGAAACTGAGACCGATAATTTTAGCCATAAAAGCGTATTTTTAAAAAGTTGTTTCTAATGTGTGTTTATACTTTTCTAATGAAAAAACACATTTTTTAGAATTATATTTTTTACAGAGTAATTAACAATTTTGTTTTAATTCCACTCAACGGAAACGATAGGAAAAGCTTCAATTTATTCAAAACATATTTTTCTGTTTGTATAATGTAAACCGATTCGTAGTATTAATATAAAATAGTAATTAGCATTAAGACTGGCATTTTTTATTCCCTTTCATAACAAAGTTCTCAAACTCAGATACGGCCTAATCAAAATCAGTCTGTATTTTCTAATGACCCGTTCGTCTAGTTGCCCAGCTTCGCGGTCAGCAATAAGGTCCATCCTTCTTTCTCCACGCTGCGTGGTGCGTTCCTCCCTCCTCTCTCCTACCTCCTATCCGCTCTAGCTATTACCTACACCTACTAGTACTAATACCTGCTGCCCGATCTAGTTTACCACGGGTGGGCGCCTCCATTTAATGCATTATTTTTGCCGGTATCTGGGTGAAGACACACTTTTAACCGTTAGTGGATTCGTTCTCAGATGCCGAGTGTGGACTGTGTTGGAAAGATGAAATTACAGATGGTGGCCGAAACTGTTTATTAGATTAGCAAGGTTGATCTTGATGACTTCATCCAAGGTTGATTACGAGAGACTAGTACTGTTACTAATACCCGAATTTGTCAGAGTTTCAACACTGGTTTTTCTAAATTTAAATCAGATGTTTTGATGATAGTAACAATTCGTGGTGGATTTTCATTATAATAATATAATACATATAAAACTTATTTCAACTTAATTTATTTTTTTACCGGTTTCAGCTTATTAAAGCTATCTCCAGACTGGTACAAATTATTCTTAATCTAGAGTTTATATACATAACATATGGGGGAGAGAGGGGTGTAGTCTACAAGAATTTTATTCAATTTATATGGTTTTTCCATATTTGTTGCCATGTCGTCTTTGACAGTTGGATTTTTAGTTTTTGGTTATTAGCAATAACATAATTATCTCGGGTTTATAAATTACTTTAATGTTGTCTGGGGAACATATTATTTTTAAGTAATATGAATTATTAACAACATCGGTTTCGGTCAAAAAAATAAATTATGTGGACATAAGTTTTATTTGTGTTTTATTATATTATCAGGTGTTTTGTCTTTTTTTTACAATAAAAATATTTTTCTATTACTTCTTTTAGCTCAACTTTTAGCTAAAACTCATTCTTGTAGCTCCAATAAAACCTTCTGTTTCTTAAGAGGGGAAATACGTGTAGAGGCTTCAAAAATTCTTTTTTCTTTCTTTCATAAATCAATAGAAGATATTTTCTGAAAAATTCAAACCAAAATTCCACACCATTTAAAAGTTATAGGCGTTTGAGTGAGTGTCCCTTGGTCGAAATACTACTACTTTACTGCCAGTCTTATTTTTAAACGCGTTTTTCTCAAAACTGCTTTTTTCGAATTTGTATAACCTCTAGCTCCTGCAGTTTTTGATCAATCGTTATCAAACTCAGCACGTAGTTTCTTTATATAAATGCGCTCTATTTGAACCTCAATACTAAACAGTATCGTTATTTTAACTATTTTTTTATTGCAATAAAACATAAAAAACAATGGTCAAAAATCATAATAAATTTTCACGTTCGATAATTTTCGATTTTTTTATGAGGAGTAGGGTTCAATTAGAAAAAGTTTTTTTTTCATTTAAATTGATTCCGAGTTTAAATTGTGACCTCCAGGAGTTACACAAATTGCCCAGCCGATGGCGACTTACAATACGCGTCAGCTAATATCTCCATTATTTTTCGAAGAAACTATTTGAAAATTTTAGAATATACTCAAATCACAAACAAAATACATATATTTCTTATGTGTTAAAAAAAATCATGAAAATCACTAATATTTCCCCCCTTAATTAATTCTTGAAATATAAAAAAATATTTATAATTATAACATTTCCCATAGATAAAATCATTTTTTAATATGCTTCAAGCCTTAGACAAAAAAAAAACAGTATGAGTCAAACTACGATATCTGATGAACCATGAAATTTGTTGATTTTATTTTCAATTATTTAATAATGAAAACTTCTCAGCATAGCCGGCAAATTTCACATATTATAGTATGATGTACAAACCTCATTGTTTCCATAATTTTATTTTTCACACGATGTGACATTAATCTTTTAGTGCCGTGTAAGTTTGTGATACCAACGAAGAACTGATTTTCCAATGGCACGCAGTTTGCTAGCTCAACGTAGCTTTTATTTTTCAGTTTTGAAGTAAATTTCAAATCCGTGATTTAAACAGTTTCCGTTACACGACATAGGCATCTGATCCAATTATTGTATAAGTAGCTATGTAATTTTTACAGTAATGTTTTAAAACGCATTCTTTGTTACAGAATCTAATCGAATTGTTCGTTTTGTCTGCCTGTCTAGAGAAATATTAAACATCTTTAAAAATGTGTTCAACTTTTATTTTGAATATTTGGTGAAGGTACGTAAGGGTGACTTATTAAGTTAGATCGGCTGCACGACATTTTTACAACAAACTTATCTTTAGATTTGAAGCCAAAACACCTAATCGAACTAAATGATTTTTTTAAATCAAAAAGCGTAGCAAATATTTAGTACATGCTGATGTGAACTCTATTTTAATTTTTGTTTCAAATTGTAATTCAAATTATAAAAGTATGATTCTAGACACAATTTTAGCAATTATTAGTGTGTCAGGCGGTTTGTGCAAACTAACTATGCAAATAACTAACTATGTGCAAATAAACTCATTGGGAGTAATATATTATAAATGTTATGTAATATATTATCACTAATAAATAAATAAAATAAATAAACTTGGTACCTATTCACCGCCCCGCATGGACACCGCACAAAATACGGAACTAAGTCGCTGCATGAGGGGTGGGTAGGAATCTGGGAGTCGATGTGTACAGTAGTATATAAATCCATCCCTCCCGCTGCGATGTAAAACGATGGATCTAAAGAGTCCGGCTGGAGTGGTCTAGGTTAGGTCTCCCTCGACCAGTCTCTCCCGATCCGGCCCGCCATGCGGTAGGTGGGCAAACGCGTTCGCTGCCAAGACCTAGAAAAACCTCACCCTATGAACCCGGGCACCCCCGCTAAGAAGTCACCAAACATAGCGAATCACTTGGGGTGACTTACCTACGGCAGGGGTGACCTACGGCAGGGGTGACCTATGGCCATCTACGTAAAGAGGGTTATTGTTAACTATTGGGTATTCTAGTCTAGAAGCCCGATTCTCGATAAAAAAAACATTCATATTTTAACCATACATTTTTTTTAATAATTTATTTATTGATATTTTATATTAGGTTCTTTTATATTAGGTATTTTAAGTTAGGTTCTCTATCAGTACCTACAAATGTCATTATGATAAGAACCAACAAAAATTAAAGAAAATATTTATCTCGCAAAATGGCGGCTACTCATAAAAAAATGATTATCCAATAAGTGGTTCCCGGGGCGGCGGTACCCGTCGTATGTCCGTCTCCCAAATTTAATTTTTACTGTTATATCACTATTGTATTGCTATTTTATAACTATGTAGATCGTTAGAAAGCGAAATATATATATTTATATTTAATTTTCTGGTTATTTTCTAAAAACAGTTTTAATCCGGAGGGAAGGGTGGTTCTTGGTAGTTCCTAACCTTTAAGCGGTGGAGGAAAAGGCATTGCTATCCGATATTTTTAAGTTAATATTGTACACCATTTCTTTTTGGGTCCCGACTTATGAATTATGTATAACAAACTGTGACACAAGTTTTCCTCACCGTATCTTCTAGTCTTATACGAATTTACACGTGTGAAGAAATATTTTATCAAAATGACACCATATTGCACCCGTAGAAAGTAAAACCCGTAAAAAAAACCGTAGTAATAAATAAAATTAATATGCGCTTATTCTTGTGGCACTGGAGATGAGGAAGTTGTCTTATTTAATAAATTGGAAGGTGTGAAATTTTCATTTATGGTAATTTATCAACTATTTTGCCAACTATTTTGGCCTATTTTGTCGGAAGGACAAAATATTTCCAATTAGCAATAAAATCCAAGTACCTAATTGGAATTTATCACATTCAAAACTAAAAACTATTTTTGAAAGGTGGTGAAATACGCTTTCAAATTTTATAATTCTAAATAAACACATAAATATAAGAATTTTATAACTGAAACGCGAGTGCCGCGGCGACCAGCAGTGCTGGTTTTTCAGGTGCATTGTTGACAGATTGCCACGGTAGCGGCTCACGAACTGTCAAGTTTTGACATGTCAGATCAGAAAATTATCGAATTTGTTAAGGAGGTTGATTGCAATTGCGTCGAGAACTGTTTTTTTTTCAGTTTCTCCATGAGCGGAGGCCCATAGCCTGATGTGTTAAAATACGTACATTTCTTATAAATAAAACATCACTAAATGACCCAACACCAACTTTGTGGGCTACTACTGATCATGGTAGAAATCCAATTAACCAGTAGTCCTGGAGAACAGTGGATCGTGCATCGAAAATTTTCTCGTGTTTAATAAATCAAAACCAAAATTTCCTCTGAAATCATAAGATATGTAAGTAAATTGGTTCTTAAATATCTACCTATAATAATGACAGCTCGTAATAGTAGGAAATACAACTGCGCGAACTCTTGCGGGATAACAAGGCATATATAAATCCAACACGGCCACCATCTTGAACCGGAACTGGAACGCAACAAATGCAAAGTGGTCGAGTTAACTAAGCTACGTCTTCGCTACGCTCAGTCAATTAATTAAAGATAATGCTTCAGTTAAAAGGCAGAAAGACACAATTAGCACATAATAATTTATCTGAGTTATTAATATCCTGGCGACTGTACGGTTGAAATTTAAGAATCCGACTCCGCGTATAACTCTGACGCCGCGCCTTGTGAAACCATCTGGGAATGTGAAGTTTGTGATTTAAGCTTCTTAATTATTTCCGATTCTCTGGCAACACCAGGTAGAAGTACCAACTGCTTTATTCCTATATTGCGTAGATACATTGCAGATGAATGGTATACTGCAGCAGATATCAGAGGACCAGTTTGCACGGAACGCCCTGGGCACGTGTAACAGTTGTGCGTTGTAATGGGTGTCTAGCATTCTAGTTATCCACGGAACGCGGCAGTTGAGGAGGTTCGGTTCTAATCCGATAATATCGCTCCTCGATATGGCACACGGCAGACGCCCGGCGGCGCGACGGCTCGCTGACAGAAGTACCTCTCAGTTACAAACCAAGAGATATGATATCAAGAGACATGCATAAATTTAACTTCTGCTCTCCGGGGACAATGACTTTACTAAGGATTCGATTTATTTTGTTTGAAAGGCGAAATAGCTATCATTTTAACTACATAGTGGCGCAAAAGTCATCACTTGATATTAGAATAATATCGAGTGAGGACTGAGGACTTAGAAGGAATTCCTCAGAAGGAACTAACTTTGTTTATGATTAAAAATAATAAAAAAGCTCAGGCCCTCGGGCCTATTTTGTCAGAAGATCAAAAAATTTCCGCTTTGCAATAAAATCCAAACAAATGGAATATTTCTGAACGCATCAGAAAATCAAAAACTGTTTTTGAAAGGTGATAAAAGAAGCTTTCAAATTTTATTCGAAATAAACATATAATTTTCGAAACATAAATTACTGAAAAGAACAAAAAAAAATTGCGGGCAATATTATAAATTCACTTATTTGTGGTTTCATGTAAAAATAATTAATAAAAAAATTTCAAAGTTTCAAAGTTTCATTTTTTTTTTCAAATTGGGGTCGGAAACTTTGGTTCCATAAAGGTGTAGGTACATTTTGATGGTTTTATTGTTAACTTTTAGTTTTGAATGAATTTCTTCTTTCTAACACCGTTTAGTTCATATTTCTAATCCTGATAGTAAGGGAGACAACGATTTTCATGAGACCTGTATGAATTGTTCTGAAAACCGAATAAATTAGCCTGAGGGCTGAATAAAATGAATCCGCATTCTGAGGAGTATTATTATTCATGGTTTCGGGGTGTCTGAGCTTTAGGCTTAAAATAAACTCCCTCCGGAACTAAGATATTATAAGCCCAATAGAAATTAGGCCCAAACTAAAAACTTATCTTTTTAGACTTTCTTTCACATAAATATGTAATCTGTGTGCAAACTGTAACTCAATTTGGTATGTTTTTAGGTTTTCACGGCCAAAAGTATTTTTGTTATTTATTTTGGGGTGTTATGCCGTGTTTCGCTACCTCCTTCTTTAGCCAACGTTTCGGACAGCTCATCTGCCCTGATGATGGACACTGTAACGCTGTCCGAAATGTTGGCTAAAGAAGGAGGTAGCGAAACACGGCATAACACCCCAAAAATAAATGTAACTAAATTTATTTAATGAACGATAAACACGTGTTAATCTCAAGTGACCTCTCAGGTAAGTATGGTACTTCATAAAAAAGTCAACACAAGTCATTTTTTATCCACTTTAAAAATCAAACTCGCAAGTATTTTTTTTTTTTTTTTGTTTCTGCGGAATCTAACACCAAACTCCCGCAATAACTCTCCTTTGCCGCAAACTTCAAATTTCAAAAGGAAGGCAGATATGGGTACCGCCGCCCATTTATTTACAATTTATTGGATAACCAATACCTCTGCCATAGGTCACCCCAAATGCATGTTACACAATATAGCTTTGTATTAGTGATAGACGAACCGATGGATGCAATCTGTTCGCGTTAAAATAATATTATTAAACCTTAGTTTGTCTAGTTTACAAATATGAAAGCACCTTCCGATGGTTTTGTGTTATGACCTTTGAGCCATCAGCAGAAAATACTTTCAAACATTGAGCTTTGGCGTCATGAAATTTTCACAGCTTTTATCATGAGAAACGTCTACTAATCTTCCGTTTTTCGGGAACATTGACTTAACAAAGTACTCCTTGTTTGTAAGGCGAAATAGCTTCCACCCAAATAATGTAATAACATAATAGGTGATCATTATCATTAGTTTATACGAAGCAGCAAAACTCTCAAACGATGAACTTTGGCATCATGAAATATGCTCAATTTTCGCAATGGATATTTATTGGTTAATGGAGTCTTTTTCAGCTCTTTTAATCTTTAAAAAAATAAGATTAAAAAAAAATTATGTACTTATCACCCTTTTCTCTAGTCTCAAATCTCGGACGAAGCTTGGCAGAAAAACGTGCGTACAGTACTCGTACAGATATTGTAGATCTGACGGTCTCAGCGATCGAGGGGTAAGGCTCTTGACTCGCAACCCGAAGGTCGCGGGAACGAATCCTGGCGTGGAAAAATAAATTTTATTGATTAATTTGTGTTATTTCACAATTAATTCATTAAAAATAATATATAGTATATTTTCGGCACGTTCCAGAGTGGAAGATACTCTCACTACCAATCGCTTTGATGTAAGACCACCATTCAGAATTGAAACGTTGCTTGAAATGACTTAAGCCGTGTTTGGTGACCAGATCTGATAAGCCAGGTCCTTCCCTACATTACTTTTCCCATCTCCCTCCCCTCCCCATTACCTTCAGCCTCACAACATACCTCAATTGGGGATGCCATAGTTTCACTGGCTCTAGACGGGAGCAGCTGGGACTCTTGTGAGGCATTCACACAAAAAAGATACGATGAAAATAAACTGTTCTTCGTTATACACACTGGAATTTCTTTTTTATCCACCGCACTTTGGTAAAGTTGTACAAAATTACAAATGAAGAAAGATGTTTTCCAACTAAATGTTACCCTTGTAGATTAAAAAATTAGGTAACCGGTTTGTTATTTTTTTTAACCTACATAACTTTTACCACTCTGTCACATTTCCACCTAGAGTGAGGATTTTTTTTTTACTATAAATGAATTCTCTCTGGATATCAGAGGAGAAAATATAGCAAGGGGGAAAGAAGGCCTAAAACGCCTATCGGGGGTGACAAAAACGAGCTGCGTGTATACCTATTTCGAATGACAACCCACGAGACAGAATTAACGTACTAAAACATCAGTTGTAAGAGACAAGTTTTGAGATTTTTTAAAATACTTTATTAAACATCAGTGGAGTTTAAAAATAGTTTTATATTTTATATCGTCATATCATTTTTGTAACATTATAGTATATACGCAAGTCAAGGTGGTGGGAGACAACTGCGATTTGTTTGAAATACACTTCTATCACGAGGATTTACAACTCTGTAACGTAATTTTTACTTCAAAAATATAAACACATATTTTTTAAAACGCACACAGTCGTTACATCTTTAGTACAGTAGATTTTAAAGTAATTATAAAATAATATTTTTGGTTATTCTGTTGAATTTTTCTCCACTAACTGGTCGAGACAACTTTTTGTAGGTTAAAAATAAGAACAACCCAGCTACAACTGACCTACATAGATAGATACCTTAGAATAAAAAAGCAATGTCAGCAAGATAAGGTTAAATAATGCTTATGTATTAACGGATCAAAACTATTTGTTAAATATACAAAAAATACTAATAAAAAGTGCAAGAAATTGATGGTCTCGGCCACGGTCAATTGACATTTAGTGTAAAGAGATAATACCTGATAAACCGTGATGCGGGGAATGCGACCAGCGCGAACCTGAAATGTCGAGAAAACGTATCGAATTGGATGTCATAAATCACACAAATGGACTACGCTGTTAACTTAGAAATAGTTCAATAAGTCAAACTTAACTTGAAGTAAAGGGCAGATTTTGTGATTTTCATGTCGTATCTGTAAAGTTATTACTTATTACATTACTACGCTATAATAAATTAGGTAAAAAAATTTTTCAATTTTTTACGAGAAAAACTCTCTTTTTATAACTTTTGAAGGTTATTCCCATCAACGTAATATATCATTGAAGAAGAAGATAACACAAATAATCTAAATGAAAATATGAAAGAAAACAAGACACAGAAAAACAGAAAAAACAATGGTCGCAACTGGGACTCGAACCCAGACCTCTCGCCTAACCGGGACGTGCGCGTTTTCCAATTTCGCTATTGCCACCTTCTGTCAAACCGTCATATTTGTCAATCTCATATTTCAAATATTTAGAATCATTAATATTATCTCCAACTAGTTCTTTTTCCATATTATAGGCAACTACTCTTTTTATTGGAAACAATCATTCAAAGAATTGGTTTGTAACCTGACTAGCGTCTCATAATAATAAAAAGAGTAGTTGCCTATAATATGGAAAAAGAACTAGTTGGAGATAATATTAATGATTCTAAATATTTGAAATATGAGATTGACAAATATGACGGTTTGACAGAAGGTGGCAATAGCGAAATTGGAAAACGCGCACGTCCCGGTTAGGCGAGAGGTCTGGGTTCGAGTCCCAGTTGCGACCATTGTTTTTTCTGTTTTTCTGTGTCTTGTTTTCTTTCATATTTTCATTTAGATTATTTGTGTTATCTTCTTCTTCAATGAATAAATTTTTTTATTTATTTTACACTTTACAAATATAATACAAAAAGTCCCGATAAACTGCTTTTTAGCAGTTTGTCTAACGGGTTCTTTATATTTAAAAATCTTGATATAGTGAGTTAATAATTACATTTTTACAATTTAATAAAATAATATTTAAAAATTTTACAGAAATATAGAGAAAAGAAAAATTATGAAAGCATAAATAACAATTTTAAAGTCTTTAGCTAATACAAATTAATTCTTTCAGTTAGCCATGTCTTCAGTAAATTCACCAATTGTTTGTTTTGGGCACAGTTTTTAATTTCTGCTGGTAGCATATTTAAACAACTGGGAATCATGTAATTTAACGTTCTTTGTCCATATTTATTTGTATGCTTAGGTACAATTAGTCCTTCATTAAAGTTAAAACGAGTATTATGGTGTGTTCCAGCCTGTTTATATATAAAGGGTTATTTATGTGCTGAAATATAATTTTGTACCACAGATTGCACTCACTGCAAGAATTTCGAGACTCTCTCCTTAATTGTACAATTTTTTTGAATATTTAATTTTTTTTTAAGTGAATTCTTTAGATCCGTTGTGATTTGAAATTCGGATGAAACGGAAATGACGCATTACAGTACCTACGAAGCATCAAACTGCGCTCTTTGGCCGCTTTGATTATGATTTCAATTTTCAAGGCTTCTTTTGGTTGAGTTATGAAACGGAAACGACACATTACAGTACCTACGAAGCGTCAAACTGCGCTCACTGGCCGCTTTGATTATGACATCACTTTTCAAGGCTGGTTGAGATTGTTTTCGTGTTGTTTCGCTTATAGCGCGTGTGAACTGCGCTCGATTTTTTAAAATCATTATTTAACAATTTAAGATAACAGTAGAGAAGATGTTATGTACATAACATGAGACAGGATAAATATCTGAACACAACATGTCATAATCATAATAAAAATACTAATTTCGATTGTCGGTGTGTCCTGCGTAACTTTAGCCAAAATAACTCAAATTTAACTGAAGATCCCATCCCAATTCGTCGCGACGGGATCAAGCGATGCGCGTGTGTTACCATGCTGTTAGAACGAGACGGAATGCTTATCGCCGCTATGCTGTACCGGACCACTCAATTGCGAGGGGTGATGGAAAAATATTTCTATTGGTTTTTATTGAAAAACAAATATCATCGGACAGCAAAATGACACCTAAATTTTTTACTCCAAATGCGTTGGTTAAAATCTTTCGGGTACTTGCTATTACTCCCTGTACACGTATATCGATGATTTCTGTAACAAAATTACGCAAATAATAAAATCAAATTTAAGAATGACTAAAATCACGTATAACAATCCAAAAATACGTTACGTTGACAGCTAAATATCGTAATTAACTTTTTTGTAAACTTATCTTCAAAATAAATAATAATGAGTGGATTTACGCTGAGATCTCCGAGGTTCGTCGCGCAAGCACAACTATTCTAATTAAAACCCGTGAAAAGTAAGTCATGATGCCAATCAGGGCAATAAAGCCTAGCCGTTTAACTTTGTTGATTACTCGAGCTTCAAGATTACTTATCGAGACGTGATCCGTTATACATTGTGCCCATATCTATAAAGTTTGTAATGTCCACTACCTATATAATATATGGCTACAATGTAATGTAGCCAAGTATTTCTTAGTAAAACGATAGGCTTTCTGGGATAATCCAAATAGTATTTATTGATCGTAACATTATTATCATAAATAATCCATACTTAATCCAATTAAATCGAATCGCTTTGGATAATGTCGCATTTAGCATGGTATACTTTCGTTATTGATTCTTGTAAAATAAGTTTATATTTTTATACAAAGGAATACCAAGGTATTGTTTTTTTAATGATTACACTTGTTAGTATTTTGTGCTTTAAGATGAAGCTATACGTGTAACCCTTTTTAGATACTATTTAGATTAATATTTACGACGAATCGAATATCAAAACATATGCTACGGATAAATCGAATATCAAAATATATGCTACGGATAAATCGAATATCAAAACATATGCATCGAATATGAACATCAAAAAAAATACTACGGATAAATTGAAGCTTTTACTAGCTTTTCTATGTATTGGAATTACAATAAAATTATTAATTACATACAAAAAAAATATAAACGTAAACCGCTAAAAAAATGTTTTTGCACGACTTAACTATGAAGTAATAATATAAGAAACAAGTTTTTAAAACTACCCCTTTATGACTATTTTTGAGATTTTGTATGTTCTAACTTTTTTTCATTCTTATAAATTATAATTATGCAAAAATAAATAAAAAAACACTTTTCCGCTTATTTGCCTCGAGCAAATAAGACGTTCGATTTTAAATTTTGAAGGCTTAAGAATCGAAATATTTCTAGCGTATATATTCCTTTTAAATATGTGTCGCAGAACTTGAAAATTGTTCAAATTCTGTAAAACGACCCAACTTTAATCTACAGGGAAAATGATTCGAAGTCGATGGAATGGGAGTCGTAATATTCACGTTTTTGCAATTGGTTCTTTGACAGTTGATCCGCCGACAGTTGGTCCCCCGGCATACTTATATACAAAATGCAGTCGGTTTAGGATGTAGGGAAAATACGGTATACCTAATTACACAAAATATAATTAAGTGATCCAGAAGGAATGTACAGAGAGGACTTACTGCCGAATAACAAAGTATACAACATATTTTCATTCAAATGCTTCAAGGAAAAATCTACTTGTCTACATACAGTGTATACCGGCGCATAAGTAGGTACAAAACGACCGGTCAGTGGCTGAGTGGGCATCGCGTTTGGTTCCCACCCGGGAGTCGCGTGTTCGATTTCTCGGCTGACTAAGTCCTCCATCACGACTCAAGCAACATTTTCGGCTTACTGTCGTGGTAGTAGGAGATTTTCATATACTGTTGGATTATTCGTAACCCAGGAATGTTTGTCTTTCTTTTATAAGAAAAAATCGACACTGTAAATAAATTCGTTTGATATTCATACCAACTTGTAACCGAAGGGTATTTTGAAGTCGATTTACGTTCGAAATTGGTAAATAATACACAAAAAATTATAATTTTATGGTAAATATCATTTCGGGGGGCCATTGCCGGCAGATCAACTGTCGGATCACCTTTGCAATTAAACCCACTAGCTGTCATCTTGTGGTTTTAATTTCTGCTTTATTTATCTCATTCGGAGCCGGTTGTCTTGCAGTGTAATGTTTAAAAAAAAATTAGCGAATCAAGTAAAATAAAATAGCTCCTACCGAATTTCCCCTGAATTATTATTTATTCATATTCCGGAACTAATTGACTAACCATCATGCCGTTTCCCGCAGGCATGTGAAAAAAGTTTAGGGCATTAGAGGTTGATTGACAAAAATATAA
Source organism: Glyphotaelius pellucidus (assembly GCA_936435175.1). Classification (NCBI taxonomy): domain Eukaryota; kingdom Metazoa; phylum Arthropoda; class Insecta; order Trichoptera; family Limnephilidae; genus Glyphotaelius; species Glyphotaelius pellucidus. The sequence goes on from OW386541.1 coordinate 2,950,915, forward strand.
TTATGTGCTAAATACGTAGGTTAGGTTACGTTACTTGTACATTTAGGTTACGTTACTTGTATAATTATGTGCTAAATACGTAGGTTAGGTTACGTTACTTGTACATTTAGGTTACGTTACTTGTATAATTATGTGCTAAATACGTAGGCTAGGTTACGTTACTTGTACATTTAGGTTACGTTACTTGTATAATTATGTGCTAAATACGTAGGTTAGGTTACGTTACTTGTACATTTAGGTTACGTTACTTGTATAATTATGTGCTAAATACGTAGGTTAGGTTACGTTACTTGTACATTTAGGTTACGTTACTTGTATAATTATGTGCTAAATACGTAGGTTAGGTTACGTTACTTGTACATTTAGGTTACGTTACTTGTATAATTATGTGCTAAATACGTAGGCTAGGTTACGTTACTTGTACATTTAGGTTACGTTACTTGTATAATTATGTGCTAAATACGTAGGTTAGGTTACGTTACTTGTACATTTAGGTTACGTTACTTGTATAATTATGTGCTAAATACGTAGGTTAGGTTACGTTACTTGTACATTTAGGTTACGTTACTTGTATAATTATGTGCTAAATACGTAGGTTAGGTTACGTTACTTGTACATTTAGGTTACGTTACTTGTATAATTATGTGCTTAATACGTAGGCTAGGTTACGTTACTTGTACATTTAGGTTACGTTACTTGTATAATTATGTGCTAAATACGTAGGTTAGGTTACGTTACTTGTACATTTAGGTTACGTTACTTGTATAATTATTTGGGTTAGTTACGTTACTTGTATAATTATGTGCTAAATACGTAGGTTAGGTTACGTTACTTGTACATTTAGGTTACGTTACTTGTATAATTATGTACTAAATACGTAGGTTAGGTTACGTTACTTGTACATTTAGGTTACGTTACTTGTATAATTATGTGCTAAATACGTAGGTTAGGTTACGTTACTTGTACATTTAGGTTACGTTACTTGTATAATTATGTGCTAAATACGTAGGCTAGGTTACGTTACTTGTACATTTAGGTTACGTTACTTATATAATTATGTGCTAAATACGTAGGTTAGGTTACGTTACTTGTACATTTAGGTTACGTTACTTGTATAATTATGTGCTAAATACGTAGGTTAGGTTACGTTACTTGTACATTTGTGTAATAGGGCTGTCACACTTGCGCTATACTCTCACGGCTAGAATATAGCGCGCGTGTAGCGTGTCAGATCACGCTGGCATAACACTTTTATTGATCGCAAAAGTATGTTTGCTGAAAAAACTGGGATTTATTTGGCGTTTGATATTATATATTTTACAGAATATAACGCTTTTTTCAGATGTGAAGCACTTGATCGGAGAACCAGACTTTCGGGATGTTTCTCTCCGCTGGGATTACGACCTCCAGCCGATAGACGAAATGCAGGGGGGCCTGCTGGAGCTCCCGCTGCCCAAGACCTTCCAGATACATTACTGCGAGCTGCAGGCTTGGGGGCCTCACCGCTGCAGAAATACTGTAAGTGCTTATTCATTCATGGCACATCTACCTCAACATTTTATCACAAGGTTCAAGGTTCAAAGTTCAAAATTCAAGGTGGCAGGTTCAGTGTTTGAGGTTCAACGAACAAGGTTATAAGTTGGATACCTACTTGAAAAAATATATCCACCTACACATATTTTTACAAATTTCAAGGTTTAATGTTCATAGTTCAAGGATCAAAGGTTAAGCATTGAGTGTCAAGAGCGAATGGTTAATTTTCAAGGTACACAAAGTACATGTTGCAAAGTTCAAATATATTGTAAGGTTCAAATTGCAAAGTTCAAATTTAAGGTTCAGGGGCCATCCATAAATTTCACACGAATTTCATGATTTTTTTACCCCCCCTCCCCCGTCCCTGTCACACTTGTGAGACCCCCTCCTCCCTAGTGTGACGTCACATATTTTGCAATTTTACATAGTATTATTTTTTTTTGCATTTTAATAATTTAGATTTTTATATGTGACATCACAGAGCTGATGACCCCCCCCCCCCCTTATCTCTTGTCACACAATGTCACCTTAAGGTGTGACGAAATTTATGGATGGCTCACAAATAGAAAGGTTCAAATTGCAAGATTCGAGATTCAAAGTTAATACATATATTTCTTCCGCAAATTCAAGGTGGTTGAAGACTCAGACGAGATGAACAATCAAGTGTCTGGAGTGCACGGGCTGGCCACTTCGCACCGCAAGGGCCGCTGGGGGCGCACCTACTCGGCGCGAATCAACGGACTGCGGATGGCCACCACCTATTCCTTCGAGGTGCGCCCGCTGCACGGGGGTGCCAAGATGCGTACTGCCAAAGCGGACCTGCCCGCCAAGTCCATCATCGTGCCTACTAAAGGATGTAAGTATTGAAAGTGTGATAGTTGCATTCTGGCTATATATTTCTGATATTTCCAATTACATAGCAGCAAATCCGTGCCTCTTAAATGATGGGCTCTGAAATTATTCCATATGCAAACAATCGTAAGGCAAAGAATGTTAAAATGTTATGTGTGGTCGGTCTTGCTGTATGGATGTGAGACATGGACCTTGAAATTAAATACCATGAACAGGTTAGAGGCTTTTGAAATGTGGCTTCACCGGAGAATATGTTAAGTCCCATGGACCGACATGATCATCAACACAGAAATTCTCAGGCGGGCTAGAGCAGATAGAGAACTGCTCGCATTAGTAAAAGTCAGGAAAATTTCATATCTGGGTCACATACTTCGAGGGGAGAAATATCAATTGGTCCAATTAATATTAAAAGGCAAGATAGAGGGTTGCGGAGGGCCTGGTAGGAGAGAAATGTCTTAGCTGCAAAATATACGAGAGTGGACAGATATTAGAAGTGTGGAGGAGCTATCCCGGGCAGCGCAAGATAGAGATACATTTTCCAGAGTGATCGCCAACATCAGGGGGACCTGATAGGGCACATGTAGAAGAAGAAGAAACAATCTGGCTAATATTAACACTGACAATGAAATCAAGTTGTCCGACTCAGTAGCAAAACAGCAAAAAGTCTCGAACGGCGAGCTCTGATGTCTGGCAATTAGTACATCTTTTTTTGACTAGATATTCTAGATTAACGCAACTAAAACAATATTTCCAGCTCGCAACACTATTTCCATATGAGCTAAGGATGGTCCACCTAAGTTCGGTAATATTTTTTTTGGCCCACCAAAAGATTTGGGTTGGGCATCATGGGTTAGATTAGGTCTTTCAAAAATTTATTGTCTGCGTTATTACTTTCTTGTTGTAAATATTTCACTGGTTGATGCAACATCTTTCAAGTTTTCAACTACATAATATATATTATTGATAAAACCAACATTGCAATTTGGTAGATTTTATTTTTCTTAATTCTCAAGTAGCTTAAATAAATTAAATAATCTAATTAGATTGCAAAAACAGAGGTGATGGTTGTAGGAAGGGACCAAACTCAGTGCAACATGCTCCCTAATGGGACTCAGTTGAAACAGGTAGACAGATTCAAGTATCTCGGGGTTGAATTCTCCAGCGATGGACGGCAAGATGGAGAAATTGATCAATGCATTAGTGCGGTAAGGAAGTGTTGCGTCCTCTCTACAGCTCAGTGATAAGGCAAGCCAGTATCAAGGCAAAGATGGCAGTGTTCAAAACGGTATATCGCCTGACGCTCACTTACGGCCACCAGATATGGAAGCTAAGCGAACGAACGCGCTCTAGAGTCCAAGCTGCCGAAATGAGGTACTTGAGAGTAGTGGCAGGGGTTACAAAATGGGATCATATAAGAAACTCAACGATCCGAGACGATCTAAACATTAAACCACTACTACACGTCATAGAAAAATCGCAACTGAGGCGGCTTGGGCATGTATTAAGAATGCCTGATGACCGAATTCCGAGGAAGATACTAAGTGCGATTCCAGAGGGTTGACGTTCAGTGGGCCGCCCCAGACACAGCTGGTCAAGGCAACTCCAGAAACTGTCTGAGGAGAGGATGGGACTGCCATGGACGGAGGCCGAACAGTCAGCACAAGACAGGGACGTATGGAGGAGCCTTGTCGATACAATGGGTCCCCGACCCGATTAGGATAAGGGGATGAAGATGATGATGATGATGATGAATTAGATTGCCCCATCATTACTAATTGAATATGTGCCTATGTCCTTAAGAAAAATCTTAAAACAGGGATTCATACATTCTACGTACAATAACCCATGCAATATAGGTACATATTAATAATATCTTTTCATTCCCATTCCAGTTTCTGCCCGAGCAACCCAATGCCTTCCGCACGCCAGCGAAGTGGAAGTTTCAACGGGCCCCCACTTCGGAGGCCGCATTGCCGTGGAGGCTGCGGATGGAGAACGCTGCGCTGTGCAGGGAGACCCCAACAGCGGCCGGGACACCTACACGCTACGCATAGACCACGAGGAGTGTGGCAGTGAGGTTAATGATACTACTGTGGCCACCTTTGTTACCGTGCAAGAGAATCTACCCATTCTGACTCACAGTACGAGGAGGTATGAAAAATTTTATTCAGAATATTCATAACTTGAACGAAACAAGTAAACCCAGAATTCAATTGAATTCGTCGCCTTAGTCCAAAAGGACCATTTTAGTTTTTGTTCAATCTCCACATTAAAATTCAAAATTAAGTAGGTATAAAAATGATAGTTAATCACTTAACTAAAAATTATGTAAGCTAATGAGACCTTTACCTTTACGGAAATAGCTTTATCTACATTTATCGTAATGTTTCATTGAAATAATGAAAGAAAACCTTCTCCTCCTGTAAAATTTTCTAACGGTCGTTTAGACAATTAAGAACTAAGGCGACGATTTGACAACCTTATTAAATAACAGATAAAAGAATACAAAAGCGATGTTCACTTTCTCATTATCTATATATTGATTTAATAAGCCTCTTTCTGTTTCCATATTGAATTTTTGCCAATTCTTCGATAACAATCTGCTGATTTTTTAAATTTTTTGACTGAAAGAGCACAATTAACTTTTATTCCAGGTTCTTAGTACTTTGTTCGTACAAACCGGAAACCCTCACAATCCGAGCCGGCATCAACTTGCCGTCTAATGGAGCGAACTCACATGTGAAATTCTACCGCCCACAATCAGGACAAGCGGAGCCATATGATGTTCAAGATGACGCAATTAATGAAGTTCAACCGGCAAGGCTGGCAGCCAGAATTGCTGAGCCATCCACAGGTATGTTTTACAATGAAACATTTTCCTTGTTCATGAGCAATCTAGTAGCTTTGGACTTGGCCCTCCCTCAAATCTCTCCAGCCTTACTGATTTCTTCAATTCTCACCCATTGGAGTCTGATTCGATCTCCAATCGCTTTAGATCATCGACCAATCTCATCCTTTTCCCCAAATAACAACAGTCATCTGTTAGTTTTCTAAATGCCCAGCATACTTGTCCTATATGAACAGGCCCGTCAACAAGCCGAACAAGCTTAGGGATACCAAAATGTCCCATTCTTAAAAGATTGCACTAAGCCGATTGTATTATTCCCTAAGTGGAAACTCATCCATTACTCATTATTAAACTCATCCAGCTTCAGTTAGATTGGTCAAATTTTAACTAAAATACCCTCATCGGAAGAAGTACAAAAAGGAATGGATGTACTAATTCTTTACCATTCTATGAATTTATAAAATTAGTATTCTTATTTCAAACATCATCACATCAGAATATGTATGGAATAAGTACTTAGAAAGTTTCCGGTTGGTGAAATAATTCCAACACCTCAGAAACAATAATCTCGATCATGTGAACTCATTATTGAGTAATTTTGTCTGCCTGGCACTACCGCACCAGTAGGACGAGTGTTCTCCCTAATGAATAAGTTGTGTGCGGCTGAAAAAACGCAACAGCATGATTCAGCGCTAAAGGCTGTATTAATTACCAAAGTGAATATTTTTTTTTAAATATGCAAAGAATTTCACTCAAACTGAAAACATCAATTGATAATGGACAATTTTGTGACAGATAAACATTAACCAAATTTAATAAAACATGGTAATGGTCTTTTAAAAACTTTTACTGTATGTAATGAATTCTTCTGTTTTCTGTTTGAACCGTTGATATTCAGATACTACCTATCTTTTAAAATAGATACAAGAATGTAATAAAATAAATCATTTTTCAGGAAACACAGCGCAAGCCGTTCTAATGGTAATCCTGGTAATGGCTGGATTAGCCGGAGTAGCTCTACTAGTCTGGAGAGTCATTCCCGGATCCAAGAATGACTTGGACACAATATCCGTTGCATCTTACGAATCCTCCGCATCCAGGAACACCATCCAGGCCTTGGACAACCAGTCAGATACGGCCTCAATCTATTCCATTTCCCTCTCTGAATGTGGTCACTGTGGAGACAACAGCAAGCAAGAAACTGACCTAGACAATACTTCTGAAGCTTAATGTTAAAAAATCATATATTGATGCAGATGGCACAATATTAGTAGGTACTTAACTTTATTTTACGTCTCAGCCATAAACTCGATAATAAATGCAAGCTTAACCCTCTTATCCTCAGAGCCCTGATCTTTCGGCATACCTAGACTGTGTTAACCCTAGATTACTACTCTACGTCGCAGAGGCGCCTGCGTTTTTTATATATTTCTCTCTCTTTTTATCCTTTGCGCGTATTGCATTGAAATTCGAGGACATCCCAGTCATCGGTAGCACGTATCGCAGGATGGTTGTTGCGTTACGGTAAGTTTGCTAGTTTTTTTGATATGGCCCTCCAAAGGGCCAAATGGCGCTCCAAAGACGTATGAGTAGCTTGTGTGTAAGTTTTGCGCTCTTAATGAAAATGTTAAGGAAATTTTTTTTTTTTGCTTTGTTACTCTTTTTTAGTTAATTTATTTTTTATTTTATTTTATTCAACACATGTTACATATTTGTGACACTTATATAAAGAAGAAATATTAAATAATTACTTCATGATAGACTATTTTTTGTAGTGTCGTAGTAGTAGAAGTTTTTTTTAAAATGTATACTTTAAATGGTTTACTTTTTAAAGAGAAGACTGTTTAATTGCCTAAGTTTCATTTGGATTAAAGATTTTATAATAAAAAATATATAAATATAATATAAAACTGAGTTAATTTTTTTTAGTAATATATAAAATAATAGAAACATTTAAAACATATCAAACATACTTATTAGTTTTTAAATAAAATCATTAGTCAATATGATGCGCCTCGCGAGTAGTGTAGTTTCTCGTATGAGTAGTTTCTTTGTACGTCGCTACAAGAGTAGTAGTCTAGGGTTAAATGCCGATCTGTCAGTGCAAACTTTGATGCATCTTACAAAAAATGATAACTCAGGAAAAATCGAGAAACAAGGAAATTCCAATAGAGGAACCTTTTGTCATTTCACATGTACAAATAAATAATTTGTACATTCTTGGTATATAATCCACCAACCGCTGCACTTTCATTATAAACAGATTTTTTGGAAATGATATTTCTACAAAATTACTACAAGAAACAACTAATTACATTTGGATAGATGGTAAAAGATGCAAAGTTCAAAATTTCCTGTATAAAACAGTTCCTTTGCCGCCATTTTAATTTTTTTGGCGTGGATTGATATTTGCATGAGTTTTGTTTCAATCTAAATATGCATGTTTTGTTTGTTTTTGTTTGCATTTTGCAAGCATTTGTTTCAATCTAAACATACTTAGTTACCCCCAAACTAAGAACCTAATAACCTATTACATGCATGTTAATAGTTGTTACTTGTAGTAATTGTTGAAACAATTTATAATTTGCATAATCTGTACCTAAAAATGCGGCAGTTAGGGGAATAATTACCTTTTCCTTAAACAATTAGGTTTTTTATGCTGAAAAATGGCCGAGGCCAAAAGGTTTAATATTGCCTGGTTGAATTAAAAACATGTCAAGACTCATTTTTAAGCATTCACTAGTATCTATGAATAATTTGCAATAATTATAAAGAGATATTGTAAAGTCAAAAGATAGGTAAATATCTCAGCTTGACAAAACTGTAAAATTGATCGCTAATAATTTTATTATAATAAAAAAATAGCTAAATTAGATAACTCTAGCATTCCTCCTTTGACAATAATTTTATAATTTATTTTACAGTACTCTCTCAGTAATCTGCCACCCCAAAAAACAGGCAAGTGTCCAATTAGTGAAAGCATCAGATTATAAGTGCATACATATAAAATTTGCTAAAATTTAAAAAAGTTATTTCGTAAAAACAAACACCTAATCCTAATTTTTTTGTTTAAAGTTAAGGTGTCACATTTACGCTTGCAAGAAGACCTCATTTTGTAAACTTATTCAACAATCAAGAGTAAGGTAATCCAACCCGTCAGTGTACAAAAGCTTTGCGTTCGAGTCTAGGCATGTGGCAAATTGAGCTTGATTTTGTCTCTTTATTAATAAAAATAATGGCAGATTATAGTAGTTGTCATAAGACACACAATATAACATTATATAGTTATAATATAATTATTTAATCGATAATCAAGCAGCAGATTACTGAGAGAATACTGTATTTAATATACTTTGTGTTACCCATTGGATTACATTAATTGTAAGCAAATGGATCTGTGTGATTATTTTTTAAACAATGTATGTGATAAACCGACGTGGAAACTCCGTAATATATATCTAATATGTAATAATTATTTATAGTGACCAAAGAAATAAAAAAAAACTTTCATAAAAATATTATTTATTTATTGTTCAAAACATGTCAGTTCAACAATTAATTCATCGCTTCTAAATTATATCATAGAAATTAATGATTTACTTTAAGTAAGGCGCCATGAGCTCTTTCATGATACTGTTTAACTCTTCCAACGCTATCTGCGCATGCAATCGCACTGTGTCATCCTCTTTCTCTTCGCTGTAGAGTTGCTTGAGTGTTCTGTACATGGGGAGTAGAGCTTCCTTCAGGAAGAATAACGACTCCGTTCCAAGGCCCTTTATTAAACTGGATATCACCATCACTGAAGCACGGCGGCATTCGGGGGACTTGTCTGTCTGAATTATAGCATGGATGCAATTTAAGATCTGCAATAGATTGAAACTTGATTAATATAATTAATAAACATGTAGTGGGAGCTACTTTCACCTACCGGAAAGATGTACAAGGTTAAAGTGTAGTGTAATTCTGAAAAAGTTTTATGAATTGTAGACCGCAAAGGGTTTTTTTTTTCATTTTTACATTAGCTCCACAGAGGAGACTCTGAGGGAAAAAATTCCTCTGGGCCTACGTCCTCTTTGGGGATGCTGTGTGGAGGGTCTTTTTAGGGAAAGGAAAGAGATGAAGTTCTAGAAAGGAAAAAGGTATGAGGGGTGGATAGGAATCAAGGTGTATGTGTCACCCCTCCCATTGCAGTGCAAGCCGATGGGTCAAGAGAGTTTGGCTGGAGAGGTCTAGGTTAGGTCTCCCTCAACCAGTCTCTCCCTTTCCGGTCCGCCATGCACTAGGTGGACGTACACAATTGCCGCCAAGACCCACACAATTCTCACCACACGAACCTGGGCACCCCTAATAAATTACCAAACATAGCGACTACTTGGGGTGATCTATGGCGGGGGCGTTGGTTATCCAATAAATGGTTCCCGGGGCGGCGGTACCCATACCCTTCACCCAAATTGTTATGGACAAAGTGAAGGTGTTGTCCTTTGCCATAATTGTAGGTTGTAGTTATCACCTCTCAGAAGAATGTGTACAATCCACGTTCACATTGTGAACAAATTTATAGAACAAACCGTAGAAAAATGTCTCCTCCATCAGTTTCCTGTGGGAACATCCGTACTGAATCCAGTAATTCTCGATGCCATTAACTGGCTGAATGATGTTAGAATCCCAATTTGCCTCCACAAACTCTCCTCATGTGAAGAAGAACAATGTGTATTTTAACATCGCTGACTTGGGCAAGCTCCTTTTGATATTGGGGATTCTCTTGGGTAGTACCGAGCTTTAATCTCCTCATAAAATTATAAAAAACCAAAAATAATAGCTTCACATGTTCCCCGATTTGCGCCTGGCCATAAAGATAATATAGAAACAAACAAATATATGATGCAACAACCTCAAATATGATGGATCCAAGTTTATAGGAAAGCACCCGAGCCAGCTCTGCCAAGTTAGAAAGGGAAGAAGCTCTAATCAAATCATCTGAATCTCGACATCCACACAAAAAGGTATTGAGGAGTATCGTTTTATGAACTTCGGCCATTCCTCCTGTAAAAAATTCATTTGTTAATTTTTTTTTGCTTCAATCTAATAATGTTCAACAATCAATATTTTTCTGAATGTAACGAGAACACAACTCACCTAAATGTGATGTTATTTTAACCAGAATTTCACCAATTTTCATTCTTAATTTTATTGAATTTTCACATTCTTCACTGGAGTTTGAATTGGGGTTAACTTTTAAGTATTCCTTAGACATTATTTCAAGAACGTCATCTGGACAGTACTTAGCCAGACACGCTAATCCATTGATTGCCGTAAGGTAAACATAAGAGTCTTCATCTCTCAAATTTTCCTAGGGAGGTAATAGGTCAAGAATTAATATTAATTTACATAATGTTGTACGTAATAACACGAACTTACTAAAACTACTTACTTGGAAGATGCACAGGACATAATGTTTTTTTGATACCGTTTCTGGATCTTTTTCTTCTATCAATTTGATCAACTGCATTAATCCATGGGCTCTGACTGGCAAAAGAGCGTCACAAACTTCCGAAATAGCTTCGTCAAATCTTGATTTGTTGAGGGGTCTCTTGGAAGACTTTACACATAGTAAATCATTCACTTCTTTACTTAGTAATTGTACATCTGGATGACTCGATTTGTTGAGCAATATGGAGGAAGAGGTCTCCATTCTTTTTAGATAAACCTTCAATGTATCATTATGAATGTTTTCTGCTAATAATGTTGCAAGCAATATCAAACAAATATTAACACATTCATCATTATTCGAATCTTCAATGCCATCTTCAATATTGACGACGCACTCTTCCAAATACTGTACAATAAATTTAACTATGAAACATGGATCATGTTTAAAGTTTTTTAAGACACATTCCATATTGGCTAATGTTTCTAATGCTTTGCTAAATATTAAGTAATTTTCTGACACCTCATCGATAATGTTTTCACATTCAAGCAATTGGGAATCTTTATTGTGTTCAGAATCAATGTGACATTTTGATTTGCTTATAATATTGAGAAGATAAACGAAAAGATTACATGCCAAGTTATTGCTGTCTTGAAAATCTACAATCATATCCAAGAGGCAATTCACGGAACTTTCAACGGAAGGGGTGATAGTTTCAAATGTAACTTTTAAGTTAATTCCTTCTGAACAACTTTCAAATACCACATTTTTTTTAGTTAAACTAATTTCTTCATTGGATTTTCCAAAAATAATAGATGAAAACCAATTATCTGTTTTACAAGATTGTGCTAGAAAATGATTAATAATTAAATTGTTCAGTTTACTTGACAAAAGTTGATTGCTTTTTGATGCGATTCTCATACAAAACAGTGGGTATATTATCGGTGTGAGAAAATTGGATGGAAGTCGTAGTTTTGGATGAGTGAAGCACAAATCAAGAGTGTCTATTAATTTGTTCACTTTAGAAGCGGATAAGGTTGATCCTGGAAGAGTATCTTCCAGCAAAAGCGGTGCAATTATTGATTTGATTAATTCATTTACGCATTTAACCGAAGTATATTTCTGGTATAAACTGGAGATGCAGGCCGCTCCAACAACCATGTACTCATTATTAGGATTATCCAACATAAGATTTTTGATTTGATTGCAAATATTAATAAGATATTCTTCTTCTGGTACTGCGCCATGCTTTACTGCTATTAATCGTGTAATTAAATCCACGTGCTTCCACTGAGCTCCTGTATCTACGGTTGTAGAATCTAAAAAGCACTTCATGGTGGAAATCAGGCCATCAGGAGAGAGCAAGCAAATACTCAGATGCTTGACCAATGCTTTCTTCATAAAATTTGGAGGGGCGGGATTCACATTTCCCTGAAGAATTACTAATTCTTTAATTATATTGGGCTGATAAGTATTCAACAATATATCGTTGAGATGCGATTGAAATACTTTTCTTTCAGTTTGAACCTTCAACCATATTTCTGGAGTCATTGTAAATGTTCCACTGGCAAAAGTTATTGTGGTGTTGGGTTTTGCTATTGGGGCGTAACATAGTTGAAGCAAAGCACCCAGATAGTCTCCCAGGAAGTGCGTAAAAATGATAGTTTTCAAATTTGCCATAGAAGAGAGTTCGTAGAGACATCTGCATACGGCTCCAAGTCGGTCATATTTTTCTAATTCTGTTAATACTTCAGGCGGGCTATTGTTAGAGTTGTCCCGATTTCTTTTATCTCTGGGAATGCCAACTCCGGGAATGAGGGACGGATGCATGCCAAATGTTACAATACATTGTAAAATAGATCTGATATTCTTTTGCTGGCATAAACTTGATAAATCTTCAGTGTGATCTCTTACAGAATCTGTCAAACACAAGAGAAGATGACAGGAAGTGCAAATAAATCTCCAATGCACATCATTCGATTCCGAAACTTGAAAACATAACCTCGATAAATGGGAACTTTCAGTAATATCGTTAAATGTTATGTTTAGTTTATTCAGACAAGCCAATATATTTTCATTCAGCACTGTGACAACATCAGCTGTGTTACCTACAAAATATAAAATGAAAATCTCGATCACAGGTTTATCTAAGTGTAAAAAACTTATTTTGATGATCATAATATAAATATAAGTTACTTCTTGTTCCAGTTAGGCAACTCAGGGCTTCAGTTAAGAGCTGCTCCATTTCTGTAATTATATTTAAGTATTTATCAAGTCATTTAAACCTCAAGTTTAGTGTAAATAATAAATTAGCTTCATTAAATCTTGACGGTGTCTCCTAGTTGTTATTGTTTTTTGACACAGGCTTTCCATAGAAATATGAAAGATGGTAAGCATAGAAATACCACAAACATGGTACGGTGATGGCATAGATTTATATGGATGACTCTCTTTGCCGTAGCGAATTTTGAGCGGTCCACCGGAAATCGACGTCCGCCATCTTTGAATCGGGCAAAAGAAGCGGCCGGCAGCTGTCTGTTTGAAGTTTGACTCTGTTCGGCGTTTATTAATATTAACAAAATGTTTTTTTCGTGCTTTTCATATAATTCTACGAATCGGTACAGCAAAGGAAGGAGAGATATCTTTTCACCGGTGAGTAAATAACTTCATATAACAACATAAATAAAATTCAACATTTCTTCTTTAGAAAATCGTAGAAAATACTCTGATCTAATTTGCATATTCAAAATTATCGACAGTATTACTGACACACCTGCTTTGTTACAATTCGTCCAGTTTAACATCCCTGCCCGTAGACTCTGAAATAATGAATTTCTGTTCATTGAACATTCTACTAATTATGATTACCATCATTATCAAGAATGACGAGACTTGTCAACTCAAGTCAAAGCATTGAATTTTTTGGTGTAAGCCTAAATGACTTACGACAGTCGATACGCAATGTGTAATTTTTAAAACCTTTTAAACCTTCTTCATACTATGACTTGTATTTATCTTCTATACGTACCTACTTTTTATATAACATTTGTATTGTCATTGCTTTTCATTTATATATGCTCTCCTTTCACGTCATCTCTTTTTCTTATTCGTGTTATTATTATATTGAACGGACTATTTTTCCGTAAATTAATAACTTCAAACAACACAACTAATGTTTTATGTACTTATTATTACAGATTTCCCTTAAAAAATTAAGAGATGTGCAAGAATCTGCACTATTAAGATTGAAAACTTACGCAAGAATATTTTCAATAGAAAATGTACATAAGGGGCCATCCATGACATTGTGTGACAAAGGGTATTTTGTGTAGGGGGGTCATCAGCTCTCTGACATCACATGTAAAAATCTAAATTATAGAAACGCAAAAAAAAAATTGACGTTAAAATTGCAAAATATGTGACGTCACACTAGGGGGGAGGGGTCCTACAAATGTGACGATGTGTGACAGGGACGGGGGGGGGGTCAAAATATCATGAAATTCGTGTGACGTAATTTATGGACGGCCCCTAATAATAAAGCAAACTTTAGGCAGAAATTCCACAAACTTATTTTATTTAATAATGTATAATATTTTTGTCTGCACATAAGTTATATAAATGTTTAATACTTTAAAAAAATATATTTCTGCCATTTATTTTGTATGACTGTTATTTTTTCTTGCTTGTCGGTACATTTAGTGTTAGCATGTTAATGGCACATGAAGTTCTGATAATAAAAGTTGTAATTTTGTAAGAATAAAAAATGATATACCTATTAAATCCTGTAGTTTTTTTCTGTTTCTCAACATATTGTTACCTACGCCAGTGTTACTGATCTAAGACAATGTAAGATTATCACAAAAGACAATGTAAGATTATCACAAGTTATGAAACAATGTAGAACTGCATGACTTGTGATGCCCTGAATGAAATTTCATTATCGAAGTTTACTTCGAAATTAACCTTCCTTGTATAAAGTTGTTCCAACGACCCTTTTTAAAAATAAATTGCGATTTATTTATGCGAAATATACAAAGTCGCAGTTTTACTTTATTACAATTCATTATGCAACACAACTGAAAACAGAAAGGAAAAATATTTAATAACATTTTTTAGTAACAAAAAACTTGGGATTTGCGAGTTCCCCCTAAGAAGTTCCCTGAGTTCTCGTATCTTTTGCCCTCTTTAAAGATGGCGGCCGTCAAAACCGGAAGACCGGCCAATTTACGCGAGTCATTCATCCAGTTATATATAAATCTATGGGTGATGGTAAGTAAGAAGTAAGTGACACCACAGACGCACGGACATAACAAAAATGATCGTGCGTGATTGGAACACTTTGATATACCCTGTACATATTTGCAAAGGCTGGAATTCACAGAACGACCTAATAAGTACGTGCAATATTGTTTCTGCATAAATTCGCCAGCAGAGGAATACGGCAGTTAAGCCTCGATTACATTGCCTCGGCGTATTCAGTATCTGCTAGTGAACTCGCTCAGTGTAATCATATTACTAGCTAAATAGCAATTTTTACACTGAAAGAGTTTACTAGCAGATAGGGAATACGCCGGCTAGTAGCTTGTAAACTCGTTTAATGTAATCGAGACTTTAGACGACAAAGGGCTTAAATTTAGTTTATGGACGGAGCGGAAAACTAATAATTTTTTTAAAAAGCTTTAGCCTCGATTACATTGAGCGAATTCACAAACTGCTAGTAAATTTGTAACAGCTTGTAAACTTGCTCAATGTAATCGAGGCTTTAGACATAAAGTCGGCAGTTGACAATAATGCGACAAGTCCCAATGCCAAACTAATAAAACTTAAGCCCTGAGAACGCCGAAGCCAGACATAAGGGGCAATAAAACCTTTCCAATATCTCATCGGCCGGCCGCGGAAAATCACAGGAAAAGTTTCAGAAATCTGATAACGTTGACTAGAGATCTTTCAATATTTAATAAACCCTAGCATCAAGAGTTGTCAAGAATCGCCTTTCACCGAGGAAGCTGCCTCTCACCACTCTTTGGAGTGGCCACTGATGCTCTCCGAGATGTACCCGAGAGGCTTCCGATAAGGAAGCTCCACCGAGTTGTCGCCTGACTTTCGAGGAGGAAGTCATTGTTGTCTCGCTCCTCAATTTGGAGTGAATGCGAGATTCCCGACCAGGAAGCTCCTCATCCCCATACCGGATTTGCCCCTACCCTCGATTCTACCCCTTGGAGTTTGAGCAGGCTATCTGAACCGCGAGTAACGCTAACAAGTGTACTGATTTCGCCCTTCGGAGTTCAGCCCAAGAGATCGCCCAGGATCATTACCACGCCGCGCCAGTGAACCAATGACAAACAGTGTGATACTTGGTGAATAAGGTTTATTAAGGGAAGTGAAAGAACATTTTTTACTAATATCTATCCAAGCGAATTAGATTGAGGCAGCAATTAAGTTTTCTAATTTACTATTTGAATAATTAATTAGCTAAGTTAATAATTAACCCCTTCCACTTTAACCGAAATCCGTAATAACGTAGCTTCTTTCAATTTTTTCCTATCTTTTTCCCTGAATAGATTATTAGAGCTCTCCTAAGAAGAGGTATATCAATTTCATTCAAAGAATTATGAACGCAGCAAAAAGTTTCAACAACCAATACCGATTATGTTTCTCGCATCCCTATCAAATGCCTAGTTCGGTGTCCTATCTTGTGTCTTGTCTCTGGTCTTCTTCTGTCAAATTTTGTGCTATTATTTGTCTATGGTAGATAGTTGTCCGGCACCTGGATTTTCATTTTAGTATTTACCCTTTGTGAACAATTTGTTCATTTTAAAACATTTTCAAGATATTATTGTAACTGCCTAATCTACTCAAAATGCTTATCAAAGTAAAAGTAAGTTAAAATATTTATTTTATTTCTGTTGTATCATCGTTCATTTAAGGTTAGAAAATGTTCCGTGAATGCAATGTTAGTCATTCGCATTTGTTTTGGATTATTTTTTTCAAGTTCAGCACTTTAAAAATTATAAAGCAAATTTACTGAAATTTTTGCAGTCTGAATTTAACCTTGGACATAAGGCGGAGTTGTGATGTTTTTCTAAAAGCTGGTTGTACAATAACGCATTCTGTCGACAGAATATTATTTAATTATCATTGTTAGCTTTGATTTTTTTCTTTGCTTTATTATTGTGATCCATTGTTATTCGTACTAATTTTGATTGACCCAAAATCCAATAAAAAAATGCACTTTTCAACAGTCAGATTTCTTTCAAAATCAGCTTGACAATACTGGCACTTCCCTAAAAGATACCTGCCTTATGTAGGATTTACACACATTTATAACGTGACGGAGTCTTCGAACAAGGAGTTTTTTTAGTGATGTGCCATTATTAAATCGATTTAAAAAAAAAATCAATATTTTGTCAGTGCTCAAGTATTTTCTTGTTTTTCAAAATAATTAATGGTTTAATTTCTTGATGGCTGTACATTTCTGCATCAGGAATGTGGAATGAAATGTGTAAATATTCCGCTAACCTCTGCACTTTTATTGGGCACAGATTTTGGGAATTACACTACATTTCAACTTGATTACTACAAGAAAGAACTAATTACATTTGGAAAAATGGTAAAAGACGCATTAAAATTCCATTTTTATTCAATCATAGTTCAAAATTTCCCACATAAAACAATTTGTTTGCCGCCATTTTAAATTTTGTTTTGTATGCATTGACATTGCATTTTGTTTTAACTAAATACACACGAATTACCAAACTAAGAACCTAATAACCTATTTTGTGCATGTAAATAGTTGTTTCTTGTAGTAATTGCTAAAACGAAGTGTAATTTCCATAATCTGTGCCACAAAGTTCAGCAGCTAGTGGAATAATTACCATGGAATGTATGTTATTAGTTTTATTACAATTAAGTTTCTCTTATTTTCAGACTCTTACCGGAAAGGAAATAGAAATTGACATTGAACCGACTGACAAGGTTGAAAGGATCAAGGAAAGAGTGGAAGAAAAGGAAGGAATTCCTCCCCAACAACAGAGGCTTATTTTCTCTGGAAAACAGATGTAATTATATTTACATATTTATATCTTTTGTTACCTTTTTATGTTGTTCTGTTATGTTAATTCTGTGTCGCTAAATTCCTCAGTTTTTCAAACAAAAAGAATCCCTGCATTGTAGATTATTGGTTAGTTATGTTTGGATACTTTTTAACTGTAGACAGAAAATTCAGCGCTCTTGAGGTGTTTACCAAACTATTTTTATTACAGCCTCATTCCTTATTGCAATCATTTGTGCATAATTTTATAAGAATGAAAAAAGTTAGAACATACAAAACCTCCAAAATAGTCTTAGCCATAAAGGGGTATTTTAAAAAAATTGTTTCTTGTATTACTTCATAGTTAAGTAATGAAAAAACATTTTTTTGTGGTTTACGCTTATATTTTTTGTTATGTAAATAATAATTTATTGTAATTCCAATACATAGAAAAGCTAGTAAAAGCTACAATTTATCCGTAGCATATTTTTTGATGTTCATAATGTAAACCGATTCGTCGTAAAGATGAATCTAAATAGTATCTAATTAAGATTTCACGTATAACTTCATCTTCACTTGACCACTTAATTATGTCTTTAAACCCCCTACAGACCACACAATTTGATTAGTTCAACAGTGTGTCAAAAGTTGAGTTTGTGTACAGACGATGCAATGGCTGGTTCAATTTCGTCAGTTGCTACTCTGGGGAACACACCCAGCATGCCTCCTACTTTATAAAAAATCAAAAGTTTGCGATCACTCTAGTAGCATCGTTAACTATTAACATGAAAAGAAAAAGACAAACTTGAGCCAAAAAATGGCCCATGAAATGAAAAAAATTCAGTCATGCTACGCTACTAAAAGAATTAATATTGAAATTTTTACAGTTTTAATCGTTACATCCTTTTCAATACATTTGAGCTGCTCCACAACGGCTTCATTCCTGGCATCTCTATCAGAGTACAACTTGCTTGTAACCCCACAAGCAAGTTAAATAGTCATGTGATGCCAAAAAAATTGTTAAAACTTAACATTCATTAGTCGTGCCTGGCACTTGTTTTTATTCCTTAAATGTATGCTCACAAACAACTACGCATGACGGCTCCCTACGCAGACTTGGTAAAGTTGGCATCTCCAAATATTTCAACTCAACCGGATTGATACAACTGCTCAACCAAATTGAATGGTCTGTAGGGCCAATTAGCCACTGCCCAACTAAAATAAGTCATTCTTTGCAGTTAAAGAAGTAATTTCATTATTACGGGCTTTTTTAAAACATTTTATTAACCCGAGATAGCTAAAGTTGTTATTGTATTTAATTTCACCTACATTTCAATAAGCTTACCATTCGACTTTTTGACAAACAGTTTTTGAAGTGATAGATTTTTATAAATTGAAAATAACCAACTTTGTTTATATCACTATTTTTAATAAAAATTATCAACATGTTTCAAAACCAAAGGATTCTTCACCAGCAACTGAAAGTATATTTTGCATCCTGATGATAAAACCTTTGGTTTTGACCAAAGATAATGAAATATAAGGAGATGGGCTATTGGCAGTTATTACTGGGTGGGACTGTGCTTCCTGGTGTCGCTGATATTTTTAACCAATACAAAAATCAACACAATAAAAAAATCAACTAAATGAAAGAATTCTTTCCGTATTCAAACTATATTGTTAACCAATACTTCACTAGCACAACTTCGAAAAATCAACTAAATTCCGTATTCAAACTATTCCCATTAGGTAGTAGTGACGGGCGGACATCGTAGCATATCTCCTTATATTTTAATATCTTTGGTTTTGACTCACATTTGAATTTTTATTAAAAATAAAGTGATATACGAAGTTGGTTATTTTAATTACATTTAAAATAAAGCCACAAAGTAATTTTGAAAAAGAAAAGAAGTTTGGAAAAGATATCTTTATTCTATTTTTACGTACTAAATCACATATCTAAAATGGCTCTACTTTTTTAGATAAATTTAACCTTTCAACTTAATTTCACCTACACTAAATACAGAGCTATAATTGGGAAAGATTGCCTTTTTTTTTTCCTCGACAAAGTAAAAAGAAAGGATATAAATCGACAGTGTTAATTGAATTACTTATACTTTTTTTTGGCGCAAGTTGGACAAAGTCTTTAAAACCACCAAAACCACTGAACAAACTAACCATTCAACAAAATAACGAGATATTATGTATCTCGTTATAGCGTAGGGAGTGTGGCGAACCCATCGCTCAGGGAGTGGAAACACAAACCTGCAATAGCCATCCCAAGCCAAGGTGTGAGCTACCGTGCTCGGGCTGAATGTCCTGGGGAACAGTGTCAAGAACGGTGCCTCCGAGAAACAAGGTCGCATCTCAGAGTATTTAGACCTTACTCCAACATTCGGGGCTCTGCTGGAGTGGACCTTCTATTTCCCTGGTCACTCGTGGGACAAACAAATTGGACCATTCGAAAACTAGGGGCCTTTTAGGAACCTAGGAGTGCTGAGGCCACCTCTGTGGACTTTCTTCCTGGGGCTCTTAGGAGGAACCAAGAGGAGAAGCCGTGGAGAGCAGAGCTGAGGCCACCTCCATGAACCCTTCCCTTGTGGGGCCTTCACGGAACCAAGGGGAAGGGCACTCTTTCGGCACGGGGCCTTTGGGGAACCAAGGAGGAGTGAAGTGGAGAGATGATGTCCTCTTCCCATGTGGGGCCTTCAGGGAACCATGTAGGAGTGAAGAGGAGAAATGAGGCCATCTCCCTGAACTCTTTCTTATGGGGCCTTTAGGGAACCAAGGAGGAGTGAAGAGGAGAGATAAGTCCTCTTCCCTCCTGGGGCCCTCGGGGAGCCAAGGTGGAGTGGGGCTCTTCTCTTGTGGGGCCTTTAGGGAACCAAGGGGAGGTGAACTCTCCATCGTGGAGCCTTCAGGGAACTAAGGAGTGGAGAGGAGAGATGAAGCCCTCTTCCCTCGTGGGGCCTTCAGGGAACCGCGGAGGAGTGAAGAGGAGAAATGAGACCTGGGAAGACACATTGTCGAACCAGAAGACATAGCTTCGTTTCCAATGACAATCCTGGTGAACTTTGTAAAAGGGACTGGATTACTGTCAAAGGAATGAGGTAAAATGGGAGATAGCACAATGGGCCTACGGCCTAAGTGCTCACGGGAACATTATTTATGTAAACCGTCTCCGCTCTTGAAAAAAAAAAAAAAAAATTGTATCTCGTCGTTTTGTATCTCGTCATACATAATATCTCGTCTATATAAATATAGATATGTACCGATTTTACCAACTAAACACAACCGCCATGCACACGAGCCTAGCGTGCACTAAGTTGTACTCTGTAGTGACGACTCTGTAGAAGCATCCAAAAGTGACGACTCTGTAGAAGCATTCAAAAGAGACGGGTAGATTTGCATTTGATGCTCATCATTTTGACAAAAGCTATCTAGGGTTAAAAATAAAGGTCCTTGACATTTGACGAGGCAGTTTTTTGTCTCCTAGATTTTGCCCAAATTTTGTATACAATGAAATTACAGGAAATAAGATTTCTTTGTTATTGACAAGTTTTATGTTGTTTTCCAGGAATGATGAGAAGACTGCGCAAGATTACAAGGTACAAGGCGGCTCGGTCCTGCATTTAGTTCTGGCGCTGAGAGGTGGAAAATGATCTCTGATGAACTTCTTTAAATATCACTTATTTCCATAATTTAACACTATGCTTATTTTGTTTTATTTTTTAATTTAAAATAAAGATTTATAAAATCCAGCAAAAGTCTTTTCCATGATAATACTCATTTTGATTTGTGAATAAATTGCCGATTAATTTTGTATCTACTTTTTCTTTTTCCATGTCCATTCCCTAAAGGCCGGTTCGGACTAGGCTAGTAATTTAGTTGAACGGAGAGTTTTTAGTAGCTAAAGGTTAAAGCATCGGCCACACCACAAAAGTGCGAGCACTTATCTGTTGTACCATGAGCGCTTATGTGTTGTACTGACACACTGCTATAAAAGATTTCTTCCTATGGTAAGACAGGGGGTTAGTTGAATTAGGAAGCTGCCGCAAAATATCATTTTTTTGTACTGGATCTGTTAACTTGGCATCTGTCATCCGCATGTTTACGCGGCTCCGTAATTAAAATGACCCCCTCTGCTGTTTACGGCGGAGAGGGGGTCGCATAATTTTTCTAATATCGCATGAGCAGCGGTTACGGCGTTTAATGTTGAGCTTAGAGCGCATGGGATCGTACGGCGAGCAATATTGTGCGTGTGATGATCTTTTATCTTTCATAGCTGAGTCTGTCGGCCCTGTTAAAAAAGAAAAAGAAAAAATGTGTCCGAACAACATAAATTTAGTCGAGTTGTCGAGGCGGTAGCACTCCCACCATATTTCAATGCTCTCCGGTTCGACCACTAAACAAGTACGGACCCATTGTTTTAGTAGAGTTCATCAGCTGCTGCAAAAATGTCCTGTCGTTGGAGCAAAGATACAACTCTAATGTTTGTAAGCTACATTTACTTTCTACTATCTTTTTACTGTATTTATTTTATTTTTGTATCCATAGTTTCTTTACTTTTATCTCACTAATTTCTTCTTCAACCTTCTAAAATATTCATTACAATCAGCCTATTCCTCCAGCTCAATTAGCCTATTCCTCTTGTTGCGTTGCAGCCTGTTCATCTTCCAATACGCCACTCACTATAGTACTTTACTCGACCGTAATGTGAGCACTTTTTGGTCAGTTGATAGGCAAGTTACTCGCCATTCGACTAAATGACTAGCCTAGTCTGAACCAGCCTTAAGATCTCATTAGCTTTGTATCGAACATGTCTGTATCATGAGCCACTTTTTGGCCCACTAAAGCATATGAGACATCTGAAAAATTAAAAATTTTAATTTACGTGACTCCACAGCACCATGCCGCCAGCACACATTTACGTTTCTTCAATAAACTTTATCAATTGCAAACAAACACGCAATTGGTAATAAATGTTAGGTGCGGCATCAAAATCGGACTCCAAAACACGTCTGAACAACTATGTAACTTCTCCACCAGAGCCTGCAGACAGCAAATGACCATCACCAAGGAAATGCACCACTATTTACGCTGCCCCCACTCCGCCACCCGGCGAGCTGCTTTTGGTCAACACTGACAAAGAAAAATGCCAAATTGAGAATATTTACCAAATTCACCTTCTTGAAAACGTCGAGCTAAATTACGAGAAATTAGTTGTATTTAGGATCAATAAATAAATATCATCATCAAAATATGGACATATGCTAAAATAACAACTTCAAAACTGGCTTCTACCAGTGATTTTTGCACTTTAAGAAAAATGTTTATTCCACAATATACTTCATATCACATATCTAACCTTGTACATTTTCTTGTAAAAACAATAAAAATGATGCGAGACTTTGGTTTTGGAGACCTGAACTGACTTGGCAAGAACTATCATGTACAATTTTTGCACATCTGACCGCAGAGAATACCGATCAGGAAAAATACCTAACTTACACACCCTACAAAGAATAGTGAGTTTTCATGCAATAAATATTCAACCCGGGTTGTCCTGTAAATAGAGAGCACAATCCCATTACAAATCAGTTCAAAACTACTACCAACGAACAACAGTCTCCAAGAAACCAAAGTCTCCAAGTTCAAACCTGTTTTCAAGTGTTTCATTGAAGTATTAAATTCAGTTTTACCATTCTTCCCAATATTCCCAGTCTCCTGTAAAATCCAAGTCTCCAATGTGCAAAACATATTTTTAAATGTTTTTAATTCAGTATTAAATTCAGTTTTGCCATTTTACTTAGAATCATTTTCCAGTAATAAATTCACCTCAAAAGCCAATGGCGTACCAAGTTGTGTCCAGCTTCGTATTGAATACAGTATTTTGTACAAATGCCACCACTCATCTCGTAGCTTATATGCAAAATCGTTAACTAATGTTTATTGATTTATACTTGCATCAAAACTAAATAATTGTTGTATTCAATAAAATTTTATGGAGTTAAACTTTTGTACAGAAATCTGTTCTGGATTAGCTGTGTTAATTGTGTATACAGTAATAGTAATTGATTATTTTATGCAACCTGTCGATAAACAGAATTATACTGGCTGATGCTGGAAAATTGGATTTCCTGATTTTAAATTTGCTGTTCAATGCTGGTCAGAAATAGTAAAAAATATATATTTTAGTTTGGAGCAATTTATTATCACTTTTTGTTACAACATCATTTACACACATAATATTGTAATAATTACATTTAAAATTGTTTTAATTGTATTCTAGGTACTTAAAGTATTGTTAAAATAAATCTAATACATCACAACATTATTTCATATTCAGGAATGTGTTTTAATTTGCACCAGACTTTTATAAAATTACATAGGGTTTTATTAAGATAATTGGTTAGGGGTTGAAGAAGCGAAGATGAAATATATTTTTAAAGAACTTCTTTGCCAAGATTGAACATGAATTTCAATCCTCCGTTTCATTCTCACACACATCTTTGGGTATGACTAGAATAAATGCTTGATGTTTGCACGCAACACAGAGCAATGCAATGTTGCATGCTTACACACAACACTGCAATGTAATGATGTATGTTTACGTACAACACAGAGCAATGTAATGTTGCTGCTTACACACAACAAAGTAATGTAATGATGCATGTTTACACACAACACAAAGCAATGTAATGTTGCATGCTTACACACAACACAGCAATGTAATGATGCATGTTGCTACACAACACAGAGCAATATAAAGTTGCATGCTTACACAAAACACAGCAATGTAATGATGCATGTTTACACACAACACAGAGCAATGCAATGTTGTATGTGCATGTTGACACACTGAGAGCAATGTAATGTTGCATGCTTACACATAACACGGCAATGTAATGATGCATGTTTACACACAATACACAGCAATATAAAGTTGCATGCTTACACACAGCACAGCAATGTAATGATGCATGTTGACACACAACACAGAGCAATGCAATGTTGCATGCTTACACGTTACAGCAATGTAATGATGCAAGTTTACACACAATACTGAGTGATGCAATGTTGCATGCTTACACACAACCCAGAGCAATGTAGTGTTGCATGTTTACAAATGGCAATGTAATGTTGCATGCTTACTAGAAAGATTATTATCCAAATCAATACATTGTAATACATAATATGAATAGATACAAGATAGCAAAGCAATTAACAAATTAAAGATATATAGACTGGAATGCTATTTAAATGTTTTTGGGTCGTTGAACAGATAAGTCAAAGATTTTGCATCCATGAACATTCTCGGAATACAAATATATTTAGTTTACCAAGCACTGGTTTACAATATCACCAACATTAAAATACAACGCTTCCCTTCATTGGCCATCTCTACGAAAAGGCACCTCCGCGTGTCCCATTCTTCTTCTCATCCCCACAACATACTTATATTATAATACTATTATAACAAAGCATATTAGTATATTTTATGAGTCGCAAATTATCATTAGATTAAATACTATCTAGAAGATTATAGGTAGATATATTTTGAAATCTTGAAAGAGTATTTTAGAATGATGCATCAATCATGTTTCATAAAGTGTTTGTTAGTTGAGAGATTCTAGGTTTTAAATCTCTAATATCTCTACGGATACAGGACCAGCTGCTTAGAGTAGCTCAGTCTCTCTCTCTTGGCGGAGGCCATAACCCTCGAGTTTGCTAGCTCGTTAGCTCACCATACATCATAACTAAATAATAAGTACCTAAACTTACATGACCTAATCTCGTACATTACATTCCGGCTCTGTAAAGGAGAATATGAATTTCATGTGTGGAGCTAGTACACATACAGTAGACTCCCGGGGTTTATGGGATAGAAAAATGAACACAGAAATAAACCTTGTCATTATTTTTTTTACTGATCCTGACATCCTGTTCAACGATGTTACAAATTTATTATGTTTTTTAGGGAATGGATATTGCATGTCGACGGTCCCGAAGAACAATGTCGGATGTGCGATTATGCAGTAGAGCCGTTTAAAGTTACTTTTCTGTATTTTTACTGTTTTTGAGATCAAGAAATAAAGCATATAATAAACGTTTATGTATTTCATATAATTGCATTGAAAATCCAGAAAAATAGACTTAAATCATCAAAAGAATGTTAAAATAAGCCAAGAAGATGATTTTCAACTTTTTTCAGATCCAACAATGTTCTTCGGGACATTGTTCTTCGATATCATCCCAGTTCAGGCAATTAAGAAATAAAGCTGATCATTTTAACTTTGTTTTATTAGTATGTTTTTCACGTTTCGTTCATGCCACCGTAATATGTCGTAAGCCACAAAATACAAATTTGTTAGGAGAGCGAAAAAACAGCATTAACTTCACAAATAATAAACACAAATATTGTGGCTCCCGACGTATATTCCCTTAGAAAATGTTAAGTGAAATCTAAGGAATGCGTTGATGTAATATGTCATATCGTACATAATATCACTTTTGCAACGAAGCGATTTTATCCCAGTGGGATAAGACATGTACATTTATCTTAAAAACAGAGATCAAATGATTTTTCTAAGTTATGAAATTTGCCAGACTATGTGTTACCACCAATAACACTGGAAAAAAATAAAAAGGCATTTTTGCATATGTGATGGCTTACGACATATTACGGTTGCACTGACGAATTTGCTTTAATATTTCATATATTTCACGTTCCCTGGTTATTACGTTCCTACTGTTCAATTGCAAAATTATGCTTATTTACAAATTGCATTAGCTTTCTCATAAAAAAAATCAGTGTACTTGCCCCTTACATGGTAAGGTCATATTGATTATTGATTTTTATTTGAAATATCATTGTTATTAAAAATTTTCGGTACCCATTTCTTTACCGCACCAATTAATCCTAGAGTCGGTTAACGACACCCGGATGTTAGAGAGTCCACTGTACGTGCAATGGTGTAGTAATATAATTTTTTTTATTTACATGGATTTACATTTACCTTAAAACGTACATAAATATAATTGAGTATTTTACTAAAACATTATTTATCATAAAATGTTGCGAATAACAATTTCCTTCATACTATGTGGTATATATTTTATGTTTCCGCACCACTATCTTCTAAAAAATATTTTCTTTTTATGTAGGTAAGTATGTATATCCTTGAACTAGGACGGAAACATGAATAACAAATGTTTAACAGTGACACAATTGGGAATTGCACATTAATAAAGGTTAAAATTCAATAAATTTCAACTTAATTAACATGTTTAAAAGGCGGTATCAGTGATTAATTTTTCTCACTAAAAATGTACAAATACATAATAATATAATATAAAGTAGCAAACCTCTTTGGAAAATTTGCATTTACTTTATTGTTTAAAAATATTGCATGATCTTGCAGATTTACATTTAATATGAAAGGGAAATGAAACTATCGATTAACTTAAAAAAATATAACAATTTATCAGTAAAATAATGCAGGTAGCTCTGCTGATCCTCTAATCGTGGGAATTCTTTATATCTGTGGACAAACAAAACAATTAACATTAGATTCTTCAATAGATTAGTCTCTCATACACAAAACAGGGATTTTCGCTTGTGTAGTGGTGAACTTACTGTATCGATATGGGGTCACTACTACGGAACCTATTTTGGAACCAATTTGAACCATATTAGTTTGCACGAATACAAAAGTGTGCCTTTTAAAATGATTTGCATGTACTTTGATGATACAACAAAAAGAATAAGATGCAACGTACATTTTGAGATTACTGAACTTGAGCGCTGGATGTTAAAAGAATCAGAATCAGAGACACTTTTGGAAATATGTAATGATAAAATAGTTTGCACATCACAATGTCGTTAGTTCCTTTATAAAATGTGTTTTAAAAATGATTCCTTCTTGGTAAAAAATATATGAAAAGGGGACGTCCATTAATCACATGATGTTTTTAGCAACTTTTTAACCTCCTTCCCCCCCTGGTGATATGTGGTGAGGTTTTAGACTACCCCCCCTTACACCCAAAATCACGTGTATTTTTTTAGTACAAAGTACATTGAAATTTTCAGAATATTATCTTTAACCTCTCCACGAGTATGGACGAAACAGTTCGTCGAAGCGAAAAAATGCTCAGAAGAGTAAGGACGAAACGTTTCATCCGCGGCTATTAATCAAATACTGTCATATTGAATGAAATTATTTGACTTGAAGTGGCTTCTATTGACATTTGGTCATAGTTTGTTGAAGTTTTGGAAGACATACCTACAATACCAACTTCACAGTTTTAGTTTAAAAATTCTTTTTGCGTCATTTAGCGGTCGTCAGAGGAAGAAAGCAGTTTTTTTTGTGTGGACATGTTTTTTTTCGATGTTGGTTTATTTTTGTGGATTGATGTCGACGACGTTTTAATTCAAAATATAATATTATTTTTAGTTAATCTTTGATAATTTATAAAATAAATATTAAAAAAATTAACCAAAAAAAAACTCACTCCTCATGTACAATTTTGTTCGCCAAAACTCACTCGCGGAGAGGTTAAATACAGGTATAATCTGATAAAATTTTGTAAAATTAAGAATCGTGATAAAAATGTCCAGACAGACATTAATGTCGCACATTGTTTTTGACTGGCATAAAAGTAATAAAGGAAGGTGTAAAAAAAACATATATTTTTCTTCTTCTTTTGTGGTATATTTTTTTTTCGCATCAGCCCATAACTCATTAAATTCTTTCTGAGCTACCGTAGGTTTTTTCTCTTTTTAAACTCTACAAATAGGTATTTATACGGACCTCCTAGTTTAGACATTGTTTTAAGGCAAAACATACGCGGCAACGATTTACTCATGTATTCGGCGTCAAAATCACAGACTTACTGGCGACTGGTGAGCCGAGTGGTTGTCATAACGAGCGAGGAAATTGTTGCCTGGCAACGGTGAGTCAAGGCCATGCGCCGCTGTTCGGTTTAGAAATCGTGCGTTCAATGAAAAATAAATACACGTGATGTCTCATTATATCCCCCCACCCTCCTTGTGATATTTCGTGATTTTTTCCGAACCCCTCCCTCCCTTTCGAGCCTCACGTGATTAATGGACGACCCTAAAGCAACATTTTCAGCATACGATAAGGTATGCACATTGTAATAAATTATTATGATCATCACTCTCTTTCCAGTAATGAAAAAACCTTACCACTTGTTCAGCCATCGCTGAGGGAGGGCGTGACCCAACCGTATTTCTCATGCGTTTTGACCAAAGATCTGAAGGACTCCTCGGCAGTTCTTTTACTAAAGTCTTTGGCTCCCTTGGTCTTTCTGGAGACGCGGCCGTGGCCCTTGACCAGCGAGGCGGCAAACTGCATGAGTACGGCCTCCACGGTGTAGGCGCTGGCCCAGCCGCGAGGTGTGAGCAGCTCCATGCAGATGGCGCCGCCCTCCATCACGAAGCCCTTCTCTATCCGCGGCTCGATGACCCTCATGAAGGGCGGCGCGAAAGGGAAGTTATCGGGGAAGGCCAGGTGCAGCAGGATGCAGGGGATGCGCAGCTCGCGCAGGTCTCCGGCGAGCTCGCTCTCCGGGTCCACACGGTGCAGTCGTACGTGCCACTCAAACAGATTGTCATTCACTAAGTCCACCTGGAATGAAAATGAAAAACACAATCAAGTCAGTAATGGGACAAAGTACCTCGCCTAATGTCACCGGGTGAAACGTGAACTTCCTTCAGAATATCTGTGAAGTTCATAAGAAATGAGCTCTTAATTTTGTATAGGGATAACTATTACAAACCGACTAGTTATAAACTGAACATACTGTAAAAATAGGTTCAGCTCTGCTCTGTTGTAGACGCTGCATCTCCTTGAACTCTTTCATGAGGCGGCGAGTCCTCACCGAGGCGGCGAGCGAGGCCCCCGCGCCGGCTGAGGCTCCGCTGGTCCCCTTCTGCTTCAGGGTGGCCCCTGCGGGACTACCAGGCAGGCTGGCCGGGCCCTCTGCTGGACGAACACCATCTCTGGAAGAAAAAATGCCCTATTTAATGGAAAGGTCTTTAGGTATTTAAAAAAAAATTATATGGTTCCTACATATATTATGAATATATTTTTTACATGTAGTTATGCATCTAACCAATAATACTGACGCCACCTTATACAGGGTGCGGCAGAGAGGACGGACGGTTTTAAAAAAATCATAAAATAGTTCATTTTTACTCAAAAACAAATTTATTGATGGAATCAGGTTCGCAAGGAAATAGCATTTGAGACAGTCAAGTGTGGAAAATCACATCAGGCATGTGGTGGCCGTAATCGTTGATGCAGTGCTGGAGGCGTTCTTGGAAGTTCGCGTAGACTCTCTCCAACATCGCTCTCTCAACTTGGGCGACTTCCACGCGAATTGCGTCCTTCAATTCGTCCAGAGTTCGGGGCTGTTACGAGAACAAGCCCCGAACTCTGGGAGAATTGAAGTCAATATTATAATCTTGACTAGATTTATTTTATTATTCTTCATACCCTAAATATCCATAACACAAGGATTATTTTATTGAACTCCTCCAGTCCCTAATACAAAAAAAATCGTTGTTAAGTTCTAACTAAAAATATAGTCAGTTGCCTACATATATTAATTACACATTTTGTCCACATTGGACCAGCATATGAGTTCCTTTTTATGTTCACTATAAGAGAGATTGAAAGCTCGTTCACACACAGCTATAAAACCACGAGCAGATATCTGTTGAACCGCGAGCGCTTATCTTTTGTACCTTCACACGACGCTATCAAATATTTCTTCCTATGGTAGGAGAGGGGGTCAGATGAATTAGGGAGCGGCAACTGAATGCACATTTTTGTATTGAATCTGTCAACTTGACATCTGTCATCCACCGGTCTAGGCAGCTCCATAATTAAAAGGGGGAGGGGGGCATTTATCTTTTCATATATCGCCTCTGGAGTGGTTCCGTCGTAAGATGTGTATTGTCTATGGTTGATCCAAGTAGTTCGCTATGTTTGGTGATTTAGCAGGGTTGCCCGGGTTCATGGGGTGAGGTTTGTCGAGGTCTTGGAGGCGGATGGGCACCACCAGAACCCCAGATTCCTACCCAACCCTTAAACCCTTTTCCTTCCCAGAATTCTCCTTCCCTTCCTTTCCTAACACTCCACACAGCAACCCCAAAGATGACATAGGCTCTGAGGGAAATTATTTTCCTTTGTGGAGCTATTATTATTATTTGTGGAGCTCATATAAAAAATAAAAAAAAAATCTGCACATAAACCGTTTAGGAGTGAACGGTCTGAAGGGATTGTATGGAGAGCGTTTTTTGGCGTGCGATGATCTTTTATATTTTACTAGCTTTTCCCCGCGGCTTCGCTCGCATGGTATTACGGGAAATTACTGTAGCGCTTGCACTTATCAATTATCTCCCCCCCACCCCACCCCCATCCCCTCTCGTATTCCATATATTCATTCCCTTACATTCAGTTTTCAAACATCTCGCCTACCACCTAAATTTCATAATGCTCAAAGAAAAAAAGAATTAATTATCCAATTTTGTTCATTCGTTCGGAATTTATGTGCTTACAAACATTTCGGATGTTTATTTTTATTTAAATATTTGGAAGTTCGTTTATATAATAAAAAAATACTCCATTTATCATTCAGTCTTTATAATCGTTACGAATTATATTTTTAATATAGGAACTCTCATCTGACATTTATTCCAAGCTTGTCCAAAAAAAAAAACAAATTCTAATATTTGAATTTTCTGCAGTAGTAGCTGACCAGTAGACTGAGTACCTACCAGCATAGAGCCCAAAAATATATCAACATTGTTTTCATGGAAAAGATTTTTTTCTGACGTTAGCAAAAACTCGCTTTTGTTAGCGACAGAAAACGTATAACAAATATAATATATTAATATTTATAATTTCATAACGCCAGAGCTTACCATCATATACAACCTGTAGTCTGCGCATATAAATTAGCTTTATAATGGTGAAAAATTATTAAAGTCTTTGTATTGTGTTATGCGTGAAAAGGTCATAAACAAACTCGAGCAGTTTCGCATTTATAATATTAGTATGGATAAGTATATAAGTATGGATGGATAGCTGTGTGTGAATGAGCTTTTACGTCCGTCAATTTGCTCTCTGGTAGTAGGGTTTCCATCTGTCCGGGTTTCCCCGGATTTGTCCTAGTTTAGAGGGCATCCGGGGAGCGTCCGGGCGGGGCTTCATTTGTAGTCCGGGTTTAAAAATTTAAAACCGATTATTAAAACAATTTGTAACAAACTGTAATAAGATTCTGTTTTGTTAGGTACATTTAAAATGATGATAAAAGATGACTAAATTTAATTTTAAGGTCTGAAAATAAATAAACAGGTGATTTATGACATTTTCAACTGTTTTTCATTACACTGACAATGTTTAAAAAAACCCGTTTACATGTCCGGGTTCTGGGCTTTAAAATCCGGGGTTTTCACGCGTCTTGTCCTGGTTGCAAAATTTTAGAGATGGCAACCCTATCTGGTAGGAGCCCTTGCAAGATAAGCCCGGTGATACCATTACTAAAAAAAACATACACTCTCCCATTGTCAATGTAAATGGGTAGGTACAGTATAAATTGTACAATAACTTGGCAACAGCAGAATTACAATATTATCAAAACATAAATACTTGAACATAATATAATTTCATTTAGGTTATCAATATTGTGAGTATATAAATAGATCAATAGTAGAGTGCCATCTTGTAAATAAACATTATGAATTATTTGCAAGCATGTACAACAAATTACACAGAAACAGAAAGGTAACTACTTAATTAAATATTATTAACTACTAATTTATGAATATTTAGTTTCTAATTGACATTCCTTTTGCATTAATCAGAATTGCATAATATTAATAATCTTATATGGGTGGCCTTAGTTAAGTTATGCAGTATATAGGTACAATAATAGCTTGTTTTGGTTTAGAGGTCGTCAACTCGCCTGCGGCATTCGTGATACAATTATGGTTATTTTTCAACAATGCCACCAACTTTGATAAAACGCGTGTCAACTTTAAAATTCTCAGTATGTATGCATATAATTTCGTGATAGTGAAAGTATGTGATACACAAATAAGAGAATGTTGTGTTATTGTATGACACCGTTTATTCTAAAATCAATTAGGTATTAGGTTTCTTTCAGATTTCATAGTGAAAAACAAAGGTCTGTGTAAAGTCGGGTCTCAATATTACAATAAACATTGAACCATATGTTTGTGCAATTATGAAACATTGGGCAGGGCCACGACGTTTTTGTTTTACGTGGCCGAAGCAAAACAAAAAAGTTGTGGCCCCGAACTAATGTTTTTGTTTTTGTCTGATGTTTTGAAAACATTTGGTCGCTGGAGACCTTAGTTATAAAAATAAATAAACTAAAATATGGAAAAGGCGACATAATTACCTACCTATGTAATGTTTTATTTCAAATTGCAATGATTACTATTACAACACTTTTGAAGATGGATATTATTAGAATCAGGGGTATTTCACCACCCACCTGATAGCTTATCCATACGATAACGAATATCAATAAATAAACAAACAAAAAAAACTCGGCTAACTTAACCTGGCCACTAAACTCAGACTTTTCAAATAAATAAATCGTTTATAATTAATCGAAGATGTACGTTATCGTATGTATAATCTATGAGGAGGATGGTGCAATACCCCATCAGATGAATAATTATAATCTATTAAAACGAGGCTAAATACCTACCTACGTAAACAATCGCGGCAAATTTTTTATTCAATAAAGCAAAACCAAGGACGAGTTGTTATTTTAATGTCCTGTTATTATTTAAGTTTTGTGAAGTAACTTCCCCCCCCCTGATAATAACAGAATTTGAATATGACTTTCACAGAACTTGAAAATTAACTTTGAAATTTGATGAATTGTTCAAATTTTCCGAAACAACCAGTTCTAAAAGGTAATTTGCTAAAATGAATTCGAGTAATTGCACTATTCCACCATAAAACACAATTTTGAGTCAGTATAAAATTGTGATGCAATTTTTTCAAGGCGTTTATACGAAACAGAAAATAAGATAAAATAATACAAACGTTAGGTATCTAATAAATAATGACTATAACTTTTACATAAAAAATAATAGATAATACTCTTACGGAAGTCCTTCTTCGGTCGTAATAATAATATATCCTGTCAATGATTGAAAATTTAACAATTCGTAGTTAACCCACTCGTCATTATTAATTTGATTTTAAGTCTTACCTACATGGGGAGATATTTGAAATTGTTTAATAATAGGGCCAACCATTGCTTAGTACCCACCCAGGTAATTTCTGTAGATTTACAATGGTATCTGTGCAGGCGGCCTAAAGAGAACCTGTTACAAATACAATAAAATAGGTATCATTGAATTTAAGATATGTTCAAATAAATCCTTTATCCTATAAATTAGTGAGGTGCTGCGACTTTTAAAAATCTGACTTATCGTACGGAAAAGAGGTAAATCCAAAAATAAAGTTTTGAAAATATTGAAATCAGCCATGTTGGATCTAGAAAAACTAAAAATGTCACTACAGTAATAAACCGTTGTTATAAGGCTATTACCAAAGACGTTATAATATGTACCTAATTTAAAACTTTTGAATTAAGAATTGATTGAAAACACAAGAATATTTGTTTGTGACACAATGGCGAGTCTATATATCTATTATATATGACATAATTGGCTATAAGAATTTTAGTGAGTACCTACCTACACTTTTTCAAATAGTTCCAAAAAGACGCAAATGGCAGCGTATTTCTCAAGTTACTAAAAGTGATTAGTTAGGTACTTTTAATAATAAAAAGAATATTAATATTATTACAGTTTGTTAAATAAGAATAGAAACATAGGAGGGCGCCACTGTTGTTCAAATGGCAATGCTAAAAATATAATCATGGTGGTAATCTAAAGCTGTGTAACCTACATTTTTATTAAAAATTAAAAGGCATAAAAGTGAAAAAAATATTTTTTCATTGCAATATAGATACCCACTGATCTCAAAAATAGAAATGCATGTAGGTATATTATTATTATATCTTTGCAATTTTGTGCTAACATAATGAAGAATAACGATATTATAATAAAATTAAAGCACACTTTGGAAATTGCTCACATTTATTTAATATTAGCTTATGTAGGTACCTAGCGTTGGTCGTTGTTCATGTACCTATCTAATTAAACTCATTAAGATCTAAAAGTAGTTTAACTAAACTCACCATTAGTGATTCTTCCTTTCTATCTACTGTTAAATTCAAATTTTTGTTAAATTAAATGAAAGCAAATCACTTTGTAAAACACAATTTGATCAATTCTATGTCATTAAGTAGGTAGGCAGGTACCTTAACGCAGTGCTTCTTCGATTTAATTTTTCTTTCTTTAAGAACAAAAAAATGTTTTTTTAAATGTGATTTACAGTGTCATTGCGCTTTAAAAGAATATTTGACAGTTAAATTGGTGTTGCCAGCCTAAAAAATTTGTAGTTCCATTTTTAATATTTTCTGCTCTTAATTGACAGACTATAGGTGAGCTTTGTGCGCCACTAATTATTATTGACACATCGGTACGGGGTTCGGGCTTGGTTGAGGTGAAACTAAAAAGCACCAATATTTTTTACAGCAAAATGTAAACAATTTTGTATCTACACCTAGAGTGCGATTCAACAAACAAAAAACCAAAACAATGTTATAAAGTCAGGTAGATAACTTAATGCTACTTTCTCATAACAAATAAACTAAAATACATTTTCAGAGTGAAAGACCATCATTCAGATTTGAAACGTTGCTTGAAATGGTTTTAGCAGTGTTTCGTGACAATATCTGAATAGTCTCACCTTAATTAAACTATTTATTATACACCTTATTTTCACTACGACTAACCTATTTACATACAGTTACGGATCTTTAACATGTTTTTTTTCTTATTAATAACCTATTATCTATGTAAACTATGTAATTATTTGTAAAGTGTGTGTACAAGAATAGAAATAAATAAATAAATAAATTTTCCCCAATTCCTTCTCCTAAGCACTACCTTCAATCTCACAACATAACTCAAATGCGGAAGCCATAGTCTCACTGGCTCCAGACGGCAGGGAGTCTTAGAACTAGAACTCTAGTGCCGTATTAGTGCATAATATGGCAAGCATGCATTATGTCATTACCTGTGGTATCCGTGCCTGAGGATGCCGCGCCGCGCGGGGGAGCCACTGGGCCCCCCTCCAGCCGCCCCCGACCCCTCCCCCTCACCGATCTTCTCCGACGAGCGGAACAGCTTCCGGAAAGCTGCCGCGAACTTTTCCTTCGAGCGTGACGTCATAGCCGCCAGACCGAACACGCGCGAAACTACAACAACGTCGACAACACAAAACCCGTCAAACCGAACAAGCTTGTTATTAGTTATTATTATCAACTATCTAGCACTCAGGAAGTTTTCTGTTGCACTCTCACATCACACCGCGGAATAACAGGAGCACTCGCGGTTTTATCACTTCTTTTTGCAATTTGAGTCGTTTATACGTGATCCGCCAAGCGTGGTATTCGCTGCTCGGGTTTGCGCTGCTTGCGGTGCGTTCTTTGCTGCGCCTGTCTGCGTACTCGTACTAGTGTGTAGTGTGTGTGCGGTGGACGCCAGCTTTTTGTTTCTGTACGAAATGCCCCCCTGCGCCGTAGACCAAGTGGGAGAATGCAGACGAGTTCTGAAGACTGGTTCAGCAAAGCGTTGCACTGCAGTCTGTAGGTCTTCGGCTAGCGCTGCAACTCGGCCTTATACAATTCTGTGAACAAAGATAATTCACCTCATTAATTAGATGCTCAAGCAGCTTTTCAAACTCAATATACAATGTTGTAAAACAAAGGTGTGTTCGAATATGGAACACTCGCCAAAGTAGTTTAACAAGAAAAGATGTTAAAAATTCACGAGAGAAGTAGGTACCTATGCAACTTGAATATAACATTCCATTGCGTAGGTATCCTACCTACTTTTAATAAAATTATATTTTATTTTGTAACTGAATTCATTGAATTAACAACTTTTAGGCATAGGCTACACGTTCAATATTTACCACGATCCATATCACGATATGAGTGATATCCCACATGTTCAATATTTCTTGTGGTATTTCAATATTTATCAAATATCGTGATATTTATTGAACGTATAGGTTAGCGTGTTGATGGATCACAGGATTTGTAATTCAAATATTATAATTAAAATGCGTGGATAATCATTGGGCACGGGACACACTTTATTATAATATTCGATCTCGGGTAAAAAATGACTGCTTTATTTACAGCATTACCTTAATCTACCAATCCTTATAAGAGGGAATAACCAGACAAAACCGGAAATATGTCATTTTTAAATCAAATTTTAGGCGTGTTGACTCTTTTCCACAAAAAATTATATATTGATTTCGAAATACTTTTATCTGGTAAAGCTTTGTTTTAAATTTTGAGAAAATAGGTTAATTTTTGGTACAATAAGGTTTTACCGTAGGTCGTTGGCAGATTTGTTAAATTTTCAAACAATATTTTGTATTATACAACATACATTTCAAATCATGTAATCAAGCAGTAAAATAAATCAATCCATTATTTGGGAAAGCTACTTTCAGAATTTTAATTTTAGTTCAAATAAAATCATAAAAAAAGATCCGCCCCCTTGTTTTGTGACGAAAATACTTCAGTTTGTCTATTTATTTACGGTCTTACAAACTAATATATTAAAAAAAACATTCTTATTTTGCTTATTCTTATTTATTATCATTGAAAAATTATAAATACTTATGATCTAAAAATAATTACAAAAGTACGTAATTTTAACGGTTTTATCATCACAAGTTTGAGCATTTTTGAATGTAGGTATTTATCAAAGCAAATTTTGAATTAAATAAAATCGATATTGAGTTATTATGTTAAAATGCTGGTATGGAGAACAATTAATCTCTCTCATCGGAACCGCCCTGTACAGTTGCAAGGGTACGATCGCAAGATCATCGTTCGACGAAATTTAAATTCTCGGCCGCTGGTTAATGGCTCTTAATGGAAATAAGCCGTAAATCTTAACATTACTAGCAATATTAACACATAATAAAGTACGTTAAAAACATCTTCCCACTAATAATACTAAGATCGATCTATTTTGCACTTTGTCAATCCATTGCCACATATGGAATACTAGCTTGGGGAAGTGCTACAAACATAGCAATTGACCCAATTCAAAAAATACAAAAAGCAATAATTAAACTCATCCTGCAAGTACCATTTCACACAGATTCTAGCGAAATCTACAAAGCATTAGAAGTCATGTCAATAAGACAACTTTATGCCAAATCTGCTATAATATACCTTGTCCAAAACAAACAACACATTCCAATTCAACCAAAAACCATAACAAAAACCAGGTCCTCAACAAATAAAACACTGAACATACCGATAACCCACACCACACATGGACAAAGACACTTTCAGTATTATGCAACCAAACTTTTTAATTGCATGCCCATTACTTTGAAACAAATACTATCTGCAAATACATCTACAAACATTCATAAAAAACATATCACTGACTGGATTAAAAATCAAGATATTAACTTTATACAAAACATTATTATTCCCAACCAAACATAACAAAACTATAAAAAGTATAAAATTAAATAAACCTAAAAATTAAGTAGTTTTTCAAGTATCCAATAACTATACATACACTTACAATTTATATATGTGTGTACATATATATATGTGTATGTGTATGCGGATGTATACGTATGTATATATATATTCATATGCATGTGTGCAGGTACATGTATTTATATGGATGTGTATGTATGTATGTGTATGTTTATATATATAATTTTTTTTTATATTCCTCTAATATATTTAAATACTTTTTTTTTCTCTTCTATATAACCAATGTACAATAACTGTTAAAATTTGAAAAAAAATACATATAAAACTTTATATTACAACACATAAATACTTGTCACACATAAACATAAATAAACACGTAAACACCTCAGCACAGGTTCTCCTAGTGAGGTGTTCACGAAACATACAACAATACCTATCCACAGTTTCACCTTCACAAACCTACCTTACACCCAACATAATAAAATTATAAAGGTAAATAAAAAAAAAAAAATTAATAATTATTAATATGCCGTACTATACCGGGGGAAATTCCGATAAGAGCAACAGCCAACAACAGAAACACCCATGTCATAACTCATAACCATAACTACCCTGAAGCTGACACAATCGCTAGCAACATCTCTCATACCTCAGCTCTAATAGTTTGAATGTGTTGGCATATTGTGTCTATTGTGTGCAATAGAATAGTGCAGCTGGTGGGTGTGGGTCGGTATTGTCGGCAACCTGCGGCTGTTATAAATTTGTTCGCCTGTGATTTTGATTCTGTGCATAAGTTTGGCTGAAAGGAGAAATTCTATCAGAATATGTGGGAATTTGCTAAACCGTTCATACGAGTACTTGTGACACATTCTACGGAACTTGTGTCAATGCCCCCTACGATCAGATAGCGGTGTCTCGTTGCTTCTATTGTGTTTATATTGTATGCAGAAGTAATTAAATAAATACCTACATTGAAGGATTTTGTAAAAGCGGCTTTAGATTTACAGACTGCCCATAGTGTCCAAGTACTTATATGATACGCCAAACGACAAGTTTAGATGTAATGCAATTAAGAAAAGTTTAGATATAATTTAGTTAAGATGTAATTAAGAAAACATATCGCACATCCATAGAAAAGTGTTGTAAGTCAAAAAAAGTTAATTTTACAGAAGAGCACAAACAATTCAATGATGATCAAGAGGTCCCGTCGAAAAGAGATAATAGCGACATCTTGCGGAGATGGCGTCATCTAACTTAAGCCGCCGCTACCCGAATTTCTACCGATTTCTTACATATCTCCCTTAAACATTTGAAGTTTTAAGCTCTTAAAAAAAAATATATTATTTTTGAAGATAATATCTAGATACATTCCACGCCGAAACGCAAATTATATGAAATTCCTTCAATAGAAAAAAATCGCAAAGTATGCTCCAAAAATTATTTAAAACAAGTCTATTTATATTATTTTACGAGTTATATTTGTGAAAAAATTCACAATGTTTCTTTAAATGATACCTAAGATACCTTCCACGAGATTTTTGCTCTATTTTAAACGAGTCATGTTTTATTAAGCATTTTCACAGTTTTCGCTTCAATTTTATCATTGAAAATATTAGCGCACTCTGTCCAACATTCGTAATTACATATCTCTCCATCTTCTTCTTTTGGAGCCGGAAAGCGTCGCCTTAAATACGGCTTTCGTGGTGCATAGATTATCAGAGTCACTTTACTTTTCAAAGATAAAATGTAAAATAGAAATTTTTGATTTACGACGCTTTGGGATGTGCGATATTTGTTGCCCCAAATTATTGCTTGTCAGATGTGTGTAACAGAAGATAAAAAATTTGCTGTTGGATTCTAATATAGATTAATTAATATAGTACTAGAATTGTCTTCCGTACAAATTTGAATGGAAACAAATATGCCACTCACTTAGTACCTTTTGTTTCTAGATCAGTTAGCACGCGGTCGGTCTCTCTTACACTTGCGTGAAATTGTATATCATCATCCCCTTTAAATTTCGTAATCATGGTGGAACATCGTTTGTATGGAAATATAGGCCGAAATTAGACCTATAATTTGATTACGAAACACGCCCACATGCACTTCTTGTGTTTTCCTGTATTCTTTGGATTTTCGGTTATGAGTATTTTTTCTTTTATGAACGCGAACTTAAAAAGATGGCGATAACAATTAAAACAGTTGAAGTTCCGCGCCAAAATTAACAGTTTGTTTTTCTCCAATATGAAAAGAGTTCGAAATATTTGAAAAATTTAATACGTAAAGGTGTCATCGTGACACCATTATGCTGTGAAATATATGCATTATGGATGACCCCTTTTCTGATTTTAACTAATTTCCGAAAACCAAAAATTTGACCTCTTTACTATACTCAATTTCAGTGTTATTCATAGTATAATGTATATTTTACAAGAAAGGCTTTTTCCCTCTTTGTATGGGAATACATTAGTTGAAGATTAGATTCACGTCAGAGAATCCTCTTCTACTTGAGAAGTCTTTTGAAATCCTTTTTTAATCTTCAGAAAGTAAAAATCTTTTCAAGCGTAAAAAGCCAAGCCAAAACTTTCTGTTCCAGAAAATCGAACGCCACCGGAATGCAACATGCATCTGTATCGCATATATGCAAGTGCATGCAGCATGTTTGTTTGTATGATGTGTTGACTTATAGCTTACGACGACCCATGTTGGCAGTGTGCACTGTGTGCAGTGGCGGTGTGTGGTGTGTGGTGAGTAGTGTGTGGCGGTGTATGGTTGAATAGCGATAGTTGCCGTCGCGAGTTCAGCGAGACTTGACCCATTTCCAGAGTGTACTCAATACTACTCCATTGCAGACATCCATACATACATACATCACTATACATTACATCACAGGCCTTTGTGAGGGCATTAGATAAAATATTAAACAGATATGGCAATAAAAACACGCATTCATCTCTATTGCGTATTGTGGCTTGTACAGTGTGTACACACCATAATTCAAGTGTTACATTGTAGTCCGGTCAATTTAGCTAAATTCCTTGCAAAGGGTCGGGTAGTTTTGAATTTTTGATACATCGTTTAGTGCCACAGTGATATTAAAACCAAGTTTTCGACCTCGGCGACCCCCAGCGCTTGGCGTTAACAGCAAAATTTAGGCACTTGTTTTTGCCGTATATTTAAAAAAATAAACGTTTGTCGAAAAATCGTTAAAATATTTTTGAAAGAGGAGAAAATTTTTCAACAATTTGAGTATAAGATTA
This sequence comes from Glyphotaelius pellucidus, assembly GCA_936435175.1. Lineage (NCBI taxonomy): Eukaryota > Metazoa > Arthropoda > Insecta > Trichoptera > Limnephilidae > Glyphotaelius > Glyphotaelius pellucidus. The sequence continues at coordinate 2,992,560 of OW386541.1, forward strand.
GCTATATGGGTATGACTATCTTATGTTAGAAGTCAGCTGGAGTACAATTCTCCCGTCTGGAATCCACATTATAATATTCATGTACAAGCTGTTGAAAGAATATAAAACAAATTCTTACGTTTTCTAAATTTTAAAATGGGTATTCCAGCAATTATGTTGAACAATAACACTGTTAAATGATATGAATGTGCTCAAATTGTCAGACAGAAGAATTTTCACTGATTTGGTATTTTTATATAAAATTCTAAATGATTTAGTTGATAGTCCGGTATTGCTTGAACTGATAAGCTTCCGGATACCACAACGTAATACCAGAAGTTAGGATTTATTTCAGTGCAGAAATTATGGAACTAACTACCATATGCATTCCTCTTTGGAGGGAAATAATTATACCAAGTCAGTGGACATCTTTAATTTATCCAAATATAAAGTATTGTTACTGATGCAATTCAATTATGTACAATAAATACTGTATATTTCTTATTATTAATGTGCCCCCAAAAAGGGTATAAATAAATAAATGACAATTCCCGAGAAAAAACTTTAAAAAAAGCAATTAAAAAAAATATGCGAAAAACTATCAAAGCGTATGTTTTTAGGTTTTCACGGCCAAAAATTATCAAAGCCTTTCTATTACTTTAAATATCTCCTAAACATCAGGTGCTCGTAAAAAAAACACGAAGATTACATTTAATTTATAATAATATTTATTTATTTATTTTCATAGAGACATACCCATATGTCAAAAGGTTCCTGAGATATATATATATATAATAATATATTAACCGTGGGTAGGTAGGTATGACAGCAGATTTAATTTTTTACTAATAAAACTAACCAACTTTAATATTAAACAGATAAATTTCTTGCAATGTCTATCTCATTTAGGTTACCATAGTGATATAAAAAAAAACAAGCTTTCGACCTCGGCGCCCCCCTCGCTTCCCGTAAAAACAGCATAATTTAGGCGCTTATTTTCATTTTTGTCACATTTAAAAAAAAATAAGCATCTGTCGATAAAATCATCCAACATCATTTTTCGACAGACGTTTATTTTTTTAAATAAAAAGCATAAACGAAACCATGTGCCTGAATTATGCTGTTTTTCCCCAGGAACGCCGGGAGCGGGGGTTCGCCGAGGTCGGAAACTGGGTTTTAACATCGCTGTGGCAAACCAAACGATATTTCAAAAATTCAAACTACCTATTGCAAGGAATTGCCATTTTTGTGTTGTGTACTATTGTGGCACAAAGTAAATATGATATTGTGTCATTGAGTGTGACGGCCTGATTAACCCTCAACTGCCGAATTGTCAAGTGGAAAACTAAAGGTATTTTGTCACTTGGACACCCTCACATCCAATGTAGTTTACCTTCTTCAAGACCTCGTAGAAATAATATTATCGAATAGTAGAGTGCAACCGTGAAAGATATGGGGAAACTTTTATTCTCTTGAAGACGGGTGAAATCTCATATGAAAACTAATTTTCAGGAAGATAAGTAGGTTCATTTATTTGAAGAACTGCTGGCTTCGGATGGGTCGCCAAGAATAGGAAAAAAACTGGAGAAATTTGAGTAAGTCCAAAGTTTGACGCCAGAAGGCTCACGAAGAAAGAGAAAGAGAAATAATACGATATTTGATAATAAAATTATTTAACTTTTTTCTACATAGCTTTCTCAATTTAAAATTTCTTGGAAAATTTCATTAAAATTTCAAACACAGTAAAATAAGTTGATGGTACATAACTGTTTGATCATAAATCATGAAAAAGTAATTTATTTATTTTATACTAGCGATTTCCCGGCATGCGTTGCATTTTTTTTTATTTTTTTTAATTATTCTTTATTCGTAAAAATATCATAGGTATACAGTTTTATAAGTTTTTCGACTACCACACTAGGCACATGCCCGTATTATGGTAGTCTAAGAATGTATATATAATTATTTAAATTTAATTATTGCTAGTTCGTTTTAATATACATTTAGTTATTTTCTCTATTTATTTAAGCTATTGTTCTGTATTCAGTTGGGTTTATGTATGATTAGTGTGTGGTACTGAGACACGGTTTGTATAAAGAAAAAAATAAATTTGAAGAAATGAATATAAAAGATATAGATGGTAGGCATAAAGGTAAAATATACATGGAAATAATGTATTACAATAGAAGAGAAAGTTTTTAAATCGTAGGTAGCGTAACATGGTAATATAATTTTACAGGTGACGGTCTGATTGACTGCGATTAATAAATAATAAGTGACTAAGTGCATAATACAGAGATATAAACAAGAATAATAATTTAATAAGAAAATTGTTTCTCCCTGCGTGTCCTTTCCCATTGGTCCCGTTACCCTTCCGCCGCCCCTTCCCCTGACATGTCCCCTTCCCCTCACGCGCTTCCCCTCCACCTTCCCCACCTTCCCTTTCCCCCATCCCGCTCCCCCGTCCGCCAACCCCTCTCCCGCGTTCCATATATTCACTCCCAGTACATTCAGTTTTCAAACAGCTCGCGTGCCACCTATTACAATTTTATTACTCCAATTTTCATTTTTGATACATTACAAATATTCATTTTTGTATATTATAAGAACAATCAATCAAATTTGGTACCTTACACAGACAGGTACCTATTTAAAATGCCTATAATTTTTGCTTAGTACTTCAAGTAAATTAATTAATTTAAAGACATTTTTGACAGTTTCACAAGAGTTTTTGTAATGATTAAAAAACTTTTCAGATGTATTGTCATATAGTTGTAATCATCCAGAAACTTTCTCGGGGGCTTAAATAAGGTATTTTGAAAGTTTCAAACATTTCCGATGCTATGGCAATACATAGACAACTCACTTGTATACCTACTTATATATTTATATGTTTTAATTTTTATGTATATAGATTTTGAACGAAATAATTGAAAATATTTGTGTTGTGTATCAGTAATTCCAGTTCAATGAGTACTAGTAAGTACTAGGATTTGCTTTGAATTTAAGTGTCATTTTCAAAAGTGATTAAAAAAAACTTTTTAAAGTAATTTAAAAAAGCGATAAAGTACCTACCTAGACCCGCGTATCTACATCACACGGAGAATCCAAAAAAAATATTTATTTTCGTTCTGAGCATTTCGATTTTAACTTTTACCCTTTTTCAGCAACTATGGTAAAAAAAACGTATAGAAAAACATTTAACAGCTGTTCTCTCTAGAGACCGATTTTTTTTCAAATTTGACCTCAAAAATTTTCGATTTACCCGAAAACCATAAGGCTCAAATAAAGATAAAGATTCGCCAGTTTCCCGATTGTACTACGAGTTTCCCGACACCGTATATAATATTTTTACAGAAAACGATTTTAATTGTCTATTCTACAATTAGAATTGGAGTTCTAGTAATAATGATAATAATCGTGGTTTTTATTAAAACATGTTCGTATAAAACACGAATTTATAAATTACTAGCTTTTACCCGCGGCTTCGCTCGCATGGTATTAAAGGGGAAATTAATGTATAAAGAATTTTCCCACGGGAATGAAATGTTTTTTCCGGAATAAAAAGGAGGCTATGTCATTTCCCAGTCCTCCAATTATCTCTGTGCAAAAAATCACGTCGATCGGTCGCTCCATTTATATCATTATTTAGGATTTTAGAGTAGATACTTTCTGTTACAAATTCAGTTTACCAAATTCTAACACAAGCATTTAAATACAATAGCGAATTCCCGGCATGCGTTGCTGTGCCACCTAATAAAGAAATTTTTGAATTCATTAATTCATTTATTCATTCATTCATTTATACATTCATTCATTCGTTCGTTCGTTCGTACTTAGTGTTAAGGGACGTAGGTACTTGACACTTGACATACTTTAACCAGTGATTCCTGACATTATTTGGAGTCAAAAATTTAAAAGAAATTTTGGTCTCCGGTGACTTTTTTAATGCCAATTTATTTTTTATTCAAAATTTTTTTCTTCAAAATCAAACGAAAAAAAATTCTTCCGCATGTCGTCACCGGCCACTCAGCCGAGTAACCGACCAACCCCTATCCCAGGCTCCAACTACCCAACACACAGCATTTTTTATGTTTTTGTAGAAAAAAAAAGTGAAAAATGTCACCGGAGAGCAAAATTTTATTTACTCCAAATAATTTCAGGAATCACTGGTTAAAGTAAGTCAAGTACGCCATTATCACCATGTATATAGATAGATGAAAATAGGTTTAGGTACTACTCACGTTAAGAGATCAGTTATGTCTATTTATATGTATTAGACAAATAAGGCAAACACAACACTGTATTTTCTAATGAAAGCAATAGACAATCTTGCCAACACCCCCGTTCAATGGAATACATAGCGGGTGGTGTCATTAAAAATTAATGCACGAGCGAACACAATTATTGCTGCTCCGGGAATCCATTTTCGTTATTTGTTTTACGTCAAAAGTTTTATTTCAACTTATTTTTTGAACAAAGGTAATATAAGATCAGAGCAATAACATGATCAAATAGAAGTATGGAAATTAGTATAACCACTCGAGCGATTGGATTTCGGGATGTTCAGTTTTTGATTCGGCCATTCGATTTAATCAATATCGTATCTCTAAATACAGGGTAGGGAAAAACGTCATTTTTTAAAATGCGCGCCATTCAGTCGGTTGATGTCGTAGCGGAGCGCTAGTGATCTCGTTCGAGAGGCGGAACTATAAAGTTTGTCCTGACAAAGTTTAGTCGCCATCATGCGTTGGAACAGTGAGGAGCGTGCGTTTGCCGTTTAGGCCTACTTTTCGAACGGATGTTCTGTGATCGGAACCCAGCAATTATTTAAAAAATACAAACTAGAATCTTAAAATTACAGAAATACGTTCGGATAGATTCAGTACATTCGGAACTAATTATTGTTGTTTATTTTTATTTTTAACTTAAGGCGCCGTACCCTAGCTCGAAAAGAAGAAGATGAAGAGGTATGTAATTACGAATGATGGACAGAGCGCGCTAATATTTTCAATGATAAAATTGAAGCGAAAATTGTGAAAATGCTTAATAAAACATGACTCGTTTAAAATAGAGCAAAAATCTAAATAAAAATGCTTAAATAAAAATGGATAAAATTTATCCAAGACACTACCTAGATAGCATTTGGTAGAAACTAGTTTAAGAAGAATATATGACGCAAATGTAAATGGTAGAAGAAGTTGGGGACGCCCAAGGAAGACATGGCACGATCGAGTGGCGCCATGTCAAAAGTCAGAATAATAGAAGAGTATGTATGAGACGATGTACGAATGTGAGTGAGGCAAGGATTGTGTCAAGACCGAGTTGTTTGGCGGTCCGTCCTCTCTGCCCACCCCTGCGGGGAAACGGCGTGATGGTTAGTTAGTTAGTTAGTTTTGAATCTTGCAATCATACATAAAGACAGCGGCCAATATGCTTTAAGAAAATAAAGATAATGTTGGTAGTTCTTAATCGTAGGATGATACAGTGCAATATGACCGAATCGGATAGGAATACATTAGTTTAGTTGGTAGAGCTGCGCCCCGGAAAGGCAAAGGTCCTGGATTCGAGTCCTAGATGTGACAGTATCTTTTTCTAATTTTTCTGTTTTCGTATTTTCGATTGAGTTTCGCTGATATTGTCTTCATTTAATTAACTATTTTTCCTTCGACGCAGGACGAATTGGGTTTGAATTTTGAATATTATGTCGAAAAGGTCTGTACCATAGACAGAAGAAACAGCAAGTCTATGGTTTGTACCTGTTCTTAAATTGGCAGTTCGGTAAAAAGACTAACATTTTAGGTAGATATCTATTTTTTTCCACTGTTAAAACACTTTTACTTAAATAAGTATTGGTTGTTAATTAGATGCAGTGTATTAGGAATTATTTCAGAAAAAAAGAACCAAATTTTTTTTTAAATTTCCAATACATGTACGAAGTTGCGATAATTCTGAAAAATCGTGAAAAACAGTAAGAAATATTGAGGTACACCGTCGCTAGGTAATAGCAGATACTCACTAATTGAAAACGGCAGAACACGAACGGTATTAATTTGAATGGACTTATTACTTAGTTCATAGATAATATTTGCGTAGAACGTAGACAATACACCTGTTATTTGAGCTACGTGTTTCACTATTAATTATTGTCTCTGGTCAATCACACCGTGTTAACATAATATAACCTTTCATATAATAAAGAGACACGTTTGTTTTTTTATTTAATATTTAACTTTGTATTAGATTACAGAGTCATAAAGGGTGACTTTCTCTATCATAATATTATCCCAACTAGAAAGGAGGATAAACTTTCGGGGAATACATATTTCGATGAAAAACGCCGTTGAATACGGACTTACATGTGTAAATGGCTGTCAGCTGTAATCCCATAGGACGAAAGCAAATTTAGTTGTACTAAAGTGAAATTTTAAATTATATATTTAATTATATATTTTATAGTATTTCCATCGCACAGAATTCTAATACTTGTATTTTATAGTACTTGAGATGAATCAAAAGGAGTTTCCTTAAAAAACATTCGTATTAAGTGTGACAAGTCATCCCGAAAGTTTACCCCATTAGCAGAAAAATATTTGTCTGAAACAGGAAAAAAAAAACTCTAGAACTTTGGCTTAGAAGAGCTTTGGCGCCATGAAATTTTTACGGGCAATTTTTGTACATTTGACGGCCTCCGTAGTCGAGAGCAAGGATTTCGACTAGCAATGCGGAGGACCCGAGTTCAAATTCCGGTGTGACCAAACAATTTTTTTTGATTAATTTGTGTAATTTCACAATAATTGTGAATTATACTAATTTAAAAAAAAAAATAGTATATTTGCGGCACGTTCCAGGGTGGAAGATACTCTTAGTATGGCCCTGGTGTAAGATCGCCATTCAGAATTGAAACGCTGCTTGAAATGGCTGTAACCGTGTTTGGTGATCAGATTTGAATAGCCAGATACTTCCCCACTTTCCACTTCTCCATCTCTTATCGCTACATTCAGCCTCAAAACAGAGCACAATTGGGGATGCCATAGTCTTAAGGGTCTACTATTCGTATTTCGACCGATTTCTTACATATCTCCCTTAAACATTTGAAGTTTTTAAGCTCTTAAAAAAATATATGTTATTTTTGAAGATAATATCTAGATACGTTCCACGCCGAAACGCAAATTATATGAAATTCCCTCGATAGAAAAAAATCGCAAAGTGTGCTCCGAAAATTTGTGAAAAAATTCACAATGTTTCTTTGAACGATACTTACGATACGTTCCACGAGAGTTTTGCTCTATTTAAAACGAGTCATGTTTTATTAAGCTTTTTCCCAATTTTCGCTGCTATTCTACGACTAACCATATTAGCGCGCTCTGTCCAACACTCGTAATTACATATCTCTCCATCTTCTTCTTTTTCAGCGCTGTGTTCACGAATGACCCTTAATGGCTCCAGACGGGGGCAGTTGGGACTCTTGTGACGGATTCACATTCTGCGTGTTTTTTCAGGTGCTATGGTTTTTAAAACGTATTTTAAAATTCACTGAAAGTACGTGCAATTGGCAAAATACGTCTCTAATTATGCGTGCATAAAGTTTCAATCCAAATATCAGACGAAACCGGTTGGTAAAGCTAGTAAAAACAATAGTGTCCAATTCACACGCGGTAGAATTGAAACTTTATCAAAACAATCTCAACCAATAGGACAAAAAGTGAGGTCATTTCCGCTTCACATCTCAATCAAGGGGAGCAAAATGACGTCATAATAAGGGCGGCCAATGATCTCAGTTAATGCGTCGCAGGTGCAGTAATCGTCATTTCCGTTTCATCCGAAATCCAAATCACAGCCGTGCTATAGAAGTTTCACTTCAAAAAAACTTACCTCTATCCATCTAATACTTTTTAAAACAATAATAATATAATATTAGTAATTGTTATGTTGTCTGTAAAGCAGTACATATTCCAGTAATAATGAAGGCATACTTGCTGATACATATTTTTAATACCCTCATTCGAAATATGGCAGTCACACGACGCCGTTCAATATTTTGATTTCCCCTAAATCAATACGAGGTAAAATGTCAATTCAATAGTGTCGAGTTCACAACCAATCCCAATAACCGCCGCCATCGCCATGTCATCTAAATTGATTGCCTGACGTAACTCGACGTTACAACACTCGGTATCACCTATCACATCACCTTGTCATCTGACACGTTATACATGCAATATTTCATATAATCCGCGTTACCATAGACACTAGAAAGCCGAGAATTTTTTTATACAAATATTTTTTCTAAACTTTTAAAACAGCTGGCCACGCTTAATTCCTTTTTTTTACACCACTTTTATTCAACTAAATTACAAAAAATACAATTATTTGAAATTTTTTATTAACTCCAATAAAATCGACTGAAGATGCTGTGTGGAGGGTGTTTTTGAGGAAAGGAAGGAGTGAACATGGGTCTTGAAGAGATCCATGTTGTAGGAGGGAGGAAAAACAGAGGCCGGCAAATCGTTCCACAGCCGAGCTGTTGAACTCTAGAACGAGTCGTAGAAACGACCCGTTCTCGTGTGACTAATCTCAACCGTGTACAAATGTTGGGCGCGTGTTTGGCGTGTTTCCCGACTATGCACCGGTGCCGAGGGGATCAATGAAGCTAGTTCCTCGGAGCATCTTCCATTGTAATAGCGGTACAACAAGGACAGCGTTCTCACCTGACGCCTGTGCTCTAAAGATTGTAATCCATTTGTTAAGTTAGGAGAATCTATCAAACGGACCGCCCGTTTCTGCACAGAGTCAAGGGTTTTTTTTTAGGTATTTTGGGGCTCCAGACCAGAGGTCAAATTTAACCGTGAGGCGGATTCGGGGGAAATGGAAAATATTGTATTTAAAATTACAATTACGTAAAATGAAAGTTTGCTTTTGTGTAGGACTAACGCCAAATTGGCATTTCAATTTGTTCTCATATTTTATAATGATTTTGTTACTACAAAATAATTCCTGAAATTTTGTAATAAACGTTAAATGTGTATTTAAACTTAGTTTCAAACATAAAGTTTTGTAAAATTAACTCCTCTCTGAACTCAGGTCTATTTTTGCAATAAAATTCAAATAAATGGAATATTTCTGAACGCATCCAAAAACTAAAAACTCCCTCAAAAGGTAAAAAAAATACGATCTCAAATTTTATAATTTGAAATAAACATATAATTTTTATATGAATTTTTTTAATGTAAACATAAAAAAAGTTTTCAAAATGGCTCACCTTACGTTTTTTCTAACTAAAATTACCGATAACGAAAGAAATAAAACACTCACATATTATATTAGGCAAATGTATACATGCAAAAGTGAGTTGACGATAACATTCATAATAATTATGAATGTTAACGTCAACTCACTTTTTTGCAGTTTCATGTAAAAATAATTAATAAAAAGTTTCCAAAGTTTAATTTTTTTCTAGTGCGGTCAGAAACATTGGTTTTAAAAAGTTGAAGGTTTTGATTTTTTTGCTTTGCGTTTTTTAGATTTGTATGTAAAGCGTGGTATTTCTTTCCAATACCGTTTAGATCATTACCATCATCGAGTTGACAATAACTAGCCGGTAAGTTTAAAAGCGGGTGAATCGACGAATGAGATTGTCATGATGACACACAAAACTGTTTACTCGCTCAGTGGCGACCGTAGCAGCTAAAATATCGCGCGAACTATCGACGCGCGACTATCGCGCGAACCAATTCGGTCAACATTTTGTAAAAAACTTTGGCGCACCTAGCGCCACACGCTAGCCAGTAGCGAGAATAACGGCTCCCGCGGGAACTAATTCTGACAGTTACGAAATCAGCTGTTGGTAGGCCGCCATCTTGAGCAAGTAGCGAGTAAAGTTGACCACCTTTCAACTTTTTTCGTAGATTGACCACAATCTGCTAGTTAGCAAGTAATACGACGACACTGAGCGGGTTTACTAACAGATAGTGAATTTCCCAGATAGTAGCCAGTAAACTCTCTCAATGTCATCGAGGCCTAACAGACCATTTAGGCAAGCCTAGTACAAAGAAAACTTAAAAAATAACTCCGACGGTAAACACAAGCTTTGGACAAAGACACCATAAATACCATGCTATAAAAGAATTCAACAGTCTTTCATTCAAAACAAAAATTGAAGAAAACAAAAATAAATTCAGATACAAAATTAAAAAATGGATTAAGGAATAAAAAAAAAATTTTTAACAAAATTTTATAACATAAAATAATACAACATACACACGCAATACACAAAACTATTATACAACACACATCACTCACAAACACACAATTCATTTCATTATCTACTTTATATATTTTTCCAAAATGTATTATGTATTTCATCTTATTTAATTTCTGTATTATAAAATGGGGGCCTCAGCACGGGTAAGCCACCCAGTGAGGCCAACGTTATTAAATTATACGATAAAATGTAAACTAATGTATCAAAAAAAATAATGTTTTAATTTGCAATTTATATTCGCTGAATACCAATCTAATTCTCTGAGATAGACGGAAAATGTTAAGATGTTCATTACAAGATACATATTTAGTGAATATAAATCAGAAATTAAAACATGCGAATCGATATGGAATGAATTAATGTTAGAGTAATAAGTACCTATAGCCTCATCTCAGGTTCACAACCTTTTAGGGTTAATTGCCCTCTTTTTATCAGTATAAATCAGGTATATTTTGATGGGCCTCAGGCACATCACGATCTGCCGCCATTTCACGATACGGCATATGCGGATATGGTTAGGCGCATCATGAGCTGCCTGATTTTACGATCGGCCTACGACATATACACGTCCGGAAACTCGTAGTACAAGCGGGAAACTGGTGAAGCTACAACACATGGAAATTTGAGCATTTCGTTTTTTTTTTCATTTTTTCGGCAAATAAAGAGTTAAAAACTTCTGGAGCTGGGTTTGCGTCGACCCATTTTAAACCCCTAGATTTTTTTCAAATTTGACCTAAAAATTTCAAGTTCGGACTCAATTTACTCGGAAACGAAAGCTCAAATCAAAGAAAATTATACCACAAAATCGACTGCAAATGTGATATAGATTCACCAGTCTCTCGTTTAGGCTGCGTGTTGTATTGTATATATAAATATGTACATAATCAACATGAATCCCCTTATAAAGCAGAACATTAAAAATGTCAGTCATAACGCGTTCAAAGAGAGTGCTACAGACGAAAATTGTACAATGGACAAACCAATAAATAATGCTTTTGTTTCGATCGTTCAGAAAGTAACATTCCAATTTCAAAACTTTGCCACGAAATCTTTTGGAATTCATGAAACTGAAATTTATGATTTTATGAAACCTACTGCATCAAACCAGTGTTTACAATAAACTAAGTTTACAAAGTATGCCTATCACCCAAATCATATTAAAATCGCCCCTCAAAGCACTTATAACTCTTGATCGCCCAACAAGTGACTAAAATCGCCCACTGGTGGGCGATATTGCACAGGTTGGGAATCACTGACTAAGATCTTCCACTGAATCTCAGATTTCGTAACATTGTTACAAGAATTTGATCGCTTGTGTCGGGCTGTTAACAACGTCTATAGTAACTAACAACAGTCTATACACTAATTATTCATCTATTTTATTAGACACGAAAAAGTAGTAAGACTCAGAAAAGCTGTTCGTTCTTCAATTGCTACTTTACCGTCAGGCTAATTTGAGCGGTTTTCGGAACAACTTAGGTATATAGGTCTCATAGAAATCAATGTGTCTTCCTATCACGCTTGGAAATATGATCTAAAGGCGTTGGAAAGATAAAGATACCACGCTTTAAATTCAAATCTAAAAGTTAACCACAAAATAATTAAAACGAAATCAAAGTTTCCGATCGCAATTTGTAAAAAAAGGTGAAATTTTGTGAATTTAAAAAAATTTATTTTTACATGAAAAGACAACAAGTGAGGTGAGGTTTACAATACATTTGTCTAATAAAATATGTTTCTTTTCTTTCATTACCAGTAATTTTAGTTGGAAAAACTCAAAGGTTTAAAAATTTTTAAAGTTTGCATTAAAAATGTTTGTATTTATAAAATTACTGGCTTATTTCTAATAATAAAATTGGGAAGCGTATTTTATCACACTTCAAAGAAAAACTTTTAGTTAAATGAAGATATTATGAGCGAAACTCAATCGAAAATCGGGAAACAGAAAAATCAGAATAAGATATTGGCACCTCTGGGACTCGAACCCAGGACCTCCCTACTTTCCGGGTTGGGGCTCTTATCCACTGAGCTAAGGTGTCGATATCCAATTCGGTCACTTTTTAACTGTACCATACTTCGACTAAGAACCACCCATATTATCTTCATTTTTCTTAACGCATATTTTTATTGGCTGCCATCTTTATGAATGATTGCAAGATTCAACTCGAACTAAATGCAATCTAGATGGTGTCTGGATAAATTATTATCCATTTTAATTAATGTGCGACATCTATTGACTCTTCAGCAAGTCTGGGATGAATATTATTATTTATTATTTTAACTTTATGAGTAAAACCTCAAACTGTAATATTTATATATATATATATATATATATATATATATATATATATATATATATATATATATATATATATATATTACAGTTTGAGGTTTTACTCATAAAGTTAAAATAATAAATAATAATAAAAACTTTTAGTTTTCGGATACGTTCACAAATATTATATTTTTTGGATTTTAATGCAAAGCGGAAATATTTTAATCTTCCGACAAAATAGGTATGTTTTTAGGTTTTTTTTTTTTTTTATTGTTTTTGGGGTGTTATGCCGTGTTTCGCTAACTCCTTCTTTAGCCAACGTTTCGGACAGCGTTACAGTGTCCATCATCAGGGCAGATGAGCAAAAAAAAAAAAAAAATTCCGACAAAATAGGTCGTAGGCCTTACTGGTTAAGCCGCCGCTATCCGAATTTCGACCGATTTCTTACATATCTCCCAAACATTTGAAGTTTTTGAGCTCTTAAAAAATGTAGGTATGTTATTTTTGAAGATAATATCTAGATAAGTTCCACGCCGAAACGCAAATTGTATGAAATTCCCTCGATAGAAAAAAATCGCAAAATATGCTCCGAAAATTATTTAAAACAAGTCTAATTCTATTATTTTACAAGTTATATTTATGAAAAAATTCACATTGTTTCTTTAAAAGATACTTAAGAAACGTTACACGAGATTTTTGCTCTATTTTAAACGAGTCATGTTTTATTAAGCTTTTTCGTAATTTTCGCTTAAATTTTATCATTTAAAATATTAGCGCGCTCTGTCCAACATTAGTAATTACATATCTCTCCATCTTCTTTTTCAGCAGAGAAGCGCCGCCTTAAGGAGGCTTTGAATGGTTCGACATTCCGGTAGTTTCTGTCCTTTTCGTTTTCATGCAAAACGTGTGGGAAAGAGAAGAATTATGGAAGATTTTCAACATAATTGTCGAAATATTCTTGGTCTATGATACAAGTATCTATATGTATACAGATCGACACTATTAACTTTACAGTCGGTGCCAGTATTGATTTAAAAAGTCTGCAACGTTAACTACCTTAATCAAGAACCACCCTCTTTATTTGTTATTGATCTTATGGAGCAGACTTCACACGATTAGTTTTTTTTCTATTGGCAAGAAGTCAATTTTCAAAGAGAGTTTTTGCTCTTGCATTCCACAAGGTATGCGGGCTTTCGTAAAAGACGGGCATTTTATATGGGTACTAAATAAATACAAGTGTGGTTTAATTTAATTTAATCAAGTGTACAAAGTAATGATGCTGCCATGAATATTCATAGGTGAACACATATTGGAGCGGCGTTGAAATAGTTGTGGGATTTCACACGTTTTGCTAATGGATTAAATTTCGAAATAACGTTATGCATTATGTAGCCCAAATTGAAATGTACTATTGTGATGTTATAATGAATATTTGCTAACCAGAGAAGTCGCGCTCTGAAATTGGGGTGATTAGTTAGTTAATTAGAAGAGCAGGGACGAAGAATTTTGCGCCGCAGGCACGTTTCGATTATAGTGTATTTTTCTTTAAGTTTTATAATCTGCGTGGATCGTGTAATTGAAAAAAATATCAAGCTGCGATATTGTATCGAAAACAATTCTGTCATATACTGTTTTGATTATATAATAAAACAAATATGAAAATTATTTTGTTTGAGGCTTGTTAGGCTATCTTTAGACTGGTACAAATAATTTTTAATCTACGGTTTATATACAAAACATCTGGGGGAGGGGGGAGAAGGGTGGTCTTCAAGGATTTTATTCAATTATGTTGGTTTTCTTACATTTGTTACTAAGTCGTCTTTGATTGTCGAATTTCTAATTATTTTGGTTATTCCCAGTAGGCTTACATTGTTTTTGAAGGTTACTTTGATATTTTGGGTTTATAGGTTTGATATTGTTTGGGGAATACCTTACAAGTAATATGAATTATTAACAATCTAATTTTATTATTGTCAATTCTATTCTATTGTTATCCTGTTTTGCTGTAAATATGTAAACTGTTATTTTTTTTTATAGCATCGAAAATACTAATAAATCTAAATGAAAAAGAACAAAAAATTAAAAGCTAACGGTCGCAACTAGGACTCGAACCCAGGATCTCTCATCTTACCGGGATGAACAAATTAACCAATTTGGCCACTGAGATCTTTTATTTTGAAGTCATTTTAAAAAACAACTTAAAAATAACTTTAATTTATAAAAGAGAGTTATTCTATTAAAAAATGAATGTTCATACAAACTTTTAGAAAAATGTCAAAAGGGGTTCGATCACAAATCAGTTGTTCGAACAATTGTTTCAATTTTAAAAAGGAAGCTGCCAAAAATAAGAAAAAAAAATAGCAGTCGAAGACAATATTATTAATTCCGATTTGAAATATGATATTGACAAGTTGACTTAAAATGAGTGGTCTCAGTGGCCCAAATGGTTAAGGCGTTCGTTCCGGTAAGATAGTATATGCTGAGTTCGAGTCAAAGTTGCGACAGTTAACTTTTTATTTTTGTGTGACTTGTTCTTTTTCAAATTTTGTTTAGATTTGTTAGTGTTATCTTTTTCTTTAATGATATTACATTGTCGGGAATAACCTTCAGAAGTTATGATAAAAGAGAGTTATGCTAATCAAAATTGAAGTGTTTTTGTTTATTTTTAGGAGTTAATCAAAATAATTTGTGAAAAAATGCCAGGGAAACCGAAGCGTATTCAATAGGAGTAGTCCAAAGATACTTGTATTCCATTGAGCAGACCGTTCGGAGGAGCTGGTAACCTGCACCCTGAAGACAGATAACTACGCTATGGGGCCCATGTACCTACCTACCGATAAGTCTGAAAAGAAAGTAATCTATCCTATAAATATAACTATCCATACCTACACATAAAGAAAAGTTTTTTTAATTATTTGATTAAAAAAAAGTACCTTGGGTACCGCCCGGGCAATACCGGGTATTCAAGCTAGTAAATAATAAATTTTAAAATTACCCCGCGACTTAACTCCACACAGGAGGCCCTGAGGAAAATAATTTCCCTCAGGACCTATGTCATCTGGGATTCTGTGTGGAGGGTCTTTTTGAGGAGAGGAAGGAATGAACATTGGTCTTGAAGAGACCCATGTTGTAGGAGGGAGGAAACACAGAAGCCGGCAAATCGTTCCATAGCCGAGCTGTTAAACTCAAGAACGAATCGAAAAAAAAACGACCCGTTCTCATGTGACAAATGTCAACCGTGTACATATGTTGGGCGCGCGTTTGGCGTGTCTCCCGACTATGCACAGGTGCCGAAGGGATCAATGACGCTAGTTCCGCAGAGCATCTTCCATTGAAATACCGGTAGAACATGGATGGCATTCCCATCCGACGCCTGTGCTCTAAAGATTGCAATCCGTTCGTTAAGGTGGGATAATCTATCAAACGGACCGCCCGTTTCTGCACAGAGTCTCATTTTTATACGTAGCATTACGTTGATGCTACGTATAAAAAAAACATAGGATGATCTAAAAAATCTAACGCGTTACATTAGCATTCCAATAAAGATCTATAACGTGTACTTAGTCTTTTTCTGAGGAAATCCTATAAAAAACGATCTGGCTCAAGGACGGGGCACTCAGGAAATTATGAATCAAAATCCAATTATCGTAATTTAATGATTCACAGAGTCGATATTACATATTACTTACTTTTTTTTGCTTAGTTGAGTAAATTCTGTAATAAAGTGCCTTCACATTTATAAAAAGTGGTATAAATTTATCACCTTGAAGGATGATCTCACTCGGTGACGTTGGATTATTTTTTACTAATAGACACATATAAAACATAAAGATTTACTAAAAAAGATCTTTGCCATATATAAAAACAAATCGTCACTTCAGTTGAAAAGTCTAACTTCTCGAAAACGTTGGCTAAAGAAGGAGGTATCGCAAAACGGCAAAACACCCCAAAAACAAATAACAAAAATATTTTTGGCCGTGAAAATCTAAAAACAAATCTTCGCTTTATCTTGTTCTGAGAAAAAAGAAAGTCAAAGAAAACGCTAGAGTTTGCAAAGATGATTCTCATTACATATCTATTAACCATTTTCTGATTTTGAGGTTGAAATTTGTGTAAAGTATTGTAATTGATCATAATATTCTAAAGGAAAATATTTAAATAGGACGTCACTTACCATTTCAGAATATACGTAAACAAGCAGATAGAACCGTATGGAACCAGCTAGGGCAACCATAATTCTTCGCATTAATGGGCCCTAGCTGGTCCTACGCAAGAGGCTAGGGCACGCCCTATTTAAATAATTTCCTAAAAAATATGATTAACTAAATACTTTATACAAGATTGAAACCCAAAATCAAAAATTACGGAATTCTCCTGCGATGGACGGCAAGACGGAGAAATTGATCGAAGAATTAGTGCGGCAAGCGGTGTGTTGCGTCCTTTATACAGCTCAGTGATAAAGAAAACCGAGCTCAGTATCAAGACAATCATCATAGCAGTGTTCAAAACGGTATATCGCCCGACACTTACTTACGGCCACCAGATATGGATGCTAAGCGAACGAACGCGCTCTAAAGTCTAATGAGAGGAGTGGCGGGGGTTACGAAATGGGATCATATAAGAAACTCGACGATCTAAACATTAAACCACTGCTACTTTTCGTAGAAAAATCGCAACTGAGGTGGCTTGGGCATGTACTAAAAATTCCGAGGAAGATACTAAGTGCGATTCCAGTGGGCCGCTCCAGACACAGCTGGGCGAGGCAACTCCAGAAACTGTGTGAGGAGAGGATGGGACTGCCATGGACGGAGGCCGAACAGTCAGCACAAGACAGGAACGTATGGAGGAGCCTTGTCGATGCAATGGGTCCACGACCCGAATAGGATAAGGGGATGAAGATGATGATGATGACATTACGGAAATTCGTCTTTGCAAACCTCAGAACATAGTAAGGCGAAAGTAGAACCTTATCCACATTGCGCCTCGTAACAACTATCAACTACTAAGTCAGATACAAACAAAATAGAGAACCTTGTAAAACAAATGAAGCTTGATTTTAGAATTTCTTCTTACAAGTATCTACGGAAATAAAACATTCATAGTCCAGAAAAATTTGGTTATGGAAATGAGCGAAATAAACTGTTTTGCATTCTAAGGTCGTTTTTGAAAAAAAAAAGTCTGTCAGAACCTTATCCAACTGAGGTGACGAAATAGATAGGTACTTACAATTACAGATTCTGTAGATTCTAAAAAAATGTATCTACCGAAAGTTGGGAATGAAAAAATAATACTAGTTTATATTTTTTGGAAAGAAATTAAACTTCTTCATCATAATTTTACATCCGAAAATACATGAATATTATTGTTAAAAAAGTAAAAAAAATTCATCTGTTGTTCGTACAAGATACATAAAAAGGATTTCAAAAGATTTGATCTCAGTGATGTAATTTATTTATATTAACAAACATTTCTTGTTATCTGATTTCATGGAAAAACTTCGTTGTTATTGATCTCGTGGAAGAATTTCTTGTTATTTGAATTCGTGAAATGGAGATGCCTGCCTTTTGGATCAGAGGAAAGAGTTGCTTGTTATTAGAACCGGTGGAATAGAGTTTCTCGTTATAGGTTTAAAAAGGGCGAGAAATCGTTTTCTATCGTTAATTATTGTGTTTTATTTATTTTTATTTTATTTCTTTACAATCAGATAAAGTGGTCAACCGTCCTCTTTTCATTATAAAAACATACCTCGTAGGGGAGGGTGGGGAACAGAGAACCTGTGGGCACAGAATAATAGCGCAATGAGTGCGAAACAATGTACCTCACCGGTCACCTTTTTTTTTTAAATTAAGTGCAGTGTGACTGTCCAGACCCGATTGCCAGTTGAGTTACAAAAAGCGTCGCGAGCGCACCTTGGTTTCCGAGAAAATAATAAATAATTGATTTTCAAAGTTTACAGAGATGAATTTTCGTAATTTTTGATTTTGATTTCAATCTTGTGTAAAGTATTTAGTTTATCATATTTTAATGGAAAATATTAAATTATTTATGAAAATATTTATTTTATGGAAATGCATAAGGGAAATGTATTTAGAACCTTACGCAATGAATTATTGTGCCTTAGCTGGTTGCATATGATTCTATATACAAGGTTACTCGCATATTTTTCTATCTGCATGTTTTAGTTCTGAAATAGTAAGTTACGTCATATTTTAAAATAATCTTTATAATTAGTTTCTGAGCTTTCAAGATCAAATCAACGGCGGCAGCGTTTACTCCTCCCCAGGCTATAATACCGTATTCAATTAGAGATTGACATAGAGCATAGTAAATTGTTTTGAGTTGATTCATGTTTAAAAAGTGGCAAGTATGTCTAAAGAAGTAAATTGATTTTCTAAGTTTTTTATTATGTATACATGTACTTCATCTTATTGAATTTTTGTATTATAAAATGGGGGACTCAGGACAAGTAAGCCACCCAGTGAGGCCAACATTATTAAATTATATGATAAAATGTAAACTATTGTATCAAATAAAAAAAATAAAAATAAAAAATCGAGTGCAGTTCGCACGCGATAGAAGCGAAACTTTACGAAAACAATCTCAACCAATAGGAGCCTTGAAAAGTGATGTCATAATCAAAGCGGCCAATAAGCGCAGTCTGAAGCTTCGTAGGTACTGTAATGCATCATTTCCGTTTCATCCGAATTTCAAATCATAACAGGGCTAAAGAAGTTTAACTTCAAAAAGTATGTTTGTAATTTTTTTTTTTAAATATGTTAATTTTTAATAGAGTTGGTATATTAATTATCACATTTGAATTACCTGATTTATTACGTATTAAAGGTGTTTTTTACATTACAGCTAGGGCAATGAGGGCGCTGTTTAATTTTTTGCTTTTTTGAAGACATCCTTAAAAATGTTGTACAATCTTCAATGAATAAATTTAGTTTCGATGCGTACCAGACGCTTTAGGGTATAAAATGAAAATTTCTCACGAATAACAATGAATTTACTTCTGTGCTCCACCATTCCCTACTCACATTAACAGTCTAAAATCTATGTATAGACATTTGATTCTATTACGACTTTTTCATATACTCGCGGATACACATGTAACACCCTAGTATGTAATGGCTTTCCACTCCGTTAGAGTCAGCTACAACTTCAACATAAAAGTACAAAATACCATGAAACTAGTTTCAGAGAGCGCTATAAGTGTGATGAAGCACTTAGCTTCCAGGTGAAGCACTTCATAGCTGCACAGTGAAGCAGATTCATCATCCCGCCAGGACAGCTGTTGGGGCAACCCTGTTACGGTCAGGTTACAGGTTACACAGCGCTAATGGCGGCATCAGGATGATAAATAGGCTATTATATAGTATTTGTGCAGGAAACGATCCCTCGGCATAAAATGTGATGTATAAATTATAAATTAAACGAAGCATATTATTTGCAAATCCGATTCCCGTACGAGTCGTCGTGATGCCGAAATTTAAAATTTAAATCGCAATGTTAATTTCGTTATAAATAATTCATACAGAAAACTAAGGATAAGAACGGAAGAAAAACTGGAGCATCTCTGACAAAGTGGTTGTTCTGGAGCAGGGGTGGCCAACATGATTTCATTGTGGGTCGAATTGAACACAGCGTTATATTTTCGAGCCAGAAGGCTTATAAATATAAATAAATCGTCTTTCGTTGATTCGCTAGTTTCTCTTCCAGCTATCAAAAGTAGTGTTGGTAGTTAGGTAGATAGGTTGGTAGCTCAGCTCCTTTGGAGCTAGATTTAGCCCCAAAATGAGACCGTCAGCCCCAAAAAAGTGGTTTAGTTTCTTAGCTCGTTTTTCAGTTAATCTATCTTCCTTTTTTGTACAAAATTCATGAACGAAAATGACGAATCTATGAGCTATTTTTCTAAGAACCGGTTATTTTCGTATTGAAAACTGGGTTGTTTTTACCCCTGGAATCTTCGGTTCAGTGTGTTCAGCACATCCGCCGCTAAAACCTAGACAAACCTTACCCCAAGAACCCAGGTACCCCTGCCGATCCCTGCACCAAATGTAGCGAATCACTTAGGGTGACCTATGGCAGAAGTGTTGGTTATCCAATAAATAAATTGTTCCCGGGGCGGCTGTACCCATTCCCGTCTCCAATAACAATAATTGTTCATAAGTAGGTACCTTAATTACTTCCAATTCCCTTTCCATAATTTGATTTGTCTTTGTTTATTTTATGAAGACGCCACGGTGTTGGAACGATCGCACTTTCATCAGGGAACATTTTATAAACTTTGTAGATATTTAAAAAATTTGCCATCCGAATACAAAACAATGTGGATCATCAAAAATTGAGGCTAAACATTCTAAGTCACCAAAATTCTAGATTTTTTTTATAAAACAGTCCAATTGATAGTTAAATTAGCGAAAACAGAGAAATTTAGTTTTGCAAGCGGATCGTATATTAGACAGCCCTGTCCTAGAGACAACTTATTACGGTAATTCAAGATAAAGCTATTTTTTGCAAAATTATTCAACTATTTAATAATTCAGTGGGTAGGTTCTTGCTCCGAAAATTATTTAAAACAAGTCTAATTCTATTATTTTACAAGTTATATTTATGAAAAAATTCACATTGTTTCTTTAAAAGATACTTAAGAAACGTTACACGAGATTTTTGCTCTATTTTAAACGAGTCATGTTTTATTAAGCTTTTTCGTAATTTTCGCTTAAATTTTATCATTTAAAATATTAGCGCGCTCTGTCCAACATTAGTAATTACATATCTCTCCATCTTCTTTTTCAGCAGAGAAGCGCCGCCTTAAGGAGGCTTTGAATGGTTCGACATTCCGGTAGTTTCTGTCCTTTTCGTTTTCATGCAAAACGTGTGGGAAAGAGAAGAATTATGGAAGATTTTCAACATAATTGTCGAAATATTCTTGGTCTATGATACAAGTATCTATATGTATACAGATCGACACTATTAACTTTACAGTCGGTGCCAGTATTGATTTAAAAAGTCTGCAACGTTAACTACCTTAATCAAGAACCACCCTCTTTATTTGTTATTGATCTTATGGAGCAGACTTCACACGATTAGTTTTTTTTCTATTGGCAAGAAGTCAATTTTCAAAGAGAGTTTTTGCTCTTGCATTCCACAAGGTATGCGGGCTTTCGTAAAAGACGGGCATTTTATATGGGTACTAAATAAATACAAGTGTGGTTTAATTTAATTTAATCAAGTGTACAAAGTAATGATGCTGCCATGAATATTCATAGGTGAACACATATTGGAGCGGCGTTGAAATAGTTGTGGGATTTCACACGTTTTGCTAATGGATTAAATTTCGAAATAACGTTATGCATTATGTAGCCCAAATTGAAATGTACTATTGTGATGTTATAATGAATATTTGCTAACCAGAGAAGTCGCGCTCTGAAATTGGGGTGATTAGTTAGTTAATTAGAAGAGCAGGGACGAAGAATTTTGCGCCGCAGGCACGTTTCGATTATAGTGTATTTTTCTTTAAGTTTTATAATCTGCGTGGATCGTGTAATTGAAAAAAATATCAAGCTGCGATATTGTATCGAAAACAATTCTGTCATATACTGTTTTGATTATATAATAAAACAAATATGAAAATTATTTTGTTTGAGGCTTGTTAGGCTATCTTTAGACTGGTACAAATAATTTTTAATCTACGGTTTATATACAAAACATCTGGGGGAGGGGGGAGAAGGGTGGTCTTCAAGGATTTTATTCAATTATGTTGGTTTTCTTACATTTGTTACTAAGTCGTCTTTGATTGTCGAATTTCTAATTATTTTGGTTATTCCCAGTAGGCTTACATTGTTTTTGAAGGTTACTTTGATATTTTGGGTTTATAGGTTTGATATTGTTTGGGGAATACCTTACAAGTAATATGAATTATTAACAATCTAATTTTATTATTGTCAATTCTATTCTATTGTTATCCTGTTTTGCTGTAAATATGTAAACTGTTATTTTTTTTATAGCATCGAAAATACTAATAAATCTAAATGAAAAAGAACAAAAAATTAAAAGCTAACGGTCGCAACTAGGACTCGAACCCAGGATCTCTCATCTTACCGGGATGAACAAATTAACCAATTTGGCCACTGAGATCTTTTATTTTGAAGTCATTTTAAAAAACAACTTAAAAATAACTTTAATTTATAAAAGAGAGTTATTCTATTAAAAAATGAATGTTCATACAAACTTTTAGAAAAATGTCAAAAGGGGTTCGATCACAAATCAGTTGTTCGAACAATTGTTTCAATTTTAAAAAGGAAGCTGCCAAAAATAAGAAAAAAAAATAGCAGTCGAAGACAATATTATTAATTCCGATTTGAAATATGATATTGACAAGTTGACTTAAAATGAGTGGTCTCAGTGGCCCAAATGGTTAAGGCGTTCGTTCCGGTAAGATAGTATATGCTGAGTTCGAGTCAAAGTTGCGACAGTTAACTTTTTATTTTTGTGTGACTTGTTCTTTTTCAAATTTTGTTTAGATTTGTTAGTGTTATCTTTTTCTTTAATGATATTACATTGTCGGGAATAACCTTCAGAAGTTATGATAAAAGAGAGTTATGCTAATCAAAATTGAAGTGTTTTTGTTTATTTTTAGGAGTTAATCAAAATAATTTGTGAAAAAATGCCAGGGAAACCGAAGCGTATTCAATAGGAGTAGTCCAAAGATACTTGTATTCCATTGAGCAGACCGTTCGGAGGAGCTGGTAACCTGCACCCTGAAGACAGATAACTACGCTATGGGGCCCATGTACCTACCTACCGATAAGTCTGAAAAGAAAGTAATCTATCCTATAAATATAACTATCCATACCTACACATAAAGAAAAGTTTTTTTAATTATTTGATTAAAAAAAAGTACCTTGGGTACCGCCCGGGCAATACCGGGTATTCAAGCTAGTAAATAATAAATTTTAAAATTACCCCGCGACTTAACTCCACACAGGAGGCCCTGAGGAAAATAATTTCCCTCAGGACCTATGTCATCTGGGATTCTGTGTGGAGGGTCTTTTTGAGGAGAGGAAGGAATGAACATTGGTCTTGAAGAGACCCATGTTGTAGGAGGGAGGAAACACAGAAGCCGGCAAATCGTTCCATAGCCGAGCTGTTAAACTCAAGAACGAATCGAAAAAAAAACGACCCGTTCTCATGTGACAAATGTCAACCGTGTACATATGTTGGGCGCGCGTTTGGCGTGTCTCCCGACTATGCACAGGTGCCGAAGGGATCAATGACGCTAGTTCCGCAGAGCATCTTCCATTGAAATACCGGTAGAACATGGATGGCATTCCCATCCGACGCCTGTGCTCTAAAGATTGCAATCCGTTCGTTAAGGTGGGATAATCTATCAAACGGACCGCCCGTTTCTGCACAGAGTCTCATTTTTATACGTAGCATTACGTTGATGCTACGTATAAAAAAAACATAGGATGATCTAAAAAATCTAACGCGTTACATTAGCATTCCAATAAAGATCTATAACGTGTACTTAGTCTTTTTCTGAGGAAATCCTATAAAAAACGATCTGGCTCAAGGACGGGGCACTCAGGAAATTATGAATCAAAATCCAATTATCGTAATTTAATGATTCACAGAGTCGATATTACATATTACTTACTTTTTTTTGCTTAGTTGAGTAAATTCTGTAATAAAGTGCCTTCACATTTATAAAAAGTGGTATAAATTTATCACCTTGAAGGATGATCTCACTCGGTGACGTTGGATTATTTTTTACTAATAGACACATATAAAACATAAAGATTTACTAAAAAAGATCTTTGCCATATATAAAAACAAATCGTCACTTCAGTTGAAAAGTCTAACTTCTCGAAAACGTTGGCTAAAGAAGGAGGTATCGCAAAACGGCAAAACACCCCAAAAACAAATAACAAAAATATTTTTGGCCGTGAAAATCTAAAAACAAATCTTCGCTTTATCTTGTTCTGAGAAAAAAGAAAGTCAAAGAAAACGCTAGAGTTTGCAAAGATGATTCTCATTACATATCTATTAACCATTTTCTGATTTTGAGGTTGAAATTTGTGTAAAGTATTGTAATTGATCATAATATTCTAAAGGAAAATATTTAAATAGGACGTCACTTACCATTTCAGAATATACGTAAACAAGCAGATAGAACCGTATGGAACCAGCTAGGGCAACCATAATTCTTCGCATTAATGGGCCCTAGCTGGTCCTACGCAAGAGGCTAGGGCACGCCCTATTTAAATAATTTCCTAAAAAATATGATTAACTAAATACTTTATACAAGATTGAAACCCAAAATCAAAAATTACGGAATTCTCCTGCGATGGACGGCAAGACGGAGAAATTGATCGAAGAATTAGTGCGGCAAGCGGTGTGTTGCGTCCTTTATACAGCTCAGTGATAAAGAAAACCGAGCTCAGTATCAAGACAATCATCATAGCAGTGTTCAAAACGGTATATCGCCCGACACTTACTTACGGCCACCAGATATGGATGCTAAGCGAACGAACGCGCTCTAAAGTCTAATGAGAGGAGTGGCGGGGGTTACGAAATGGGATCATATAAGAAACTCGACGATCTAAACATTAAACCACTGCTACTTTTCGTAGAAAAATCGCAACTGAGGTGGCTTGGGCATGTACTAAAAATTCCGAGGAAGATACTAAGTGCGATTCCAGTGGGCCGCTCCAGACACAGCTGGGCGAGGCAACTCCAGAAACTGTGTGAGGAGAGGATGGGACTGCCATGGACGGAGGCCGAACAGTCAGCACAAGACAGGAACGTATGGAGGAGCCTTGTCGATGCAATGGGTCCACGACCCGAATAGGATAAGGGGATGAAGATGATGATGATGACATTACGGAAATTCGTCTTTGCAAACCTCAGAACATAGTAAGGCGAAAGTAGAACCTTATCCACATTGCGCCTCGTAACAACTATCAACTACTAAGTCAGATACAAACAAAATAGAGAACCTTGTAAAACAAATGAAGCTTGATTTTAGAATTTCTTCTTACAAGTATCTACGGAAATAAAACATTCATAGTCCAGAAAAATTTGGTTATGGAAATGAGCGAAATAAACTGTTTTGCATTCTAAGGTCGTTTTTGAAAAAAAAAAGTCTGTCAGAACCTTATCCAACTGAGGTGACGAAATAGATAGGTACTTACAATTACAGATTCTGTAGATTCTAAAAAAATGTATCTACCGAAAGTTGGGAATGAAAAAATAATACTAGTTTATATTTTTTGGAAAGAAATTAAACTTCTTCATCATAATTTTACATCCGAAAATACATGAATATTATTGTTAAAAAAGTAAAAAAAATTCATCTGTTGTTCGTACAAGATACATAAAAAGGATTTCAAAAGATTTGATCTCAGTGATGTAATTTATTTATATTAACAAACATTTCTTGTTATCTGATTTCATGGAAAAACTTCGTTGTTATTGATCTCGTGGAAGAATTTCTTGTTATTTGAATTCGTGAAATGGAGATGCCTGCCTTTTGGATCAGAGGAAAGAGTTGCTTGTTATTAGAACCGGTGGAATAGAGTTTCTCGTTATAGGTTTAAAAAGGGCGAGAAATCGTTTTCTATCGTTAATTATTGTGTTTTATTTATTTTTATTTTATTTCTTTACAATCAGATAAAGTGGTCAACCGTCCTCTTTTCATTATAAAAACATACCTCGTAGGGGAGGGTGGGGAACAGAGAACCTGTGGGCACAGAATAATAGCGCAATGAGTGCGAAACAATGTACCTCACCGGTCACCTTTTTTTTTTAAATTAAGTGCAGTGTGACTGTCCAGACCCGATTGCCAGTTGAGTTACAAAAAGCGTCGCGAGCGCACCTTGGTTTCCGAGAAAATAATAAATAATTGATTTTCAAAGTTTACAGAGATGAATTTTCGTAATTTTTGATTTTGATTTCAATCTTGTGTAAAGTATTTAGTTTATCATATTTTAATGGAAAATATTAAATTATTTATGAAAATATTTATTTTATGGAAATGCATAAGGGAAATGTATTTAGAACCTTACGCAATGAATTATTGTGCCTTAGCTGGTTGCATATGATTCTATATACAAGGTTACTCGCATATTTTTCTATCTGCATGTTTTAGTTCTGAAATAGTAAGTTACGTCATATTTTAAAATAATCTTTATAATTAGTTTCTGAGCTTTCAAGATCAAATCAACGGCGGCAGCGTTTACTCCTCCCCAGGCTATAATACCGTATTCAATTAGAGATTGACATAGAGCATAGTAAATTGTTTTGAGTTGATTCATGTTTAAAAAGTGGCAAGTATGTCTAAAGAAGTAAATTGATTTTCTAAGTTTTTTATTATGTATACATGTACTTCATCTTATTGAATTTTTGTATTATAAAATGGGGGACTCAGGACAAGTAAGCCACCCAGTGAGGCCAACATTATTAAATTATATGATAAAATGTAAACTATTGTATCAAATAAAAAAAATAAAAATAAAAAATCGAGTGCAGTTCGCACGCGATAGAAGCGAAACTTTACGAAAACAATCTCAACCAATAGGAGCCTTGAAAAGTGATGTCATAATCAAAGCGGCCAATAAGCGCAGTCTGAAGCTTCGTAGGTACTGTAATGCATCATTTCCGTTTCATCCGAATTTCAAATCATAACAGGGCTAAAGAAGTTTAACTTCAAAAAGTATGTTTGTAATTTTTTTTTTTAAATATGTTAATTTTTAATAGAGTTGGTATATTAATTATCACATTTGAATTACCTGATTTATTACGTATTAAAGGTGTTTTTTACATTACAGCTAGGGCAATGAGGGCGCTGTTTAATTTTTTGCTTTTTTGAAGACATCCTTAAAAATGTTGTACAATCTTCAATGAATAAATTTAGTTTCGATGCGTACCAGACGCTTTAGGGTATAAAATGAAAATTTCTCACGAATAACAATGAATTTACTTCTGTGCTCCACCATTCCCTACTCACATTAACAGTCTAAAATCTATGTATAGACATTTGATTCTATTACGACTTTTTCATATACTCGCGGATACACATGTAACACCCTAGTATGTAATGGCTTTCCACTCCGTTAGAGTCAGCTACAACTTCAACATAAAAGTACAAAATACCATGAAACTAGTTTCAGAGAGCGCTATAAGTGTGATGAAGCACTTAGCTTCCAGGTGAAGCACTTCATAGCTGCACAGTGAAGCAGATTCATCATCCCGCCAGGACAGCTGTTGGGGCAACCCTGTTACGGTCAGGTTACAGGTTACACAGCGCTAATGGCGGCATCAGGATGATAAATAGGCTATTATATAGTATTTGTGCAGGAAACGATCCCTCGGCATAAAATGTGATGTATAAATTATAAATTAAACGAAGCATATTATTTGCAAATCCGATTCCCGTACGAGTCGTCGTGATGCCGAAATTTAAAATTTAAATCGCAATGTTAATTTCGTTATAAATAATTCATACAGAAAACTAAGGATAAGAACGGAAGAAAAACTGGAGCATCTCTGACAAAGTGGTTGTTCTGGAGCAGGGGTGGCCAACATGATTTCATTGTGGGTCGAATTGAACACAGCGTTATATTTTCGAGCCAGAAGGCTTATAAATATAAATAAATCGTCTTTCGTTGATTCGCTAGTTTCTCTTCCAGCTATCAAAAGTAGTGTTGGTAGTTAGGTAGATAGGTTGGTAGCTCAGCTCCTTTGGAGCTAGATTTAGCCCCAAAATGAGACCGTCAGCCCCAAAAAAGTGGTTTAGTTTCTTAGCTCGTTTTTCAGTTAATCTATCTTCCTTTTTTGTACAAAATTCATGAACGAAAATGACGAATCTATGAGCTATTTTTCTAAGAACCGGTTATTTTCGTATTGAAAACTGGGTTGTTTTTACCCCTGGAATCTTCGGTTCAGTGTGTTCAGCACATCCGCCGCTAAAACCTAGACAAACCTTACCCCAAGAACCCAGGTACCCCTGCCGATCCCTGCACCAAATGTAGCGAATCACTTAGGGTGACCTATGGCAGAAGTGTTGGTTATCCAATAAATAAATTGTTCCCGGGGCGGCTGTACCCATTCCCGTCTCCAATAACAATAATTGTTCATAAGTAGGTACCTTAATTACTTCCAATTCCCTTTCCATAATTTGATTTGTCTTTGTTTATTTTATGAAGACGCCACGGTGTTGGAACGATCGCACTTTCATCAGGGAACATTTTATAAACTTTGTAGATATTTAAAAAATTTGCCATCCGAATACAAAACAATGTGGATCATCAAAAATTGAGGCTAAACATTCTAAGTCACCAAAATTCTAGATTTTTTTTATAAAACAGTCCAATTGATAGTTAAATTAGCGAAAACAGAGAAATTTAGTTTTGCAAGCGGATCGTATATTAGACAGCCCTGTCCTAGAGACAACTTATTACGGTAATTCAAGATAAAGCTATTTTTTGCAAAATTATTCAACTATTTAATAATTCAGTGGGTAGGTTCTTGCTCCGAAAATTATTTAAAACAAGTCTAATTCTATTATTTTACAAGTTATATTTATGAAAAAATTCACATTGTTTCTTTAAAAGATACTTAAGAAACGTTACACGAGATTTTTGCTCTATTTTAAACGAGTCATGTTTTATTAAGCGTTTTCGTAATTTTCGCTTAAATTTTATCATTTAAAATATTAGCGCGCTCTGTCCAACATTAGTAATTACATATCTCTCCATCTTCTTTTTCAGCAGAGAAGCGCCGCCTTAAGGAGGCTTTGAATGGTTCGACATTCCGGTAGTTTCTGTCCTTTTCGTTTTCATGCAAAACGTGTGGGAAAGAGAAGAATTATGGAAGATTTTCAACATAATTGTCGAAATATTCTTGGTCTATGATACAAGTATCTATATGTATACAGATCGACACTATTAACTTTACAGTCGGTGCCAGTATTGATTTAAAAAGTCTGCAACGTTAACTACCTTAATCAAGAACCACCCTCTTTATTTGTTATTGATCTTATGGAGCAGACTTCACACGATTAGTTTTTTTTCTATTGGCAAGAAGTCAATTTTCAAAGAGAGTTTTTGCTCTTGCATTCCACAAGGTATGCGGGCTTTCGTAAAAGACGGGCATTTTATATGGGTACTAAATAAATACAAGTGTGGTTTAATTTAATTTAATCAAGTGTACAAAGTAATGATGCTGCCATGAATATTCATAGGTGAACACATATTGGAGCGGCGTTGAAATAGTTGTGGGATTTCACACGTTTTGCTAATGGATTAAATTTCGAAATAACGTTATGCATTATGTAGCCCAAATTGAAATGTACTATTGTGATGTTATAATGAATATTTGCTAACCAGAGAAGTCGCGCTCTGAAATTGGGGTGATTAGTTAGTTAATTAGAAGAGCAGGGACGAAGAATTTTGCGCCGCAGGCACGTTTCGATTATAGTGTATTTTTCTTTAAGTTTTATAATCTGCGTGGATCGTGTAATTGAAAAAAATATCAAGCTGCGATATTGTATCGAAAACAATTCTGTCATATACTGTTTTGATTATATAATAAAACAAATATGAAAATTATTTTGTTTGAGGCTTGTTAGGCTATCTTTAGACTGGTACAAATAATTTTTAATCTACGGTTTATATACAAAACATCTGGGGGAGGGGGGAGAAGGGTGGTCTTCAAGGATTTTATTCAATTATGTTGGTTTTCTTACATTTGTTACTAAGTCGTCTTTGATTGTCGAATTTCTAATTATTTTGGTTATTCCCAGTAGGCTTACATTGTTTTTGAAGGTTACTTTGATATTTTGGGTTTATAGGTTTGATATTGTTTGGGGAATACCTTACAAGTAATATGAATTATTAACAATCTAATTTTATTATTGTCAATTCTATTCTATTGTTATCCTGTTTTGCTGTAAATATGTAAACTGTTATTTTTTTTATAGCATCGAAAATACTAATAAATCTAAATGAAAAAGAACAAAAAATTAAAAGCTAACGGTCGCAACTAGGACTCGAACCCAGGATCTCTCATCTTACCGGGATGAACAAATTAACCAATTTGGCCACTGAGATCTTTTATTTTGAAGTCATTTTAAAAAACAACTTAAAAATAACTTTAATTTATAAAAGAGAGTTATTCTATTAAAAAATGAATGTTCATACAAACTTTTAGAAAAATGTCAAAAGGGGTTCGATCACAAATCAGTTGTTCGAACAATTGTTTCAATTTTAAAAAGGAAGCTGCCAAAAATAAGAAAAAAAAATAGCAGTCGAAGACAATATTATTAATTCCGATTTGAAATATGATATTGACAAGTTGACTTAAAATGAGTGGTCTCAGTGGCCCAAATGGTTAAGGCGTTCGTTCCGGTAAGATAGTATATGCTGAGTTCGAGTCAAAGTTGCGACAGTTAACTTTTTATTTTTGTGTGACTTGTTCTTTTTCAAATTTTGTTTAGATTTGTTAGTGTTATCTTTTTCTTTAATGATATTACATTGTCGGGAATAACCTTCAGAAGTTATGATAAAAGAGAGTTATGCTAATCAAAATTGAAGTGTTTTTGTTTATTTTTAGGAGTTAATCAAAATAATTTGTGAAAAAATGCCAGGGAAACCGAAGCGTATTCAATAGGAGTAGTCCAAAGATACTTGTATTCCATTGAGCAGACCGTTCGGAGGAGCTGGTAACCTGCACCCTGAAGACAGATAACTACGCTATGGGGCCCATGTACCTACCTACCGATAAGTCTGAAAAGAAAGTAATCTATCCTATAAATATAACTATCCATACCTACACATAAAGAAAAGTTTTTTTAATTATTTGATTAAAAAAAAGTACCTTGGGTACCGCCCGGGCAATACCGGGTATTCAAGCTAGTAAATAATAAATTTTAAAATTACCCCGCGACTTAACTCCACACAGGAGGCCCTGAGGAAAATAATTTCCCTCAGGACCTATGTCATCTGGGATTCTGTGTGGAGGGTCTTTTTGAGGAGAGGAAGGAATGAACATTGGTCTTGAAGAGACCCATGTTGTAGGAGGGAGGAAACACAGAAGCCGGCAAATCGTTCCATAGCCGAGCTGTTAAACTCAAGAACGAATCGAAAAAAAAACGACCCGTTCTCATGTGACAAATGTCAACCGTGTACATATGTTGGGCGCGCGTTTGGCGTGTCTCCCGACTATGCACAGGTGCCGAAGGGATCAATGACGCTAGTTCCGCAGAGCATCTTCCATTGAAATACCGGTAGAACATGGATGGCATTCCCATCCGACGCCTGTGCTCTAAAGATTGCAATCCGTTCGTTAAGGTGGGATAATCTATCAAACGGACCGCCCGTTTCTGCACAGAGTCTCATTTTTATACGTAGCATTACGTTGATGCTACGTATAAAAAAAACATAGGATGATCTAAAAAATCTAACGCGTTACATTAGCATTCCAATAAAGATCTATAACGTGTACTTAGTCTTTTTCTGAGGAAATCCTATAAAAAACGATCTGGCTCAAGGACGGGGCACTCAGGAAATTATGAATCAAAATCCAATTATCGTAATTTAATGATTCACAGAGTCGATATTACATATTACTTACTTTTTTTTGCTTAGTTGAGTAAATTCTGTAATAAAGTGCCTTCACATTTATAAAAAGTGGTATAAATTTATCACCTTGAAGGATGATCTCACTCGGTGACGTTGGATTATTTTTTACTAATAGACACATATAAAACATAAAGATTTACTAAAAAAGATCTTTGCCATATATAAAAACAAATCGTCACTTCAGTTGAAAAGTCTAACTTCTCGAAAACGTTGGCTAAAGAAGGAGGTATCGCAAAACGGCAAAACACCCCAAAAACAAATAACAAAAATATTTTTGGCCGTGAAAATCTAAAAACAAATCTTCGCTTTATCTTGTTCTGAGAAAAAAGAAAGTCAAAGAAAACGCTAGAGTTTGCAAAGATGATTCTCATTACATATCTATTAACCATTTTCTGATTTTGAGGTTGAAATTTGTGTAAAGTATTGTAATTGATCATAATATTCTAAAGGAAAATATTTAAATAGGACGTCACTTACCATTTCAGAATATACGTAAACAAGCAGATAGAACCGTATGGAACCAGCTAGGGCAACCATAATTCTTCGCATTAATGGGCCCTAGCTGGTCCTACGCAAGAGGCTAGGGCACGCCCTATTTAAATAATTTCCTAAAAAATATGATTAACTAAATACTTTATACAAGATTGAAACCCAAAATCAAAAATTACGGAATTCTCCTGCGATGGACGGCAAGACGGAGAAATTGATCGAAGAATTAGTGCGGCAAGCGGTGTGTTGCGTCCTTTATACAGCTCAGTGATAAAGAAAACCGAGCTCAGTATCAAGACAATCATCATAGCAGTGTTCAAAACGGTATATCGCCCGACACTTACTTACGGCCACCAGATATGGATGCTAAGCGAACGAACGCGCTCTAAAGTCTAATGAGAGGAGTGGCGGGGGTTACGAAATGGGATCATATAAGAAACTCGACGATCTAAACATTAAACCACTGCTACTTTTCGTAGAAAAATCGCAACTGAGGTGGCTTGGGCATGTACTAAAAATTCCGAGGAAGATACTAAGTGCGATTCCAGTGGGCCGCTCCAGACACAGCTGGGCGAGGCAACTCCAGAAACTGTGTGAGGAGAGGATGGGACTGCCATGGACGGAGGCCGAACAGTCAGCACAAGACAGGAACGTATGGAGGAGCCTTGTCGATGCAATGGGTCCACGACCCGAATAGGATAAGGGGATGAAGATGATGATGATGACATTACGGAAATTCGTCTTTGCAAACCTCAGAACATAGTAAGGCGAAAGTAGAACCTTATCCACATTGCGCCTCGTAACAACTATCAACTACTAAGTCAGATACAAACAAAATAGAGAACCTTGTAAAACAAATGAAGCTTGATTTTAGAATTTCTTCTTACAAGTATCTACGGAAATAAAACATTCATAGTCCAGAAAAATTTGGTTATGGAAATGAGCGAAATAAACTGTTTTGCATTCTAAGGTCGTTTTTGAAAAAAAAAAGTCTGTCAGAACCTTATCCAACTGAGGTGACGAAATAGATAGGTACTTACAATTACAGATTCTGTAGATTCTAAAAAAATGTATCTACCGAAAGTTGGGAATGAAAAAATAATACTAGTTTATATTTTTTGGAAAGAAATTAAACTTCTTCATCATAATTTTACATCCGAAAATACATGAATATTATTGTTAAAAAAGTAAAAAAAATTCATCTGTTGTTCGTACAAGATACATAAAAAGGATTTCAAAAGATTTGATCTCAGTGATGTAATTTATTTATATTAACAAACATTTCTTGTTATCTGATTTCATGGAAAAACTTCGTTGTTATTGATCTCGTGGAAGAATTTCTTGTTATTTGAATTCGTGAAATGGAGATGCCTGCCTTTTGGATCAGAGGAAAGAGTTGCTTGTTATTAGAACCGGTGGAATAGAGTTTCTCGTTATAGGTTTAAAAAGGGCGAGAAATCGTTTTCTATCGTTAATTATTGTGTTTTATTTATTTTTATTTTATTTCTTTACAATCAGATAAAGTGGTCAACCGTCCTCTTTTCATTATAAAAACATACCTCGTAGGGGAGGGTGGGGAACAGAGAACCTGTGGGCACAGAATAATAGCGCAATGAGTGCGAAACAATGTACCTCACCGGTCACCTTTTTTTTTTAAATTAAGTGCAGTGTGACTGTCCAGACCCGATTGCCAGTTGAGTTACAAAAAGCGTCGCGAGCGCACCTTGGTTTCCGAGAAAATAATAAATAATTGATTTTCAAAGTTTACAGAGATGAATTTTCGTAATTTTTGATTTTGATTTCAATCTTGTGTAAAGTATTTAGTTTATCATATTTTAATGGAAAATATTAAATTATTTATGAAAATATTTATTTTATGGAAATGCATAAGGGAAATGTATTTAGAACCTTACGCAATGAATTATTGTGCCTTAGCTGGTTGCATATGATTCTATATACAAGGTTACTCGCATATTTTTCTATCTGCATGTTTTAGTTCTGAAATAGTAAGTTACGTCATATTTTAAAATAATCTTTATAATTAGTTTCTGAGCTTTCAAGATCAAATCAACGGCGGCAGCGTTTACTCCTCCCCAGGCTATAATACCGTATTCAATTAGAGATTGACATAGAGCATAGTAAATTGTTTTGAGTTGATTCATGTTTAAAAAGTGGCAAGTATGTCTAAAGAAGTAAATTGATTTTCTAAGTTTTTTATTATGTATACATGTACTTCATCTTATTGAATTTTTGTATTATAAAATGGGGGACTCAGGACAAGTAAGCCACCCAGTGAGGCCAACATTATTAAATTATATGATAAAATGTAAACTATTGTATCAAATAAAAAAAATAAAAATAAAAAATCGAGTGCAGTTCGCACGCGATAGAAGCGAAACTTTACGAAAACAATCTCAACCAATAGGAGCCTTGAAAAGTGATGTCATAATCAAAGCGGCCAATAAGCGCAGTCTGAAGCTTCGTAGGTACTGTAATGCATCATTTCCGTTTCATCCGAATTTCAAATCATAACAGGGCTAAAGAAGTTTAACTTCAAAAAGTATGTTTGTAATTTTTTTTTTTAAATATGTTAATTTTTAATAGAGTTGGTATATTAATTATCACATTTGAATTACCTGATTTATTACGTATTAAAGGTGTTTTTTACATTACAGCTAGGGCAATGAGGGCGCTGTTTAATTTTTTGCTTTTTTGAAGACATCCTTAAAAATGTTGTACAATCTTCAATGAATAAATTTAGTTTCGATGCGTACCAGACGCTTTAGGGTATAAAATGAAAATTTCTCACGAATAACAATGAATTTACTTCTGTGCTCCACCATTCCCTACTCACATTAACAGTCTAAAATCTATGTATAGACATTTGATTCTATTACGACTTTTTCATATACTCGCGGATACACATGTAACACCCTAGTATGTAATGGCTTTCCACTCCGTTAGAGTCAGCTACAACTTCAACATAAAAGTACAAAATACCATGAAACTAGTTTCAGAGAGCGCTATAAGTGTGATGAAGCACTTAGCTTCCAGGTGAAGCACTTCATAGCTGCACAGTGAAGCAGATTCATCATCCCGCCAGGACAGCTGTTGGGGCAACCCTGTTACGGTCAGGTTACAGGTTACACAGCGCTAATGGCGGCATCAGGATGATAAATAGGCTATTATATAGTATTTGTGCAGGAAACGATCCCTCGGCATAAAATGTGATGTATAAATTATAAATTAAACGAAGCATATTATTTGCAAATCCGATTCCCGTACGAGTCGTCGTGATGCCGAAATTTAAAATTTAAATCGCAATGTTAATTTCGTTATAAATAATTCATACAGAAAACTAAGGATAAGAACGGAAGAAAAACTGGAGCATCTCTGACAAAGTGGTTGTTCTGGAGCAGGGGTGGCCAACATGATTTCATTGTGGGTCGAATTGAACACAGCGTTATATTTTCGAGCCAGAAGGCTTATAAATATAAATAAATCGTCTTTCGTTGATTCGCTAGTTTCTCTTCCAGCTATCAAAAGTAGTGTTGGTAGTTAGGTAGATAGGTTGGTAGCTCAGCTCCTTTGGAGCTAGATTTAGCCCCAAAATGAGACCGTCAGCCCCAAAAAAGTGGTTTAGTTTCTTAGCTCGTTTTTCAGTTAATCTATCTTCCTTTTTTGTACAAAATTCATGAACGAAAATGACGAATCTATGAGCTATTTTTCTAAGAACCGGTTATTTTCGTATTGAAAACTGGGTTGTTTTTACCCCTGGAATCTTCGGTTCAGTGTGTTCAGCACATCCGCCGCTAAAACCTAGACAAACCTTACCCCAAGAACCCAGGTACCCCTGCCGATCCCTGCACCAAATGTAGCGAATCACTTAGGGTGACCTATGGCAGAAGTGTTGGTTATCCAATAAATAAATTGTTCCCGGGGCGGCTGTACCCATTCCCGTCTCCAATAACAATAATTGTTCATAAGTAGGTACCTTAATTACTTCCAATTCCCTTTCCATAATTTGATTTGTCTTTGTTTATTTTATGAAGACGCCACGGTGTTGGAACGATCGCACTTTCATCAGGGAACATTTTATAAACTTTGTAGATATTTAAAAAATTTGCCATCCGAATACAAAACAATGTGGATCATCAAAAATTGAGGCTAAACATTCTAAGTCACCAAAATTCTAGATTTTTTTTATAAAACAGTCCAATTGATAGTTAAATTAGCGAAAACAGAGAAATTTAGTTTTGCAAGCGGATCGTATATTAGACAGCCCTGTCCTAGAGACAACTTATTACGGTAATTCAAGATAAAGCTATTTTTTGCAAAATTATTCAACTATTTAATAATTCAGTGGGTAGGTTCTTGCTCCGAAAATTATTTAAAACAAGTCTAATTCTATTATTTTACAAGTTATATTTATGAAAAAATTCACATTGTTTCTTTAAAAGATACTTAAGAAACGTTACACGAGATTTTTGCTCTATTTTAAACGAGTCATGTTTTATTAAGCGTTTTCGTAATTTTCGCTTAAATTTTATCATTTAAAATATTAGCGCGCTCTGTCCAACATTAGTAATTACATATCTCTCCATCTTCTTTTTCAGCAGAGAAGCGCCGCCTTAAGGAGGCTTTGAATGGTTCGACATTCCGGTAGTTTCTGTCCTTTTCGTTTTCATGCAAAACGTGTGGGAAAGAGAAGAATTATGGAAGATTTTCAACATAATTGTCGAAATATTCTTGGTCTATGATACAAGTATCTATATGTATACAGATCGACACTATTAACTTTACAGTCGGTGCCAGTATTGATTTAAAAAGTCTGCAACGTTAACTACCTTAATCAAGAACCACCCTCTTTATTTGTTATTGATCTTATGGAGCAGACTTCACACGATTAGTTTTTTTTCTATTGGCAAGAAGTCAATTTTCAAAGAGAGTTTTTGCTCTTGCATTCCACAAGGTATGCGGGCTTTCGTAAAA
The DNA here is from genome assembly GCA_936435175.1 of Glyphotaelius pellucidus. Classification (NCBI taxonomy): domain Eukaryota; kingdom Metazoa; phylum Arthropoda; class Insecta; order Trichoptera; family Limnephilidae; genus Glyphotaelius; species Glyphotaelius pellucidus. The sequence continues at coordinate 3,030,208 of OW386541.1, forward strand.
GACGGGCATTTTATATGGGTACTAAATAAATACAAGTGTGGTTTAATTTAATTTAATCAAGTGTACAAAGTAATGATGCTGCCATGAATATTCATAGGTGAACACATATTGGAGCGGCGTTGAAATAGTTGTGGGATTTCACACGTTTTGCTAATGGATTAAATTTCGAAATAACGTTATGCATTATGTAGCCCAAATTGAAATGTACTATTGTGATGTTATAATGAATATTTGCTAACCAGAGAAGTCGCGCTCTGAAATTGGGGTGATTAGTTAGTTAATTAGAAGAGCAGGGACGAAGAATTTTGCGCCGCAGGCACGTTTCGATTATAGTGTATTTTTCTTTAAGTTTTATAATCTGCGTGGATCGTGTAATTGAAAAAAATATCAAGCTGCGATATTGTATCGAAAACAATTCTGTCATATACTGTTTTGATTATATAATAAAACAAATATGAAAATTATTTTGTTTGAGGCTTGTTAGGCTATCTTTAGACTGGTACAAATAATTTTTAATCTACGGTTTATATACAAAACATCTGGGGGAGGGGGGAGAAGGGTGGTCTTCAAGGATTTTATTCAATTATGTTGGTTTTCTTACATTTGTTACTAAGTCGTCTTTGATTGTCGAATTTCTAATTATTTTGGTTATTCCCAGTAGGCTTACATTGTTTTTGAAGGTTACTTTGATATTTTGGGTTTATAGGTTTGATATTGTTTGGGGAATACCTTACAAGTAATATGAATTATTAACAATCTAATTTTATTATTGTCAATTCTATTCTATTGTTATCCTGTTTTGCTGTAAATATGTAAACTGTTATTTTTTTTATAGCATCGAAAATACTAATAAATCTAAATGAAAAAGAACAAAAAATTAAAAGCTAACGGTCGCAACTAGGACTCGAACCCAGGATCTCTCATCTTACCGGGATGAACAAATTAACCAATTTGGCCACTGAGATCTTTTATTTTGAAGTCATTTTAAAAAACAACTTAAAAATAACTTTAATTTATAAAAGAGAGTTATTCTATTAAAAAATGAATGTTCATACAAACTTTTAGAAAAATGTCAAAAGGGGTTCGATCACAAATCAGTTGTTCGAACAATTGTTTCAATTTTAAAAAGGAAGCTGCCAAAAATAAGAAAAAAAAATAGCAGTCGAAGACAATATTATTAATTCCGATTTGAAATATGATATTGACAAGTTGACTTAAAATGAGTGGTCTCAGTGGCCCAAATGGTTAAGGCGTTCGTTCCGGTAAGATAGTATATGCTGAGTTCGAGTCAAAGTTGCGACAGTTAACTTTTTATTTTTGTGTGACTTGTTCTTTTTCAAATTTTGTTTAGATTTGTTAGTGTTATCTTTTTCTTTAATGATATTACATTGTCGGGAATAACCTTCAGAAGTTATGATAAAAGAGAGTTATGCTAATCAAAATTGAAGTGTTTTTGTTTATTTTTAGGAGTTAATCAAAATAATTTGTGAAAAAATGCCAGGGAAACCGAAGCGTATTCAATAGGAGTAGTCCAAAGATACTTGTATTCCATTGAGCAGACCGTTCGGAGGAGCTGGTAACCTGCACCCTGAAGACAGATAACTACGCTATGGGGCCCATGTACCTACCTACCGATAAGTCTGAAAAGAAAGTAATCTATCCTATAAATATAACTATCCATACCTACACATAAAGAAAAGTTTTTTTAATTATTTGATTAAAAAAAAGTACCTTGGGTACCGCCCGGGCAATACCGGGTATTCAAGCTAGTAAATAATAAATTTTAAAATTACCCCGCGACTTAACTCCACACAGGAGGCCCTGAGGAAAATAATTTCCCTCAGGACCTATGTCATCTGGGATTCTGTGTGGAGGGTCTTTTTGAGGAGAGGAAGGAATGAACATTGGTCTTGAAGAGACCCATGTTGTAGGAGGGAGGAAACACAGAAGCCGGCAAATCGTTCCATAGCCGAGCTGTTAAACTCAAGAACGAATCGAAAAAAAAACGACCCGTTCTCATGTGACAAATGTCAACCGTGTACATATGTTGGGCGCGCGTTTGGCGTGTCTCCCGACTATGCACAGGTGCCGAAGGGATCAATGACGCTAGTTCCGCAGAGCATCTTCCATTGAAATACCGGTAGAACATGGATGGCATTCCCATCCGACGCCTGTGCTCTAAAGATTGCAATCCGTTCGTTAAGGTGGGATAATCTATCAAACGGACCGCCCGTTTCTGCACAGAGTCTCATTTTTATACGTAGCATTACGTTGATGCTACGTATAAAAAAAACATAGGATGATCTAAAAAATCTAACGCGTTACATTAGCATTCCAATAAAGATCTATAACGTGTACTTAGTCTTTTTCTGAGGAAATCCTATAAAAAACGATCTGGCTCAAGGACGGGGCACTCAGGAAATTATGAATCAAAATCCAATTATCGTAATTTAATGATTCACAGAGTCGATATTACATATTACTTACTTTTTTTTGCTTAGTTGAGTAAATTCTGTAATAAAGTGCCTTCACATTTATAAAAAGTGGTATAAATTTATCACCTTGAAGGATGATCTCACTCGGTGACGTTGGATTATTTTTTACTAATAGACACATATAAAACATAAAGATTTACTAAAAAAGATCTTTGCCATATATAAAAACAAATCGTCACTTCAGTTGAAAAGTCTAACTTCTCGAAAACGTTGGCTAAAGAAGGAGGTATCGCAAAACGGCAAAACACCCCAAAAACAAATAACAAAAATATTTTTGGCCGTGAAAATCTAAAAACAAATCTTCGCTTTATCTTGTTCTGAGAAAAAAGAAAGTCAAAGAAAACGCTAGAGTTTGCAAAGATGATTCTCATTACATATCTATTAACCATTTTCTGATTTTGAGGTTGAAATTTGTGTAAAGTATTGTAATTGATCATAATATTCTAAAGGAAAATATTTAAATAGGACGTCACTTACCATTTCAGAATATACGTAAACAAGCAGATAGAACCGTATGGAACCAGCTAGGGCAACCATAATTCTTCGCATTAATGGGCCCTAGCTGGTCCTACGCAAGAGGCTAGGGCACGCCCTATTTAAATAATTTCCTAAAAAATATGATTAACTAAATACTTTATACAAGATTGAAACCCAAAATCAAAAATTACGGAATTCTCCTGCGATGGACGGCAAGACGGAGAAATTGATCGAAGAATTAGTGCGGCAAGCGGTGTGTTGCGTCCTTTATACAGCTCAGTGATAAAGAAAACCGAGCTCAGTATCAAGACAATCATCATAGCAGTGTTCAAAACGGTATATCGCCCGACACTTACTTACGGCCACCAGATATGGATGCTAAGCGAACGAACGCGCTCTAAAGTCTAATGAGAGGAGTGGCGGGGGTTACGAAATGGGATCATATAAGAAACTCGACGATCTAAACATTAAACCACTGCTACTTTTCGTAGAAAAATCGCAACTGAGGTGGCTTGGGCATGTACTAAAAATTCCGAGGAAGATACTAAGTGCGATTCCAGTGGGCCGCTCCAGACACAGCTGGGCGAGGCAACTCCAGAAACTGTGTGAGGAGAGGATGGGACTGCCATGGACGGAGGCCGAACAGTCAGCACAAGACAGGAACGTATGGAGGAGCCTTGTCGATGCAATGGGTCCACGACCCGAATAGGATAAGGGGATGAAGATGATGATGATGACATTACGGAAATTCGTCTTTGCAAACCTCAGAACATAGTAAGGCGAAAGTAGAACCTTATCCACATTGCGCCTCGTAACAACTATCAACTACTAAGTCAGATACAAACAAAATAGAGAACCTTGTAAAACAAATGAAGCTTGATTTTAGAATTTCTTCTTACAAGTATCTACGGAAATAAAACATTCATAGTCCAGAAAAATTTGGTTATGGAAATGAGCGAAATAAACTGTTTTGCATTCTAAGGTCGTTTTTGAAAAAAAAAAGTCTGTCAGAACCTTATCCAACTGAGGTGACGAAATAGATAGGTACTTACAATTACAGATTCTGTAGATTCTAAAAAAATGTATCTACCGAAAGTTGGGAATGAAAAAATAATACTAGTTTATATTTTTTGGAAAGAAATTAAACTTCTTCATCATAATTTTACATCCGAAAATACATGAATATTATTGTTAAAAAAGTAAAAAAAATTCATCTGTTGTTCGTACAAGATACATAAAAAGGATTTCAAAAGATTTGATCTCAGTGATGTAATTTATTTATATTAACAAACATTTCTTGTTATCTGATTTCATGGAAAAACTTCGTTGTTATTGATCTCGTGGAAGAATTTCTTGTTATTTGAATTCGTGAAATGGAGATGCCTGCCTTTTGGATCAGAGGAAAGAGTTGCTTGTTATTAGAACCGGTGGAATAGAGTTTCTCGTTATAGGTTTAAAAAGGGCGAGAAATCGTTTTCTATCGTTAATTATTGTGTTTTATTTATTTTTATTTTATTTCTTTACAATCAGATAAAGTGGTCAACCGTCCTCTTTTCATTATAAAAACATACCTCGTAGGGGAGGGTGGGGAACAGAGAACCTGTGGGCACAGAATAATAGCGCAATGAGTGCGAAACAATGTACCTCACCGGTCACCTTTTTTTTTTAAATTAAGTGCAGTGTGACTGTCCAGACCCGATTGCCAGTTGAGTTACAAAAAGCGTCGCGAGCGCACCTTGGTTTCCGAGAAAATAATAAATAATTGATTTTCAAAGTTTACAGAGATGAATTTTCGTAATTTTTGATTTTGATTTCAATCTTGTGTAAAGTATTTAGTTTATCATATTTTAATGGAAAATATTAAATTATTTATGAAAATATTTATTTTATGGAAATGCATAAGGGAAATGTATTTAGAACCTTACGCAATGAATTATTGTGCCTTAGCTGGTTGCATATGATTCTATATACAAGGTTACTCGCATATTTTTCTATCTGCATGTTTTAGTTCTGAAATAGTAAGTTACGTCATATTTTAAAATAATCTTTATAATTAGTTTCTGAGCTTTCAAGATCAAATCAACGGCGGCAGCGTTTACTCCTCCCCAGGCTATAATACCGTATTCAATTAGAGATTGACATAGAGCATAGTAAATTGTTTTGAGTTGATTCATGTTTAAAAAGTGGCAAGTATGTCTAAAGAAGTAAATTGATTTTCTAAGTTTTTTATTATGTATACATGTACTTCATCTTATTGAATTTTTGTATTATAAAATGGGGGACTCAGGACAAGTAAGCCACCCAGTGAGGCCAACATTATTAAATTATATGATAAAATGTAAACTATTGTATCAAATAAAAAAAATAAAAATAAAAAATCGAGTGCAGTTCGCACGCGATAGAAGCGAAACTTTACGAAAACAATCTCAACCAATAGGAGCCTTGAAAAGTGATGTCATAATCAAAGCGGCCAATAAGCGCAGTCTGAAGCTTCGTAGGTACTGTAATGCATCATTTCCGTTTCATCCGAATTTCAAATCATAACAGGGCTAAAGAAGTTTAACTTCAAAAAGTATGTTTGTAATTTTTTTTTTTAAATATGTTAATTTTTAATAGAGTTGGTATATTAATTATCACATTTGAATTACCTGATTTATTACGTATTAAAGGTGTTTTTTACATTACAGCTAGGGCAATGAGGGCGCTGTTTAATTTTTTGCTTTTTTGAAGACATCCTTAAAAATGTTGTACAATCTTCAATGAATAAATTTAGTTTCGATGCGTACCAGACGCTTTAGGGTATAAAATGAAAATTTCTCACGAATAACAATGAATTTACTTCTGTGCTCCACCATTCCCTACTCACATTAACAGTCTAAAATCTATGTATAGACATTTGATTCTATTACGACTTTTTCATATACTCGCGGATACACATGTAACACCCTAGTATGTAATGGCTTTCCACTCCGTTAGAGTCAGCTACAACTTCAACATAAAAGTACAAAATACCATGAAACTAGTTTCAGAGAGCGCTATAAGTGTGATGAAGCACTTAGCTTCCAGGTGAAGCACTTCATAGCTGCACAGTGAAGCAGATTCATCATCCCGCCAGGACAGCTGTTGGGGCAACCCTGTTACGGTCAGGTTACAGGTTACACAGCGCTAATGGCGGCATCAGGATGATAAATAGGCTATTATATAGTATTTGTGCAGGAAACGATCCCTCGGCATAAAATGTGATGTATAAATTATAAATTAAACGAAGCATATTATTTGCAAATCCGATTCCCGTACGAGTCGTCGTGATGCCGAAATTTAAAATTTAAATCGCAATGTTAATTTCGTTATAAATAATTCATACAGAAAACTAAGGATAAGAACGGAAGAAAAACTGGAGCATCTCTGACAAAGTGGTTGTTCTGGAGCAGGGGTGGCCAACATGATTTCATTGTGGGTCGAATTGAACACAGCGTTATATTTTCGAGCCAGAAGGCTTATAAATATAAATAAATCGTCTTTCGTTGATTCGCTAGTTTCTCTTCCAGCTATCAAAAGTAGTGTTGGTAGTTAGGTAGATAGGTTGGTAGCTCAGCTCCTTTGGAGCTAGATTTAGCCCCAAAATGAGACCGTCAGCCCCAAAAAAGTGGTTTAGTTTCTTAGCTCGTTTTTCAGTTAATCTATCTTCCTTTTTTGTACAAAATTCATGAACGAAAATGACGAATCTATGAGCTATTTTTCTAAGAACCGGTTATTTTCGTATTGAAAACTGGGTTGTTTTTACCCCTGGAATCTTCGGTTCAGTGTGTTCAGCACATCCGCCGCTAAAACCTAGACAAACCTTACCCCAAGAACCCAGGTACCCCTGCCGATCCCTGCACCAAATGTAGCGAATCACTTAGGGTGACCTATGGCAGAAGTGTTGGTTATCCAATAAATAAATTGTTCCCGGGGCGGCTGTACCCATTCCCGTCTCCAATAACAATAATTGTTCATAAGTAGGTACCTTAATTACTTCCAATTCCCTTTCCATAATTTGATTTGTCTTTGTTTATTTTATGAAGACGCCACGGTGTTGGAACGATCGCACTTTCATCAGGGAACATTTTATAAACTTTGTAGATATTTAAAAAATTTGCCATCCGAATACAAAACAATGTGGATCATCAAAAATTGAGGCTAAACATTCTAAGTCACCAAAATTCTAGATTTTTTTTATAAAACAGTCCAATTGATAGTTAAATTAGCGAAAACAGAGAAATTTAGTTTTGCAAGCGGATCGTATATTAGACAGCCCTGTCCTAGAGACAACTTATTACGGTAATTCAAGATAAAGCTATTTTTTGCAAAATTATTCAACTATTTAATAATTCAGTGGGTAGGTTCTTTCGCAAAGCTGGAATCGCTTCAATGGGTCAAGCTTTAAGCTTTCCAAATCGAGCTTTAACATTATTTCCACCCAAACTTTCCTCGGTAATCGAGTGAATACATACCTTAAAAAATATATATTTTATTCAAGTTGTTCCCAGCTTTTTTCCTGGGAATATATTAGACACCAAACACGACGACGGAGATAAAAAATAAAGACTAATAAACGTAGGAACATCCCCTGAAGTAAATTCCCCATAAAAGAAAATTTTCGCGGCATTGACGTCATCGCTAGGTTGGGGGAGGGAAAGGGGGTGGAAAACAGATCTCTGGGAAGATGCTGCTCGCTGCTACGGGACTACGAGAGCAGCTACATTTATACAACTATAACCATAAAATACTTAATCTCACAGTCCATCTTAACTGAGTAGAATACGATCGATTCGGCGCCATGGATATGAATAAGGCTCTATTCATATTATATTCAGCATTAATATCTACCTAACGAATTTACCATTAAGCAATTTCATCGTATGGTCTTTGTATAAATACACTCCACATTCATACATCTTCTCGTGTAGACGACATTCGTCTGAATTTCTGACTTTTCATGTGCTGAATACGCGCCTAGCGCGTATTACGTAATTTCGCGTGGTGCTGAGAACGCGCCTAGCGCGTACGAATATAGCGAAGCCGAACAGCTTGCCATGTATTTTTTGCGAATGTTTATCGACACCTGAAGTGTGTAAGTATATTTTTAGGAAATTAATAACAAATTGTAAGTATTTTTTTAGGAAAAATGCATTTGTATCAGTTTTATTCTGTATTTAAGAACGTTTAATTTGCAGCATCCAGTGAATGCTTTAGAAAATACGTCGCAGTGAATGTGACTTCTCAGGATAATTGGTTCGGTTTTCGTATCAACTCATGTAGGTCTCATAGAAACCGTTGCGTCTCTCTTACTATAATTTATTTATTTATTATGAATTGACGCCGACTAACGGCTTTTGCATAGGAATAATAATTAGACATGGCTACAGAATATGCATAGTTAAGAAAAAATATTCATATGCCAAAAAATTAAAAAGTACACATTGAAGTGACAGCATAAAGTAGAAAAAGAAAACCTCATATACATGTATACCTACAAGGTATTTTGAACTAAAAAATAACTAATAACGGTTAACGGCTCTTATATAGGAATAACAATAATTAGAAAAGGATACAGAAGATGCATAATTAAGAAAAAATATTCATACGCCAAAAAATAAAAAAGTACATATTGAAGTGACAGCATAAAATAGAAAAATAAAACCTCTTATAATGACTATAAATATGATCTAAACGTTGTTAGAAAGAGAAAAAACAACGCTATATATTCAAATCTAAAAGTTATCCACAAACTAATTAAAATGGACATCTTTATAAAACCTAAGTTTCCGACCTCAGTTTGAAAAAAAATAATGAAACTTTGGAAATTTTTTATTTATTATTTTTACATGAAAGTGGGTTGACAATAACGTTTATAATACATTTGCCTAATAAAATATGTGTGTGCGTGTTTTTTTTATTATCAGTAATTTTGGTTAGAAAAAGCGTAAGGTGAGCAATTTTTAAAACTTTTTTATGTTTGCATTCAAAATTTTAATTCCTCTTCTTCTCGTGCCCTGTCCGTTCAACGGACGTTGGCTATGATGATGGGTATGCGAACTTTGTTTAGTGCGGCTCGGAAAAGCTCTACAGTAGACTGGCCAAACCACTGCTTTAGGTTTTTCAGCCATGATGTTCTCCTTCTTCAAGGGCTCCGTCTTCCGGCAATCTTTCCCTGCATTATGAGATGCAAGATCTCGTACTTCTCTGGAAACCTCAACACACGTCCTAGACGTTGAAGTTTTCGGATTTTTATTTTTTAAATAACTTCTTTTTGTTTATTCGTCTGAACCATCACATCTTCATTCGTAACTCTGTCCATCCAACTTACGTATTCTTCTGTAGATCCACATCTCGAACGCCTCAAGTCGCCTTATCAGTTCTTCAGTAAGCGTCCATGCTTCCATTCCATAAAATAATACCGAAAACACGTAACATCTGATCATTCGCATTCGTAAAACAAGGTTGAGATCATGACTGCTGAACATCTTTTTCATACGGATAAAAGTTGCACGAGCTAGCTCAATGCGGTGTTTGATTTCAACCGAAAATTTTTATATTTCAAAAATTATGTGATTATTTCCAATTACTAAATTTGAAAGCATATTTTATCACTTTTCTAGAACAGTTTTAAGCTTTTGGATACGTTCATAAATATTCATTATATTTGGATTTTAATGCAAAGCGGATATAATCTGACTTACTGACAGAACATGGTCGGGGTGTTTCAACTCCCGTCACACGTGAGCGTAATCAATATTCAATATATAAAAAAGAAAGTCCAAAAAAACATGCCGCTCGCAAAAACTCAGAAACGAGTCCCGGTACGATCAAGGGGGTTATATGGTGTGGTAGATCTCTATCCCTCCTCCAGGATGACGGTTCCCGTTTTTACCTAGAGGCCGTGCTTTTGAAGATATAAGGGCTGGAAGTTTCGCCCTCTTGAAATTTCTAGAATAGTATTCCGGAAAATTCTAGAAGGTTCCATAAGAACTCTAGAAAGTTCTGGAAGGAGTGGCGGAGTATGTCCTAGAATGTTCGGGAATAGGGAATCGGAAACATCGATGTGGAACATTCCAGAACACTCCCAAATGTTGTCCTGAGCGAAGCCGGGTAACCCAGCAAGTTTGAAATATTTGAATGTAATTTTAAATCGATGATCAGCGTAATTTTAAATATTTGAACGGGGTTCTTCTCGATTCGTTCTAGATATTGATCAAATTGTGATCAGCCGTAATATCGTAACAAAGTACATCATTATTAGATTCCAATTTCCTACCATTGTGTTTTAAATGTAACAAGAATTTTTAATGGGGACTGTTCAAAATACCAAAATGGCGCTGATCGTCGATTCCATCGACAAAAATAGTGACGGGAGTTGAAACACCCCAACCCAAACATCTCATCAATGAATTAATCTATGAATATACAGAGTGGATGGTACGTCACACAACTCAAATCATAATTCAGTTCCCTTTAATAAATTTTTTCATCCATATTCTTCTGTTATTCCAACTCTTGACACGACCCAACTTAAGTTAAAACATGAATGCAAAACAACACAACGGATGCTTATTGTAGTTGTTTTTTGTAATGCAAAACGGATATTTTCAATATTACATTATTCATGGGATATTTTTATAAACTTACTTGGTAAATTATTTATATTCATCATTGTTGCCAGGAATAAAACAGATTTATCCATTTAATAATATGCAGTGACGAGTTCACATTAAGATCTACAATTGATAGCATTAAATTTAAAAGAAAATAGTACTTACTTATATGTTGTAGGTATGTACTTGAAAAGGGATTAACCCCTCAGGCCTCGAATATATTCTCGAAGTAGGTAAGAACATTTTCGCTTTTCAGTAAAATTCAAATAAATGGAATATTTGTGAACTTATCCGAAAACTAAAAACAGGCTTTGAAAGGCGATAAAATAAGCTTTCAAATTTTATTATTAAAAATAACCGTGTAATTTTTTAAATGTTAAAATTTTGAGCGCAAACTTTAAAAAGTTTTGAAAACGGCTCACTTTATGGTTTTTCTAACTAAAATTGCTGGTAATGAAAAAAAATAAGAACACACATAAATTATTAGTTAAATGTATTGTAAACGCTGTAATCATTTCACTTTTTTGTCGTTAATATCAAGGGGGTGGGTGTGATGTTCCTTTGCGCATACTCACATTTAAACAATATCACTTGGGTATCAAAAGTGTATTAGATCTTCATAAAATCTTCAATAGAATCAATCTAACTGAAAACTGAATTCAAATCTTCGTCGGCCCAAAACTTTGTATATTTGCTATACACAGACCACCATGGTATAAAAAATTCACCCCTTCTTTAAACTCCTTAAATAAACTTCCCGATAAAATCAACACATAATTATTGCTGGTGACACAAATATTAACACATTAACCTGTCAACCAAAAACTACGGAATACTAGTCTATTTACTCACAAATCGATGCTCAAATCACCAACAAGTACTACGTTAAACTCTGAATCCTGCATAGATCATATTATATTTGATAAAACTAGAAGAAAAACTTTTCTATCCATTATTCGTTCAACCGTCACAGATCACTTCACAACTACATTAAGCATACACCTTAAAAAAGAACAGAAAAAATAATAAAAACGACAACTTGCAAGACAAAATAAACTTAAGTCCCTAATATCGGATATGCACGATGAGTCTTGGACAAATGCTTTAAATTAAATAGACCCAAAGAGAGCGATGAACGCATTTATGAATGCGGTTGAAGCCTTCATAACTAAACACACAACAAAAAAATTTCAGAAAAAATACACACACAAGGAGAGAAAAATAACACCATGTATTGAAAAATAGCACTACGAAAGGAATGGTCAATAGCATTCATAAAAGAGTCACGGTGCTTATGCAAGTGCACAAAAACCCGAATGATTAGAAACTAAAAAAGATAACTTACTGTATAGAAGTACAAATATAAATATTACAACACAGAAATAAAATCGCCAAAGATGATACAAAAAAAATTTTGGAAAAGATATTACCTACTTATTCCAGTCCGAAGAAACGCTAAAATATTAAAGAACTATTTATAAACGGATACAAAGTCTTAGCAAAAAATGAACCCAATGAAATAGTTAATTTTATAAGCTCACAATTTTCAAAAGTTGGCACTATTTTGGAGGAAAAAAACTGCATAACGGAAGACTGCTTAACCAAACTTTGCTACACCATACGATCAAATCACTCGTTTAATACAAATCTTACAAAGATAAATCTACGAGAATACATATTTATACTATTTAAACATATCGCTTGCTGAGGATTGTTTTGTACTCCTGTATTTTTAGTTTTTTTTAAGCTGTGAATTGAAGTATATGTTAGTTCGTTCAAAATTCAATAAAATACGTTGTTTTTTTACTTATAGGTAGATTAACCCTTGAATTTTTAAAAAATGTTTATAGCAATTATGACATAAAGGAAAAAAAATATAATTTTTTGAAACTCGAAAACTTTTATTTTTAATACGAGTTTTTGTGGACTAGTACAAACCAATCCTCAGCAAGCGATATCTTAAACCAAATTTTGAAGCTCCACATCACTTAAAAATTGGATGTATTATTTTAGTACATACATCGGTAGATAAAACTTTGGTATTAAATTATCAATCACATTGCTAAATTCACTAAACCGCAACGCTGGACAAAGTTTTTTCGGAGACGGGTAATTAATCATAATATTCTTATAATATTTTTTTATACATACAATGTCTTAATTACCGCCTTTGTCTAGTGATGCGGGTATAGTAAACCAAGCATATAAATCAAAATAAAATAAACGTCCGGGGAAAGAGTCTCAGCTGCTCGGAATCAGCGAAACCAAGGCATCCTCTATTTGGAGTTATACCAACGCATGTCGGATTTTGAACCAGCGACCTTTGGATCCGGACTTGAAGTTCTTAACCGCTCGGCCACAGAAATAGCCTGATGTTGGAGACTGCAAGCCAGTCGGAAACGTTGGCTCAAAAAGGAGGAGAAAGCACAAACACGACCCAATATTGATTAAGAAGGTAAAACATCAAAAGACATTAAATTTATGAATGGCATGTGTTAGTTCAGTTTTTTGATCTGACAGTTCAGGATAATCCTTGAACTTTTCTCACGGCATACTTGGGTCAAAATATTCACGTAAACAAACGAATTGCACCAGAACGTTGGGAGTTATTGGGAAACATTTCCCTGGGAAGCAATCATCGCCAATTACAATGAGTTCGCGCGTAATTAAATAAGTATTTCGACAGACCGAATTAATAGGCGCAAGACTCCTCGGGATACAATGAACGTCGTGTGACATGGCAGATAACAGCTTTAGAGTTGTTGGGCAGAATATACACGAACACATTAATATTTCATAGAGAGCGAGTGGCGCCTGGGATTCTAGTCACGTCCTGAGAAACTATACCCACACACCCAGGCACACATTATAGTAGGGATTATATTATTTTCCTTCGTATAGCGATACAAGTGGGGAAGTCTAACTGGTTAAAACCGGTTAACCGGTTATTTTTACTCTAAACCGTATAAAAATATTTGTTTAACCGATTCTACAACTAACTTTAATGATGGGGAGACATGGATAATTGATAATAATAATGAAGTTACGAGTACGGACAAGATGAAATGGACTGACTGAAAGTACGGACTGAATTAAAAAAAAAATACCGAAATCAACGCCATACGTACTGCCCACCTTACCTAAGAATGTTAGCGAAGAATAGGAGAGCTGAATGATATTGGCTCTTGGTGGAAACCGCGGTAGTTTGTTGAGTGTTGTATCCTCCTATTTGAAATATTTAACTTAGTTTTCTATCCATATTTTCTGAGTGTCATTTTATATTGAAATTCATCTTGATTCGTTTCCGTCTATAAATTTTTACGTCTACGTCGCGTTTTATCTTAATTTTTATACAACAAATTTGTTTTTATATAATTTTGTCTATGCTTTCACAAGAAACTATTGTCATCAAATCCCTTCAAAAATTTAATCATTTCGTTTCTCAAAGCCTCACAGCCAGCATCTAAAATCATTTCACCTTTATTGCAAGTTTATCTGAACTATTTATACGAAACGAACCAATATACCAATAATTTAGCACACGTGTTTAAATTTCTTTCCGAGTATAACCTAAACAATTACTGTGCGAGGTTCACCCTCTGTTTTGGAAGACGAAAGAAGCCAATTTTACTTGATTTACGACCGACTCCAGACTTCCAAAGACCTTCATGGGACCGTACAGTTGTGTTCATTGGAAGTGAGATTAACAGTTTGTAGAGTAGTCCTGGAACTAACCCTAATGCAGCGAGGCTTGGAACTGGCAGCAAGAAATATAGTGGACTGGTGCCGTAGAAATTAGATCCGTCTGTGTGTAAAACCATTGAGCGCTAACCTATGCTGAGAAAATGGGCGGAGAAAATAGTGTCAGGATTGGTTAGAAGAAGTCGGGAAGTCCCAAGAAGACCTTGCACTTTCAAGTTAATCAAATTCTTTGGGTCATGGTCATCTAGAAAAGAACGTTAGAACCGGTTAACAGGTTTCTTGTGTATAAAAATAACCGCATCTAATAATACGGCGAATTTGAACCCTATTTCTCAGCAATCCTATAATTGACTGAGCGTTTGCATTTCGTTTGTCTGTGAATTTATTTGTACGTTACGTTTTCGTTTCAAGATGGTGGCCGTTTTAACGTGCAGTGAAAATTTAAAAAAATATGAAATCGTCGAGTTTATTTGGATTTTCTTATTCGCATTTTTGTCAATATGTTGGTATCTACCTGCCTGAAGAAACTTTGAAAAAGAATTTTCTAAGATAGTACCGTTTTTCTGGATAAATTGTGCAATTCCTTATTTGAAAAAAAAAGTTTTACAAATGTTTTACATAATATATTATTTGTAATTAAGCAGATACCTACTCACAAATCTTTGATTTCAAAAGAAAATTTTGTTTTAATTAATTAAATTAGAGAAAATTAGAAAAGTTGTTCTTTTGAAAGTACTGTTCACACACTCCTACTAATTATCAAATCGTCCATTCCACAAAAACGGTATCTTTGAAATAGACGCGCTTTAAATGCGCGAAAAATGTCTGCAAAAGATAGAAGCGTACCAAAATTTCAGATGTCTGTGGGATTCAACTTAAGGAAAATAAAAATAAATAATAATAATTAATGGAAAAAAAAAAAGATTCAATTTTTAAAAGCAATACTGTCTTATTATATACCTTTGAAAATTATTCCCATCAATGTAATATATCATTGAAAAAGAAGATTACAATAATAATCTAAGCGAATATATGATAGAGAATAAGACACAGAAAAATAGAAAAAGATAATGGTCGCAACTGGGACTCGAACCCAGAACCTCTCGACTAACCGGGACGTGCGCGTTTACCAATTCCGCCATTGCCACCGTCTGTCAAACCGTCATATTAAGTATAAAAGTAGTTGGGGATAATATTGTTAATTCTAAAAATTTGATAAGTATATGTGATTGACAAATTTGACGGTTTGACAGACGGGGGCAATGGCGGAATTGGTAAACGCGTGCGTCCCGGTTAGACGAGAGGTTCTGGGTTCGAGTCCCAGTGGCAACCATTATCTTTTTTAAATTTTTTTTCTATTTTTCTGTGTTTTGTTTTCTTTCATATTATTATTGTTATCTTCTTCTTCAATAAAAATAAATTATTAAAATAAGTCTCTTCCTTATTTTCATTTTCAATAAAAATGAGTCATCATAACGATAAATGCAGCATTTGAAATTACAATACCACTCTCATTGTCAGACATGGTGTAGTGAACAATACCACCGATTGTTGAAGAATTAGCAATGAGCATTCGCTCGCCTGATCTGAACATCCCCAGAGCATTTGCAAGAATTCTGGTTCTTGATATTCTCGTCCTTGTTCGTTGATATTCTTTTAGTGTAAATGGTTAAAACGAATTACAGTTTAGAGATCAAGAAGGAAAGCTCCAGCTATTGTTCCAGCTATGTTCGTTTGGTCTAATCCCACCTTTGCGACAGCTCGAAAAGTCAGTTAAACTTTAAGTTGAATTTTCAATTATGTAGGTCAGGCAAGAAGAGATACACAATAACTTTACATTGGTACCTCCCCGTAAAGAAAACGACACACACATATCTAATACCTACGTGTTTGTGAAAGCATATTATCATATTACGTAGGTAATCCTGTGCGCAAATCTCAAAAGCTTATTTGGGGTAGGAAATTGGGGAATATTGAAGTAATAATTTCTGGAATTAGTCTGAGATAAGCACAGCGTTTTGCAAAGGACGTACTTACACAACTTTTCAATTAGAAGTAAGAACATATTTGCATGAACGTCTAAAGTAAATTTAACTGTTAGGTTTTAGGAAACTTTGGCGCCGTTAACGTGTACCGTGCTTTGTTTGGTATAACTTTAGAACAACACTGTTTCAACTCACTAGCGAATTTCTGGATAGCAATCACAAGTTTTGTGAAAACATATCTATGAATATTGTAAGTATTTAAAAAATGTTTTTGGAATAACCAACGTTCTTGGTTCAACTATGATACTGCTAAGCCCGTAATATGTTAATCAACTGGTTTCGGTTCAACCTGAACCTTCAATCAATACCAATTGTTTACTCCAAATTTGCTCAGGAATCAATCGCTCATTAAAATCCTTCGCGTACAAACCGCAAATTTTTTTTGACGCACCAAAGTTTTCTGCTTTATAATTAAGATTCGTACACCAAACCTTACAATAACTTGAAACCCTAATAATAACATTAACTTGATGATTATCACGAAGCGTTAAGACGCCGAGGAGGGCTTGCCGGTTCGGAATGTCGGGCAAACCTCTTATGCAGATCTGGCCGGTGTCCTAATCGAGTTGACGTTTCACTTATTAAATTCCGCAGCAAGTCGTATATCATATTCCGGTCAACCGTAGACCAAAATGCATATTTTATGACCTGGGCAGAAATAATAATAAATTTATTTATAGAACTTGCGCGGAGGCCATTTTGTCATTCTTTCCCAGAGGCACTTTCAATAGTTAATTTCTTCCGTAGCCAAGAAGAAAACAAGTATATCTAAAGTTGCCATCGTTGAGAGGAAAAGAGACTGATTAAAAGTTTAAGTTTGGAGTTTTCCTCTTAATTTAAAGGAGACAGTAAAAAAGTTTGTGGAAAGTTTATAAAATTTAAGGATTCCCAGGATTAATCTTGTTTAGAATTCTAAAGAATCCCAATGAAGTACGTTGTGAAAGAGGGTCGATAGGGTACAGTACCCATGCAATGGACGGTCCCTGAGCTGGACGCTAAAGATATCTCAATTTCGGCGATTCGTTGTTAGCACATTTTCAGATTAGACGTTGGTACTTTGCTGACGGTGAACCTAAACGGTAATCAGTTGCGGAAAGAAAATTACTGTGTTTTCTTAAGATCGCTTTCTAGTGAAAATACGACTAAACTACTATTTGCGTACACTGTGTACAACATTAAAAATTTTTAATTTGTTTTGGGGAGCTAGCTGAAGCTGAATTATGGTATACTTGGATGTTTGTGGAAATGTTGTCGTTATATTTTCTTTGGTGTTTCCTTTCCATGAACTGGACACGGCGCAATCCCACGAACTTCAAAGAAATGCTTGCCCACTAGACTAATCAGTCAAAGTTTTTTTTTCTTATTTGGATACGTGGGAGGTCTCAAAAGATTTGTAATCGAATGCTAAAAACGTATTTTAAAATACATAAAATTCTGTACTACTGGGCATCAGGTATCAGTTACCAAAATAGTTTAAAGCTTAGATTAGGGACCATGAAAGGTCAAAACTGCTTTTAGAACGTATCATGGCAATGATGACTTTATTTATTATCTATACCCACCCACAAGAGTAAAGTAAAAGGTGAGAATATCCTTTTCGTGGGTAACGACGAACTGTTGCAGAGAACATCACCTTGAAAAGGACACTTTTTCACTTTTAAAAAGAGAAGCAACCACATTGGACGACAACAAAACTAATTAAAGAACATATAATTATCGTTAATTTAGAATATCAATTGTTTTTGTGTTTAATTCGTAGAACTCCATTTATGTTTTTCGTATTTATTTAAAATTAAATTAGATGGTTTTATTATCAAGTTCTGCAAGTATTTTAGTAAATATTTTTGTTACAGCTGTTTCGGTTTACAAGACCACTTTCAAATTGTGGCTAAATCCACTGTTAGGCGACTTGTTTATAAAATTTTAAATGTCAATTTTCAAAGGTGTCTATATTCACGATACGATCTTATAAATAAGTCGCCTAACAGTGAATTTAGCCACAGTTTAAAAATGGTCTTGTAAACCGAAACAGCAGTAACAAAAATAAATACTTAAATAGTTGCAGAACTTGATAATAAAACTATCAAATTTAATTTTAATTAAATATTTAAAAAAATATTTAGAAACAAATAGGTTGAAAATTGGAGCGTTGAGAAAAAAAGTATTCACTTCAAGGGTAACGATAACGATAACCAGTTCTTAAGTCACATTCCTATGAAATTGACACTTTATTTCGAAGGGATCAAAAGCAAGATTAAAACAAATAACTATGTCAGTCAGTACGCGCGTTCGAATACGATGAAACTAACAAAAGGACGCAGGGTTCAAATTAATTAAGAGAGTGGTGGTTGGAATAATTAGAGCCTTGAGAAAAAAATGTCCAGTTCATGGGTACTCTCCCTACTTGGTACAAAAGATTCAGTTGCGGGGTTGAAATATCTTCGAAGCGGAAACTCGTCACATGCTTCACGCGATTGATTTCCAGTTGAGTGAACTTTCCCAAGGGATAAGGGCAGGATTTAGCAGGCTGTGTGCTGTCGGACCCGCCTCGGGTTTATTTCTTACTTCCAGATTAGCTGGAGATTTATTAGATTTTCACTTGACCATGTAGGCAATTCGATTATCCGCAAGGGTTTGCGGTGAGTGTGGTAATGTCCTCTCGGCTCCCATATTCGGGAATATAAAAGAGATGTTAAGTGGTGCCTGTATTAAATATCTATGGTCTTAGGTAAAGATTTTGTAACATAGCATAAAATTGAGTAGTGTAAATTCTCAGTAATGCAGTGTTTGAAATTATCATTCGTCCTTCTAAATAAAAATAAAAAAAACCTAAAAAAATACTAATAATCTGGACGAAAATATGTAAAAGAACAAGACACAGAAAAATAAAAAGATAACGATTGCAACTGTGGGACTAGGGCTGGGCAAAATACATGCTTTGCCGTAAATAAATTACAAATTACAAAATACTTTTTCGCATGCATTTAAAATACGAAATACAAAATACTTTCAAGTCGTGTATTTGAAATACAAAATACAGTATTTTAACCATTTTTTTTATTTATTTCAAATACAAAATACATTTGAATTTGGTAGAACCTTTGGTTGCAATAAATTGTCGTGTATCTTGGTCGTTACTATTGCCGCTATTGATCACTGCGAAATACTTTCCTGCAGTTAGAATTAGTGGATAAATCACAGCATTCACTTGACTCAATCCATCGCCCGCGCTGTCATCGTCCGGCGTCGTATATGATGATGTTTACGGAATTTAATCATCCATTGTCAATTATCAATTAACTCACGTCTTCATTAATAAATACCGCGAAACGATGAAAACAACAATTGACAAGATACTTGCTTTGACGTACAATGTTGCCAACTCTAAATATTAACATATACTGTTCTGGATTCTAGCGTTTTTGTTCAATGTATTATCTATGTCAGTTAATATTTCATTATCATTACTAATATCGCTAAATGTATTTGAAAATGTATTCTGGAGCCATAAGTATTGAAATACAAATTACAAAATACCTCAGCATCAGGTAATTGAAGTATCAATTACAAAATACATTTTTAGGAAGTAATTAAAATACAAATACAAAATAAGTTTTTTTCTTTTTTATTAACACAGATAAAAAAAAAAAAAAAAAACAAACAAACAAACAAAATAAGTACTCGTATTTCAAATACGTATTTCAATTACAAGTAATTCAAATACTGCCCAGCCCTGTGTGGGACACATAAAAAAAGGAAAAAGAAAAAAAGAAGAAAGAAGAAAAAAAAAAGGAAAAAAAAATTATCGAAGATAATATTGTTAATTCTGAAATTTGAAATGAGTTTGACAAAAATTACATTTAAGTAAGAGGTCTCAGCCGAATTGTTCAAGGCGTAAGTCCCGGTAAGTCGAGAGGTTCTGGGTTGGTGTCGCAGTTGCGGCCATTATCTTTTTATTTTTGTGTGTCTTGTTATTTTTCTTATTTTCATTTAAATTATTAGTGTTATCTTCTTCTTCAATGACGTAAAACATTGATGAGATAACCTTCAAAAGTTATGAAAAGGAAGTTGTAATAAAAATTAAAAAATACTGTTTTATTTGATTTGGTGGATCATATGTATAAACTAGAGATATCAGAGTTATATCAAACGGAGACACAAAACCTTAAGAACTGTCACATTCATCACAGAAATAATATAACAAATATTTTTTTCTCTTATCATAATGACTGCTGACTAATTTGAACAGACATATTCACTTCTAGCCTGCGTCATATTAAAAAGCAATGAAGTTGAGCAGAAAAGCCATTGTATTGACAGCTTACAGTTTAAGAAGAAAATTGAAATTAAAATCGAGAAATAGTGTTTTATAGTTTAAAGGCCCGTTTATAATAGGAATAAGCGATAAGAATAAGCCGGGCCGTAATCCGTAATCCGTAATATTTTAGATGGTCGTTTATAATTGGAATAGGAATAGAATAGAATATGCCCATATAAGTGACAATGCCGCTATCACTTGTCTATGTCAACTGTCAACCGGGAGATTATATTAGATTATTGGAGATGTTCATTACTATTTATTAGATCACTTACGTCTTCAGCGAATATAAATTTAAATTCGGTAAAGTATTTATTAACTCCGCGTAAATATTTGTTCACAAAATTATTATTCAACTAAAGTGAATTGTAGATATCATAGAGTATTGATCGAAAATACGTAAATCTCAGCATATATCTAAGCTTTCTGTAATCCATAACCGTAATAGATAAAGTTGAACCATCTTTTCGGTTATGGAAAAAAATAACAGATTATTGCCATCTATTATAAACGGTTACACAGGTTTCCTATCTTTCAACTTCTACGGCCTAGGGCTTATCGAATACGGATTACAGACTATTCCTATTATAAACGGGCCTTAAATCGTTTATCGCACACCCGCGTAACGAATTGTAAAGTTTAATACCTACCAAAAATGGTCAGTTTTCACCCAAAAAAAATTTTGTTTTGTACCTAACCAAATTTGCATCGTCCGTAAGACAAATGAGCGCTTTCAAACGTGACAACTCTGAAAATGTTTCAGCTCTTTTTTTTAGTACTTTTAAAAATGGTTAATAACATAGACGGGTCAGGCCGGTCCTGATGAATAGCGTAGCAGGCAGTGTCGGCAGGGGATGGGAAAGGGGAGGAGGGGAGGAAGGAAGTGGGCTGTTTGGCATTCGCTGGGAAAGACAATTAATCAAACCTGCGAACTCGCTCAACTATTTCCTTCCCTGACACCCATTGAAAGCTGATACAAGACGTCCTGCGTCCGTCCAGGGGCTCAATTCTCCAAGCCAGGTCGCTAGCAATCGCCGTCGAAAGTACTTGCATTGGTCGATGTCGTTTTTCTCGAGTTTCGTCGAAGGTACTTAGACGCCAAACGTCAAAAGTCATTCCACTCGAACAACAAGTGGGTCGATCCAGTCGACACCGAATTGTCTTCGCCATAACTGTCAAAATCTAGTATTATTGTATCCTAACCTAATGCTGTTTCCCGCGCGCTCTTTGACAGGGGTCGTATATTTTTGTTAAGTTGTTTTAAGGTTCATTATAATGGCTGATTTATCGGTAATACATAATGTAGATCAAACTGAAGTAGATGCTTTGAGACCACCAAGAATATTTCGCCGGAGGGTAGATATTTTTCACATGAAAATTAACTTCACAACTAATCTGTTACATGTTTTGTTACACGAACATGTTTTGCATGTGTTAACAGCATTACATTTCTTTTCCGCGGTGGTTCCAGCTGTTTTTGGTTTTAGTAATATACCTGCCAGCCATTTCGAAGAAAGTGTGCTCGTAATTTCAAATTCACACCAAGAAACGTCAAAAACAGAAACATGGACAACAGTCATAGGACTGCCAATATAATCATCTCTTTAACCCTTCGATACGTAAAAATGAAACATTCGACAAAGTTCGTCGAGACGACGAGTAATTTTTTATTCGTAGATGGCGTAACTCTTGATCGTTATTGGAGAATCGCAGCCCAGTACCTTTGTGATAATTCGACCTAGGTTGGGAGCTAGAGCACATCTACGCGTTTTTAATTTAAGCTCTGATTTAATAGCTTTAAAAAGAAGAAAATAATTAAAGAAATATATATATATATTTTTTAATAAATTCAAATTCTGTAGTAGCGACGTCCCTTAAGTTCGTAGATGTGTAGGGATGTTTACGTGTAAAAAACACGATTCCATGACATTCAATTAAGTGGAATTTCAACACCCCTTCAATAAGTCGTTAAAAAGGATGATTTTTTTTTAAAGTTAATAACCTAACCTAACGTATCCTATTTAATCAAGTGTTTGCTTTTTGTTTTCATAATTTTTAATGACTTTTCAAAGAAGTTATACATTGTTAAGTTGTCCGATCGCCAAAAACATGTATAACAGTGGGTAGCAGCTACATAGTTCGTTAGTTTCATTAATATTTAAATGTTTACTTTCTACATTTCGAGTAGTTTTTGATTTTGCATGAAGTTTGTAAACCATCGTCGGATTAATAATTTTCCGAGTGGAATAAATTACATCCCCTCTACTGCTAAAGGTTCTCAAATTTTCAATAACACACCATTTTGATTAATTGTTCCATTTCTAAAAGGTACATACCGAAAACAAAGAAAAATTGCATTAAAATAAATTTAGTTTAAGTAACTGTGCTAAACTTCTTAGAACCAAGGATACCAAAAGCCCTGAATTAAACATACACGTGTTTTATGATATTACTTTACGTTCACTTTGGAGCTGACAAAAAATGCAGGCAAAATCAACAAGCTTGAAACAATGAACAGGAATTTTATGTACTTATCTACAGAAGTAGTAAGAATTTTGACAACACACTAATTGATTAAGGGTAGCAAAGTCTTGTTTTAACTGGACTATTTTGCGTTTCGAATGTCTGTAAATTTTGTTGTATGTGTGTCTGTAAAGTTTCGTTGCAAAGTAGTGCAACGGCAGCGGAAACTGTTAGTTTCGTCCCGTTTTGCGTATTCAGATTGGAATTCTTGTTCGGGCCATTCGTTTTGCATGAATTGGGTCAAAGGACAAAGGGTGCGAGACTTTACTTAAATTTCTGTGATATTCAGTTATAAAAGAGTGTTGTTATTGCCCGAAAATACGCAAAAAAAAAAGTTATTGTTTCAGATTTAGCGAATTTCCACGATTAAAAGAAAATTCATTCTTCAGAACGACTCCCCATTAGTCGATTAATGAATCGATATTAATTTGATTTGTACCTACTCGTATGTAGGAGGACAGCACCGATTGCAAAAATCATTTTACTTAATAACTTAGAGTCGCCTGCATTATCGCAACTTTATATAATATAAATTAAATCTAACATTTTATCCAGTGTAGTCATGCAAACTTTCGAAGTTTGCTTTTATAAAGTAGATAGCTTATAGCGGAACATTATCACTAAAATTTGTAATCTGTAGAAAACTTCTAATAATGTTCCTGGTATTCGATGGCTACCGATAAACCAATCACAGAGAATCTCATGTTTAATTTTGTTCGGAGCTTAGCTGAATTAAAACAAGATATATCGACACTATTCGCCCCTTTTCCTTGACCAGCGGTCGGCAATTATAGTTTTGGTGGCGGACCGTATGAACGCGACAATTTTTTGAGAGGGGGCCCGTGTGACCGACGACGTCATTCGTGCACTTGTAAACCTGCTCAGTCAGTGCGATTGTGACTGCCCGTCTGATCGTCTGTCATCATTGTGGTTCATGTCGTGCATAGTTGTATCGTGTTGTGTAGCACAAAGGTTCCCAATCCTATCTGACTCAACGCCCTCTCTCCAAGTATATTTTTCTGTACATCCCCTTCCTCCCTCTGCATACAAACTACATAAGACCGAACACATGGAAAAAGCGCAGCAGGCGAAAAAAAAATAAGTGAAAATTACTTGTTTTGAAATAGCACCAAATGTCTCCCAATTTGGGTACCGCCACCCCGGGAACCATTCATTGAATCAACAACCCTGTCATAGGTCGCCCAAACTACGTTTGGTGACTTAGCAGGGGTGCCCGGGTTCATGGGATGAGGTTTGTCTAGGTTTTAGTGGCCAGTGCGTTTGCCCACTAACTGCATGGCGGGCCGGATCTGGAGAGATTGGCTGAGGGAGACCTAACCTAGATTTCTCCAGCCGTAATCTCTCAACCCATCGCCTTGCACCAAAATGGGAGAGATATGGATTAGTACGTCCGTCACTCCTAGACATTTTGACCCTCAGATTCCTCCCCACTCCTAATACCCTTTTCCTTCCCGGAACTTTCTTTACCTAAAAAGACCTTCCACACAGCATCCCCAAAGATGACGTAGGCCCCGAGGGATTTTTTTCTCTCTTGTGTGGAGCTAATGTAAAAAAAAATCACGACCAACAAGTTGGTAGCGGTGTAGTTATTGGCTCACATTTGGGTGTTGCGGGTTCGATCCTCTACCTACTAGTTTAGTCCACCATCATTGAACAAGCCGCATTTACCACTTACAATGTTAGAAGTGGTTGAGTTTGCAACATTCTGAGATTATTTGTGTGCAGAAGTTTGATAGCACATACGGAAAATGCAAGCTAAAAAAATGAAGTGATTATTACATGTTTTGAAATATCACGACCAACCATTTAGTAGCGTGGTAGTTGAATCCAACTCAGGCGGTGCGGGTTCTTAAACACTTTCTTTATCACTTTATGTTTTAACATATTAATAAAAAAAATGTTATTGTGATTGTGACCGATGATACACCGAGCATGATGGGAAGGAATATTGGTTCGTTCAGGGCCTCCGTGGGCCAG
This sequence comes from Glyphotaelius pellucidus, assembly GCA_936435175.1. Classification (NCBI taxonomy): domain Eukaryota; kingdom Metazoa; phylum Arthropoda; class Insecta; order Trichoptera; family Limnephilidae; genus Glyphotaelius; species Glyphotaelius pellucidus. The sequence continues at coordinate 3,055,400 of OW386541.1, forward strand.
AAGGGAGCATTTCGCGGGCCACATCTGGCCCGCGGGCCGCTAATTGCCTAGGCCGTCTCTGGACAATGATATTATTATGTCAAAAAATTACTATCTTGTCGACTGATATTTCATTACGTTAATTAATTACAAGATTGCATAACAATAATATTGCCATTAGTTAGCAAAGTCTGGTAATAATTATTTGTGATTCGTAACATCATTCTTATTAAATAACATATTATCGCTTGTAGAAATAATCTAGGACAACGTTGGTATAATTTAATAAAATTATTTTCTTGTCATTTCCAATACCGGTGAGTCTATCCAATAAAGGAAAAACTGTCTTGTAATAAAATAACAAAACGACACAGACAAATAACAACATTATAATCGAAAAAAACGTTGAAAATGTGGTAAACTTCCTAAAAGCCAATAAATTTTAAAATATTTTAATCAAGAATAATAATATTATAACGTATTATTATATTTAATTTTCCTGTGGAGAACCGAAAAATAGAAAGTGGAAAAAGCATAGATAGCTGTAATTATTTTTTTGGTTTCACGACAACTCAACAAAGCATTTCAAATCTGAACATTTTCCTGTAAAAAATCATTAAAAGTCATGAAAAATACCCCATAACCAAACCTAACTTAACCAATTTAAATTTTTTTTTTCTTTACTTTGGCTTTTAAAATGAGATGTTGAAGTTGTATGATTCTGAGTTGTTCGGTCACCATTTTTTATTTGGTCTTTCTGAAAAAAACGAAATGATTGCAAAACAAAAGAAGGTACATGTTGGAATGCTTTGTTTGTTCTTCCGCCATTTCAATAGAAGACATGTACTCCGAAACGGCGTTAATTGAGTACAAGCCTTCACGAAACACGGGACGATCCCCTTGTCCTGGAGCCATTCGGAATTGGGCGGGATAAGCATTGACTAATAAAAACCACAATCAAGTACATTTTTACAGAACGAAGCGACGCGAAGAGCATATAGCAGAAATCTGGGCAGCTACTGAGTGCGACAATACGACGCGCTTTCGTTCCTTCTGCAGATCGCAGAAGGGTGAAATTCGCAGTTGGGTAACGCCTTCTTTCATTTCCTGAAAAAGAACCATCGCCAAAGTTCACGTTTTTTTTATGAAGTTCGGAAACAAATGTTAAAATGCTTTCAGATTATTTTGTAAGAAAGCTAATTTGCTACATTATACAATAAAAAGGGTTTTTAAATAGGAGATTTTGCACTTCAAAGCATTTTTTTTATAGGCCGGATTCTTTATTTTTTTCTAGCCTTATTAAAAGACTTATCAAAAAATTACTCGATATTTTCAAAGGCCAAGATGTGTTCTACTTGATTATTTAATTTAAGAATCTACAATATTTCAAAGCGATCAAATTTTCAAACCCATGACAAGTGATTTTGAATGATTTTCTTTAACTGTGCATTGTGGATCATTTTAATAAACATTTATCATTTATCCGCCTTTAAAATGTGTAATTAATCTAAAAGCCACGCGCCACCATATTTCCAACAGAGGAAACTCTGACAAAATGATTTTTTTGGTATTGAAAGCAACGATAAGTCCGAAAGAAGCTTGAAAAAGAAAGTTAAAATTGTGAAAAAAAACGGTAATTAAAATTCTTTCTCTAAGGAAAAAGAAATTTAGGAAGCAATTATAAGAAAGTAATTATTCTTAACCAATTAATTTTAAAACCCCTCTAACAAAGACAAACTTTTTAATTTTTGGTGAAGATTTCAGAGTTGGCGCTATACATTTCTGAGATTAGTATTTTTATTGAAACAGATATAAAATGTATCTTTAAAAATGGTTTTCCCACACGAAATGAAAAATGAGTAGGTACCTACCTGGGTCAGACACGTGTATTATAAAATAAAATGTAAGTATTATAAAAACGCGAAAAATGCAAAATGGTTGAATAATACACTATTGTTTGTAATTTTTATAAATTTCAAAGTAATGTCCCAAGCTCCGTAGCTCGTGATGGAAATTAGGTTTGCAGGCTGAAAATAGATGTTTGACAAGAAGACGGTCCAAAATTCCGGACTGTTTATTTTTCGTATGTCACACAAACAGGTCTTCACCAACCCTCTAAAAAATAAACCAATAAAAGCGCATGTGGTGTGTCAGTGTGCCAGAAGAAAAATAAATTTAATCTTACTTTTGTGAAAATTATCAAACATTTTGAATTACTTAAATTCTTTCTTGAGCAGAAAATCAAATTCATAGACATTTGATAGTTGGTTGTATTTAAGGCGTCGCTTCCCCGCTCAAAAAGAAGAAGATGGAGAGATATGTAATTATGAATGTTGGACAGAGCGCGCTAATATTTTAAATGATAAAATTGAAGCGAAAATTGTGAAAATGTATAATAAAACATGACTTGTTTAAAATAGAGCAAAAATCTCGTGGAAGGCATCTTAAGCATCATTTAAAGAAACATTGTGCATTTTTTCACAACTATAACTTGTAAAATAATAGAAACAGACGTATTTTTAATAATTTTCGGAGCGTAATTAGCGATTTTTTCTATCGAGGGAATTTCATATAATTTGCGTTTCAGTGTGGAACGCGTCTATCTTCAAAAACGACAAATTTGTTTAAAAGCTTAAAAACTTCAAATGTTTATGGGAGATATAATATATGTATATAAATACACCCCCAGGAATTTTCTAATCAGTCTTAAAAGTACTTGCACCAATAGTTATTGAATATAATAAAAATGTTAATATATAACAATCATCATTGTATATAATAAAGACTCTACAGCTGTAAACGAAATACGTAAAATATAGTTCAGGTAAAGTTACCCATTTCCGCTGAGGAAATTTGGCCTTTGAACTTCTGTATCGGAAATGAATTTTCTCTTCCACTGGAATTTATTAAAATTCAATTTTCTGTATTGCTGTGGATTTATAAATTGATTTAGAAGTAATTGAACAAGTCGACAGTGATCACTTACAACACTGGAGGTTCCATGCCAACTGAGAATAAAGTCAACTCAACACGTCCTTGAAAAGTCATTAAAAGCTATGAAAAAAATAATTTTAAATTAGCCGGTAACCCTAACCTAACGTAACCTATTTAACCATTTTTTTATATATTTTTTATCACTCTAAATGACTTATCTGAGATGGTTCTGAGTTGGTTTCATTTCGAATTGTCCGGTCACCACTTTGATTATATCGGTACCTGTTTTCTAACTACAAATGACTTTCATGTCGTAGTCTAGGTACCTACCCTTTAGAAAAAACACTATCACTTTTATTATTTGCTCAACATACCGAAGAAGGTTTTTTTGTCTACAATTTATAATAAATAATGCAAAATTGGCAATGCAGATGGTATTGATCAAAAAACCTATCTGGGGCAGATCATCTATTTTACTATTTTACCCAAAATCTAATAAATGATTAAGGCCCAGAGGGAGCAATACACAAGTGGAACAACCCTTCTATCTTTCTTCATAGTCTGTAGACGGACATAGGCAAGGAATATACATCTGAGACCACAAGTAGTTACATAACATAGCTTCATCTAAGTATCTACACAAATAGAGTTCCACGTGATAAACTCTCCCTTGGGTAGGCACTGGTGCTGCTAACTTTGAAGTGATTAATACTTATTAAGCCTGGCTTTAACAATTCAACGTCTGTTTTATAATACGTTGTATTAAATACTTACTAACTTATGGTTAACACGATGAGGGTTTAATTCGGCGTACCACGCTACATGTAGAAGAGTTAGTATTTTGTTGTACAACACGCTTTTACATCAAAAAGTTTACCAAATTGGTATTTGCCGGATTAGTGAAATTCATTCAACTGTCAAATAATTCAACTTGATGACAGTCCAACAAGTTTTATGTGGTGTTGTCATCCAACTGAGAATGGTTTATCAACGAAAAATTCCTGGTATTCCAATTTCAGTACCTACATACTTACTGCGTTAATTTTGCATACATTTGCAATGCATTATTTAAATCCATAATTTCATCACCTAATAACTTCATCACCTCCTTTGAAAAGTCATTAAAAGTGATGACAAATAATTTAATAGGTTAGTTAGGTTAGGTTATGGGCTATTTTTTAATTTTTTTTCATAATCTTTACTCACTTTTCAAAGGAGTGTTGAAGTGCCACTTTGTTGAACCATTTTTATCATCACGTTGTATGTTAAGATTTTTTCTTCAATCAAATCTTCAATAAAATCGGAAATAACAATAGTCCAATATTAAAAATACTGATTCGGTTTGTTGATCTCTAGAACTTTTGCTTTGAATTAAAATGTCATCTTATTAAAATTGGAAGTGCAAATAATACCTAGGTACTAGGTACCTGTAATAATATAATATTTTTAGCCCCTCAGGCTAATTAGAACGTGCTGAGGAAGGACTCCGACTTTAAGAAAATGTTCAGAACAGTTATAAAAATGGAGATCACTCCATAATAAATAATTACAGACCTATTTCCATACTACCTATATTAGAAAAAAGTTTAGAAAAATATGTATCGATAAATTTAGATAAATGTTTAAATAACTTGAATATTACAGATGAATGCCAGTGTGGCTTTCAGAAGAAAAAAAAGTTGAGAAAAATTGCTCGAAAATTTTTTCAATTTCATAAATTCACAGCTAAACTCTAAAAAACAAATAATGGTTATTTTAATCGATTACTCAAAAGCCTTTGATACACTCATAAACAAAACGTACTTGAAATCATAGGAATCCGTGGTAAACTACTCTCATTTTTTAAAAACTAATTATCAAATTAATAGAAAAATGAAAGTAAAGATTTTCAACGAAATCAGTAAATCCAAATACATCAACATTATCCCGGTGACTAGCTATCACTGGATGACAGTGGATCCGAGGAACGGGCTATTTTTGGAACCAATTCCTATTGGATTTATAAAATGGTCTCCAACACTAACTGGACGAAGCCGAACCAAAAGCCGCCCGCAGGGCCTAGCAGCAAAAGTGCCTTGCGGAGTGGGTTTTCAATTGCTAGTATTGATAAATACAACTAAAAGTTTGACGATAATTTATTTAAGCATGTATTAACTTTTTTTTAAATTTTCACTTCGGGTGTATGGAAATTGTTACTAATTGTAGTACGACTCACATTGGGTTTTGTGTTTTCACTTTTCCTGTTTTGCGATTTTTCGTTATTTGTTTAACTTTTTTAACCAACGAAATTGTTTATCAAAAGGGGCACATGTCAGGTCGTTTAGCTATAGAGAGATAATTCAATAAATTCTTGAGAAGAAAAGTAAACAGCAATAAAGCCGGTGATGAGCCCCGTCCCGCGCGGCCGAGGGGTTCGGAGGGGGATGGTTGGGAGATAGGGGTGGGAGACAGGGAGTGGGGGTGAAGGGGCGGGTGTTGTGATCTGTAAGGATGCGACTGCTCTCCCCCTGAATCGATACAGCTCCGGCATGTGTCGTCATGGGTGAACTGTTTAACACGTTGAATCAAATTAGTTATTGATAATTGGAGGGTGGAGGTACATCAAATACAGTTAATACTACCCAAAAGATGAAAGAAACTTTTACTAGTGATGGGTGCCAAACAGGGTTGCCAACTCAGCTTTTTTTAGGCCGTAAGATGAGGGTGTAAGCTATAAAAAAAGTGGTTTAGCTTTCTTCGCTCGTTTTTTCAGATAATCTAGCTCCTAGCTTTTTTTCCGTAAATGGTGAATGAAGTGGCCCCAACTTAGGATGTATAAGACTTTAGCTTATTTTTTTTCACTTTTAAGCTCTTCTCATGTCTGGCTTCATTTTAAAAATCGAGTTGGCATAACTGGTGCCAGTCTACGTATTTTGTAGAATAGTTTTACGCAATCTAAAAAACATCATGTAATTACAAGATTTTGCGATTTTATAATTTAGAAGACAAAATAAACATGTAAAAAAATTATTTACCTATTGTACGAGCTAAATAATCGTAAACCAAAATCGTATTTACGATGATTTTTTTTTAATGAATTTTTAAAATAGGGTGGGTCCAATGGGTCTTGGGCGCCAGTTACGTAATTTTTTACCACGACGCGACGCCAGTTAAGATGAAGTTATACGTTAAATCCTATTTAGATTAATCTTTACGACGAATCGGTTTACATTATGGATATCAAAAAATATGCTACGGATAAATTGAAGCTTTTACTAGCTTTTCTATGTATTGGAATTACAATAAAATTATTATTTACGTAACAAAAAATGTAAGCGCAAACCACTAAAAAAAATGTTTTTGCATGACTTAACTATGATGTTATAAGAAACTACTTTTAAAAAACATCCCTTTATGGCTAAGACAATTTTTGAGGTTTTGTATGTTTTAACTTTTTTTCATTCTTATAAAATTATGTAAAAAATAAAAAAAAAATCACTTTTTCGCTTACTTGCCTCATGCGAAAAAGACGCTCAATTTTAAATTTTTAAAGAATGAAAATCGAAATATTTGTAGCGTTTGTATTCCTCTTAGAATAAAAATGTGATTGTTACTTTTTTTTTCAGCAACTAAGGGTTTAAAAAACTTTAAGAGCCTGTTCTACACTTCGTTACATTTTAAGAGATTAAACAGCTGATATTAACACTAAATTTTACTGTAAAAAATCTGACTTTGGAATCGATTTGCTTGAAACCAAAACTTGAGTCAAAAGACGGAATTTCAAAATCGACTTCAAGTGGATGTAGATTCACCAGTTTACCGCTTGTACCACGAGTTTCCGGACACCGTGTATAAGGCATTATTCCCACCGAATAAAGACATACATCTCACATCCTATCGTATTTAGTCATTATTCATTATGTATAGTGGAACAAAATACATGGATTTTTCACACACTTAAAAGGTAAACAATGAAACGTTTCGTAAAACAATATCAATAGGCTACGAGCAAAACAAAGTATCATTAACAATAACATCAAAGTATTTATATACACAGCCACTAGAGTATTTATTTGGATTTTATGGCAGTTTTGCTAGTTCAGTATACTTAAAGGAGGTTAAGAACTGGACGATTTGACCGCATTTTTATAACCGAGATAAAAAATCCGTTTTTAGTGATAATAAAAATAATGGCTCTCTTACATTAGAAGCGTTTCGAACATTACTTTATGTATATAAATAATAGATACCGATATTGTCCACACGTGTCAAAGGTCTCTGTACATAGTTTCATATGTATGTTCATTGTAGGTACTCCGCATACCCATACTCCGCATACTTTTAATACACTATTTAATGGGAGGTCGTTAAATAAAGCAGTTTTGAGCCTTGCCAGGTGTAATCGTAATAGATTTCACGGGGTTTCTACTCTACATAGAAATATTTTACTTAAGGAACGAGATCTTTATTACGGCCCCACGGACCCACAAACTAAATGTCAAGAGGGTGATTATTTCTTGAAAGTTGTTAAAATGTGACGTCAACAGACTTACCCCAACGGACTTACCCCAACCCTTGCTGAGCTATTTTTAAATCACTGCTCCATCATTATACTCTGCACTTTGAACTAAAACTAACTCGAAGAACTTGGAACTAACGAGTAATAAGAAATAAGAGCTGAACGCATTCGTTTTAATTGGCAAAAAGTGCAGAGCTTTCTTCCCAGACGTTTAATTAGTTGTTGAGAACGTTACCAATGCCTTTGTTTGTTTGTTCTCTTCGTATTCATTAAACATTTCGCTCCATGTTACCTGAGAAGATGAAAAATAATATGCAAGAGTATGAAGTATTTATTGCAGCTCGCTCAAGCTTGCTATAAACTTCCAGGGTTTATTATAATAATTTACAAATAGTTCAATAACCTGGAAGGATTGTGGTCGTGTTCCCTGTAGTCATTAGAAGCGAGATGAAATATGCTGGTGGTCTATGAACGTCGCACCATCAAAACTATGAAGACATGCTTGAGAATATTAACAAAACCTTCCTCATCAGGTACCTACCCGCATTCTAATAGACCTCCACATTATGAGTAACACTAGATACAGGGCTGGGCAGTATTTGAATTACTTGCAATTGAAATACGTATTTGTAAATAAGTATACAATTACTTCCTAAATATGTATTTTGTAATTGGTATTTCAATTACCTGATGCTGAGGTAGTTTGTAATTCGTATTTCAAATACTTATAGCTTCAAAATACATTTTCAAATATATTTAGCGATCTTAATAATGAAAATGAAAAAAAAGCTGACGTAAATATTACATAGACTAAAACGCTAGAATCCAGAGCAATATGTTAATATTTAGGGTTGGCAACACTGTGTCAAAGCAAGTATCGTGTCAATTGTCGTTTCATCGTTTCGCGGTATTTATTCATGAAGACGTGAGTTGATTGATAATGGATTATCAAATTCCGTCAAAACCACAAAACTTTACAAGTGGAGGGGAGATGAGATGTGTCCTCTGAGCAATATGATTGGTCAATTTTTGCACGTCTCTGTTTCATACTGCTATGGAAATGCACCCTTAGGTAAGGGCACTTACGACAATTTATTGCAACCAAAGGTTCTACCAAAACCAAATGTATTTTGTATTTTGTATTTGAAATAAAAAAAAAATGGTTAAAATACTATATTCTGTACTTTGTATTTCAAATACACGACTTGAAAGTATTTTGTATGTCGTATTTTAAATACATATATGCAAAAAAGTATTTTGTAATTTTTATTTGATTTACAGCAAAGCATGTATTTTGTTCAGCCCTGACTAAGATATAAAGGAAATAATCCCGCTGAGCCGAAGCTAGTTGAAGAGTTACCCTAGCAATCTTGATTATTCTTAATTATATCATTGATGGTCCATTTCTGTAATGAAATATTGTACTACACATCATGACCTTTCGGTATACCATAGAAAAGATGATATTCTGTCACAAGATAGCGTGGCAAAAGGAATGGTTCTAACAAATGAGAATTGTAATAAATATAGACATCTCTAGTGTTCACATTTGGCAGGTCTATATTTATCTAAATTCCAGAGAATGCTACTTTCTACCGAACATATTTTTTCTGTAGGTGTAAAGAAAAGCAAATACTATATTATTTTATTTAACAAACTTTTTAAAAGAATATTGGATGGTACCTACCCACTTATTCCAAAATTTTTTGTTCATTTTGAGTCAACAGAAAGTAGCTACTAACCTTTTCCTAGAAACTGCTGGTCGAATTTTCTGAAACAAGACATAAAAAAACACATTTAATATATTTTAGAGAAAAAAGTAAAGAATAGAAATAAATGTCTGGGGAGGAGAGTTCAAATCACAATGTTGTGATTTTGTTTATTGGCTTATTACAGAGTTTTTTTTTTAAAATAAGTTTCATACAGGAGGCCCTAAAGGAAAAAAATCCTCAAGGCCTATGTCAGCTTCGGGGATATTGTGTGGAGGGTATTTATAGGGAAAGAAAGGGGATTTTTTTATATTAGCTCCACACAGGAGGCCCTGGGGAAAATAATTACCCTCAGGGTTTATGTCATCTTTGGGGATGCCGTGTGGAGGTTTTTCTGTGGAGGAGAAAGGAAGCAGAGGAAGTTCTGGGTAGGAATCTGGGGGTCAGTGTGGCCAGGAGTGACGGTGGTATGAATCTATCCTTCTCACTGCGGTCAACAAGTAAATGGCGTGGCGTCAGACATGCAATCGCTGGTTTCTGATATTCAACCATCTGCGTGGCAAGCCTAATAATAACTATTCGTTTGAAAATGGTTTTCAAAGCGTATTTTTTTGGTTTTCATCATTCTAAAAATCACTGAGTATACAAGCACCTAAATGTATATATACATTTCACAGGATATAGGTGTTATGTATTTTTGGTACAAAAATACCGTGGAAATAAATTTATGATGAGAATTTATTTGTGCGACACTGATGTTACGTATGAACATAAAACGTGTTATACAAACATACGTACTACGGCCTACGCTGTAGATCAGTGGCTTAGCGTGGGTGTTATCCGCCCCGGGCGGAGGAAAATTTTGCCGCCCCCTTATTTAGGTACTAAAATAAAAGTAAAATACTAAAATATATAGTAATTTCAAAGAACTTTTCGACAAGAAGTAACATCATTATTGTGTATTGTACAAGATACAAAATAAAAAAAAGTTACCTTTATAGTTAGTTAGTTACCTAAAAAGTTACCTTTAGAGTTAAGTTAGCCTCTCAGAAACTGGGCATACTGTACAGGGCACGCAGATACTTTAATAGTACACAACTGCTAGCCCTGTACAAATCGCAAGTGCGCCCCACGGTTGAATTTGGCAGCCACCTCTGGTCTGGAGCCCCAAAATACCTGAAAAAAACCCTTGAATCTGTGCAGAAACGGGCGGTCCGTTTGATAGATTCTCCTAATTTAACAAACGGATTGCAATCTTTAGAGCACAGGCGCCAGGTGGGAATGCTGTCCTTGTTCTACCGGTATTACAATGGAAGATGCTCCGAGGAACTAGCGTCATTGAGCCCCTCGGCACCGGTGCATAGTCGGGAAACACGCCAAACGCGCGCTCAACATATATCAACAATGTACACGGTTGACATTAGTCACATGAGAACGGGTCGTTTCTACGACTCGTTCTTGAGTTCAACAGCTCGGCTGTGGAACGATTTGCAGGCCTCTGTGTTTCCTCCCTCCTACAATATGGGTCTCTTCAAGACACATGTTCACTCCTTCCTCTCCTCAAAAACACCCTCCACACAGCATCCTCAAAGATGACATAGGCCCTGAGGGAAATTATTTTTTCCTCAGGGCCTCCTGTGTGGAGTTAATGTAAAAAAAAAAATATGTTTTACAATATTGTGATATTGTAAAACATATCACATTTGTTACAAATAGGTATAATTGTCACAGCATCACTCATGGATATCACTTCCATGAAATCATTCTCGCTAAATATTAGTCGTAGTCATGAACAATCCAAGCACAAAATAATAAATAGGGAAATTACAGTAATTAAGTACAGACGGTGTTGCCAGTCGCTACAATGAGCAATATGTTATTATTATACATTAATTTAAAGAAAGTGATAAGAATAAGTAACGAAAAATTCCGTGCTCATTTCAATCGGTCCGAATCGTGGGTGCGACAAAAATATGAAATGAGATGGTTAAAATTTTTATCAAATATTATAATTATTTATTGTGAAATTTTGCCGCCCCTTAAAAGTGCCGCCCGGGGCGGGCCGCCCCCCTACGCTACGCCACTTCTGTAGATATATAGATTCACACATGTTAATTTTGTTTGCTCCAAAATAATGGTTCTGGTGTAATTCTTTGTAACTTGTATAGAATTTATGTATTCATATGAGGAATCGTATCTTCGTACTTCAGGACCAAAAGCATTTTGCATATCTAATAGACACTTTATAAAACAAATATATTCTGCTTTGCGCGAAAACAGCCTTCTTTTGACCTTTGAAAAATGTATGTAAATTTCAACAATTTTTGGGCAAAATTTTTTGCAGAACAACCCATAAAATAAATATGCTTGTAAGTTATTTCGACAAAACGTAAAAAAAGATTGTTTAATAAGTGATTGAGAATCGTACGTAGAAACAGAAGTTACTTTGCTTTATTGCGTAGAATTTACGAACGTAGATAATTAAGGAGGAGGGAAAATTTATTAATTTAATTGTAGAGCCTCGCTGAAGACTATACATGGTGTCCGGAAACTAGTGGAAAAAGCGGGAAACTGGTGAATTTATATCACATTTGGAGTCGATTTTGTGGTAAAACTTTTTGACTTAAGCTTTCGTTTTCAAGTTAATCAATCCGATGTCGGAAGATGATAAAATTTTTTAAATCAAATTTGAACAAATAGGGTCGATAAAAGTAGTATTTTTTTTCATAGCGTTAAGTTTTTTTTAAACATTTTGTTGCCGAAAAAAGGAAAAAAGTTAAAGAAAATCGAAAAACTCGGATCGAAAAAATAGTATTTTTGGATTCTTTGTGATGTAAATTCACCAGCTTTCCGCTTGTGCCACTAGTTTCCGGACACTGTGTACTTGGAGAAAATAAATTACTATTTTTTGGTGAACACTATTTTTTGGTGCCACACTATTTTTTGCTTTCACACATTTTTATAGTACTTCCCCACCTTCCTATTCTTCATCTCCTCCTCACCCCACTACTCTCAGCCTCACAACGTACCCCAATTGGGGATGCCGTAGTCTCACTGGCTCCAGACGGGAGCAGTTGGGACTCTTGTGCGGTATTCATATAAAAAAAAATTACCTACTTGTGGAAGACAAATATATTGAAATTGTTCTAGCTGCTGGCTGTCTTTGGCTAGATCTGAATGTGGCAGATTTTATAAGCCTTATTGAATTTTGTCTCTACTCTGCCCATTTCCACATTCAAAGTCAAACTTTTTCAGGACATTTAATTTATTTACGTCCAACGAGGCTTTTAAATTTAAGTTTACCAGTTGGAATTTTGTGTTGTCTTCACCAAAAAAAGTTAGGAAGTTCCCTAATTGTTAATTATTACAGTAACCCTTTATGTTAATAAAAATGTACGTGAATTTTGGCTACTTTTTACAGTTGTTTTTCACTGACATCAGAAAATGAGCTTTTGCAATTACAGCGGCTCCCCACTCAGCGTGTAATATAATATATCCAGACTTATAAAAATGTTGAATTTATTGAATAAAATAACTAGATCGGCAAGTTATCGGGAAATCATCAACCATCAAAAAAATGCTGTCGGAATCCGCTTGATTGGCTAAATATTGGGTTAAACCGAAATCGAAAATGTTTATTGCTTGGAAAGTTTTTTTTTCTTGGAAATATTTATGAAATAAAGTTAAAATGATTTCCCAATAAATGTACAAAAAAAAAATAAAAAAACTCATCTCATTAATACTAGCAGATAAGTGTCGAAATGAGCGAATCCATGGAAAAATAAACGAAATAATCTTAAGCCGCCGCTACCCGACTTTCTACCGATTTCTTACATATCTCACTTAAACAACTGACGTTTTTAAGCTCTTAAAAAACATGTTATTTTTAAAGATAATACGCAAATTATATGAAATTCCCTCGATAGAAAAAAATCACAAAGTATGCTCCGAAAATTATTAAAACACGTCTGTTTCTATTATTTTACATGTTATAGTTGTGAAAAAATTCACAATGTTTCTTTAAATGATACTTAAGATGCCTTCTACGAGATTTTTGCTCTATTTTAAACGAGTCATGTTTTATTAAACATTTTCACAATTTTCGCTTCAATTTTATCATTTAGGATATTAGCGCACTCTGTTCAAATTCATAATTACAAATCTCTCCATCTTCTTCCTTTTGAGCGGGGGTGTGCTGCCTTAAGGAGTGTATGGTATGAAGTAAAAATTCTGATTGAACTTTGATGAAAATTTTATTGTACGGTGAGCTCTGGCGCCATGAAATTAGTTGTTAATCTTTTGTTGAAGCAGCAACAACTTGCTAATATTATCTGTCATATTTATCTGTCTGGAATTTCTAGGTCAACACATCTATTCTTAGCTCATAACATAATTTTCATCAAGAGCTATGGATCATTAATGGATTCGTTTAATTCAAAAAAATAAGACTAAATGCCTTATTTTTTAAATTGATCGTATTTTGCAACTGTGATTAATTAGTTAATTAAAATAAGAAGAGCGTATTCTGAAAAATTAGTGCCGCAACTTAGAGGAGTCGCATTGTAAATCTAGTGACGTTAAAAATCAAATCAATGGCTAAAGAAAGTACCTACCTACCATTCAGGCATTAAAAACGAACTCGTTTAACCCTTTCAACCAATTCGTATCAATATGTCTCGAATAACGATACAACACCGATTATAACGACCTGAGAACAAACAAACTGCGCGAGATCGGTTAGCCGGACACAGACTGCATTCTGTACATAAAACTGGCTTGAGGTACAACCGACCGGCGATACGAACTGTAAATAAGAACCTAAGTATAACGATAATAATATCATATGGTGAAGGAGGTATAAATATATGAAGTATAATGCGAGGCTGGGAGATGACTGTGGCCGTGCGGTGTCCGGTTCGATGACTCGCGCGGTGCATTCCGGGACAGGGTTATGCCATATTTTACACAAGCTGAACGTTACTTTCGTGGGGTAATGATGATGCGTCAGTTAACAGGATAAAAATGTCAAGGAATTTTTCATTTTAATTTAATGATCAATAATTATAGAAGGAAAACATATTTTGTAATAACCTGTGTGTACAACTTGAAACTTGTATTTTTAGAAGGCAAACACTCTGTGGTGAGATAATATTAAGTACTAGCCAGTTCCCGGCATGCGTTGCTATGCCACTTAAGAAAGAAAATGTTTCCCTGCGTGTCCTTTCCCATTCGTTCCTCTCCCGCGTCCCTCCCCCTCACGCGTTCCCACTCGCCTTCTCCGCCTTCCCCCTCCCCTCTCCCGCCAACCCCCCTCCCGCGATCCCCTCCCCACTCCCGCTTTCAATGTATTCAGTCCCGATACATTCAGATTTTCAAACAGCTCGCGTGCCACCTATTGCAATTTTTTATAGAAATTTTCTATCAAATTTGGCACCTAACACAGATACGTATTTAAAATAAATATAAATTTTGATAAGCTTCAAAGTATTCGATTTTGGTTAGTACCATAGATCCAACAATGTTGTGTTGTTGATTTACTGATTCTGTGTTCCGAAGAGTGTGCCGACATGCTTTAGCTACATATATTTTTAAACGATTTATTCACTGGGGCAAAACGTCCCTTCGTGATGTGTCGTTGCACACCGTTTGCAAGAATGAAAGTTAATACGCTAAAAAGTTTATACCTACTACGAACAATGAAACTGGGCGTGGCTTTGTTCATACCAGAATGGAAACGCACAAAAGCAGTCAGACGAAATGATCCGATTTAACACTACACTCCCTAAATATTCTCTCTAAGACCCAGCATTCCAAATTTCTACCGAAATGTAACGTACTTCCCTTGAACAGTAAAAAGGATGTTATTTTTTTAAAGATAGTCTCTGTATATTTGCTGAATTGAAAAAGTAATCATGAAATTCCCTCGACAGAAAAAGCAAAGTATGCTTCGAAATTTATACAAACCACGAATGGTTATAGGCAATGATTGTAGAAAATACGTTTAACAAGGTTAGCTCATCGAGGGGGCAGAGCGGTAATTGGTTAAAAATTCATGACGTAGCTTGGAGTCCGTATTCCACTGGAAGATTTGAATTAACTGCAATACAAGTGGCAGTATTTTATTTCAAGCTACCGTCACGCGTTCGAAATTTCGAAAGCGACTTTTTTCTAAAAAATCTAATCTAACCTAACCGCACAAGGGTTTCAACTGCTCCCGTCAGGAGCCAGTGAGACTATGGCGTCCCCAATGGGGGTATGTTGTGAGGCTGAAGGTAGGGGGGAGGGGAAGGAGATGGGAAAGAGGAAGGTAACTACCTGGCTATTCAGATCTGCTCACCAAACACGTTTCAAGCAACGTTTCAATTCTGAATAGTAGTCTTACACCAGGGCGACACTGAGAGTATCTTACACTCTGGAACGTACCGCAAGTATGCTGCATATTATTTTGAATGAATTAATTGTGAAATAACACAAATTAATCAAATAAAATTTATTTGCCACGCCGGGATTCAATCCCGTGACCTTCGGATTGCGAGTCAAGAGCCTAACCGCTAGACCACGCCGGTCATCTTGCTGTCACCGTCGCTGTCTTCCCCGAATATTGAGTGAAAGGGACAACTGCATCTCTGGCTGATAATACCTAAATAAAATGGTTAAAATCAAGCTTATACGAGTATCTACAGTAGGTAAATCCCGTTTTTCTTCTCCGAAACTTTATCGATTTTTAAGATTTTTTACTAACAGTATTGAAAGAAAATAGTCATGTCTGCACATTTTGCTTTTTCTAAAAATACATTGACAAGTTTGTACACTGAACGTCAGTTGACGGCGTTCAAGCCAGGCAATTTTCACGAATTTTAGAGGGTCCTAACTCCTATAAAAAGGAACTTATCAAAAAAAGGAAAACGTTCCGAAACGCTAGCGGTCGATATCTATATTATGTTAAATAAAATTGAGGAGAGGAAATTGGGAAACACGTTAGTATGGACAAAACGCAGCCCGATTTTCTCTTAAGCTTTGAGCTTTGTTAAAAGTGTAAAAAACTGTGATATAGATTCAGAGCATTACGAAATACACTAAAAACATTTTAATGTTAGAAAACCCGCATGATTTTGTTAATAGATAGATTATCTTTTAAATCTAATGAGTAAAGTTGACAGGTGTCACCCAAAAAAACACACTTCGCCAAATATCAACAATTCAGCTGTCTACAGGTTTTGTAACGGATTGACTTTTATTATGTCGACGCTTTTATGTTACCTTTAACATTTGGACGAATTTTTCAATATGAAGGTATTTCATTGACTCACCCATGATTTCGAATCATGAGTCATAAGTCAAGACTATCATGGCGAAATGGGTCGCTGTTCTTAAGGAAAAACTTAGCGAAAACAGCAACCGATTCTTTTAGCAAGAACATTTAGATTTACAAGCGGCATTTACACGATAGTTACGAGTTGCGACTACAAAACATGAAAACAACCCAAGCTTATTTATCATTATTTTTAGTGGATAGTTTTTTTTTTAATTATGACAATCTTAGATAATTTTATGGGTTGTATACCACACACCTACCCCGCCACGCTGAAATAATCTTAATATATATTTCTTCTGTCCATGTGTATGTCACTGAACTCCTCCTAAACGGCTGGACCGATTTTGATGAAATTTTTTGTGTGGGTTCAAGGGGATTCGAGAATGGTTTAGATTTACAATTTGGTCCCCTGGAAAATGTTCTTTTAATTATTTTTTTATTTCTAAGGAGTTGTTGATTTTGGAATGTTTTACATTGGATCCGGCAGACTGCGCTACCATCGCAGTATCGAATATTCAATATTATTCTATTTTAATTTTAGTTTGTCCCGACAGTTGTGTACAGGACAACGTCTTTCGGGTCCGCTATAAATAAATAAAATAAATTGTGGAACATTCCAGAAAACTCTCGAATGTTGTCCTGAGCGAAGCCGGGTAACCCAGCTAGTAACTATATAAATAAGTTGAATAAATAATTAAGTTTACGATCACAAAGAAACACGAACAAACCACCGATACGTATAATAAAAGATCAGCTTTCAATGAATTCTCCAACTCTTTCGAATAAATTGCGCAGAATGATATTATGCATACTTTACAGAGGCGTGTGCATTTGTGCATCCCTGAGTGGAAATGTGCAAAGCTCAGTGGCAGCATGCAGCCCTGAGAAGTTTCCAGCGTACGGCCCTGAGTGTAAGTGTGGAGCTCTGAGTGGAAGGTAGCGAGGTTCTATAAATACATCGAGTGAGGCTTTCAACTTCCACTGGTGGTCCAAAGCAGCTGTAGCTACCCACCTCGTTCCCAGTGCATACCACATTCCTACATTTTGCTCCCATAGAATGAAAATAATGCGATTTGGCGTGTTTCGTGATTCAAAAGTCAGGCAAATCGGCCGTTAATTCTCCAATACAAAACTGCGTTTCATCATTATTATGAAATTCTAATATACAATGTCAGGCAAGTGTAAGAGAGACAGAGCTCACACTAATTAGGTTGGTCGGTTTCCATTCAAATTTACGCGGAGCGTATTTCTTCTATTCAATTATTTCTCCATAGGAAATTATTCCATAACCACTTTGCTAATGTACATTTCGTCATTTTTATGAATACAAATATTGTTTATTTATATGATTATAAATTAAAGATATAATTTAAAGTAGATAGGTATGTTAAGCTTCACAAAATATTGAAACAAAGTCATATAAAATAAACGAAAACAGGTTTTAACAGATTTGCAGATATGGTGGGTTTTCGTGTTGTGAAAATGTTTAGATTTCTTTGATAAGATAATTTCTCCAAGGCTGAAATAATGCTGAAAATTAAAAAAAAAACTAATTTGCACGTCAGAATAGGAAGAAACCATTGTGTTATACTTACAGGAGACGATAAAAACGAACATTTTCGAGAAGTATGTCATTTATGGATAGGTAGATTTTCGAAATTATAAATTTTACTCGTATAAGTTGATTCTGACTTTGGTGAAGCAGCTCGAAATAAATCTGAATTTAAAAATGATGTGTCTACTCCCTACCAAAATAATCTATACTATACTATCCATACTAATATTATAAATGCGAAACTGCTCGAGTTTGTTTGTTACGCTTTCACGCATTAACCAACAAAAAGATATTAAAAATTCTTTCACCAATGGAAAGCTACATTATTTGCGAGGAAAGTAGAGTGTATATAATGGTAAGCTCTGGCGTTATGAAATTATAAATATTAATATATTATATTTCTTATACGTTTTCTGTCGTTAACAAAAGCGAATTATTGCTAACGTCAGAAAACAAATCGTTGCCGTGGAAACGATGTTGATATTTTTAAATAAAAATGAATCTCCGAAATGTTTGTATAAGTTCCGAACGACAGCACCAAATTGGTCAATTCTTTTTTTCTTTGAGCTCTGGCATTATAAGGTGGCACGCGAGCTGTTAGAAAACTGAATGTACCGGGAATTAATGTATGGAATGCGAGAGGATAGAGGGGGGGGTGGAAGAGGGGGGGATTGAGGGGGGGAAGTGGAAAATAATTAATAAGTGCAAGCGCTACAGTAATTTACCCCTAATACCATGCGAGCGATGCGGCGGGCAAAAAAGCTAGTAATATTATATAGGTACAAGAACCTAACTAAAAAAATGCATTTTAAAATTTACACAACTGGTTCAACGTGTATCGTAAATGGTTGTTTATCAACTGTGTAAAATTTTAAATACGTTTCTTAGTGCGGGGGGCAATGTGCACCTGACGTAAAAGGAAAACATGGAGCCATCAGACAGCATCATGTTTATGTGTGTGATTTCGTCAGTCCAAAAAAGGTACCTACCTATTCAATAAGTTGTACACGGTTGACCAACATGTTGTTCCAACATTTGTACACGGTTGACATTAGTCACATGAGAACGGGTCGTTTCTACGACTTGTGGAACGATTTGCCGGCCTCTGTGTTTCCTCCCTCCTACACCATGGGTCTCTTCAAGACCCATGTCCACTCCTTCCTCTCCTCAAAAACACCCTCCACACAGCATCTTCAAAAATGACAAAGGAAATTATTTTCCTCAGGGCCTGCTGTGTGGAGTTAATATTAAAAAAAATACCTAATTTTTTCCCCTCCCGGGTTCCCTTCCCCCTTTCTCGTTCCCTCCCTGCAGCTAAACTATATGAAATACATTAATTTTTCAAACAACTCACGCGCCACCTTTTGTCAAATTTTAATGAAAATTTCATAACGCCCGAGCTCACCAGTATATATAGAAACCTTCGCGTGCGTGCCCACAACCACTTACTAAAGTTTCATCGCAATCTAATGAATAGTTTTGGAAAATCATTTCATAACGCCAGAGCTCACTATTGGATGTAGAAATTATCGCGGGTATGTAGGTACACGTCAAATAACTAAAGTTTCATCGCAACCGGATGTACGGTTAAGGGACAAACAAAGAAACATTCATTTTATATATTAAGATTTTGGGTACAATATAGTTAAGAGTTATTTCACCATATTTATTAGTACATTTCGGAAGCACCAATCCTTCATTTTACGTAAATCTTATATTGTGTGTATGGTAAACTCTTTCCCTAAACAAGTCTGACAATATAACATGTTAACTTAAAATATTATATAAAAAAAACCAGAGTGTGCAATTCACACGCGGTACAAATGAAACCTTCAACAAACTAAAGTAGACAAGAGTGGGGAGACTACGAAGCACTTTTTTCATCAATGTGAAGGATGATTTTTTTTCCATAATTCCTCCTGCACCTTTTCCTATACATTTGGTCGTCTTACAAGCATTTATGTTTTCTCTTCGGCGGCGCTAGGTGTCGCTTTCTTTTGTATTTTCTTTTGCCTGTTCATTTTAGAGTGGTTTGAAGATTGAATGTTGATTTTATAAAAATTAAAATATATATTTTTTTGGTTTTCGTAGGATTCGATCCTTGGTCGTCAAAATGTCTGCAAAAGTTCGTGAGGCGCTTTGTACCACTATACCAAAGGAGACTTATGTGGGAATGTGGATTTATCGTATTTTATTGGAACCGTGTATCCGTGAATTAAATAAATATTTTATTACTATCTCGTTGCCGCGCGCTGTCTCTTTTTAGTGTCACTCGCTTCCGTTTCATCGCGTAGAAGTGAAACCTTCAGAAAATTTAAAGAATTCAAGAGTGGTGAGGTTACGAGGCACCTCATCCGTGAATTAAATAAATATTTTATTACTATCTCATTCCCGCGCGCTGTCTCTTTTTAGTGTCACTCGCTTCCGTTTCATCGTGTAGAAGTGAAACTTTCAGAAAATTAAAGAAAGTACAAGAGTGGGGAGGTTACGAAGCACCTCACAAAGAGGAGACCGATTGGTCTATCGCATTCTCTTGTAGGCTAAATCCTATAGATGTATGTGTTTGTCTCTTTTTAGTGTCGCTTTTTCGTCTCGTCGAGTTTCAAATCACAGTGTTAACTCCAATAATCCTCAGATTCTAAGGTTTTAAGGTTTAGCATTCAGAGACTAGAAAAGTTTTTAGATTTTCACGGCCAAAAGTATTTTCGTTATTTATTTTTGGGGTGTTATGCCGTGTTGCGCTACCTCCTTCTTTAGCCAACGTTTCGGACAGCGTTACAGTGTCCATCATCAGGGCAGATGTGATGTGTGAAACGTTGGCTAAAGAAAGGGGTAGCGCAACACGGCATAACACCCCAAAAATAAATAACGAAAATTCAGAGACTAATATATTAATTTAGTGCTACTTACGTGCATTGGTATATTTATGGATTAACAATTTTGTAACGGAGTTTTGTAATGTTTGGATATAACTTATTTTCGAATAGTTCGCTAGAGTATAGATAGAGTTATAAACAAAACAACATATGTGATTCCGGTGTTTGTTATGAAGGTTTACAGTGTGTTTATAAAATACGTTTTGTTTATCACAAAGGTGTAATTTAAGTATCATTTGTAAATATAATTAACGGATATTTAACTTCATTCGTTTACCAACATTTCGAGGTAAACTGCATCAATTCCAACGTCGGAATGGCGTCACTTTAATTTTATTACGTGTTATTTATTGGCTTCTACATGGTCAACGAAACAATATTGCCAATGAAGTTTAAATGGTCGCCTGTAGTTTTCGGTTAATGTTAATTGTATCGGACAGTATTAATACGTGAACGTCTGCGTGGTTGAATTTCAGAAACTCGCCTTGGAGTGCATGTCTGACGCCACGCGGTACGCGCCGCGCCACCAAACATCTGTGTACGTAAACTTTGAATTTTGAACGTTGTAATTCGGTTTCAAATTCAAGAATTTGTCAAAAGATGTCGCCACTTCCGTCAGTAGGTCGCATGGGGACGTGCCCCAGGCAGGTATAAGTGCTACGAAATTGTGGATTTGTAGTATCTCTCCGGATATGGAAATGTGAATACATTTTACTTTTTTTTCTAATCTTTTAAAAGAAAGACAAACATTCTTGGGTTACGAATAACCCAACAATGTTTGAAAATTTCCTAATACCGCCACAGTAAGCCGAAAAATGTTGCTCGAGTCGTGATGGAGGACTTAGCCAGCCGAGGAATCGAACACGCGACGCCCGTGTGGGAACCAAACGCGATGCCCACTCAGCTACTGACCGGTCAAATATATATGACGTCATTGCCTGTCCCGGGTTACTTTGTCCCGGTGACCAGCTATCACTGGATGACAGTGTATCCGAGGGGTGGGCTATTTTTGGAGCCAGTTCCTATTGGATTTATAAAATGGTCACCAACACTAACTGGGCGAAGCCGAATCTAAAGCCGCCCGCAGGGCCTAGCAGCAAAAACATGCGAAGCGAGTTTTAATTATCTTGCTAGTTTATAATTATTTTTTGTATTTTTATATACCCTCAAGGATAAAAACGTCGTACTCGTGCATGTGTGTACTAACCAAAGCTAAAAATTCAGACAATTTTGGTTTTATTGCGATATTTTTCTAAGATCACTTTTACGATTATGTTCACGATAAATTTGGGCAAAAACCCAAGATATCGATGGAAAATTTTGTGGAAATGTTTTGTTATTGTTTTTTTATTTTTTTTTATTGGAAGCTGGTAGACCAGGAGATACAAGAGAAAGTGTATAAACTATTGTGGAAGAATATAATATTTCATAAAAAGATTATATTACATGCGGATACCTGATTGTTCGAGGCATGAAAATCTCTCCAAAAGTGATTTTGTCAGCGCTATAACCTCTATCACGCCTTATAACACATTGAAATATTAATTAAAATCGCAAGTTGTTTCGCACCCATTGTTTAATTTGGCAGCCACCTCTGGTCTGAAGCCTCAATATACCTGAAAAGAAACCTTGACCTTAAGCTCAAACGGGCGGCCCGTTTGATAGATTCCCCTACGTTAACAAACGGATTTCAATCTTTTGATCACAGGCGTTTAGGTGGGAATGCTGCCCTTGTTCTGCCGTTATTTCAATGGAATATTCTCCTAGATTCTGTTGTAATTGATCCCTTCGGCAACGCTGCATTGCTAGGAAACACGCCAAACGCGTATATTTGTACACGGTTGATATTTGTCACTTGAGAACGGGTCGTTTTTACGACCCGTTCTTGAGTTCAACAATTCGGCTGTGGCACGATTTGCCGGCCTCTGGGTTTCTTCTTTCGTACACCATGGGACTCTTCAAGACCCACACTCCACACAGCATCCCCAAAGATGACACAGACCCCGAGGTAAATTATTTTCCTCATGCCCTCCTGTGTTGAGATAATATAAAACTTAAAAAAAACTCTCGAAAAATAATAAAAGACAACCACATCTAACATTTTTGTACACTGTCCGATAAGGAAAAAAGCATTGAAACTCCACCAAGGTAAAGAAGTTTGACATAAAACTATCGAGTTAATAAAATATACTAGCTACATTGTCAACAAATACACGTTATTCAAAAATAATACCAAAATTATAAATTATTTTCGCCCTGAGGAGAAATTCTATATTTTTTATGGATATGTAAAAGATTTTTTACCATAGAGATCTAAAAATAAAATCTGTTATGGTTTTGCGTTTGAGACTTTCAGGGGGGCAGTAGAAGACCCAGAGAAAATTAGAGGGCGTTGAGATGGCACAGTGAGGTCGTGGGCAGGTAAAAAAATATGTTCTAAAAAAGACAAAAAAACATGCTTATCAAGTACTAATAAAGCAAAGTTAACTTTAATATTGGTTAATTTTTGTTATTGTTTGTAGTGTAATCATTTTTAACACGTGTGCGAAAATTCACATATTTCCGTAGTTCGGGAAGTGGATGAAAATTGAACTGAAAGATTCCATTACATTCAGACCTACATTAAATTGGATGATATGAATTTTTTAAATTTTGTATTATATAACTAGCTGGGTTACCCGGCTTCGCTCAGGACAACATTCGAGAGTGTTCTGGAATGTTTCACAATTTATTTTATTTATTTATAGCGGACCCGACAGACGTTGTCTTGTACACAACTGTCGGGACTAAATAAAAAATTATTAAAAGAACATTTTCCAGTAGACCAAATTGTGAATCTAAACCATTCTCGAATCCCCTTGAACCCACACAAAAAATTTCATCAAAATCGGTCCAGCCGTTTAGGAGGAGTTCAGTGACATACACACGGACAGAAGAAATATATATATTAAGATATTATCATCTTACGTGTATAATTATTATTAAGAATTGACACTATTTCATGAATACAAGAAGGAAGGAGATAGCAACCCGGTACTTAAAATATAAAACAATTGCTTTTTTAACTTGCTAAACAAAAAGGTATAGCAAATAATTTTTAATCGAATTATTGATTCCGTGAATGTTGAGCCCCTCATAAGTTAAAAAAATTGGGGGCTTTAGAAAAAAATCGAGTGAAGTTCGCACGCGGTAGAAGTGAAGGCTTCGCCCAAACAATCACAACAAATAGGAGTCTTGAAAAGTGAGCTCACAATCAAAGCGGTCAATGCGGTAAAGTTTCATTCTATCTCATTCTCTTGCAGGTTAAATCCTATAGATGTATGTGTTTTTCTATTTTTGTCGTTTCGTTTTAACGGTGCTAAAGAAACATCACTTCAAAAAAATATTTTCAAAGTGGGCGGTGGGCAAAATAAGGTTGAGAGCCTATGCTCTAAACTAAAATATTCGACAGCTGACATCTTTCTGACATCGGCCAAAGTCACCACTCTGATACAACGCAATGAACGATTTTTATCATCTTTGACATCTTCATAATGCATATATTTTTCAAAACTGCCAACATGAAGATATTAAATTATCTAAAAACCCTGCTCGGTTTGATTATAAACCTCTTAATAATATTCTAAGTACATTATTCGAGCGAAATTATCCGTTCATTATGTTACTTATGCAAATCAAATGACTCGTACCACCTTGCGGAATGTTATTTTTGGAATATCATCTATATTTATACCTAAATTCATTAAATTTGAGGCAGACACCAGCAGCTGGCAACACCGTCTGAGCACGCTTGCATCCGGCATTAGAAAAATAACGATTCTTTTATTTATTTCCCCTCCTTACTTACATTAATTAATAACACGCACGACCTTCACAACAGACGATTGAAAACGTATTTTTGACTATGTGGTAAGCGAACAACAAAGCCTTAATAAGGCTTTATATTATAATTTAACTTGCAGGGATGTGGTGGAATGCTGGCCAATTTATTAAAAAAATGCAATTTTTTCTAGATATTCCCTGTATTATACGAGTATATAGACCAACCATCAAACATAATTATCTGTTTCACATTTCAATTTCTTTTAACAAAAAATGGGTACAATTTGAAGTGTAAACCCATCGGGCCTCGGCCATATTTGGTAAAAATATTTCTGCTTCCCAATAAAATTCAAAATGGAATATTTCAGAACGTATCCGAAAACTAATAGCTGTTTTATAAGTTGATAAAATTTCAAATTTATAAATTGAAATAAACATACAAAAACACGTCTGACCTTACGCGTTTTCTAACTAAAATTACGGATAGCGAAAAAAATAAAAACAAAACTATAATTTACTATAAAAATTTATTATAAACGTTCTCACTTTTTGTCGTTCCATGTAAAAATAATTAATAAAAAATTCCCCAAATTTCAAATTTTTTTTCAAATTGCGATCCAAAAATTTGATTTCATAGAGGTGTCCTTTTACTCCTTATGTGGTTAATTTTTAGCGTGGTGTTTTCTCTTTCTAACACCGTTTAGATAATATTTCTCAGTTAGTAAGGGAGACACTACGATTTCTATGAGACCTATATGAGTTGTTCCGAAAAGCGAGAAAATTATCCTATTAAGGGGCCCGATGGTATCAACATCAGGATAGGGTGACATCAGAGCAAAGCCGTGCGTTTAGATCTATTTTTCAAGATTTAAAAACTCGACTTATTTATTGCAAGAATAACCATAAAAAATTTTTGTAACAAGATTCAATAATTTTATTCAATGGGATTAATTATTCAGTAAATACTCCCTAAGTAGTTACATAATTTAAGTAGTAAGAACTAAACCAGAAAAAAACTGTTTATCTTATTTTATCCCAAGATCCAGGAACATTACTCTAGACGTCACTCACTTGAGTTCGTTCACATTGACTTTAAATGTTTTTTTAAGGTCATGGGTTATAATGTTGTTATTGACGCTGACGTCATCGATCCAATCAGGTTCTACCAAAGGCTGCACGGTCCAATGCAACATCTGAACACGTCACGCCTGGCTTCAGAATTAATCAAATTAGTTAAAATTGTGCTTGAATCTTAAATTAACCGAATACAACCAATTAAAAATGCCAATTTAAACTAAAAGTATTTTAACTAACAGCTTCCGTGTTGTTTCTTTCTGAAATAATTGCCTCCGATTTTAAAATCCGTTTTTTGATCGAAATGTTAACTAAAGCGAAACTTCAGAAGGCGGTATGTATGTAACAGAATGAAAGCTTAAATTAATTGAATAACTTGCGAGTTTTCGGCATGTCACTAAATAAAGAAATTGTTTCTCCCTGCGTGCCCTTTCCCATTCGTCCCGTTACCCTTCCGCCTCACCTTCCTCTCAGGTGTTCCCCCTCCACCTTCTTCGTCTTTCCACTCCCCTCTCCCGAGTTCCACATACATTAAGTCTCGGTACATTCAGTTTTCAAACAGCTCGTGCGTACCTATTGCAATTTTTTACACAAATTTCATTGTTTTTTTATTTTTTTTTATATGAATATCGCACAAAAGTCCCCAACTGTTCCCGTCTGGAGCCAGTGAGGCATCCTCAATTGGGGTATGTTGTGAGGCTGAAGGTAGCGGGGAAGGGAAGGAGATAGGGAAGAGGAAGGTGGGGAAGTACCAGGCTACTCAGATCTGGTCACCACGCACGGCTAAAGCCATTTAAAGCAACGTATCAATTCGGAATGGTGGTCTTACACCAGGGCGATATTAAGAGTATCTTCCACTCTGGAACGTGCCGCAAATATAATATATATTATTTTGATTAATTGCGAAATATCACAAATTAATCAAATAAAAATTCTTTGCGACCTTCGAATTGTGTTGTTTTGACAGTTTTATCCCGGGACCACGGAGGCCGTCAGATGCCGTCATAATGCCAGAGCTTACCAGTATAAATATAGAAACGTTCGCAGGCGTGCGCACAACAAATCACCAACTCATCACAATCAGATGAATGTTTTAGAGATTTATTATATTATTCGATTTATTTTTATGTTGATTTTTTAAAATTTATTTACAGTATTGGATAATGTCGGAATGTGGTGGTAGTATTCAGGTGCGAAAAGCTTTCAACAAGATAAGCAAAAGCGCTCACGACTTTAATGCTCGTTATTCCCAGCGGCCATTAAATTCGGTCTCAGGAATCACGCCAGCCAATTGTTACCAACCATTATTACTGTTACTATGATTACTCACCTTTTGGAGGTTAGGTGCATCAGGCCGGATTGAGACTCTATCTCAGCGCCGTGGGGAAAGGCGATTTTACCTTGATAGATGGGGGTGTATTTTAAATCAAACATCGGTTTCACTTTGGAAATTAAAATATGACGTGTATTGTACCGAAGGCAAATAATAACAAATAACAGAGTGACTCACCCCGAGGACCGAATGCAATCTAACCTAACTAACGTTCCCTGCACTTCCTAGTCGATCCGCAACTCATCACAACGGGATGGCTAGGATTAGCCTGATGACCAGCCTGATCGTCATCCTTCAGTCTCCTCCGCGGCAAGGCAGGACCTCCTTCATGTAATGTGGATTTCCGGAGACGATCTGATCGTCATCCGAATTAGGGCCAATTGGAATTCCCTTCCAGCGAGGGTACGGGGCGCGCCAGGGAGCACGAGGGGACTTCCGAGGTATTACGGCTCGCGTTGATCTTCTTATATTTCGTGCAATAACGGAATCGATCTTACAGTCGACATTCGGCAGGTGCCCGCAAACGTGATCGGTTCGATGCAATTAAATAACCGATCGCCATGATATCTTGCGATGAATCATCCGGATCCGCGGTTGAACTATATCGGCACATTAAACTTAGTTGCACAATGATTTCTCGATATTCGAGTAGGATGGAACTTTAGTAACACCGGCACCCGTTTGTTTTTTCAAAACATTACGTCCCTTTTATATTTTCACAATAAATGCTAATTGACTGTCCCAGCTATGATGTTGCCCAATCATCATCGAAGCGAGAGTGAGTCTTCTTCTTTTTCTTTTTCCGGCACCGGAAAACTAACGCCCCCTGTCCTCGGTGTTGCCCGTCCCCTCGTTGAAAAAAACCATAGTCACCAATTAAACGGGTACTTAATAGTTCGTGCTGCTACGGATCAATGTTATAAAGCAGTGTTCATAAATGAAAAATTTAATGTTATAAAGTAGTGTTCATAAATGAAAAATTTAATGTTAGCAGTGTTCATATTTTAAAAATAAAAAAGATAATAATTTTAACACTGCTTCATAACAATACCCCCCGCGCCACACAAATGTTTGCCCTCAAACATGTATCTTCTAACTAATATATTCCTAAGCTATTCTGGTTATTCCTCAGGGTGTTCTAAAAAATAAATTATAAAATTTGCATAAATAAAATGTGAATCATCAAATGTGGTAGGCACACCATGTTATACATACGATTGATTATAGCAAAATCTAATAAAGAGAGAAAAAAAAATAGAAATAAAGAAGAATGAGTTCATTATGATTCCAATCGCACCCATGTTGTCTGGCAATATGGTGGGTTCACAATGCAGTCATTCAAATCAACACTTAAAATTAGAGAAACTTAATCTAAAGTACAAGGTGAACTAATGTTCCGTGAACGGGGTCTGCAAACACCCACAGCATTGAGAATACTGGGTGAAGAACAATTGACTTTATGTCTTGGACTGCCGTTAACGTTACATCTACAGCATAAACATAATTAATTATGTAAGTATAAACACTAATCAGTGGACAACACATCCTTAACTTAAAATAAACCTTTGTGTCCAGCACATTAATTATACACAACCATACGCATTAATGCATCATTGACCCATAATAGGGTTTTAGAAAGCCATTTAGGCAACACTTTAGGGAGGCAAGCCAACCCTCACTTTTCACTGAGTCTACTTCTCCATTGGAGATAAAAACACACTTCGAAGAAATTCTATCTACTCTACCTGACCTCGTTATTGGGTAAGTTTTTCGAAGAGAATTTATACAATAAGACAAAATAATCAACCTTGGAAAGCATTATTTCGTAATAGTAGAAAAAACTTTTAACCTTTACACGCACGCAGGTGTGTAAGGTGGCTTAATCTAGTGAAACTGTCAACAACCAATCTTATAGATGTGGTGCCATTAGTAATAGTATACATCCATTGTTGTAAATGGTGCAATCGGTAATAGTATACATCCATTGTTATAAATGGTGTAATCGGTAATAGTATACATCCATTGTTATAAATGGTGTAATCGGTAATAGTATTATCATACTAATTGATAGATAAAATTACTTTTACTTAATAAAACTAAAGTTATAGAAGGAAAAGCATAATATTTTTATGTCGATATTGTATAAGAAAATCATATTTGATTATCCTTAGATGTAAACAACCATCGCTTATGAATGGTGTCAAAAATTAACAACTATTGCCAATAAATGGTGGCAAATGTAAGTCAACAACCAATGCTAATGAATGGTGCCAAATGTAATGTGTACAAACCTCTGCTAGAGGATGCAATTGGTAAGGTAACATGTTTGTTAAAGACAAAATATTGAGGTTACCCATAATCCTATCAATATATAAAAGCAGATTGTTGTGCGCCGCTCAAGACGCTTATTCATAAATAACAAAATATTATCCCGAACAAGGGAAAAATGATAATGAGAAAGAGAGAGAAAAAAAAAAAAAAAAAAATTTTTTTTTAATAATAACTTGTATGGTAATAACCAATTTATAAAATTTTTGTATCAAAATGAATTGAGGCAATTAGTACGAGTAGTATCTTCACAGGCACTGTGTAAGATGTTTGAGTATACTTGTAACATAAAATTAACACTTAAGAATGAAAATTTGAAACTTGGAACATAAAGAAATGATGGGCTATCATTTCTGTATGTTCTGGTTATAGTTTCATTGGGCTTATAATATAACAAATATGAATAGGTCATAATAAAATATGCTTGGAATACAGGAGGATATATTTCTAATATCGTCATATATTCCAAGTTAACATAAACTTAAAAGTAAATAACACGAAAAGTACCATGTTTAAATTTTAACTATGCATATGTTTTCCATGTACAAGCATTTCACAGATTCAAATACAAGGGTGTATTCAGAATTAAAGTTTCAAATCAACTCGAGTGTTGTACTAGAGTCGAGAGGAAAAAAAAAAATATATATACATATATCTACCTATATGTATATCTATTATTAGAAAGCGTTGAAATGTAAGTTATTTAAAATTCGGCTTACTGACAACAAAAGAAAACTGGCCACAACAATTCGGTTGATCAGGCCGGATTGAAGTGTCCGAGCATTTTACCATTGATAATAAATGTAGTCCTTGTAAGGATGGCCAGACCTCACAAGGCACTGATGATAATAGGACTATACGGGAATGTTGTCCAATTTAACGATGTCCTTTACGTGAAAGTCACCGGTTTCCTTACCATTTAAGTCGGCAAGTGTATATATTAAATCTGATTTTTTCTTTACTATTACATTTTTAACAAAACGTGGAGCTAACTTCTGTGCGAAGTAATTTAATGCATTAGATTGGACGAAGTTCCTACGCCACACTACGTCTCCAACCTGGTAAGTAACGTGTTTTCTACGTAGATTATAGTGATTAGCTCCCTTTTGGTAAGCCTTAAGAAGTGCGTTTGATACTTGTTCGTAAACCGTGGACAATTCTTTTAACTTATGTGCATAAACCTTTTGATGAGTGGAATCATGCGTATTGGACTCATTATCCGCTATCGGGTTACGATGCAAATCTCCATCCAATATTTGTTCTCTACCGTGCATTAGAAAATAAGGTGTGAAACCTGTAGCACAGTTAACAGTATTGTTCATGGCTGATTGCACTTGAGGAAGAAATTTTGACCAAGTTCGGTGATCAGATTCTACCAAAATGGATAGTGCCGTACCTAATGTTTGGTTGTATCTTTCTACAACATTATTTTGGGGAGTGTATAAAGAATTATAAAAGGGGGGAGATATGTTATAGTTTTTTAAAAGTTCTTTAAATTCTTTAGATATGAATTGTGGTCCGTTGTCACAGACAATGGTACGTGGTACGCCATGTATGAGAAAAATGTTTTCTTCTAAGTTTTTAATAATGCTTTTCGCGGTGCCTTTGCGCAGCGGGAACAACCAAGTAAACTTAGAGAATACATCGACACATGACAATATAACCGTGAAACCCGCATAACTTCTAGGCAGAGGACCTACTAAATCCAGAGATAGCATTTGCATCGGTCTCGTGACCTTTTTCGGGTTCACCGACATACCGTTGGGCGCGGCTGTACTAATTTTGTGTGCTTTACAAATAGAACATTGATTAATAAACTGTTTTACCTCTTTGTACATGTTTGGCCAGTAGTATCGGAGTTGTAACTTTTTGTACGTCTTAAAGACACCAGGGTGACAAGATCGAGTTGACTCATGTGACTCAGATACTATCTTTGTTCTATGTTCCTGAGGAATTACTTTTTTCCAAGCTGTGTCGTCTTGTAAAGCTAACTTAGTCTTAGTATGACGATACAATTCGTTATCTTTTATCTGGAAGTTTAGAAACCTTTGTGGGAATTCCTGACAACCCTTCCAAATATTTGAGTACCATTTATCATTAGTTGAATTCGAATCTATACTCGAAATTTTAGCAAGATCCATTCGCGAAAGGACATCTGGTACGATGTGTTGAGTACCCTTGCGGTGGATAACATCAAAAGAAAATTGTGAGAGTCGAGAGCTCCAACGCGCGAGACGACCACTAGGGTTAGACAATGACCCTAACCATTTTAAACTAGAGTGATCCGTGACAACTGTGAAATGCGCACCTTCTATGTATGGTCTAAAATGTGTAACGGAATCTAACACTGCTAAAAGTTCTCGTTCTGTAATACCGTAATTTCTTTCGTGTGTGTTCAAACATCGCGAATAATAAGCAATCGGATGCTCTGTACCCTCCAATATTTGAATTAAAACTCCGCCTATTCCAACCGAACTCGCGTCGCAGTGTATTGAAAATGGTTTAGTGAAGTCAGGACAGCTAAGGACCGGGGCTGTCGTAAGTGCTTGTTTTAGATCATTAAATGCATTTTCAGCTTCTTGTGTCCAAATGAATTTACTTACACCATTTTTTGAACCAGTAAGTTTTGATAGAGGTGCGGCTATGCTAGAAAACCCTTTTATAAAACGTCTAAAATAACCGCAAAGTCCAAGGAAAGCACGGATTCCTTTTGCGTTTTTGGGGACTGGAAATTCTTTTATACATTCTATTTTAACCGGATCAGTGCGAAGACCTTTGGAATCTACCATATACCCTAGGTATTTGAGCTCGGCTTTACAGAACTCAGATTTTTTTAAGTTAATGGTGAGACCTGCGTCTCGTAGCCGTTCGTAAACTTTTGTTAACAGTTTAAAGTGTGACTCTAAATCTTCTGACACTAAGATTAAATCATCTAAATAACAAAAGGCATTTTCATCGAATTCAGGCCCAAAAAGAGCGTCCGCCAGTCTTTGGAGCTCACTGGGTGCGTTTTTTAGCCCGAACGGCATCCGAGTGAATTCGAAGAGTCCTCGACCTGGGACAACAAATGCTGTTTTCTCACACGAGTCTTTATCCAAAGCAATCTGCCAAAAAGCTTTACTAAGGTCTATTGAAGAGACAAATCTGGCACCACGAAGTTTGTCAAGAATACGAGAAATGTATGGGAGCGGGTACGAATCCCGAGTAGTGACATTATTAATTTTCCTAGAATCAAGACAAAATCTACCAGTGCCATCCTTTTTTGTAACTATTAGGACTGGACTAGACCATGGAGAGCGTGAAGGACGAATGACTCCTAATTTGAGCATTTCGTCTACTTCCTTATCTAATTGCTTCTGTCTTGCCGGAGAAAGAGGGTAGTACCTCTGTTTAATCGGAGGCCCTGTAGTATGAATTTTATGTTTGACTAAATGAGTTAAACCTAACCCTTTTTTTTCATATGAAATGGATTCAAATTTTTTTATTATTTTTAATAGATTTCTATTTTCTGAGGGAGACAAGGATGAGGCCGGTCGAATAGCCCTTACCTCATTAATTTGTCCTGTCTTTTGTGGGTTGGGCGCCATTGAAAACAGTTCCGGTGCGATTTGGAACTGTCTCCAAAAGTTTACTCCCAAAATATAATTTGGGGATAACGAAGGAATGACGTAGAAAATAATGTTTTTTGTTATTAAATTATACGTCACCGGCAACGTCATTGTTCCTAACACTTTTTGTTTCGTACCGTCGGCTGTTGAAACATTAAAGTCAATTTTTATTAAATTAATACCCATCTTTAAAAAATATTTGTATGTGTCTCCTCCTATACACGAAAGTGAAGCTCCACTATCAAGTAGTGCTCTGCAATGTTTATCTTTAATACAAATATTGGCGTACGGGCGATTATCTCCTTCGATCTCAGAATCCCGTGGTAGTGGGCCCACTACGTCAGAATCCGAGACCGAAAGAAACTCTCTAACCAGTCGGAGCCAACTCTGCCACTCACGCTTCCCCTGCGCAAGAGAAGGTGCATGTCTAGAGCGGCTCCGTCCTAGTTTTCCGATTCCTTATGTGTATTATGTTTATTTATAGAATTTATTTTGGAGGCGGAACTGTCGGAAGCTTTCTTCCTACAGTCTGATTTTGTGTGACCTATTTTTTTTGCAATAGCTGCAGACAATCTTTCTGTCCGAAGGGACCTTAGAAGGATGGCATATCTCCTTATTTTTATTATCAATAGAATTATAAGATGAATTTTTTTGAAAGTGTGTAGAAGAAGTATGATCGTTGTTCACATTAGAATTATGAACAAAACGACCCTGGCTATTAGAAGTGTAAACCGGTTTAGATTGAAAGTGTTTTGATTGATTATTAAAATTATTCGGAAGAGAGTGATTGCTGGCAAATCTATTATTGGAATATGTATGAGGTTGTTGATTATTATATTTAGTATTGTAATGTTTACTACCAGCATAAATTTTGCCTGTATAAGAGGGGGAAGGTGAAGGTTGCTTTTCTATTTCAGGAATTGAGAATGATTCTAATTTATTTGTAGCATTTACTAGTTCCTCAAAATTGTTAAAGTCCCTAGACGCAAGCAAATTAACATACATGGGGAGCAAAGCTCGCATGCATAATTGGAGTAATTCAATATCTGGTAATTTAGAATCGAGCATGTTATTCTGAGCCTTCATTCTCAAGGTGAACTCAAAAGCAGTCATACCGGTAGGTTGCTTCATGTTAAATAACTCCTTTTTAAGTGATAATTGTTTATGTTCCCCTTCAAATTGTTTTATTAATAGTGTCTTCAGACTATCCCAAGTTAGTTCGGGGGTATAAATGGATCTAAACCATAATAAAGCCAAGCCTTCTAAAATATCCGGAAAACATTTTACTATATTCGAATGTAGAACGTTTCTTGTCCTGCATTTCTCGTCGATGTGTAGAATAAATTCTCGAACACAAGTTGACCCATTAAATTTGATATCCCAATTATTGATCGTGTTTGTTGGAGGATGTGATTCGTTATAAATAATTTTAGTATATTTAATGACTTTGGAACTTGAGTCACTGTCTTCGTCCGTGTTCGATGTTTCCTCATGTTGTTCCGTGATTTTCGTAACTTTTATGATTTTATTATGCCTTCTGGCTTGAGTACGCATTTCCTCTAAGGTATTTGCCGGTATTAGATTTCTTGTAGTTAAATCCATAGATAAATCTTCTTTCGATTTGCCATTAATATTCTCGATAGGCCCTGACATCGTGAATTTTTATTCGTAGAACGGAAAAAGAGAGAAAAAGAAAAAAAAAAAAAAAAAAAAATTTTAAATTTATAAATTTTTCACAACCCTGATCTTGTTTGAAAATTATTCTAAGTTTTTTTTTTTTTAAATTATTAATTGTGGCAACCTTGTTTTTAAAATTATTATTTTTACGGGAAGAGAGAAGAAATTCGTGGCAACCCTGATATTTAAAATTATTTCAATAAATGTTTGTAAAGTAAAGCTGTTATAACTAATAAAAACAATTATTATAACATAATATTTCGGGGCAAATGAAATAAAATGCTAGAACGTTTTTCAATTAGCAAAGAATTTAACATGAAATTGAAAGGTAAACAATAGAAAACATAAACATTATTTTGACAGAACTGTCACGTTAAGAATGTAAACAACATTATTTATGAAATGTCTGATTGAAATTTGAAAATGTCAACAATATATTATTTTGACAGGTAACAGCTGTTGCTTTGGTAATAGCTGATGTTATAAACAATTACTCTCAATTATAAATCTCGGCAGTACGAATTGTTATTGCAACAAATGTCAGAAACATAAATATGTAAATCCTTTTCTAGAAGAATTATGTATGAGTGATCGCGGTAAATCAACATTGATTTCTTAATATAAGACTGTAAAAGTTGATAAACTTTGTACGGTGACATTTAGAAACAATAACAGTAATTATATTTCTTTGCAAAATACTTGCACATGGATAGCATTTTTAACATTGACGTTATGTTAAATTCCAAATACCAAGGTAAAATAAATCGAGCCCAAAACACGTTGAGTGCGCCATTGTTACCAACCATTATTACTGTTACTATGATTACTCACCTTTTGGAGGTTAGGTGCATCAGGCCGGATTGAGACTCTATCTCAGCGCCGTGGGGAAAGGCGATTTTACCTTGATAGATGGGGGTGTATTTTAAATCAAACATCGGTTTCACTTTGGAAATTAAAATATGACGTGTATTGTACCGAAGGCAAATAATAACAAATAACAGAGTGACTCACCCCGAGGACCGAATGCAATCTAACCTAACTAACGTTCCCTGCACTTCCTAGTCGATCCGCAACTCATCACAACGGGATGGCTAGGATTAGCCTGATGACCAGCCTGATCGTCATCCTTCAGTCTCCTCCGCGGCAAGGCAGGACCTCCTTCATGTAATGTGGATTTCCGGAGACGATCTGATCGTCATCCGAATTAGGGCCAATTGGAATTCCCTTCCAGCGAGGGTACGGGGCGCGCCAGGGAGCACGAGGGGACTTCCGAGGTATTACGGCTCGCGTTGATCTTCTTATATTTCGTGCAATAACGGAATCGATCTTACAGTCGACATTCGGCAGGTGCCCGCAAACGTGATCGGTTCGATGCAATTAAATAACCGATCGCCATGATATCTTGCGATGAATCATCCGGATCCGCGGTTGAACTATATCGGCACATTAAACTTAGTTGCACAATGATTTCTCGATATTCGAGTAGGATGGAACTTTAGTAACACCGGCACCCGTTTGTTTTTTCAAAACATTACGTCCCTTTTATATTTTCACAATAAATGCTAATTGACTGTCCCAGCTATGATGTTGCCCAATCATCATCGAAGCGAGAGTGAGTCTTCTTCTTTTTCTTTTTCCGGCACCGGAAAACTAACGCCCCCTGTCCTCGGTGTTGCCCGTCCCCTCGTTGAAAAAAACCATAGTCACCAATTAAACGGGTACTTAATAGTTCGTGCTGCTACGGATCAATGTTATAAAGCAGTGTTCATAAATGAAAAATTTAATGTTATAAAGTAGTGTTCATAAATGAAAAATTTAATGTTAGCAGTGTTCATATTTTAAAAATAAAAAAGATAATAATTTTAACACTGCTTCATAACACAATTTCAAAATGAATTTTATTCCGAATAAACGCCGAGTTGGGGAATTCCGGGGAATTGAGTGGGACCGAGGGAATTTGTCAGACCTCCGAGTTTACAGTCTGCCACGACTCGCAACACTGGTCGTGAAACGTCGGCGCCGCACAGTAGACGAAATGAAGAAAAAACACGAATTAATTGTTTGCTGACTAAATATTAGTGCAATTTTTTTTGATCTTATTAATGAATTATAATTATTTTGAATTTAATTTTTTTTTTGTGTTGTCAAATAGTTGTTTTTCAAACCTCGCGTGTAATTGCGGCTTTTTCTCCATTTCTTCATAAACTGTAGTGAAAAATTCTTTTCGGTTTTGTAAAATGTAGGGCTCAAAATGTTCGAACCTGCCGCTATGTGGTATGTTTGTGTTACGTAATTAATTAAAAACTCCTTTTATTTCACAGAAGAGGCATTTAAACCCCGTTCTTTTAATACCTATAATAATTCTCTCCGGGGAATGCATATAGGCCTTCTTGGAAAAAAACAAAATTAACAAGGGAGGACCAAAGATGATCACAAATTATATATGATATAAAAGGTGAGACTTCAGTCTACAATACGTATATATTCATAAATGAGAACAAAAGATGTTTGTTTCTAAATGCTAATTGAAATAAGCAGTTTAACAGCAAAAAATACAAAAATAGTGGAACATTAGATATTAGCTCAAATCTCACATACATGTGATATTGATATATAGTTTAGTAAATTTAATAAAAAATACCTTAAAGAATGTCAGATATAACAATCTTTTGTATATATATCTAAACGTCACTTAATACACAACCGTCTCTGCCCACGCGTAGGAGCGAAGTGAAAAACGCTATGCCGAACATCAAATTTACGACACTTTGAGGCGTTGCCAAACTTCAAGCGCCTTTGACACATTTAAATAAACACATAAAATGCAGAAACTATTGTGTTACACTAAAAAAATATTTATATTAAAAACATTAAAGTTTGCAAAAACCACTTAATTCGGATTTTTTCTCCATTCCGTCCACTGTGCGCCGGTTCAAGGGTCGTAATATATATTATTAAATTCATTCCAATGAATTCTAGTCGGCATGTTTCGGAAGATTAATTACGTTTAGGTCCCTTTGGGAACATTTGCAATGTAAGCGCGATGTTTGTGGATTCAATGCTCTCCCCTTACCCGACAATGTTG
Organism: Glyphotaelius pellucidus; assembly: GCA_936435175.1. NCBI lineage: Eukaryota > Metazoa > Arthropoda > Insecta > Trichoptera > Limnephilidae > Glyphotaelius > Glyphotaelius pellucidus. Next base: position 3,093,193 of record OW386541.1, read on the forward strand.
GAAAATGATTATTAGACTAACACCGAAAATATTTCAACCCCATTACTACAGCACCTAAACCATTAACTACCAACTTCTCAACATCTAATCAAATATATTAATATCGGTTGTCTGTGATGTGCATTATAATGTGTTGCGTGAAATCTGGTTTAATTAACTCAAATTTTCTTTGAATTTAAGTATAATTTTCAATACGGGAACTGATTGAATGAAGAATTCAATCAAGCAATAAAGTAGTTACTTACCTGCAATTATAATATGATTATGATTTTTCACAGTTAGTATTTTAATAATATGATGGGAATTTGAAGTAATTACAATTGTTAAATATAATGTGATTTTCTCAAAAGAATCGCCAAATTGGAAGGCGAAAATGGGTACCGCTGCTCCGGGAATCATTTATTCGATAACATCTCTCATAGGTCACCCCAAGTGGTTCGCTACGTTTGGTGGCTTACCAGGGGTTCCCGGGATCATAAGATGAGGTTTCTCGAGGACTTGGCGGCGGATGACTGCGGTTACTGATCACCTACTGCGTGGCGGGCCGCATCTAGGGAGACTAATTGAGGGAGGCCTTTTGACCTCTCTAGCCAGATTCTCTCAACCTATCGCAAGCAACGCAGTTGACAGGATGGATTCATACGTCACTCATGGACACACTGGCCCCCAGATTCCTACCCACCACTCAAACATTTTTCCTTACCCTAAGTTCCTCGCCTTCCTGCCACCACACAGTATCTCCTAAGATGGCATTGGCCCTGAGGGAAATTAGTTTATATTGAGCTAATGTAAAAAAAATAAAGGGGTCGTTCTTATTTTTAACCTACATAAAGTTGTCTCCACCAGTTAGTGGAGAAAAATTCAACAGAATTACCAATATTATTATTTCATAATTACTTTAAAATCTACTGTACTAAAGTCGTAACGACTGTGTGCGTTTTAAAAAAATATGTGTTTATATTTTTGTAGTGAAAAATACGTTACAGAGTTGTAACACCTCATGATAGAAGTGTTTTTCATACAAATCACAGTTGTCTTCTGCCACCTCGACTTGCGTATATTATACAATGTTACAAAAAAATGATATGACGACATAAAATATAAAACTATTTTTATTCTCCAATAGGTATAACCTATCAAGTAACAGTGATTATTATTTTTAATGATGTTTAATAAAATATTTTTTTAAATTTCAAAAACTTCTCTCCTACAACTTTTATGTCGTACGTTAATTCTGTCACGTGGGTTGTCATTCGAAATAGGTATACACGCAGCTCGTGTTTGTCACCCCCAATAGGAATTTTAGGCCTCCTTCCCCCCTTGCTACAATTTCCCCTCTGAGATTCAGAGAGAATTCATTAATAGTAAAAACTAAATGTGACAGAGTGGTGGAAATGTGACAGAGTGGTGGAAATGTGACAGAGTGGTAAAAGTTATGTAGGTTGAAAAGAAGAAAAACCCAAAGACGAAAAGCTGTGCATGCGCCGCAAGAAACTTGAACATGAAAATGCTTTTCGAAAAGCTGCTGATAAATATGTTATTAATTCATGTTTAGAAGAAATTTTATGCTGCAATAAAGAAATTTCAACATCACACTGTCTTTTCGCAAATAAAATCTCTCTATACCAATACATAACGCAATGAAAATTACCTATCAACACAACATTCGATTGACCTTACTGTTCATAAGATACCAAATTGTTTTCCTTCGAAACTGAATTTTAGACCATAATTTGCAAAGGAATGACCTGGATTTTTAAATTCTCTGAATCCATCATAAAATACCACAGTTTACCCATGGTCAATGAGTGACGCATGCCTCTAATTGTTTGCCCTTTTCCTTAAAAAAAAAATTCTGAATAAAAAGCTTCACAAACTGGAAAAAAAAGCGATTATCTGTTTTCGTAGTTATTGTTTCGATTCTGCTGACACTTTATTGTGGTCACGATGAGTAATGCCATTGATGAATATGCAAACAAAGAAAATACGAAGCAAAATCGTAAAATATACAACAAAAAAATGCCATTTATTCTAACAAAACCACGAGTCTGATTTGTATTCTTCGTGATTTTTTTTAACAAAGCAAAAATAATGTACGGAAATAAAACGTGATTTATTACGTCACGTATTAGTCTCGCCTAAAATAATTATTCTTTCATGATCGTAGCAAAATAAAAAAAAACAACGAAAAAAGAGGGGCTTAGTTACATAATAGTTTGACTCATTGTAACAAAAAAGAATAGTTTTGAAGTGACAAATTAATGTCATAGATATGACAAAATATGTTATCACTTGCATCAAGTAGACCGAAGGTCGCAGGATCGTATCTCGGCATTGCACAAATAAATGTAATTTGAACATCGAACACACTAAAACACCGCGTAACTCATTTTACAAAAGTTTTCAGGAGAAACAACAAACTGTTCAGTTTATTAAAAAAAATAGCACAACTTAAAAAAAAAGTTAATTAATATTTAGGGATCAGTGATTTGGAGAAGTAATTTTTTAAAAACACATTGTTAAGTATTTTAAATGACATTCGCGGTGTAATGCACAAAAGGCTGAGAAATAATAAGATGTAAATATAATATATTTAACTTTCTTCAAATAATAAAATTAAAATAATTATAAGAACAGTAAAAAATTATAATAATTTAATTCTTATTACTAAAAATACTTTTGTGTAAACAATAATTGCTAATCATAGATCTAAATACCAATTATTTTGTTGCCAAACTTTATATGAAAGAAGCGGTGACAGGTCAAAACATTCCAGACGGGAGCAGTTGGAACTCTTGTGTACGTAAAAAAAGGCTTATATCTATAACTACATAATGTTATTAACGAACACATGTTATTAGCATAAGGTCGTCCATCAATCACGTGATGTTTTTAGTAACTTTTTAACCCCCCCCCCCCCCCCCTCTGGTGGTAAGTGGTGAGGTTTTAGACTAGCCCCCCCATACCCTAAATCACGTGTATTTTTACAAATATTTAGTACAAAACGTATATTTAGTACAAAATATATTGAAATTTTCAGAATATTGTTTTAAGGCAAAACATATGCGGCAACGATTGATGAGTGTATTCGGCGTCAAAATCACAGACTTACTGGCGACGGGTGAACCGAGCGGTTGTCGCAACGCGCGGGGAAGTCGTTGCCTGGCAACGGTGAGTCAAGGCCACACGCCGCTGTTTGGTTTAGAAATCGTGCGTTCAACGAAAAATAAATACACGTGATATCTCATTATATCCCCCCCCCCCCTTGTGATATTTCGTGATTTTTTTCCGAACCCCTCCCCCCTCTTTCGAGCCTCACGTGATTAATGGATGACCCCTTATCTTAGTTAACACACTTTGAATTAGACGCACACATTATAGGAGCACCATAATGCACTTCGTATGTTTTCCTGATATTCATACGAAGAAAAAAAATGCTGATGAACAGTCAAAACTTAGTATTTTGTTCGGTGAATGCAATCACATGTGCCACAAGGTTAAGTAGATAAAATTGTAGTAATATCGAACCGTTCTCATTTCTTAGGCGCAAGTTTTCGGCAAGATGTGATATGAATATTCAAGTAACCGTGAACCATAAAACACAATCGTTCCGAGTCGTAAAATAAAGTATTCCTTGAGCATGATTCTCTACAATAAAACCAACGAAGTGCTGATTGAAGAGAGATGTAAATGGAAAGGATAAATAGAGCCTTTGTTTAAACCTTAATATAAAATATTGAATTACGTAGAATTCAGTAAAAATTATATCATTTTGGTTTGTATTTTATAAGTTTTTTTGTGAATCTTTGGCTGCCTTTGCCTTTGGTTGTTGTACATATTGACTAGAAACCCCAAGAGAAAAAATGATAAAATGAGATTAACGAGTTCTTAGTAGACTCTGCTGTTTTTTCTTCTTTGATTAGTGTTATAATTAATACGATGTATTGCCGTTAGTTAATTAACGTAGAATACGTCTAATGTGTATTACCTATTTTCGAGGTAGGTTCCTTATAATATTATTGGAAGTTACTAATGAGACCCTAGCTAATTACGATTAGCAATCCGAAGGTCGAGGGTTCGAATCCTGCCTGCGCAAATAATTTTTTTTTTTTACTTAGGACACGATTTTCGATTGAGTTTCGCCAATATTGTCTTCAATTAATTAAATATTACAATTTGAGGTTTTACCCATAAAGTAAAAAAAAATAAAATTCATCTTAGACTTGCAGAAAAGTCAATAGATGTCGCATATTAAATAAAATGGATAAAGATTTATACAGACACTATCTAGATAGCATTTAGTTCAGGTCATGCAATCATACATAAAGATAGCACCTTATAAAATATGAGTTAAGAAAATGAAGATAATGTGGGTGGTTCTTAGTCGACGTATGATACAGTTAAAAATGAGCGAATCGGATATCGACACCTTGGCGCAGTGGTTAGTGCATTTGCCCGGAAAGCGAAAGGTCCTGGGTTTGAGTCCCAAAGGTGCAAATATATTTTTCTGATTTTTCTGTTTCCAGATTTTCGATTGAGTTTCGCTAATATTGTCTTCATTCAATTAAATATTAAATTTTATTTGATTGAATTTTGTTATTTTATATTTTGATTATTTAAAATAATATAAAGGTTTATTTGCACGTTTCAGAGTGGAAGATACTCTCAGTATCTCCCTGGTGTAAGAACACCATTCAGAATTGGAACGTTGCTTGAAATGGCTGTAGACATGTTTGGTGACCAGATCTGAATGGTCAGGCATTTCTCCACCTCCCTCTTCCTTCCCCTTCCCACCACCCATCAGCCTCCCAACATACCCTCATTGGGGATGCCATGGTCTCACCGGCTCCAGGCGGTTTTGAGCAGCTGGGACTCTTGGACGATTAAACGATCAAAAAAATACAAGTTGTGATAAAACACAAAGTGTGAAAAATAAGTGTGTGCTGTTTTTAAAACCACCTCTCGCTGGGTTGTCAATAAAACGATAAAAGGTAATGGTAAAGAGCTTTGAGTTCTCTCGAGGTCTGTTTTGGATTCAAAATCCGACAATGTAAAAAAGTACCTTTCAAGTTAAAGTTTCAAAACTACCATCATATATTTACATTGCGTCGGTACAATAAAAATAAAATTAGATTTCAATATAGATAGTACTTCCAATAGTGCCTGGCAAGAGACATCATGTCAATCGAAAGATTGCCTGAGATAGAAATGGTTTTCGTTACTTAACCTAACCTAACACAAACCTTTACATTTTCTAGACAAGTATCGTGTTGGCAATTAAAGAAAAACCGGCCCTCGTTTGGGCATACAATGAAAATTAATGTCATTTTGGATCGAGTCGATGAAAATTCTGAGAACAAATTTAAACCCCTAGGCCCTAGTGAATATATAAAAAAGTGTCCGATTTGTAAAATTTATCAGGGTTTTCTTTTCGTGGGTGAATTTCCAACTCCTGAAACAAAATTACCATATCTTTGTGTATTTCAGCCGAGAGCATAATATTGGTATTGTTTCGAGAAATCGATTTGCACCGTACGCGAAAAAAGACTTCGGAATTGAAGGGTGGAACAGGCTCTCAAAGGCTCTCCAGCAGCTGCTGCCTATGATATAGGCTTACCCAGTACCCAATACCCACTCGGTACCAACATACTATGACGTCATATATTAAATTTAGACTCACCATTGTCTCACAAACTCAAGATACAATGTGGCTTACGTAAGAAACACTCTTTTGTTTTCAGTAAAATCTTAATTGAAAAGTTATTTATGTATGATAAAGATAGAAATTCGAAGAATGTGTGTGTATGAACGAATTAAATGTAGGACCGAGAGGCGTTTTCCTTTGCGCCGAATACTATATTCTACAACCCGGGTGTAACTGAAATTACAAAAAAACGAAATTACAAAAAACACTTACTAATTTAAAGACGAATACAGAATTAGACGATAGTTATTTCCGTATTCGTCTTTAATTAAAAGTAGACGACCTACTGTCACGGGTTGTCCTTATAATTAATTGTTTCTCTAATGGCGCTAAAAATCTTCCGGAAACAAGCAAAATAATTGTTTTTTTTATAATAATAAATAATTTCTTTATATTTTTATTTACTGAATGAAATGTTATTCATTGGCTTTTACTAGTGTTTGTTGTGTAACGGAAACATTTTCTCAACACACACGGGGGAGCATTTCGGCGTTTTTTTAAGGGGGTGTAAGATTTTAAGACGAAAAGAAGGCATAATTTCATGATTTTTTTTTTGAGATATGAATAATGTTGGGTTTATTTATTTTATATACATGTTATAGTATGACATCTGAAATATCTTTGAAAAATAATTTTATTCAAAATATCAATAAATAAGTCCGTGAGAGCGAATCTCCGGAAGCGCCTCGAAAAAAAGTTGTTATGCGGTGAACATCATAACTCGTCAACGAATCATTTAAAACAAAAAAGTTGAAATGCGTTTAAAAGGTAATATGTTTTCCCAAGTAGTGGCGAAGCGGTTTTTTTTTGTTTTGCAGCATGTTGAAGTCGAAAATGCGATTTTTGCTAAAATTTTCGGTGAATTTGTTGTTATAAAATGGTAAAAAAAACCCTTCGTCACTACCTGTTGCTTTATGTGTAGAAATATATACAAAATTTCAAAAAGGATTGGTCAGTAAATTTTGAGTTATGATGTTCACGAACTTCAAAAATTTGTTTGCGAGAAAAACGATTTAAATTTTTTTATACTAGAAATATACTTGAATCGAGCAAAAGGGCCGGTCGCTTGAAACGCTGTATCTTCGTTAGCTTTGCTTCGATTTACTTGAAATTTTGACACAATACTCTCGACATGTTGTACATTTAGAAAATGAGTTTTAAAACCTTACCCCTCTATGCAATTTACTTCTTAGTAGGTCACGACCTAATGCGATGCGTGGCAGTTGAGTACTAAAACTACGAGACGAAGACTTTACTACGAAATCGAAGACAAATACAATTGCCTTGTCTTTGGCTTACCACCTTTGAGATCTCTACAACGCATCTATATATTGTATAATATAACGTCATTGCCTACACGCAGTTTATTTTTCCAGAAGAGGGCGGATAGTTACTGGTTCGAGTTAGAGTTAGTATTTAGTATCTCACCTCGCTGAGCACCCCCCATGAGATACGAACTTCCGAATGCTTTAGGAAGTTGTCTTAATCGTGATCTCAATTTGTTTTATTCCTTGCTTCACAAGATTATTTACTTAGAAAAGGATTGGAATGAGACTAATTGGATTTTCGTGTCGCTTTAAAGAAACTCGCATTCATATTAGAACAATCCAAATAAAACTGATTAGCAAGTGAGATTAACTTTCTAGACAGTATTGTTTAGAAACTAAAGAGGATTTAAAAATAGATGTGTCGTACGTGTCGATGATGGAGGTTAAAGGGATGGAGTCGCTTCTTTAACATATAAACAGTATATTATGAAATAAAGAAAAATACATGAAGATAACATCATCGTGTTCTTTCAAAGCATTTAAGCATTCTTTCCTGTTTTAATCCTTATTACAGCTGTGAGTTTTTCAAAATAGCAATAACATAAAAAAAGAAAAGTTATTTTTCAATGAACAACCATGTTTATAATATGTATTTTTTAATGTAGCTGTAACTTTGTAGTTATCAATTATAAATGAATTAAAAAAAAAAAAAATTCTTTGTTTGAACCATATATGTACTATACACATAAATGAAGATTGCCAACTTAAATAGGGCGGACTCCTTCTTAGTTGAGAAAGCGAATAATTGAACGCACCTTGCAGGCGGCGGGATTCGACAGCGGAGCGTCCATCTCAAATCGCTAAAATCGCACTGAAGCAGCTACCAGGCCGGATCACCGCTTATTTTTTAGGAAAAAATTTGAGCCGCACATATGGGCAGCCATATTTTGAGAAATAATGTCCGCGTCGCCGAAAATGAGAAAAGGTCTTTAATTCTTGTATAACCCCCGTAATATTTTTTACATACGCCGACGAGTTTCGAACCTTCTTCAGGGCTAAATATATTAACTTGACATCACAAAACAACAACAACATAATATATTACTAAATGTTGAGGTGGGTATCATCCTTCGTTCTATTACTCCTCCCCCCACTCTTCACTAAACCCTTGTCACGCCTCCACCCCCGCTCCAACACTAAGTAATATATTATGTTCACCAATTTTAGTAATAGTAACATATTATGTTCACCCATTGTTTTTCAATGTCAAGTTAGTATTTTTTGCCCTGAAGGAGGAACAGTTGTTCCGAGACCGGTAGGCGTATAAAAAATATAAATTTAAAAAATCCCGGTGGAAAGACCAAATTTCCAAGCCTGCTAGGGCAAATTTGACCGTAGGTCCGTCCAATAGGCCGGGTCGCGCGCGTATATTTGTGTACACGCTTTCTTCACTTACGACTTTAATATTCCCACATTATTTTAGTTTGGTAGGGCAAATTCGACAGTAAGTCCGTCCAAAACACCGAGTCGCGAGTCGCAATTTGTGTGCGCGGCTTCTTTACTTACGTCGTTTAGATTCTGACTGTATTTTAGGGTATTGTGTCGTCTTAATAACCAAAAGGTTTTTATACGTTTTTAAGCAATAAGAGTAAAGTGCAAATGGCTTTTTCGAATATAAGGCAATACTCGTAATTAAATAGTTATCCATTTCCCTCAGGGATGGAAGTCTGATTTGACATAGTGTTGAGGACAAGTTTAGCTGGGACGAGTTTTCTATTGACAAGTACATTCGTACTAGGAATCCTACTAATAGCAACTGGCAATGACGTATTTACAGCTCGAGGGAAATTAAAGTTCAACTTTGTATAACTTCTTTTCTGGTTTGTGCCCGGGGCAAGGCTAGGTAGAAACACGTTTACTCCAATATTTCAATATCCCTAGAGAACCCGATTTCTGTCCAAAAGGAACCTAATACGAATTCGTTATCATATAATGGCATCACGAAACGGAGAAACGGTATTGAGAATATACGAGTACCTTGGACGTGCAGCGAACTAATAATTTCTGTATTTGAAAGAGCGTTTGGACTTCTTTTACTAGGACCTAACCCAACGACGATTCCCTTAAATCACTCTCGGAATTCAGGGTAAAATGGCTTGACAATTGTTCAATTCTAAATCCTATATTTGTATGATATGAATAGAAGTTTCGCTGAGTTTGCAAATACAATATCCACTGGAGCGACAGCGCAATTTAAAACTTTTTTCTCCGTTTGCTCGAAATTTTTTGGTGAACATTTTGAATATTTTCCGTAAAAACAATGAAACCGTAAAAATTTGAACATTTTGAATATTTTTCGAAAAAAAATCATACCTCCGAATTTTAATATGGAGACATACAAACTGATTATATTTATGTATAGCCAATGAATTCACTTATCTTTTGTTGATTATCACATATTCGTAGGATGCATGAAAAAAATATTATAAAATCGTAAACTTCTACTTAATTACTTACAAATAAGGGAAAATTTGCCAAAATTGGCAGCAAAGCAATCCGAGGTATTTTAAATAGTGACATATTGTGGCAAAAAGCGCTCCAGTGGTTAAACAACAACGTTAGGGATAGATAGGCATTTTGATAAAGCATAACTTGTGGGCTATATGCCTACCAAATTTACGTCATACTTTAGGTACTTCTCAGAAATATGTAACGTTGGTACATTATTATTTGAATCTAAGCGTAAACAAAGGAATATTCCGATGAATAACGACCTTACAGAATCTCGTCTAGATTAGAGGTTGTTTGAGTGCTAGAACATTTATTTTTATCTGTTATCTGCTACCAACTACCAACTAGCAATAAAATGGGACGCTTGTTTGTTTTGTCTTATTATGGTCGGTACGTAAAATTATAATGACGAGTCTCCCTGAAATTGCGTGCGACGGAGTGCAAAATGCATTTATACTAATTTCCATGTCTGAATCATAAAATCTTTTAGTCGGGAGTTTGATGATCCTAACACTGCCGTTGTACTGTGACGAAACCGTGTTTATTGTCAGGAAAACAGTAGACAAAAGATAGCGATATAGGTATTCATATCACGTAAAGACGTCAATATGACAACAAGAACACTGGAACATATGTAAACAATACTGTAAAGAATGGAAGAGAAAGATAAGTATTTCCAAGACAAAGGAAGACATGTTACATTATCTTCTGGTGAATGCATGACATGCACGTAGGTTCACTTGAGTAATCAATAGATGCCAGTGAATCACACGCGATCCTAAACCTTGTCCAACAATAACAACAAAATCGATGGACATAATATTTGGCCGTATTCCACCACGAATCATATTAAAGGGATCCAATAAAATGACCACGCGCAAGGGCGAATATAGAGTGTACCCGAAGGATTCCAGCGATTCATGAGCATCATATTTGGAGTAGAAATGTAGATGCCATTTTGCTGTTCGATGATGTTTTCTTTCAATTAAAAAACAAATAAAAATATTTTTCCATCACACGTCGCAACTGAGTAATGGTGTGCAGCAAATGTGGGTCACGTGTACGCCTCCGTCTCGTTCTAGAAGCACGGAGGATAGAGAGAAAAGACAGTTTGTGATGCGCTGACAAACAACTGAACAAGAATTGAAAGAAAACACGTTACACGCCCATAACCCTACCGCACCAAAATTGGAACACAAAATTTTGGCGCACAAAAAGCTTTGTTATTTTACGTCAACATGATATTTTGTTACAATATGAAAAAAAAAACGCAGTTTACATGTTGATATAAAACATAATTTTTCATAAACTTTTTAAGTATTGTAATCAAAGGTATTGAAATATAAGAGATGTGCTATCCGCAGTTTTTACTGGGTGGGACTGGGCGTCGCCGGTTGTTAACCAATACTACTTACTGCACACCTTAAAAAAACCAACTAAATGAACGAATTCTTTCCGCATTCAAACTATGCCCATCAGGTAGTAGTCCGCCGACGGTCGGGCGGCCTTTATAGTAAATCTCTTGTTTTTTTAACACCTTTGATTGTAGTAAACATATACTTTTGTTCTGTGTTCATCGAGTTTTTGCCGTGCAAACTTCAATTAAATTTTTAAATCAAATAACTACAATCAGTATGCTATTTGATGTCAAACTCGTAATGCCTACTATATCTACACTAACATAAGTAATAACAGTATTATTTGAACCATATCTTTTATCAATGTGAAGTAAATAATAAATTGTGGTTAGTAGAGGTTCCAAAAAATATTTTGTAATAAGTTTTCCAATTCCCCCCTTAAAGTCGAATCCCTCACCCATGAGAATGCTATAGCTACGCCCTTGACCGTGTGCATTTCAAAACCCATAAATTCCAAGAAACATTAATATTTGGACGGAATTAACATTTAAGCGGTCGACCAATTGACCACCGAACATAAATAATTCAATAGTTTTCCAATAGCGGCAGTTGAATAAGTGAAAAGCGGCTGTAAAAAACGGGGCCATACATGAATAACGAGGGAGGCGAAAGGTTTGTGCACGAAAAGTTGAACAAGGGACGTTACTAAAATACAGATGAGATCGAAGTTTGAGGATAACTGACAGACAATTATAAAAAACTAAAAACGGAAATTTAAGAATTTGTACACAAGTTGATAGTCTGGTGAGCAATTTATTAAGGAAAACTTGTTTTTTTATCTATGGTAATTTGCACTTAAAATAAGCCAAGTTTTTCATATTTTCCATTACGTGTATTATTATTATATACCTGTATAGATTTTCAAACGTTTTCTTGAAATCTGACATATAACAATGATAATAATTATTTTTTTTTTGTTACATAAGCTCCAGGAAAATATTTTCCACATGCATGATGCTGTGTGGAGGGTCTTTTCTAGAGAAAAGAAGGGGAGAATTTTTTGAGAAGGAAAAAGGTATGAGGGATGGGTAGGAATCGGGGGGTCAGTGTCTTCACAAATCCTACAATTATAATCATCATCATCATCACTCTTTGCTCTACAACCCCTGGTGGGTCTTGCCTTCCTCCACTCATCTCGGTTTTGTGCCAGCTCTCTCCAGTTTAGAAGCTCCAAGGTAGATATGTCTTTGAGGAGTTGTCACTCCATCTTAATCTTGGCTTTCCCAGGCTTCTTCGTCCTATCGGTCTTAAGTTTCGGTCGGTCATTCTCTCCACATGACCCAGTCACCGAAGTCTTCCCAGTTTTATAAATTTTGTGACGTTTAGCTCTTTAAACAGGGTATATAGCTCATTGTTGTAACGTCTGCGCCAAAATCCATTTTCTTGAACCGGTCCGAAGATTCGCCTCAAAATTTTCCTTTCAAAAACGTCCAGTGCTCGCTCATTCCTCTTAGTTAGTACCCACGTCTCAGCTGCATTCGTGACTACTGGTGTGATTAGTGTTTTGTACACTAATATCTTCGTGTTTCTGGATGGCAGTCTGCATTTTATTTGTATGTATTTTGTAGGCGGAAAAAATAGCGATTTGCGTTCACAATGCGCTTCTGGATCTCCTCTGTAGTACAATTGTCGTTTAAATATAATATCCCGTGATTTTTCACCTGGTCTAATTATTAATAATTATGATTGTTTTCAAACAAAAACAAATACAGTTATGTGAAGCGGTGAGAAACCAATAAAAATAGACAGGGCACTGGGGAGAAACAAAAAGAAAACACAGTTGTAAGAACTAAGTGAATCAGACTGTCATTTGAACACAATGTTCTCAATCTCCTTTTCACATCATGTTCGTGTGTATCAATCCGAGGGGTTCTCAAACTATTTCCACTAAGATTGAAAAAAACTAATGCAGCCCATCTAGGAGAGATTGGATAATTGGATTTTGTTGAGAGTGGGTCTTCATTCTTTTTCACGAATAGATTTTCAATTTCGGGTACCGCCGCCCTCGAACCATTTATTAGATTATCACTCCAAGTGACTTAGCTATGAAAAAAATAATTTTAAAATAGCCCATAACCCTAACATAACGTAACCTATTTAACCAATATTTTGTATATTTTTTTCATCACATTTAATGAGTTTTCAAAGGAGGTCCTGAGTTGTCCTGTCATAAGAATTTGTAGAATTGTTAACCTCAACACAGGCTTGTCCTATTGAGATTGCAAATTGTATTGTAAACATTTTACCTGCAATGTAAAGAAACAATAATAAATAAATAAATAAAAATACTATATACGAAACTTTCGCGACCGGCGAGTTTTGGAACCTTTGCACTAACATGAAGACAATAATGTTGTTGCGAACACTGAATCGATAATGCACGCTAGAAATGCCTTCCAAGTTGATTTGAATAGAAACTGTTGTCCACACTGACTTAGTATCTTTTGATTCCAGCCCATTTAGCACTCGCTGTGTCCCTCTTACATAATGTGACCAGCCGTCCCGTTTTCACCGGGACAGTCCTGTTTTCAGGCAGCGTGTCCCGGTATCCCCGACACAGCCTCGGGATGCCAAAAATTCCCGTTTTCGAAAAGAAAGCGTTATGCGCCTACGCAAACATACCAGTAATCTTGAAATACATAAATATGAACATAATGAAGTAAATTCACCCGTAAGATCCTTGCTAATTTTAGTCAAAAACATTTTTACTGTAACATATTTCTTTATTTCGTTTATTAGTAAAAAAAATCTCTTTAAAATTTGAACAAGGGTCTAGAATTCCAACTGTCCATGAGATTTGTAGCTGCAAGATGAATTATTGTAATCTAGCTTTTTTGTACAGCGCTCTTGAGGCGATTTTTCGTAAAAACAGCGTTGTATAAGTTGTCCAAATTTATTATTATTATTATTCAGTACAGTAGAATCCGTTTATTATGATTCCGCCTATATTTACCAACCGCTTAATGTGACGTAATTACACAGCGAAATTTGGTTTTTATATAAAATTCTTTATAACAAAGTCGGATATAATGACTTCGCTTATAGTGACATGTCGCTTATTATGACCCATTTTTAATAAATTATGTCCTAATTTCATGGAAAATTATGTCGGTTATAGTGACCGACGTGACATTGATGACAATGACACAGTGACCGACACCTTCGGCAGTGTTCGGGAGGGTCACGTGACGCCCGACGATGTTAATATGGTGGGTTTCTCTCGTCACGAGTCTTTATATTATGCTCTTTTTACGCAAAACGAGTCTTAATATGCTGTGTTTCTCTATATTATAATAAATACAAACATTTATACCTAACAAAAACAGGAGATTGTTTATTTTCTACAAAATGCTTTGTATGACGTCCGCTCAGTGTGACGTGTTTGTCATTTCCCTTCGGTGTCATTATAAGCGGATTCCACTGTACCTATTTTTTTTTCAATGTCCCGGTTTGGAGGAAAAATAAATGGTCACGATACTCTTACACTACTTGACATTCCATTTGATCGAAATGAAAATTTCGTAACAATGATGAAACCAACTTCTCTAGTTGAAATTTAAGCAAATAATGGTCAGACTTTTCGATCGAAAAGCACCCACACATCACATTCTTGTGTTCTTCTTTATTCTATGGTTGTGGAGATGTGTAAGAGTACACAGTAAATAATTATATATGTGTGTGAGTGGCTTTAGTGAACAAAGAGAAAAACCTTGCCAACTTTTCACTGCTCTCCTCGTGTGTAAAATAACATATCCTTGACCCCGGCCTAACCGCAGTTGTCCCTTTTTGTTAGTTAATACTTTCTTTGTTTACCGAACTAATAATGGGTTTATGATTCCGCGCAAGCAAAAAAAATAATGCTTCTCTATTTTATTGTTCAAACATTTCCCGGAAGATTACATTGTGTGATAAGTCACAGCGAACAATGAAAGAGATATGGAAATGAATAACGAAATGAACAAAGATAAAACATCTTTGTCATATTAATTAGGCGTAATAATATGTTTATCAGACAATTGTATCAACTTTATAACGAAATACGGACTACACAATCAAATAATGCTCTACTATGCTGTGCAGGAGAAAATAGGTCTGAACAAAGTAGAATTGTTACGTTCACGAAACTTTGATTATTAAGCCTAATTTACATTAAGCAACTAGTTGCATGCATTTACGTTATGTTTTTGAGGTGTTATGCCATGTTGCGCTACCTCCTTCTATAGCCAACATTTCGTACGTTTTCAAAGTACCGGTGAATAGCGATCACTAGATGACAGTGGGTTCGAGGAATAGGTTTTTTGGAACCGGTTCCTACGCCATAACGGTTAACCTGTCTCGGTTACAGTGTATCGGTGACTAGTGATCACTAGATGACAGTGGATTCGAGGAACAGGCTATTTTTGGAACCAGTTCCTACGCTATTGCCTGTCTCGCAACACTAGTTGCATCATGTAATTAGTTGTATACCACTAGAGGTGCCGTAATTTCGCGCTAGCGCGATTCTAATTTTGTTACATACACTAAGGCAAGCGTGATAAAACTCTATATGTGGAACGGTCCCATGACAACTCAAAATCAACTCAACTCAACATCTCTTTGAAAAGTCATGAAAAAAAAATTTGGAAAATAACTTCTAACTTAACGTAACCTATTTAACCGATTGTTTATATATTTTTTCATCATTTTTAATGACTTCAAAGGAAGTGTTGAGTTGAATTCATTCTGAGCTGTTCGGCCACCATTTGAAACTACCACTGCATCTAATGTCATGCAACTTGTGGGTAACTGGTTGCGTAATGTAAATTCGGCTACTCTTATCCATAAAGCAATTTCAGAATGCGAGGAGTCCCTAATGAATGAGAGGATATTGGTTTTTGGAGATGGGAAGTGGGAAGTGGGAAGTGGGGAATTTTGGAAAAATTAAACAACCAATTTTTGGTGTTATTAGGCTGGTTTAGCTATTTTACTATTTGAAGAATCTAAAAATTGCACCAAGAGAGATGAGATCAACAAAACATAGGTAAGCTACTTAGGATTGTGTGCAATTGAGTTATTTTTAAATTTTAATACCTCACAGGAGCGTCCCTGTCCGCACTGTCCCCGTCCGTAGAAAGGAACTAAATTTGTAATATAAAGTTGTATGTGGCTTGCTTCTGAAAGGGTCGATGTTAATAGATTTGCGACATATATTTTTTGCGATTTCGCTTCAAAATTGGGTTATCTTCCGAATTTTAAAAGAACCTTTCTATTTCGAGAAAGGATTCTTCGACTTTCGTGGGTCAATGTTACCCCAAAAACCGTATTTCTAAAATTAAAGCTTCCTAAAAATAACGAATTCTACGGAGGTGAATTAGAAAAAACTTAAATTGACCCTTCCGGAAGCAAGCCATGGATGTACTGGTGCGTATTGTGTACCCACCTTATAGATCGTGTATATTATCTACATATCATTCCGACATAGATGTCTTCGAGAAACGTCACGGAGAAACCGTATTTTGTCTTGCTTACACCTAATTATCATTATTAGCGAAAAAGGGACAACAAGTGTATTTGTACATGTTAGTATAGATTAAGGTCAATTACTAAATAAAATACCCTGAGAGACGACTTATATAAATAAAACATTCTGTCCAAACAGTTATACAAAAATGGCGGCCAAGATGGAACCAAAATTTATTACTTACCACATATTGAATAATAACCATGGAATCCGCCGCAATTTTTATATAACCGTTTGAACATGGTTTGAACAGAATGTTCGATATGTATTGGGATCGGTATGTCAAGTCCTTCTCAAGTCTTAGGTATTTTGTCTGGTTAATGATTTAGTATGTATTTTGAATATTCTTAAATTTCTTTAGAATTTTCTTTCCTGAAGTTGCAAAACTTTTGAATATTAAAGATTTTCTTTTTACTCTGAAATGTGTGGGTTCATGCAATTGATATATACGGATTGTTTATGCAGAGGAATAATTTAATTTATTCAGTAACTCGCTCGCGACAAGCGTTCACGTTTTATATTAACGTATATGGTGCAATGGACGTCACAGAGTCATTGTATTTTAATGCGAGTTTGGCCTAAACGGTCACATTTATAATCCAAATGCAAACTAAAATCACACCGATGATTTAATTACTTTGATTGCGTTCAATAATGCACGTAGATAAAACAAAACATTGAATGAACTAATTGAAACCAATTCAAAAGTCAATAAAAGTAGAAAAGTGTTAATTTTGAGGAGAAATCTTTATGAAAAATGATTTGTAACACTATTATATACATAAACATTTTTTTACATGAGCTCCACACAGGAGGCCCTATGGAAAAAAAATTCTCTCAGGGCTTATGTCATCTTTGGGGATGCTGTGTGGAGGGTATTTTAAGGAAAGGAAGGAGAGGAGAGTTCTGGAAAGGAAAAGGGTTTAAGGGCTGGGTAGGAATCTGGGGTTCAGTGTGTCCTGGCCATACACTTTCGAGACCTAGTTTGCCTAGGTCTAACCTCACTCCATAAACTCGGGCACCCCTGCTAAATCACCAAACGTAGCGAACCACTTGGGGTGACCTACGGCAGAGGTGTTGGTTATCCAATAAAGGTTCCCGGGGCGGCGGTACCCATTCCCGCCTTCCAAATTGAAACATATAGCACCTTTTTGGCGTGGGACCATTTGTTTTTTTTTTAATTGCTTTGCATCTAAGTCAGGAAAGTTAATAAAACTAATAGTTATATGATATCATTGTTAAAAATTGTAATTGAACATGAATACAATAATCTTAACAAATTTTGATGTAGGTTTAACCGCTAAAAAAAAAAAAAACAAATTTGTAAAATTGGGTAAAAACACAATTAGGGATGCCACAGTCTCACTAGCTCTAGTCGGTTGGAAGCAGTTGGGACTCTTGTACATTCATACAATATTCGTTATTTGCTTTTGGGGTGTTATGCCGTGTTGCGCTACCTCCTTCTTTAGCCAACGTTTCGTACAGCGTTACAGTGTCCAGTCCATCCAAATACATAAGCACACATTTCACCACTAACAATTACACATCTGCCCTGATGATGGACACTGGAACGCTGTCCGAAACGTTGGCTAAAGAAGGAGGTAGCGCAACACGGCATAACACTCCAAAAACAAATAACGAAAATACTTTTGGTCGTGAAAATCTAAAAACGCATCATTCATTCAATTTATTTTTTAAACTTACCATGAAATAACGAATTTTTTTATTTAAAAAATAAAATATTTAAATCAGATGACAGATCATTTTATTTTAAATTTTCTCATTTTTTTCCTCTTTCAATAGAAAGTTTAGCCATAAAGGGTATGCTAACAATTTGGTGATCACAAATTGACCAATCAATTTATCATGCAAAAAAATTTCGCCTTAGGGGCCATCCATAAATTACGTCACACCTTAAGGGGGGGGGGGGGGGGGAGTAGAGAAGTGTGACAGGGGGTATGGGGGGGTCAAAAAATCATGAAATTCTAGGGGGGAGGAGATTTCACAAATGTGACAGGGGGGGGTCAAAAAATCATGAAATTCGTGTGACGTAATTTATGGATGGCCCCTTACGGTTCCCATCGAATATTCTTATATCGTGAACAAAAATACTTACGTACCAATTAAACCGTTTCGGGAATTCTTACGTATAAACTGAGCCAGGTGACGACGTCTTGTTCGAATATTCGTTTTAACCGATTTATCGTGTAAAGCGTTTTCGTCTAAAACGGTTTCCACTGTACATTCCCAGTTCATAAATATAAATAGTATACCTACGTTATGTTAAGCACACACTACTAGCACAAATGAAATCAAATAAAATAGTTCCTATCTATTTATTTTCTCACCGTATGTTTGTACTGTGTAAAATATTTTTACTACAACGCAATTCATAAACATTAAAACATTGAGATAATTAGTTTGTCGTAATAATTAGTATTTTAATATTAAGTATTATATTTAGTATACACTATGTAAAACTGAAAAGTATACTGTATTAAATAATTAGAAAAAAATGAGAGATTTCTTACAATCAAACTGATTGATCAGTTTCGTAAGATTTGTAAAATAAAATATTGTAAAATTAAAACTGAATAAACATATTTAAAAAAAAAAATAAAAAATAATAATAATTCAATGGAATCATCGTCATAGCGTTGATATTAATATAAAAGTATTTATTCAAGGGATTTTGTTTTCACCCATAATTTATGGCTGTAGCGTTTATTTATGGCTAGGCTTATTTTCGTGTGTAATTCTTAAGTTCCACTTCCAAGGGCTTTATAAATAAAAGTCAGCGGGGGATACTAGGCACTTCTCGCTGTGATGTAACAACTATGGAGGTCGGGGTACCGTATAATAGGGCTTTAGGGAAAACTCTGTTTCAAGCGGCCAAGCTGGTGATATTTTTAGCTCTTATTACAATTCATTGTAAAGCAGAAAAAATTTACGTTGAATCAGTGAAGACCGTGTACCCTGACATCATGAAATTTTAACAAAAAAAATATGTGTGCATTTCCATCTATTTTCCATATCATTTGCTTTATGAACGATGGTGCTCTGGGACTCTGGGGCCCTGGCATGGTAAAATCGATAACTTTACAATATCGGATCGTTAGGAGTAACTTCCGATGATTTTATATCGATATCCCTAGCACAGTTTCACTGTTGATGGCCGAACCGATATTGGTGGGGAATAAATTAGAAATTGATATACGCTGGCAACACTGGCGGATCTGCCCATAAATTCACACTCAGAAACGTCAAACGGCAATACGTAAAAATATGAATAGTTTGGCAATGTTGAATTGAAAAACAAACCTAAATATGCATTGGCAGTCCGCATTTACTTTTTGATACTTCATTTCATTAGTCATATTTTAGCTACGATTTTTTTAAAAATTCGAACGGAATAATTTGGTCGCGTCTTAGTTGAAATATAAAGTCTATGGACTGCGTATATGACTTCTTTCAATACAAAATCAAAATCATCGTTAGTTCAATACGTTCATTAAATAAGCCAGTAATGTTGATTAACGAACGACATAATTCAAATAAATGCATATATTGACAGCTAACCGAAACTTATCTGATACCATGGAATCCGGGATAAAATTTGTCAATCGTCGGTTGGAATTTCTCTTACCAATTGTTGACCGTGATCGCAAATATTGTTAACTGACCATAGATGACGGATTTGGGCAATATCGTATTGTTATAGGGTTATATCGATCGATGGTAGGTACCTGAAGTATTTATGAAACAATAAAAATAAGAAAAACTGACTTATTGCGTTCGTACAATATTTTTGAACTGTTCAACATACAAAAGGACCGGAAAGTCACCAATTTTTATTTAATCAGTGTAGAATAAAGCAAATATAAAAAATAACAAGTTTACAGAAGTTTAGAAATGGCGACCATCATGTTGAGATTCGTCGTGGAGATATATTATTATGTTTGGTGAAAATTCACAAAACTTGGAATTAGGAAACATTTAAAATAAATTTACACAGTTTGTACGAAAGTACCTGATCATTCTGCAAATAGTTTAATTGATTTAAAAATTTTGAGAGAAAATAATAGAAAATTGTAGGTGTCTCGAAGCGATGAGTCAGAAGTCACGAGCCTCTAAACGTAAATGTGTAGCGTAGTAGGGTATATATATAGCCAAGTTATTTTCATCTCAATGCTGAGACCAGTTTCATTTTATCTATGTTTGGTAGGTACCTACACAGATACAGTGTCTTGCCTTGCGACGTCACGCGTCTTGTGATTAGAGAGAAGAAAAGAGAGAGAGAAGAGATTGCTTCGGTTTATCTTACTTATCCGAGCTGTCATCTATTATCTGACGTCATGTTCCTCTTTGAACTTTAAATCGGCGAACGTTTCAGGTCCAAAGGACAGTTTCCTTTTTTAACGAACAGATTAAGAAGTAGAAAACTTCAAGTAGACTTCGTTCAAAAGAATGAGATAATTTTGGAGAAATAATTAAATGCAAATTAATTAATAATTTGAAGGTTTTAACACAAATTACAGATAGATACAAATTATGCTGGCGATTAGTTTAAATAATTAAATATTATTATCTTCAATTAATGAACGCGCAAGGCCACAGAATCAAATTAAAACGCTCACAAAAAATATAAACGTATATTAATGAAAATAATGAAGGATGTACGTAGGTGCTTTTCTTTTATAAAAATATTATTTCGCTGTTGGTATTACTTAATTTGACTCGAGGAAATCTGGTAATAAGAAGGTTTTTTTATAATAATAACGTATTTGCGAGTTTCAAGAGAAATCTGTAAATTTAAATATGAAATGAGTCAATTAAATCTACATAGATACAGACGAATACGTCTACGCTTTAAGAACTTAAATATTTGGATGGAACTATGATATTATCTCTTTATATTTTCATTAAAAACATGGCAAAAGAAAAATAGGTTTAGCCTGAAGGACTATAAGGCATATAAAAAATATTATAAAAATTCCAAATAAACGAAACTTCTTGATCGGTGGGTGGGCTCATTTTGAAAATTACATAGAATCTTGATTTTCGAAGTAATTATTTTAATGTTGAAATATTATGTCCATTACGATCTCTAACCATGAAAAAGTTACCATGTAAGTTTTTCATTCCATTTTTTAATTTTTTTTTTTTAATTGGCTCCACGCAGGAGGCCCCAAGGAAAATTATTCCACTCAGGGTCTATGTCATCTTTGGGGATGCTGTGAGGAAGTCTTTTTAGGGGTTTGGAAGGAGAGAAAGTTCTGCGAAGGAAAAACGGTATGAGGGGTGTGTAGGAATATGGGGGTCAGTGGAATGATGGACGAATGAATCCATCCTTTCCATTGCGGTGCAAGGCGATGTTCCGAGAGAGTCTTGGCTCGCTATTCGCCAGGTCGCTCGCAATCGCCGTCGAAAGTACATCCATTGGTCGACTTGGTTATTCTCGAGCCTGGTCGAAGGTACGCACTTAGATGCCAAACGTCAAAAGTCATTCCATACAACAACGAGTGGGTCGAATCAGTCGAAACCGAGTAGCAAGCGGTGGCTTGTTTGCGTATCAACGCATTGGCTGTTAAAATCTGGTATTGTTTTCCCGCGCGAACTTACTCAAAAGACATCGTATATTTTTAAAAAGTAGTTTTAAGGTTCCATATTACTATCGCTGATTTATTTACCAGCGATGTTTTGGTTGCTTGTAATATATCCTGAACTCCCAGCCAATTCGAATATTATCAACTCGCAGAAATTATACACGGTAAAATTACGTTTATCAGCTGTTTGACATTTCAAACTTACACCATAGAAATCTCAAAAACATCAGGAACGTAGACAATATTCACAGGGCTGCCAATATAATCATTTCTTCGACCGTTCGACGTTCAAGAATACGTAAAAAAAAGAAATATTCGACAAAGTTCGTCGCGACGACGAGTAATTTTTCGCTCGTAGATGGCGCATAACGAGAAACGATCAATCGTTGCTCGTTATGGAATAGCCACCCTGCAGGTGAGGTCAAAAGATCTCCCTCAACCAGACTCTCCACATTCGGCCTGCCACGCTGTTGATGGGCAGACACATCTGCCGCCAAGATCCGAACAAACCTCACCCCATGAACCTGGGCATCCTTGCTAAGTCACTAAACTTGGGGTGACCTATGGCAGAGGTGTTGGTTATCTAATAAATGGTTCCCTGGGCGGCGATACCCACACCCGCCTCCCAAATTGAGATTGCTCAATAAAAGTCCAATTTTTATATCTACACGCCATCTTTCATCTGTCGTTTTCCGGAGAAACAAGAAAGTCTATCAAAATAACATTTCATCAGAAATAAAACCTTCTTTATCCTGGTAATATGAAAGATTAATGTCAGAATCAGGCACTAATAATTATGAACTGCCATATCACAGATCAATTAATCATGAAATGTATCGATTTCAATTAGCTGTAATGTGGCTGATAGAAACCACAAGTCCGAATCGCGTTCTCTAATCGATTCTATCGATTATACAACAGTAAGGCGGATAACATGTTATCGAGAATTGTAGAATATACATTAACCCTTCAAGCGTCGGACATATTCGGTCAGAAGATTTCCGCTTTACAATAAAATCCAAATAAATGGAATATTTTTTAATGTATCCGAAAATATTTTAATGCTGACATAATAGAGTATTATACACGTCTCATTTTACGTTTTTTCTAACCGGCTCGGTATCGGTTACCTCGAGAGTGTTTTCTCTTGGGGTAAGAATAACCTCGTCGAATTTAATGTTTCAAAGACCCAATCATGTCTGATTACGTCTAAAAGGGATGGAAATGATAATCTAGTCTCCTTCAACGGAAGCGCTCTCCCGAACAGGCCTTCCATTGATATGCTTGGTGTAGCTTTAAGTGACCAGCTCAGGTACGGGGGCTCCATCGAGGCTAGAGTTAAGTTAGCATCTCAAAAACTGGGCGTACTGTAGAGGGCCCACAGATACTTTAATAGTACACAACTGCTAACCCTGTACAAATCACGGGTGCGCCCCACGGTTGAATTGGCAGCCACTTCTGGTCTGGAGCTCCAAAATACCTGAAAAATACCCTCGACTCTGTGCAGAAACGGGCGGTCCGTTTGATAGATTCTTCCATCTCAACAGACGGATTGCAATCTTTAGAGCGCAGGCGTCGGGCGGGAATGCTGTCCTTGTTCTACCGGTATTTCAATGGAAGATGCTCCGAGGAACTAGCGTCATTGATCCCTTCGGCAACGGTGCATAGTCGGGAAACACGCCAATCGTGCCCAACATATTGTGACATTTGTCACATGAGAACGGGTCGCTTCTTCGACTCGTTCTTGTGTTCAACTGCTCGGCTGTGGAACAATTTGCCGGCCTCTGTGTTTCCTCCTTCCTACAACATGGGTCTCTTCAAGACTAATGTTCATTCCTTCCTCTCGTCAAAAAGACCCTCCAGACAGCATCTCAGATGACATAGGCCCAGAGGGAAATTGTTTTCCTCAGGGCCTCCTGTGTGGAGTTAATGTAAAAAAAATCCAAAATCACTGATAACGAAAAAAAAACCGTATTTTATCAGAAAATGTATTATAAACGTAATTGTCAACTCACATTTTTGTTGTTTCATTAAAAAATAGTTTTTGAAAAAATCACGAAGTTACATAAATTTTTTTCGAATTGCGGTCGGAAACTTTGGTATCATAAAGGTGCACATTTTAATTTTTCTACAAAATTTTAATACAAAGCGTAGTGTTTTCTCTTTCTAACACCGTTAAGATCATTTTTCTTACCACGACAGTAAAGCCTCGATGACATTGAGCGAGTTTACAAGCTACTATCTGGGAAATTCACTATCTGTTAGTAAACTCGCTCAGTGTCATCGTATTACTTGCTAACTAGCAGACTGTGGACAATCTACGAAAAAAGTTGAAAGGTGGCCAAACTTTACTCGCTACTAGCTCAAAATGGCGGCCTACCAACAGCTGATTTCGCAACTGTCAGAATTAGTTATGCGCGGAGCCGTAATTCTCGCTACTGGCTAGCGTGTGGCGCTAGCTGCGAGCTCAAGTTTTTTACAAAATATCGACAGAATTGGTTCACGCGAGAGTCGTTATTTAAGCTGCTACTGTCGCTACTGAGCAAGTAGAGAGTTTTGTGTGTCATCGTGACAATCTCACTCGCCGATTCACCCGCTTTTAAACCTACCGGCTAGTAGCTTGTAAACTCGCTCAATGTAATCGAAGCTTAAGGGAGATTTCTTGCTCAACGATTTCTACGAGGCCATTTTGAGCTGTTCCCAAAAAGCGAACAAATAAGCCTGAGGGGTTAAGATAGATTATATTCAGAATAGAAAATAATATCGCTAGGGGAGGGGATAAACTTGACCTTTAGATTTCTTATGTTTGAACGAAACAAATGGTTGAGAACATTTGGTTTTAGAGGTGCTTTTAAGGGTAGTTTTATTTTATGCCGCATAGTAACTGATCGAACGCCATGATTGTTATCGTTTAGACTTTTAGCAAGTTTATGATATTAATGCGAAAAATAACGTTATAAGAATAAATGTTAGAGGAACGTACGAGCTGCCCATTTTGGCCCGTTTCATACCAATCTTAATTCTGGATTTGAGATCAAAATATCCAACCAAGCTGAAAAATTATTTTTGTAATCAAAAGGTATATCAAATATCTAGTAGGGATGTGAGCTACTTTATTTATTTTTGCTTTAAATTATAAGATAAAGGCCATTAAAATTTTTAATGTTTCATGATTTTAGAGGCAATTTGGGAAACTATTTGTGGATAAAAAAATAAAAAAAATAATTTTACATTAAAGTATAATGAAATATAAAATTATAATTAATAAAAAAAATCATTTTGATGGGTGTAAAGTTAACATACAAATTACCTATTTAAGGTGGGAAATTTTTTTTTTTTTTTTCATCGTACTTTTGAAATAAATTAAGTAAAATTATTTATTTTATTGTTTTTCATTTACTCACAAATAATTGCCCAAGTTGCTTCTAAAATCATGAAATACTAAAAACTTTAAAGGCCTTTATCTTATAATTTAAAGCAAAAATAAATAAAGTTGCTCACATCCGTACTAGATATTTAATACACATTTTGATTGCAAAACTAATTTTTCATATTGGTTGGTTATTTATCTCAAATCCAGAATTAAGATTTCTATGAAACGGGCGAAAATGGACCGCGCGTACGTTCCTCTTAAGAATTTAAGAGGGAATAACCAAACAAAACCGGAAATATGCCATTTTTTAAATCAAATTTTAGACGTATTGACTCTTTTCCACAATAAAATTATAAATTGATTTCAAAAGACTGCTCTTTTATCTAGTAAAGCTTTTTTGAATTTTCAGAAAATATGTTTATTTTTAGTAAAATAAGGTTTTACCGTAGGTCGTTGGCAGATTTGTTAAATTTTCAAACAAAATTTTGTATTATACAATGTTACGTTACAAAATAGACCGCCAATATAGAGGCGCGCGCACTACCCCCTCCCGCGAGCAACAAACCGAGCGGCCGCTAGACGCGCCGCTCACGGCAAGCCCGCCAGTCTTCAGCAAGCGAGCTTACAGGGCCCACGTTCCGCACGAACATGGGCGACACCAGTTCAGTTTCGCCGTTTGTGCGCTTCCGTTCCCCGATGGACGGTGCGTAGACTGAGAGAATCAAGCGCGTGAAGCCGCTGTTGGCCCATAAACCAAACGTGAGTCAATTACCATGTTACCCTTTGTGTGCAATTAAATGTATTAGCCCTAGCCACGCGTGATAGAGAAGAGAGACGGACATTCAAACTAACTTTCAGCTAGGATCGTTCCTTTTATATATTATTGTGTCTCCTAGAATTGAATAAACTGTTTATGTGATAACCTACCGTGTTTTGCTTGACGAGGGAGGCCCTGGGGAGAATGGAGAAGCGTGAAGTTCCGAACCACAAGCACTAGCCTTGAGGTTACGAGGAATCCTGCTTGCACCGAATCCTGAGCTAGTTTTTATTTGGGGCAGATACAGCAGCTAATTGTATTAAATATGTGGGAGCTTTCTCCAACCCTGCCGATAGCATCAGCACGCCCGTTGACGCTAACACTGGCGCTAAACGTGGGGCCATTTAAATTTTTTTTCTGTTCCACCACGGCCTCGTTCCCAAGCAACAATTGTAAACTCTGAAATGTTATTATGATGTATTGTTTATTCCCAATTGTCTAGCACTTCCAACAGGAATCTCGGCGCGAACATAATTTCGAATCACAATTTAAATTATTACGGGCGCGATTTTATCATTTGTGACTCGTCACTCGACAAAATATTACCGGTATTCCAACGCAAGGTGCCCAACCTAGGAAGTTGTCGCTGCGAATAATACAGTGATTACAAAGTGTCGGCCGATTAAAATTGCTATTTTCAATACAAGTGAATAGTGGAAATAAACACAAATTAAAGAAGAATTTATTCAACAATTA
Organism: Glyphotaelius pellucidus; assembly: GCA_936435175.1. Classification (NCBI taxonomy): domain Eukaryota; kingdom Metazoa; phylum Arthropoda; class Insecta; order Trichoptera; family Limnephilidae; genus Glyphotaelius; species Glyphotaelius pellucidus. The sequence continues at coordinate 3,120,086 of OW386541.1, forward strand.
AAATCATGTACATGATAAACAAATCATCCGCTTGGTCTCGAAAGTGCTAAATATTTTTAATAATATACTAGTTTGCAGCACGCTGGTACGTTTCTTTAAACGGACACTTGCTGACACCTAGGGAACAAGTGGATTTAAATTCTTTCTGTCATTTGACAATTAAGTATTTTTGACTCTGTCGTCTGATGAAACCGGATCATGCCATGCCATGCCAAATCACATTCGAATAATGCAAAAAATACTAAATTCGCGTTGACGTGGATTCCTTGACATCTGACACTATAATACCTTGTCAATTGACAAAGAAGGTAATATCTTGTCGAAAAGACGAAGGGAATTCGCGGGTAAATACCAAAAATTGGTGCTGTTTAAAGCCAGGCTATAGGAAGCCGCGTAATGAAACCATGCCCCCAAGATATTGTTGAATTCTCAAACAAATTACTTCCACGAAAACTTCTGAAAATTTTTCCGATTTTTCCTTTTTTCGATTTTTTTTAATTTTCGAAATATTTTTTTTCCAAAACGCTTGGAGTTTTTCTAAAAAACGCATTGCCAGAGGAAAATCGCTGCCCAAATTTTCTCCAGTTTTCGGACTCTGAAAATTTTTTCGATTTTTCCTTTTTTCGATTTTTTTTAATTTTCGAAATATTTTTTTTCCAAAACGCTTGGAGTTTTTCTAAAAAACGCATTGCCAGAGGAAAATCGCTGCCCAAATTTTCTCCAGTTTTCGGACTCTGAAAATTTTTTCGATTTTTCCTTTTTTCGATTTTTTAATTTTCGAAATATTTTTTTTCCAAAACGCTTGGAGTTTTTCTTAAAAACGCAGTGCCAGAGGAAAATCGCTGCCCAAATTTTCTCCAGTTTTCGGACTCTGAAAATTTTTTCGATTTTTCCTTTTTTCGATTTTTTTAATTTTCGAAATATTTTTTTTCCAAAACGCTTGGAGTTTTTCTTAAAAACGCAGTGCCAGAGGAAAATCGCTGCCCAAATTTTCTCCAGTTTTCGGACTCTGAAAATTTTTTCGATTTTTCCTTTTTCGATTTTTTTTAATTTTCGAAATTTTTTTTTCCAAAACGCTTGGAGTTTTTCTTAAAAACGCAGTGCCAGAGGAAAATCGCTGCCCAAATTTTCTCCAGTTTCGGACTCTGAAAATTTTTCCGATTTTTTCCTTTTTTCGATTTTTTTTTTAAATTTTCGAAATATTTTTTTTTCCAAAACGCTTGGAGTTTTTCTAAAAAACGCATTGCCAGAGGAAAATCGCTGCCCAAATTTTCTCCAGTTTCGGACTCTGAAAATTTTTTCGATTTTTCCTTTTTTCGATTTTTTTTAATTTTCGAAATATTTTTTTTCCAAAACGCTTGGAGTTTTTCTTAAAAACGCAGTGCCAGAGGAAAATCGCTGCCCAAATTTTCTCCAGTTTTCGGACTCTGAAAATTTTTCCGATTGTTTCCTTTTTTCGATTTTTTTTAAATTTTCGAAATTTTTTTTCCAAAACGCTTGGATTTTTCCTAAAAAGCACGTGGCCAGAGGCAAACCTCTGCCCAAATTTTCAAATAACCCAAACACTTACAAATACGCGTTTTTTCGCAGAAGCATTTTGTAAAAAAAAAATATATATATACGTCCCCAGTGGTCAATCCCTGGCAAAAAAAAAATTTCTTTCCAATTACGGATAAAGAGTCGAGTTCTCGTTTTTCTCCCAACGTAAGGTCACCCTGACACGACCCTATACACTATGGAAGTCCCTCAAGTCACGCTGGGTATAATCCCCCACATTTCTACGTCAAAAAAGGAAGAACTACTACAGGCCCTGAGAAGTAGAAAGATTTCTCCCAGGAATAAATCCAAAAAATGCCTTATTCAATATGCTTCTTTCTACAACAAAAAGTACATCAGGAAGCACGTCACGTTCAAGGAAGAACGTCTGGAGAAGAAACAACACTCTGTCGCAAGGTGCGCTGTACTTCTCTGCCAAATTGGCACCCCGTTTTGTAAAAACGAAAGATTCCCCAAAGAAAACTTTCGCCCAAGCCTTTCGTCCGGCATAAAACCGGAGCACAACGAAAGGAAATGTTTTTAGAAACCTTTCTAGCTCTGGCACAGTGTTGTCAACTGTAGCCAAAGTCATGGAAGAAATATAATTCTCCCTTGTGGTTTCGTTTCATTTTATTTTATTTTTGTTTGTATAAATATCTCGTCATCATCAGTCATTCGCCTCTAATTGCTGCCCCAGGTGTCAAACCTTGGAAACATCGTTTTTTCTAAGCATGCACACCTCTACCTGAAATTGATCACTTCGGAGAAAGGAATTCCCTGTGGCTTACTGCAAGTAGTCAGAGACTACGTGCCCAAGGTTTTGTGCATCGTCACAACTAGCAGCATCACATTTTCACATCATCATGTCATACCTCGTCACCCCTTTCTAAATGTTAGAAAATCTTTTTGTACATTAAATATCGGGTCCTCGCCAAAGTGCATCTAACCCTTATGTCATATGTAGTTAAATTAGGTAAGCAAACCTGTGTAAACCCACGGCGGTATCAGATGTTTGCTACCCGTTCTAAGTTTTTTTTTCTGTTTTTTAAGAAAATAGAATGGCGCTCAATAAATAACCCTAATTGCTCTAGCTCTCCCCAGAACTGAATGTGGAGTCTGGAAAGTATCGTTATAAAAGGGACAACTTTCAACGTGCCTCTTCATTAACGATAAATTTTTTTTACAACATTTCAGCAACATTGAGTCACCCTGGGTCTCAACTGTTCAAACTGAAATTTTGGGGTTGCCTTGTTGTGACTTATCACGTGCAAAGTACGAGGTCACAACAAGAAGCCAGGTCTCCAAGTGAACCACCCTGTGAACAACCCATCCCATTATTATAATTTTCATAACACCAAGGTGTGTCCATCGCAGTCTGTTTAAGTAAGTAAAACCTAGAAGGTCTTAAACACTCAAATCGGACCAATGTAAATAATTTGCCTTGTCAAACAACGATAAGCGCATGTCTTGTATTGTTGCTACCATCGTACGTGTAAGTACTACAAAAGTTGTACCATCACGATACGATACTCTGTGCGTAACCAAAAGGGTTGTACCACAAAGGATCTCTTTTGCGGTAAGCTTAGATGAAATTCACATTCCATCAGCACGCCAGAAATTTTTTTTGTCCCTTAATTGTTGAAGTATAAAATCTTGGCCAGATCTTCAAATATGTTTTTGCCTTTGTGCAAGTCTTTAACGTACGCTAATATGGATTTATTATGCTACGGTATTGTTGTACTAAGTACATCAGTATGTCTCGCCGTCTGTATTGAATAGGTACCTTTATATGAACGTTAACCTTTGTTGCCATCATAGGTGGGAACCTTATAAAATCTGCCGTCATAGATGGGAATCTCAGAATATCTACTAAATGCGATACGGGGAGCCCGTTATAATTACTCTGTGGGTTTTTGTCAGAAATGTCATAAATACCTAGTCTTTTGCACCTCCCTTCAATACTGGGCAACCCAGTTGTAATTCGTTCATTGTTATCCGTGAAGACGTTATAAAACTTACTTGCAAATCTTTTGATTTTGCAATCTTGTACGCTATACGTGAAGACGTTACAATACTCACCATGAATCGTGCGAACGAAATAATATCAAACCTTTATGTGTGAACTACTCAATGTAGTCCACACCCCCTTTTTGTAATCATTAATATGCCCGTGGACTTCCTGTCACAAGAACCCAGGAACTATCTACTATCTCAAAAGGACTAATCATACGCTTCACTCATGATTATGGGGCATCGTGTCGTGGGAGTTAAGTTGATGGACACAAAAACACCTAACTCGTTGTCTGGGAGACGAACAAAGAAAATCCCCAGGTTTGTGAGATTTGAGCAAGGGTCTGTCATTTCTCGCAAACAAGTAGGAGAATAAAACGACCCCTAATCTTCTGCCCAATACACGTAGAGGATTAGACTTTTATGTCAGTGTATTCTTTTGTCCAACACTACCAAATATTATTGTAATGTGCCAGGATGACTGCTGTAGACCTTGTTTCACCTCCACCCAGAGGTCGAATTTCGGAAATAGCCGAGTCCCCAGCAGTTTTCTTCGTTCAAATGTTCCCAACTATCACCCCTCCCCCTTCCTCGAAATTATCCGTGAGTGGGGATATATGCGTTACGCACTTGGCGTTTCGTTTGTCAAATGGGACAACCTTCATACGCGGATCCTTTCAACTTCCTACTCCTCTCCCAGTTGTCATTATTGTAATGTGCCAGGATGACTGCTGTAGACCTTGTTTCACCTCCACCCAGAGGTCGAATTTCGGAAATAGCCGAGTCCCCAGCAGTTTTCTTCGTTCAAATGTTCCCAATTATCACCCTCCCCCTTCCTCGAAATTATCCGTGAATGGGGATATATGCGTTACGCACTTGGCGTTTCGTTTGTCAAATGGGACAATCTTCATACGCGGATCCTTTCAACTTCCTACTCCTTTCCCACTTTGTTATAACTAATCTTGTACGCAATGTTTTGTTTTTCGAAAGTAGAAAAAATGCTACCGTATAGACGTGAGCATAGGTCATGGAAGACCAACTTCTTTCGAATGGGGAATTTTGTTATACGTACAATCCCTCAACCACGTATTCTTGGAAATGTATTTGGTAAAGAAAAAAACCAAAAGGGGTTACACAGAACCTGTCCTTGAATACGTACCTTTGTAACATGTATTAGGAATTAGCCACATTTAGTTAGCTCTCTCTCCGTCTCTCTCTCTACACGCCAAACAAATCCAACTTTTTCTCAACATGCACACTTGTTTCTCTCCAAACTTTTTTCATCATTGGTCTACTAGGCAGGTAAACTTCAAGAATTTTGTTCTAATAATAATTTTTGCCGGATTTTAAAAAAAAACCAGCAGCTCTGCACCCTATCTACATCTGCGCCTCTTCATGCTGCCCTCGCTACCGTCACGGAGGTCCCTTGCCTTCAATCCCTGCGTACCAAAAGCACCCGACCGCATCTAACATAACCTAGTGTGAGTCGTGCGTGTAGTTGCGAATTGTATCACCACAAAGAACCGACACTCAAAACAAACCCGAGCACGCCAGCTCTAGGTTGGTTCCTGTTCCTGCTGCCATTATGCAAATGTTCCTGCTGCATAATGCAAATGCTCTGCTGCCATTATGCAAATATTCCTGCTGCATAATACAAATGTTCCTGTTGCCCTTGTGCAAATGTTCCTGTTGCCCTTGTGCAAATGTTCCTGTTGCCCTTGTGCAAATGTTCCTGCTGCATAATGCAAATGCTCTGCTGCCATTATGCAAACGTTCCTGCTGCATAATACAAATGTTCCTGTTGCCCTTGTGCAAATGCTCTGCTGCCATTATGCAAATGTTCCTGCTGCATAATGCAAATGCTCTGCTGCCATTATGCAAATACTCCTGCTGCATAATACAAATGTTCCTGTTGCCCTTGTGCAAATGTTTCTGCTGCCATTATGCAAATGTTCCTGCTGCATAATGCAAATGCCCTACTGCCATTGTGCGGATGCTCCTGTGCCCTTGCGCAAATAACAATACCAACGATTGTTCACAAAACAATCCCACTACATACAAAAACCAGTGTACCAACCACCAATTACGATTCCACTCTCCAATACTTCAATGGTTTCGTACTGACTCACCCACAGGATCCGGAAGCAGTTACCCTTTCGACCTCTGTGACAGGTAGAACTCTCCACACCACCTAGAAGCCTCATCATGTGTTCTCTTCCTCGTATTTTCTTAAAGGCCCTAGTGTCCCTTGAGTGTAATCTCAAATGGGCCAGGTTACTGTGACAAAGTAACCTTGTAACTTCAGTGAAACGTTCAACCACCCCAGACATCCTACGCAAACCACGTTCGCAAACATTAGCTCACAGACCAATGATACAATTTTAGAGTTTTTTTTTCTATCACTGCATAACCCTTGTACCTTTCTTCAACAGATCCTTGTTCTTTGCAACTGTATTTATGTATGCCACTGCCTTTATATACATTTATTGACAATTCCTTGTTACATCATGTATCTCTCTTTTGTGTTCTGTTCATAACTATTCTCCAGCTAGGAATCTCTCTCTCTCTCCTCGTTTCTCTTAAATGTTTTTGGCACAAGTGCTGAAAAGGTAAGAGGATTTATTAGTCCTACAGCTCCATTACCACGTCGCTTTTATTGCGGCGAGGGGGGAAGTGTTACGTTACAAAATAGACCGCCAATATAGAGGCGCGCGCACTACCCCCTCCCGCGAGCAACAAACCGAGCGGCCGCTAGACGCGCCGCTCACGGCAAGCCCGCCAGTCTTCAGCAAGCGAGCTTACAGGGCCCACGTTCCGCACGAACATGGGCGACACCAGTTCAGTTTCGCCGTTTGTGCGCTTCCGTTCCCCGATGGACGGTGCGTAGACTGAGAGAATCAAGCGCGTGAAGCCGCTGTTGGCCCATAAACCAAACGTGAGTCAATTACCATGTTACCCTTTGTGTGCAATTAAATGTATTAGCCCTAGCCACGCGTGATAGAGAAGAGAGACGGACATTCAAACTAACTTTCAGCTAGGATCGTTCCTTTTATATATTATTGTGTCTCCTAGAATTGAATAAACTGTTTATGTGATAACCTACCGTGTTTTGCTTGACGAGGGAGGCCCTGGGGAGAATGGAGAAGCGTGAAGTTCCGAACCACAAGCACTAGCCTTGAGGTTACGAGGAATCCTGCTTGCACCGAATCCTGAGCTAGTTTTTATTTGGGGCAGATACAGCAGCTAATTGTATTAAATATGTGGGAGCTTTCTCCAACCCTGCCGATAGCATCAGCACGCCCGTTGACGCTAACAACAACATACATTTCAATCATATAATCATGCAGTAAAATAAATCAATAAATTATTTTGGACAGCTGCTTTTCAGAATTTTAATTTAAGTTCAAATAAAATCATAAAATAAAGATCCGCGCCCTTGTTTTGCGACTAAAATATTCCAGTTTGTCTATTTATTTACGGTCTTACAAACTAATATATTTAAAAAAAATTACATTCTAATTTTGCTTAGACTTTATTGAAAAATTATAAATACTTATGAACAAAAAATAATTTCAAAAAGTACGTAATTTTAATAGTTTTATCATCACGAGTTTGAGCATTTTTGAATGTTGGCGTTTATTGAAGCAAATTTTGAGTGAAATAAAATCGATATTGAGTTATTATGTTAAAATGCTGGTATGGAGAATAATTAATCTTTCTCATCGGAACCGCCTTGTACAGTTGCAAGAGTACGATCGCAAGATCATCGTTCGACTATGTCTATATTCTCGGCTGCTGGTTAATGGCTCTTAAATTACCATTGTCTTCTTCTTAGAAATATTTTCAATAATTCTAGAAAAGCCATGCGAGTGCAATGGATTAATATGTAGATATTCGGATAATTTTTGCAAACATTTAAAAACGAAAGCATGACGTACAAAAAGAGCAAACGTTATTAATTTGTCAACGTTGTATTTTAACATGTTTTGTATTCAGAATTTAGGAAATGTTTACAAAGATGGTGTTCTTATGTATATTAACATTTTTCGATATACAGATGTGCCTCATTTAGGTTAGGGCCAAATAATTGAGAATTTTAATAAGTGCTATCTACCAGCGGGTTTCTAAGAGTTTTCAGGAACACTGTTTGAAAAACAAAATCCGTAAGCCTGTAAAAAGTGTCAATAAGTGAAGATTTTAGGTTGAGAGCACTGTGTTTATTGGTACATAATTTTTAAATAAGTGGTAAACACGTTCATAACAATATCACAGTACTCTAATAACGGGGGCTCGCTCAAGGCTCACATTTTAAATAAATCCGATGAAATTGTAACTATAATACCCTTTCTTTTAAACCCATACCCACGGATGTAAGTTATTTATATTTAAAATGAATAAAAATAGTACTTTTCCATGAAAATATTTTACGTAAAAAGGTTTTAAAGTGTTATAAAACGTTGTTCAAATGTAAATTTAGTGGTAAGCACCAGGTTTTTTTGTAGAAGATGAATAAATAATTTAATCTTTCAGACGGATTCGTTTAGCAACATCTCAAATTTTAGTAATACCTTTATTAATTAAAATATACCCGCGGAAAGATCAAATTTCCAGGCCTGCTAGGGCAAATTCGGCCGTAGTTCCATCCAATACGCCGGGCCGCGCGGTGTATATTTGTGTACACGTCTTCTTCACTTACGTCGGTGGTTAAGATTCTGATTACATTTTAGGGTATGGTGTCGTCTTATCTACTCTTTCATAGATGGCGCGAGTATAATTATTTTAGGGAAAAACTTTTTACAAGTTATGCCTAATAGTAACAAAGTGTTTTGTCTATAAACAAACTTAAATCTTTCAAGAAAGGCTAACAAATACAATATTGTATTGAATCACAGATACAAAATATTGTATTTGTTAGCCTTTCTTGAAAGATTTGAGATATTTTATGGACAAAACCAATTATTCGAACTCTTATTGCGTGTGTACGGGCGTAAACAATTAATGGAGAACTTAGCCGACCGAGGAATTGAACTCACGACGCCAGAGTGGTCCCAAATGCGATGCCAACTAAGCTACAGACTGGTTAAATATAATATTAATATTAAGTTGTTAATGTTAGTTAGGCAAATAATTAAAAAAAAAAACTAGGTACCTACGTATGAATTAACATACAATTATTTTTTTATGATAAAATACCATTTATGCATAAATGTACTTATAATATAGCATTCTGCACGGTTAAAAAAATGCTCTTGTAACTGCAGTTCGCCTTGAATGTTTTTTGGTTGGAAAACAATAATATATACCAAAAATAATGTTTGCAGACTACACAATGGGATCTGTCGTTAAGTCACAATCAATCACGGCGAATGCATAACTATTAGTATATCGGCCTAGTTTAAAATCCTTGTGCCATTTAACCGGGCTCGCAATAATGGCACGAAATGGTCATATTTGTTAATTTGTTTCACCTTTTGAACACAGTTTCCGCCTTTTTTGTCTCTTGTCTCAATTCACGTCATGAGTTAGTTATAGTTTTTATGAAGAATCTGAATTGATTTTCCAATAAAGTGAACCCGTGGATATTTTTTCAGAGACAAATTTAATGATAATGAAACATTGGGGAAAACAGAGAAGCGATGAAATTGTAAATCAAATAAAATAATATCAACCATCTTGTTTTATTGGACATTACCGATTACCAGTTTTCGATGTTTTTTGGAACTAGGTACCTCCCTATGTGCCTTTGCAAACATCGCACCGTGTGTCAAATTAGTGCCTAAATCCCACAGCTTCATCTATTTCATTGGATAGCGATTTCACGTAGATATTGACGGTCGGCGTAGTCCAGCGGTTGTCAGACTCTTGACTCGCATTCCGAAGGTCGCGGGATCGTATCCCGGCGTGGCAAATAAATTTTATCTGATTAATTTGTGTTATTTCAAAATTTATTCATTTAAAATAATTTATAGTATATTTGCGGCACGTTCCAGAGTGGAAGAACTGTCAGTATCGCCCTGGTGTAAGATCACAATTCAGAATTGAAGTTGCTTGAAATGGCTTTAGCCGTGTTTGGTGACCAGATCTGAATAGCCAGGTACTTCCCACCTTCCTCTTCACCATCTGCTTTCCCTCCCCACTACCTTCAGCCTCGCAACAGACCCCAATTGGGGATGCCATAGTCTCACTGGCTCCAGACGGGCCCAGTTGGGAGTCTTGTGCGCTATTCATAAAAAAAGATATTAATATTTGATAGTTTGGTTCGGTGCGCTAAGATTTTTTAGTTTGTCGCCATTAGTTTGGCGTTTTACGTTGAATTTGCGATACGTATTCGATTACCAGTTTTCGATGTTTCCTGGAGATAATTTACCTAGATAGGTACCTCCCTATGTGCCTTTGCAAACATCGCAACGTGTGTCAAATTAGTGCCTAAATCCCTCATCTAAGTATTTCATTGGATGACGATTTCACTTAGATATTATTATTTGATAGTTTGGTTCGGTGCGCTAAGATTTTTTTAGTTTGACGCCATTAATTTGGCATTTTATTTGCATTTGCGATACGTACGTTGTAGCAATTTGCAACTTCTTTCCAAATTTTACATGCAGTCCTTGCCTTCATTCTTACAAGATTCCAGTCGAGTACCAACGATCGGCTTGCCTTTTCAACGAGCGGCTAGATGATCGTTGGCACTCGACTGGAATCTAGTGATAATGAAGGCAAAAACTGCACGTAAAATTTGGATAAAAGTAGCAAAATGGTACAAGGTTATATTGTACAATCACACCAACGAGAAAATTTATCCTTAATGGTATATTACGCAAAGAAGGCCCCCGTGTCCCCTAATAATAATATTTTCATTAAATGAAGAAACTATGAGCGAAATTCAATCGAAAATCTGGAAACAGAATAATCAGAAAAAGATATTGGCACCTCTGATGGCAGCCAATAAAAATATGCGTCAAGAAAATGAAGATAATATGGGTGGTTCTTAGTCGAAGTATGGTACAGTTAAAAGTGACCAAATTGGATATCGACACCTTAGCTCAGTGGTCAGAGCACTCGCCCGGAAAGAGAGAGGTCCTGGGTTCGAGTCCCAGAGGTGCCAATATCTTTTCCTAATTTTTCTGTTTCCAGATTTTCGATTGAGTTTCGCTCACAGTTTCTTCATTTAATTAAATATTACAATTTGAGGTTTTACTCTTAAAAAGTTAAATAAAAAAATAATAATAATTTTTTCCATTAATTCCTGTAATCTGTTTGATTCTTATTGTGATTCACATTTTTAAAAAAGTGTCCACTGCGCAGCACCTCTGCAGTTATTCCGTGGTTGAGATAAACGTTACTGGTTCGGTAGTAAATAAAGCGGTTAATCCCGCCCCAGCCCTGCCGCCCTCCCCGCCCCACCCCCGTCCTAGACCGGGCAGCCTGCCAGCCGCCAGCCGCCCACCGACCGCCCCTGACAAATTATCCCGCTTTGTTCTGATTTGAACTTCCAGCAAAAACTGGCCGTCCTTGGGACGGGAAAGCAAGTGAAATTCCCGCCCAAGGACAGAAAAAGAGAAACGAGTGGATTTAATAGATATAATAGACTAGGCAACTATTAATTAGTGTGTGGATTAGGCGCTAATCGCTTCTTTACTGATATAAGAAGCTAGTAGGTCCGACTCGTACAATTGTACATTTTATTTGGTAATTAAATTTCAGAACCCCTTTTAATTAGATTGTTATGTTAACGTTGGCTTCACTCTACCTTCACTACGTGATATAAACATAACTCTCGGTTAAGTCTAAAAGCCGATTCACAAAACTGATTTGCCCAGTGGCCCAAACTGAACAAAAACAAACTGTACCAGGAAAATTATGGCCAAACAGAACGAACGTTGACCGGACAACTCGGAATGAAACCAACTCAGACAAGTCATTTAGAGTGATAAAAAAATATATTTAAAAAATTGGTTAAATAGGTTACGTTAGATTAGGGTCATCGGCTAATTTAAAATTATTTTTTTCATAGCTTTTAATGACTTTTCAAGGAGGTGTTGAGTTGACTTTATTCTCAGTTGGCATGGAACCAAAACGAACGGATCCCTGGACCATCCATTTTGCGTACTAGACCTAGTATAGCCGATCAAAAGTCAAAAGTCAAAACCATGCGTTTGGAGGCAGTCGGCTGCCGGGCCTGTAGGAATAGATATAAAATCCCTAGATACAGGGAGAAACATTGAAATATGGAAGAAACAGAGAGATTTTTAAGAATTCTAGGGTATTTTCGATATCTGCGGAGAATAAGAGATTTCAGTTGTATTGTTCAACGTTCTAAGTTTTATTTTGCTCCCCCTTCCTCCCTTATATACAAACATAATTATTAGGATGTTGAACAAAACAGCAAAACTAAGTATCTAAAATTTAGGGATTTTTTATACCTTTGTCAGGGAGTTTCCAGTTTTTACTTAGCAAGACTTTTGATCAATCCCGCTGAGCCAAACTGTCGCACTTTGGAATGCCCTGGAACAAGTTCATCTCATAATTTGAACACTGATATATTTTTTCAAACACAATGTAGGTAGGTACCTGAATGTTTATTATATAATATGTCTAACGCGATCTATTTTGTTTGTTTTTCAAATAATATTTTATTTTATTTTATGAGTAAGCGATTAAACGAATATAATCCAATAAATGAAACCTCAACCTAATGTTATTTTCTTGAATTATTAATACTCGTACCAATGGCCGTTAGTAGCGCGATGCCTAGCTTTTGCTTTTGTGTTGAATACGAAATTGTAATTTTTTATTGCTTCGTGCATCCGCTGCTACCGGTGACGTTAATGTGACCACTTGTGAAACCCACAACCCACCCAACGACCCAACCCACCGCGTGGAGGCAATTCACAATTTCTGCCAGCCGCCCAACTTCTGGGCAAAAAGGAGTGTGCAGCCGTGGAACGACTATAAACCCCTCATTTTACAAAATTAGGTACCTGCTTAAATTTCAATTTTTGATGGAAAGTACTTCGTGAGCAATTTATCTAGTTAGCTAGTTACCAAGTTCTCGAAACTTCTTGTTATTCATCTTAAATAATTAACGCCTTTACCTGTCTGCAAACTATTTTACAATTATTCGAAGATAACGTTATAGGCACTTAAGAGAGAATAACAAGACACAGCCAGAAATATGTCATTTTTAAATTAAATTCTAGACGTATCGACTCTTTTCTACAAAAAAAAATAAATTTATTTCGAAAGATTGTTGAAATTTGAAATTTAAGATATGTTTATTTTTATTATAATAAGGTCGTTGGTCGTTGACGATTTGTTACATTTTTAAACAAAAAGTTGTATTATATGACACACATTTTAAAGCATATACATACAGTAAAATAATTCAATAAATTATCTAGGAAAGCTACTTTCCAGAATTTTAATTTTAGTTCAAATAAAAGCATTTTTAAAAAATCCGTGCATGTGGCTAAAATACTTCAGTTTGACTATTGATGTACGGCCTTACAAACTAACATATTTTAGATTTTTTTGCATACTTATTTTTCAACAATATCTAAGTAAAATATAATATTAATTAATTATAAAAACTACATCATTTTGTGCATTTTACGCGTTTTGAGTTGTATTGCTTGAAATAGGTATGTATTAAAGCAAATATCGATTTTATTTCATTTTTAATGAAATAAAATCGATATTGAGTTATTATTTAAAAATGCTGGTAGGGAGAATAATCAATCTTTCTCATCGAAACCCCCCCTGTACAGTTGCAAGGGTACGATCGCAAGACCATCTTTCGACGAAATTTGAGTTCTTGGCCGCTGGCTAATGGGCCTTAATGTTATTACAACGAATTTAAAAACAGCATAATAACTGATGTCAGTTATGTGAATATTTATAATTTAATTAATAAAAAATATATTATGCATGCATTTTTATGCTCAGTTGTGTCGTACTGTATGTTACGTATTATGTACGTAGGTTGTATAGCATTCGCTGAAAAAAATTGATAAAATCAAGCCAAGAGGTAAAAGGTAAAAAAAGTCCAAAACCACTAATTGGATGTTGGATTGCGCACATGGCCAGACATTGCATGTTAGTAAAGGAGATAGCATCTTAATTCTCGAATTTTGCAATTCACTATGGAAAAATTCTACAAGTTTCCTTCGGTTATAATATTAGATACTTATATCATACATGTAAAAACGCCTTAAAGTTTAAGTTCAGACTGACTTAATTCAATACCATAGAAATATGCTATATAATATACTTACGTAAAACTGTAGCGTATAAAGTACAAAGTGAGGGGAAGCCTGAAAGTTTAAAAATGGATGAAAAATATGTACGGTGTTAAAACAGAAAATCTTTTCCAAAATACAGCTTTAGCCGTGCTAGTTACCAGATCTGAATAGTCAGGTATTTCCCCATCTTCCCCTTCCTATATCATTCTCCTCCCCACTCTACCTTCAGCCTCACAATATAACCAATTGGGGATGCAATAGTTCCACTGGCTCCAGATGGTTGGGAGCATTTGGGGCTTTTGTATGGATAAAAGTTAGTGATGGGAAGTGCAGAACAAATTTAAAACAAAAAAAAGGTTGTCTGTAAATTCGGTTTACGGACGATAATTTTACGTGATAACGTCATATAATAACTATGGAATAACGATGGAGTAACGTTCCGCGCTCCCGCTTGCACGCTCGGCTCAGGCGGAACGTGACAATGAGTCATGCTTTTTCGTGAGTGCAGCCGGCGTTCATCGATTTATAAGACGTTATCACGTCAAAAATTCTTCCACATATCATCACTGGTCACTCAGCCGAACAAATCCTTCACCCCGTCCGTAATTGTCTAATAATATCTAGTAATAATATTTGGCTTATTTATATAGCGCCGTCTTCTTGAAAAATCACAACATGGGCGTAATATAGTAAGCGCAAATAATGCCGACCTGACGTTGAAACAGAAATCGTCGAAACAGGCGAATTCAAGGCCCGGAAAACGACATGCCTCCCCATCCACGCCTTTCTCTGTCGCACGTATGTTTTACGCATCTCTCTCTTTCGTTTACGGTCATTGTAAAGCCAGTAAAGTGACTTTTCCTGCGCGAGAACGGATCGCATCAAGTTCGGCATTAAGTTTGGCGCGTACCTACAGATTATTTTACGCGTTGAAAAAAAAGACATCAAAAAGTCACCGGAGACCAAAATTTCATAGACATTTTTTACTCCAAATAATGTCAGAAATCGCATATAAGTAATAGGTACTTGACGAAGCCTTCACAAATAATTAGTGACACCCATTTTGATCTGTTTAAAATTTTATGATGTTATTTCGGCACGAGAGAGAAACATGCAGATATTTTTGGATACCACTTATTTTCAAGTACATACTTAACTTGTTTATCAAAACTGTTGAAGGATCGAGGCAGTCAATTGAGAAATATGAATTTTTCATGACGCAAGCATCCCCTGTGAATAATGAAGCATTTTGCTGACTCGGTAGCATACTAATTCTCCTTGTTGTCTCTGGGCAAGGCTAATATTCAATTTCATTATTAAACTTGTCTATATAAATTAATATTAATTTAGATAGTTTGAATTTTTTATTTTTATTTATTTATTTAATTTTAAATGCACATTTACAGTTATACATAACCAATAGTAACATACATTATATTTTATTAACCCTTTATATGCCGGAAGGTATTTGTATGGCTGTACATGGCAGGCCACGATTTTTTTCGCAAATTTAAAAATTAATAAAATTACATTTTTTTCAAACATATTCAAAGGATTTTATGAAGACTTACCAAATATGTACACTGCGTGTTGTTAGTGCCGCCATTTACTCAGAAAAACTCAAATTAATTTTTTACAGAATGTCAGGGTTGTCACAACTTATCATATTATTATAATGTTACAGGAATTAATATTTGGATAAATAATTTATGTATGGAAATCACGAAAATATTATTTATTATAAGAAAAGAATTTAAAATGAATATTATATAAAATTAATAGTCTTCTTCCGTGTGGTAGTTTTCAAAACACGGTTCAATGCAGAGAGCCACTTTGCACTGTTTGCACCAATACCTCGATTCTTTTCTTTGTTTTTTTGATAAACACACCACACATCTCGCCATTGCTACAGCTTTTTTCCCAGTTGGGGGTAATTTTTCCATGAAATGCCTTTCTGTGAGACGGGATGGCAATTCCACATGCCTTTTCCTCGATGAACATTTTGGGGGTACATCACGTTTATGTTCATTTATCAGTTGGCGAATCACCTCCAACTGAAACTGTGCTAGGGGCACACGTTTTCCGGATTTTTGACGGTATAGTATATGGGCATTCAGTAGCGAAAGGTCCATTAGGTGAAAGAACATTTTTTTGTACCACCTCATTGTCTTCCGCGATGAGTGTACACTCGACAAAACCATATCGGATTGGTCAACTGCGCCCATGTTTTTATTGTAATCCTGAATACATTCAGGTTTTATAATTGGTTCATTTCGGTAAGTAACTTTTCCAGGATCAGTTAGAAGAGCTGGATGAAGAGTTGTTAGCATAAATACCTCCCTTTTATCCTTCCACATTTGTGCAGAGATAGTGTCTGTATGATAGGCTTTCATTTCCCCTTTCTTTAGTTTGATGGTTAGTTTTGGCATCTCTTTTCGGTTTCTTCTTACAGTACCACATGCATTTGTTTTTCGGTCATGGAGCTTTTGAAATAACAGTGGACTAGTATACCAATTATCAATGAACAATGTATGTCCCCGATCTAAATATGGCTCCATGAGTGTCATAACTAAGCTTCCTGAAATGCCCACATGTGGATGTGTAACATATTCTGTCGTTTGTCCAGTATAAACAATAAAATTCTGAACATATCCTGTAGCACAGTCACAAATCACAAAAAATTTAATTCCAAAGCGGCTAGCTTTCGATGGAATGTATTGACGAAATGACAGTCTTCCTTTGAACAGCAGCAAACTTTCATCAATACATATATTCATGTAAGGATACATGTATTCTCCAAATTTGATTTTGAAATAGTCAACAACGAATCTAATTTTGAACATCTTATCCCCCCCTATTTGTTGAGTATTGTCACAAAAGTGAAGCATACGAAGAATCATTTGAATAGGTAATAATAGCGTTTTTGAATTATTGAATATTTTGTTAAAAAATATCTATATCAGGGGCAGGTAATTTAGTAACAGAATTATTTTTCCGAGCGGCATTACTGATGGTAGGTTAGTTCTGCATCTCGAAACTACAAAAGTTCTGTGTCTGCGCGCTCTTGTGAAGTTGTCGGGAACATAAAACTTTAATTTTTGTATTATATCGGGAATACAGATGTTACCGTTTTATGTAACCTATTTTGTCGGAAGGTCGAAATATTTCCACTTTTCATTAAAATCCAAAAATATGTAATTTTTCTGAACGCATCCAAAAACCTAACTGCTTTTGAAAGATGATAAAATACACTTTCAAAATAAATAATTCGAAACGAATATATAATTTTTGAAATATAAATTTTTTAATGCAAACATAAAAAAGTTTTTAAAGTGGTTCACTTCACTTTTTTCTTTCTAAAACTACTAACTGAAAACGAAAAAATAAAAGCTCGTACAAATTTTATTAGGTAATTGTCCTGTAAACTTATAATACATTTTCCGTTGTTATCGTCAACACACTTTTTTGTTGTTTCATGTAAAAATAATTAATAAAAATTTCACAAAGTTTAATTTTTTTTGTCAAATTGGGGTCGGAAACTTTGGTTTCATAAAGGTGTACATATTCATTATTTTGTGGCTTCATTATTAATTTAATGAAAACAAATAACTTTGTAAACACCACTATATTATTTACATTATCGACGTGTTTCAAAAACAATATTTTCTTCCTAAAGAATAAGAGATATCATAAGAGATTAATATAAAAATAACAAAAAACAAACAAGTTTGGACAAATAAGAACGAAGATAAAATATTAAAGGGGAGTGGAGATTAATTACTTCGGTCGGTTTACGGACGATAATTTTACGTGATAACGTCATATGATGGAGTGGAAGAGAGATTGATATTTCACAAGCCGAACGCTTGTTCCGCGCTCTCGCTTGCATGCTTGGCTCAGGCGGAACGTGACAACGTGGCAATGAGCCATGCTTTTTCATGAGTGCAGCCGGCGTTCATCGATTTATAAGACGTTATCACGTCAAAAATTATTTTAGGATGATTTTTTTTAGGATTTTAGGATGGTTAATTATTAGATTTGAATATAAAGCGTGTTGTTTTCTCCTTCTAACAACGTTTAAATAATATTTTTAGCCTTGATAGTAAGCGAGACAACGATTTACATGAGACTTCATGAGTTGTTCCGAAATGCCGTCATGCCTGAGGGGTTTAGGGGGCTAGTTTGATGATCCCTTTAAAACTCATTTCAGGCCAAAAATATCAAATTTTGTTAATGATCGATATGTAAATCGTTAAATTTATCATACTAGGTTCAAATTAGATAAGACAAAAAGAGTACCTTTTTCTAATCTGCACTGAATTTAATCTCACTGTAGCATTTATTTTGAAGCATTGATAAATATGACATTTCATATTATAATTATACAAATACATATGAGTAAGTATTATTGAATAAGGCATGTTTTCTAGTAAAATGTGCTAATTTTCCCGTCCTTTTAGTTTTGATAAATATATTTAGTTAGCTATCAATAATAAAAATAAAAACAAACAAGAGGAATATTTTTCAATCACACAAATTTTTCAGTCGCTACTGATCATAATCCTGCACTTCGCGATGGGACGTTTCGTGCGTTACCGCGATGCTGGACTAAATGCTTATCACGTGACCCGCTAGGTTAATACTCAGTTGCAATGTATGATGAAAAAATATATTTATTGTTTTCAATTGAAAATAAATATATCATTGAAGAAGAAGATAACACTTTTAAATCTAAATGAAAATATGAAAGAAAACAAGACACAGAAAAATAGAAAAAAAACAATGGTCGCAACTGGGACTCGAACCCAGACCTCTCGTCTAATCGGGACGTGCGCGTTTTCCAATTTCGCTATTGCCACCTTCTGTCAATCCGTCATATTTGTCAATCTCATATTTCAAATATTTAGAATCAACAATACCTATTATTTTCAACTAGTTCTTTTTTCCATATTATAGGCAACTACTCTTTTTATTGGAAACAATCATTCTAAGAATTGGTTTGTAACCTGAATAGCGTCTCGGATAAATGTATCCGAATTAATTCATATGGAACTATTGACTTTATATTGAGAGGTCTGGGTTCGAGTCCAAGTTGCGACCATTGTTTTTTTCTATTTTTCTGTGTCTTGTTTTCTTTCATATTTTCATTTAGATTTAAAAGTGTTATCTTCTTCTTCAATGATATATTACGTTGATGGGAATAACCTTCAAAAGTTATAAAAAGAGAGTTTTTCTCGTAAAAAATTGAAAATAAATATCATCGCACAAAAAAATGACATCTATATATTTCACTCCAAATTATTCAATGACATCTATATATTTCACTCCAAATTATTCAATGACATCTATATATTTCACTCCAAATTATTCAATGACATCTATATATTTCACTCCAAATTATTCAATGACATCTATATATTTCACTCCAAATTATTCAATGACATCTATATATTTCACTCCAAATTATTCAATGACATCTATATATTTCACTCCAAATTATTCAATGACATCTATATATTTCACTCCAAATATATTTCAATCCAAATATGCTGAGAAATTTTTGGTTAAAATCCTTCGGGTACGGATTGTTACACACTTTATACTTATATAGAATCTGTAACTTCTTAGGTAACTCACTTTTCCTTAATGCTAATTTTTGCAATTTACTCAAGGCTTATTTGGTTGTACTTCGAGAATTGCGTTGAATCATTTTGTTCCTATCGTAGTTTTAATATTCTATTGTTTGCCATAATGCGAAAATGGGTATAAATTCACGTAGCTTAGAACTAAAATATATTATTTTCATCATTATTATATGCATGCCATTTATTAAGACGTGTTTTATGTAAAAGCCCTAAGGGCGTAAATAAATTAATTTATCACTGAAGAAGAAGATAATACTACTAAATCTAAACGAAACAAAAAACAGAGCAAGACACAAAAAAGGAACGGTCGCAATTGGAAACGAACCCAGGATCTTTGTCTTCACAAAAAAACATCAAAAATGTCACTGGAGTTCGAAATTTCATTTAAATTTTATACTTCAAATAATGAGAGGAATCACTATTAAACGTATCTAAGTCAAGTACGTCCTTTGACATCATGTACGTATACGAGTTAGAAGCAATTAAAATACAGATAATTAATCTAAGGTTATGCAGGCATGCTGGTGCAGGCTGGTTTTTTAAATGAGAAAAGCGGCACCAAATTTCGCGTTCAATGTCAAACACAAACTGCTGGTATTTACACCAGCGTACTTACATTTTAAATGAAAATTAATTGTGCCGAGGACACCGTAACTAAGTTCGAGAATTACCACATAATGTTTATATGCAATTTAACAAGCGTAATTGATGTACGACGATTTGTTCTCGACGCATTCTTGACGCATCGACTCTTTTCTGAAAAAATATGAATTGAGAATATCAGTTTTTCGAAAAAAAATTTTTTTTTTTTTTCATTTCAAAAACATGTTTATTTTTATTATAATATGGTTACACCGTTAGCGTTGGTAGATTTGTCAAATTTTCAAAAATAATGTTGTATTATACAACACACATTTTAAATCATACAGTAAAATAAATCAATGCATTATCTAGGAAAGCTACTTTCCGGAATATTAATTTTAGTTCAAATAAAATCATTAAAAAAATCCGCGCGCGTGTTTTGCGCTGAAAATAAGTACTTCGGTTTGTTTCTTATTTACGGTCTTTCAAACTAATATATTTCAGATTTAACGCACTTATTTTGTTTAGATATTATTGGGAAACTATAAATACTTATGATCTAAAAATAATTACAAAATTGATCAATTTTTAAAAATTTTATCATCACACGTTTGAGAATTTTTATAACTTGAATGTCGGTATATAAAAGCAAATTATGAATGAAATGATATTGAGTTATTGCTAGTGCGGAAAATAATCTATCTTTCTTATTGGAACTGCTCTGTACAGTTTCAAGGGTACGATCGCAAGATCATCATCTTTGAATTTGAATTGAATTGAACTTGGGCAATTATTTATGAGTAGGTAATTGAAAATCATTAAAACATGTTTTTACTAAATTTATTATATAAATATAATGAAATATAAAATTAAAATAAAACATTGTTAAAAATGCGTTTTTAGAGGTAGTAAATTTAATATATAGACGACAAATTTTTGTTCCGACGTAAATAGGTAGTTTGTAATTTTAATTTATACTCATCAAAATGATTTCTATCATTAATTTTTATTTTGTATTTTAAATTATTAATTCTATTTTTATATGTAGTAAAATTATTTTTTTAATGGTTATCATTTACACACACATAATTGCCCAAGTTGCTTTTAAAATCATGAAACATTAAAATCTTCAATAGTCCATATCTTATAATTTAAAGCTAAAATAAATAAAGTAGCTCACATACGTATTAGATATTTGATACACCTTTTGATTGCAAAAATAATTTTTCAGTTTGGTTGGGTATTTCGATCTAAAATCCAAAATTAAGATTTATGTGAAACGGGCCGAAGCGGGCCGCGGGATCAAAAAACAGGTTTTCTGCAAGAACTGTTCGCAACTGGACTGTATTTTTGCACCCCTGCTTTGGAACGCGTTGATGATTACTCAGTATGATTTAAAGGATTTGTCCTTGACCTCAATTCGCTAATCTCTGCTGACAAGTAGAAGGGACCGAATATCCCTTCGTCAAACGGGATCCACGCTGAACCAGCCAAAGAACACCGAGAAACCACAGGTCCAAAATTCAAGCTAATAAAAATATATCTTTAACATAAACCCCAAGTTTTTCGACATTGCTGTTTTATTCAGGGTGTAATTATGTTAACAAAGTACTTGTTTATTGCCGACTTAAAGTTGTTTTGATAATATTTCACAGAACTTGCAAAAACTGTTTAAGAGCCCCGCAGACCTTAAAAAGTACTCTTTTTACGAAACCATGAATAAATCAATGCTCGCCAAAAATAAACCTTTTACGTAAAAAGATTTCAAGACAACGCCACCAGCCTAGCAGGCTTATGTCTAAAATATACGCTGCGTAAACGAAATATTTTCAAAAAACCTTTCGTTTAAATTGAATAAAAATGTTATCAAATTATACATCCATTTTTGAGATAAAGAATAATAGGAAAGAAGAGCCGACAGTCGTTAAGAAATATTGAGAAAGTTATTTTATTTGGTTAAAGTTTGTATCCCAACAGAAGTAATTTTTGTTAAAAATATTTTTCGTGCCTATTGTGTAATGGGAGACAATTTTTATTTGAAATTAGCAAAGAACCGTTAAATATCGTGGGATATTATAATTTTAATATTATTCAGATCAGAAATTGAAAATTTTTAATAATTACGGCATCTTCTGTTAAAAATTTTAACAAATAAAAAACCCAAATTTCAAACACAGAAATTATTGTGAATTAATAAAATAATTTTGGTACCTACCTACTCTAGAGCTTCTCTTAATCTTTTGACGGCCGGCGTGGTCGAGGGGTAAGGTTCTTGACTCGCAACCCGAAGTTCGCGGGTTCGAATCCCGGCGTGGCAAATAAACTTTATTTGATTAATTAATTCATTTAAAATAACACATAGTATATTTGCGGCACGTTCCAGAGTGGAAGATATTCTCAGCATCGCCCTGGTGTAACTCTACCATTCAGAATTGAAACGTTGCTTGAAATGGCTTTAGCTGTGTTTGGTGACCAAATCTGAATAGCCGGATACTTCCCCACCTTCCTCTTCCCCTCCCCACCTTCAGCCTCACAACATACCCCAATTGGGGATGCCATGGTCTCACTGGCTCCAGACGGAAGCAGTTGGGAATCTTGTGCGGTATTCATAAAAAAAAATCGTTCTCACCAATCAAATTCCAATTTTCAATCAG
The DNA here is from genome assembly GCA_936435175.1 of Glyphotaelius pellucidus. Taxonomy (NCBI): domain Eukaryota; kingdom Metazoa; phylum Arthropoda; class Insecta; order Trichoptera; family Limnephilidae; genus Glyphotaelius; species Glyphotaelius pellucidus. The sequence goes on from OW386541.1 coordinate 3,142,754, forward strand.
TTCCAATTTTGAAAATCAAAGCACCCAGTTCTAGAGGTCATTAAATTCGTGTTACACAGAGAAACTATTATTTTTGATGATTGTAAGTATTAGGAAGTAGGACGAACCCCAGAGAGTATTAGTTGAGAGTGGACTGGAAGAGAAATGTGATCTCATTAAGTAGAGAATGTTACATAACATGTGGGTGTTAGTTTAAGTGTGGCTTTAAAGGGTGAAGGAAACGGTTTTAGGGGGTGAAATGTTAAGAGAAGGATTCCCCCCAGGGGGCGCATATTGAAACTTTGAAAGTAAGGGATTGGGGGATAGGGCGGCAACAACAAATTAACAAAGACAATATGATTCATTATTACAATTAATTGACCTAAATTATCATAGTTTTGGGGCAGGATTTAATTGTTTAATATATTGTTCAATCCCAATTCCCCACACATTCAAAGATTCGGTAACCGCGATGTGTCTGCTTATGCTCAAATTATTTTGATGAGTTTTCAAACAGTTCGCTTGAAAATGGGGAAAATAAAGCTTTACATTTTGATATACAGTTTTTACAAAAATCTTACGTTAAGGCCTCGTACACCCGTTCAAAAAGAAGAAGATGGAGAGATATGTAAATACGAATGTTAGAGAGAGCGCGCTAATATTAAAACCGACAAAATTTAAGCGAAAATTGTGAAAATGAAATTGAATTGTGAAAAAACGACTCGTTTAAATAGAGCAAAAATCTCTGGAGAACATCTAAAATAGCACTTAAAGAAAAACTGAATTTTTTCATACATATAACTTTTAAAATAAGTGATAAAAACGTGTTTATAATAATTTTCGGAGCATACTGTGCGATTTTTTTCTATCGAGGGAATTTCATATAATTTGCGTTTCGGCGTGGGGAACGTCTAGATATTATCTTACAAAATAACATTTTGTTAAAATCTTTAAAACTTAAAGTGTCATTCGAGTGACAGCGCGATTTAAACTTTTTCCTCCTTTCGCTCGTGATTTTTTTGAGATCATTTTGAATATTTTCCGCCCAAAAATGTGATTATAGTTCTATATAGCCAATGAATTCACCTATCTTTTGTTGATTATCACATATTCGTAGGATTTATACAAAAAATATTATAAAATCGTAATTTTGGTTCAAAAACACTGGTAAAAAAATGTGGTTCAATTTTGGACCGCTGTCAATCGCAGAAAAATAAAAACGGTCCATATTTTGACCTTGGACGCTCCAGTGGCTAAGGAAAAAATGTAATAAATCGGTAGAAATTCGGGATTAGGCGGCTTAATTCTAATTTTGAAACGTTTCATTCACGGTGGAATTCAATTTTAAGATATTTTATAAAAAAAGTGGAAGAATGTTATAGTTTTAATCCATATAAAAGCCGTACTAAAAATCTTGGTATTTTATATTAGAAAGAACATATTCGAGTGAAAATCATAAACTTTGCGTAAAGATTCTATACGAATATTAAAGTTTTACGATGTCTTCTTTAACTTGGATTGAAAAACTTAGGCTTTCTGTAGAGGTAATAGAAAACTCACGGTTTTGTAGTACTCACTGACAATATTTCGGAGTAAAACATCTTGTTATATTGGTTTTACAAAAATCATTGTTTTTCGGTTGGTACTGTTGAGTGTTGTGTTTTCCTATATCTAATATTTAAAATCATTTAGTACTTATCATTTCATATTTCATCATTTGTTCCTAACTTCCATGTTTAGTCTCTATTACCCTTGACTTTAACGTCTATGTCACCCCTTTCTAAATATTTCTATGCTTTTTTGTCTATATTCTCATTTCTCTGTGGTCGTGCGGTGACTTTCTCGTTTTGTTTATAAAAACCTCAATTTCATTTCTCGCGACTCATTCTCCAAATTAAAGACTAACCTAAATTAGAATTAAATCGTTGTAAAATTACCATTCATCTAAATAAATTCAAGTTTTACAAAAATATCTAGTACAACACAAATGTTTTAACTAAGAAAAGGATACCTCTCAAATCACATAACCTCTCTCTCTCTGTACGAATCCCTTGGCGTGGAAACGAAGAAGTCAACTAAAGCAGCTAACCTTGCCCTGGGGTTGTCTAGGTACCTCTACTATCTCGAAAATCTAAAACCATCTTACAAACACAGAAAGAAGAAGTAGGTACCTACCTGTTGTATGTTATACATATATTCGGGAAATCTAGCATGGTCGATCGATAAAACCCTGTATCAATACAATATTGACCAAATTCGTCAACTACGGTCAGTTATCCGATCACGGTCAAAAATTGTTAAGAGATATTTAGACCGACGATTGTTACATTTTATCCCGAACTCCCTATTATCAGATAATTTTAGGTTAACTGTCAATATACACATTTATTTGGATAATGTCGTTCGTTATCCAAAATTACTGGTTTATTAATGAACGGAGTTCGACTGACGAAGCTTTTAGAATTTAAAGAAGTCGTATACGCGATCCATAGACTTAAATAATTCAACTAAGAAGCGATCAATTTAATCCGTCCGATCTTTGAGAAACTAAAATGTTAACTCTGAAACTCCCGTTTAGCGTCAAAAAGTAAATGCGGACTGCTAATTTAGGTTAGTCTTTCAATTCAAGATTGTCAATATTCAAGATTGTCAAAATGTCCATCGTAATAAAAAACCTTTTATTATGTGTTACTATCTAGCTCTTAATTTGATCTTATATATTTTATAATCACATACTTTTTATATTCTTTCTATGTTTTATACTTTTTTCTACACTTTTTTTTCTTTTATATATATGCTTTCTATGTTCTACACTTTTAGAATTATATTATTTTATATTCCACTATATTCTTCCTTACTCTTTTATATTACTCTGTAGCCTTTTACATTATTTTATATCCTTTTGTATTCTGTAATATTCTTTAATATTACATTATTTTATAATTTTTTCATATTCTCGCACATTTTTTATATTGCATATATGTTAAAGTACTGTATAGAAAATCGACCACCACAATACGGGCATGGTGGTCAAAAAATCCTAAAATTCATATAACTAACAATTTGATGAATAAAGAAAACTTAAAAAAATAAATATATTAATATTTTTACGTAATTTTTTGGCGTTTAACGTTTCGGAATGTGAATTCATAGAAAAAACCTCCAGTGTTGCCAGCGTACATCGATTTATTATTTATTACGTGTCAATATCGGTTCAGCAGTCAACGGTGAGAGCGTGCTAAGGAAATCGATATAAAATTGTCTGAAGTTACGCCTATCGATCCGATATTGTAAAGTTATCCATTTTGCCGTGCTCTCTTTTGATTTGCACATACTCTGACGTCACATATCCACAACGACAGTGGCGTGCACAGAGTTTTTGATCAGGGTAGGCAGTAGGAAAACCGCCGAAATGATTCAAATAAATAAATAAAACTACTTCTGACATGTCGTGTTTTTTAGTAGCGTTGGTAAAGTTATTTAAACCGAAGTAGTCGTTGTCATTCCAAACATTTTTATTATTAGAAAATAATTTACAAGGAAAACAGAATAAACAATTAGTGTGAACACATCCTTTTAACCAATTATACCCATCATAATATTTCAGATTGAATCGACGCGTAACTAATGGAGTTTTCATTTGATTTAAGTTGTCCTATTTAGGCGTACGTCTCCCCACACAAATAATTCGTTTTTTTCGATAAAAGATAACCGATAAAACCCATTGTTTTTTAAATTACTTAAACACACATTATTTCCTTCACCACAACAAGTTTCACAGGCTAAAATTTCCATATTTTATCACATAATTCACAATTAAAATACGACAAACGTTTTTGAACAGAAAATTCGCATTTATGAAAGACAACTAGTTGATGAAAATGGATAACAACAGATGTCACTGTCTACCATTTGCTAATTTTATTCCAGAAAGCACTGCCTAATACTAACAATAAAACCTCTTAGAAGCAAATTCAAAACGACAGTTCTACTCTATGCTCTGTGCATTTCGTAAACATTGATATTATATCTTGTATGAAGTTAGCTCTAGGCAGAAATAATTCCTGCTTAGGCCGCATTTTAGTGAGGCGGTCGGCAGCGCATGTAGTTTCTAGTTACAGTTTATGCCACGTTTGTAGTATGCCGTTTGAAGTGGCGCTCGTGTAGTTTCGGTTGCTCAGCTTCTTCGCGCTTATTTTTGAAAGTGTGTATTTATTTTCAGAAATAATTTAATAAATTTTAATATTAATTACATGCCTTTGTTTAACAAATACGTTAGGGTAGGCAGTGCTTATGTGCCTATATGGAGTGCACGCCCCTGCACTACGATCAAATCATGTTCTTATTCAAAGAGAAAATCGTTTACTTTATTTAACATGACGTAGAAATGTTATGATCATTTGCTTTTACAGGCTCTTTTTTCGACTAAGCCCGAGGGCGAAAGGCTATAATTGCGGGGTGCTTTATTTATGTTCGATCAACTTGAGTGTGCTGCAATATTATTTATCATTTTATAGGGGGAGGTACGTGACGGGCTGTTCGAGGCTGGGCTGTCTCCAGTCTCCATGGGCAGAGGAAATTTATAAATCTCACGTACCAAGTACTGTACATTGTACACTCTACATTGTCTTTGCGTCCACGTTTAGCAATCAACTGTAAAGGTTGGGTTATGGGCTGTTATTATTTAATGCCTTGCAACGTGTTAGTATGTATAAAGACAATTATTGTTTTTGTGATCAGTTAATAGGACTTTTATAAAATAGACAGGTACCTAGAGACCCTTCCTGCACTGATAGTAAAGTAATTAATCTTAATATATAAACATGAATGTTTCTTTGTTTGTCCCTTTTGCGTTCGTAAACCATTCAACCGATTGCGATGAAACTTTTTCTATATATAATGGTGAGCTCTGGCGTTACGAGATTATTTCCTATACCATTAATCCGATTGCGGTGAAACTTTGGTGGGTTGTTGTCGCACACCAGCGAAGGTTTCTATTTATAATAGCATTAAAATTAGTTTGAAAAATGCGCATTTATTTATTTATTAAATGTGTATTTCATTTGATTTAGCGGCAGGGAGGACAGGGACGGGAATCTGGGAGGGCGGAGGGGAACGCGGGTGGGAAAAGCGTGGAGGAGGGGGTTTGCGGGACGGTGGGACGCGCGAGGGTGGAAGACGCGGGATGGGAACGGGAGCGGAAATGGAAACACATGGGAATGGACACGCAGGGAGAAAAAAATTCTTTCTTTATATGGCATCGCAACTTACGCCGAGTAGTCTTCAATAATATATAAATGCTAATAAAGACCGTCACGGATATGAGGTGATCATAGTATCGTATAAATGCAAGGTCTGCGTACGTACATATTATTATTCTCATAAAATATATTGATTTAATGGGTTGTGTTTACGTTTTCCGGTGTAATAAAATATCAATGGCATGCAGTTGGGTTGAAAAGCGATGAGTGGACAAATCGATCGTCCTGTTGATTAGTCAGACATCTCCGAAAAATCAAAATTTGAGTTGAGCATGCAATTATATGTAAAAGTTATTATTTTTTTTATTTTAACTTTTATGAGTAAAGCCTCAAATTGTTATATTTAATTAAAAGAAGACATTATGAGCGGAACTCAATCGAAAATCTGGAAACAGAAAAATCAGAAAAAAGATATTTACACCTCTGGGACTCGAACCCCGGACCTCCCTACTTTCCGGGCGGGTGCTCTTGTCCACTGAGCTAAAGCGTAAAAATGAAGATAATATGGGTGGTTCTTAGTCGAAGTATGGTACAGTTAAAGGTGACCGAATTGGATATCTACACCTTAGCTCAGTGGACAAGAGCACCCGCCCGGAAAGTAGGGAGGTCCTAGGTTCGAGTCCCAGAGGTGTACATATCCAGTTTCCAGATTTTCGATTGAGTTTCGCTCATAATGTCTTCATTTAATTAAATATTGCAATTTGAGGTTTTACTCATAAAAGTTAAAATAAAAAAAATAATATTCATCCTAGACTTGCAGAAGAGTCAATAGATGTCGCACATTAAATAAAATGGATAAAAATTTATCCAGACACCATCTAGATTGCATTTAGTTCGAGTTGAATCTTGCAATCATACATAAAGATGGCAGCCAATAAAAATATGCGTTGAGAAAAATGAAGATAATATGGGCGGTTCTTAGTCGAAGTTTGGTACAGTTAAAGCCGAATTGGATATCGACACCTTAGCTCAGTGGACAAGAGCACCCGCCCGGAAAGTAGGGAGGTCCTGGGTTCGAGTCCTAGAGGTGTAAATATCTTTTTCTGATTTTTCTGTTTCCAGATTTTCGATTGAGTTTCGCTCAAAATGTCTTCATTTAATTAAATATGTAAAAGTGTACCCTACACCTGGTAGGTACAATACTGAGATTACTCGTAAACACCATAAAAAATTATACATGATTCATCTTGCCATTGTAACCAACAACGAAAGATAAAGTCGGCATCATTGCTTGGGGCTGTGCCAGTAAAAAAATACACTGTTTAATGCTCAGAAAACCATAATAAAAGTAATAGCAAAATTACCAATACTAACACCCACTTCAATCATATTAAAAAAATTCCCAGTGCTGAAAATCCAAAAATTATATTCAAAACGAAAACTAACTTTCCTTTACAAGAACTTGAACACGTGTAATACTTCACAAAATTCTCGCAATACCAGAACAAGACGTGCACACCAAGTACAAATACCAAAAACAAACACATTTTTGGACAACAACACTACAGATACCAGGCTATTAAACTATACAATTCACTTCCAACACAATATAAAACAACAAATCTCACAGAATACAAAAAACACACATGTAACTGGCTACAATCCTCACAACTTTTCATTTATAATCTTGTCGATTTGAAGTTGATTTTTTAATTTTATTGTTTCTCTTTTTTATATCAACTAAGACCACTGTTTGTTTGTTTTATGATTTATAATTTATAATTTACAACTGGAAAATGTCCTCTACAACACACGTGAACTCCTAGTGTGGAGGACAATATACTATATCGTTGTGATGTAAATATATTAAGAATAAATAAAAAATAAAAATAAAGTTAAAAAAAACGTGAATAGAGAACTCCAGTCCAATTTAATTATTTTTTTTATGAATAATGAAATGTAATATATTATTATTTATTGTAAATATTTACTTTTTTTCTAATAAAAAAAAAAAAAAAAAAAAAAAAAAAAAAAAAAAAAAAAAAAAAAAAAAAAAAAAGAAAAGATAACCATAATAATCTAAACGAAAATATGAAAGAGAACAAGACACAGAAAAACAGATAAAGATAATGGTCGCAACTAGGACTCGAATCTAGAACCTCTCGTCTAGCCGTCTTTAATACGGAAAAAAAATTGTTGAAGATTATTATTAAACTCGCTATTAGTTAACTCGCACAACCAGGTTAGACGAGAGGTTCTGGGTTCGAATCCCAGTTGCGACCATTATCTTTTTCGATTTTTGTCTTGTTCTCTTTCATATTTTCGTTTAGGTTATTATTGTTATCTTCCTCTTCAATGATATATTATATTGATGGGAATAACCTTCAAAAGTTATAAAAAGAGAGTTTTTCTTATAAAAAATTGAAGTAGTATTATTATTAAGACAATAATTATTAAGTGACATCAATTTTGTTGTTATCGCCAATAACACCCGACAAAAATTATTTATTCTGCGGTTTCTACTAACCATTTACCAGTGGCCCGCATTGTTTTCAATGACTGATTTAGTATGCATTATTATTATAAGAGTGTTTTGTGGTGAACTAATAAAAAATAATTAATTAGAAATGAATAACTTCGAAGAATTCAGAGAATGCAGCACATACTCGTACAACGTTGCGGCTCTAAAATTTAAAAAAATATTCTTGTAAATATCAATCGTCCAGCTGATTAGGCAGATATCTCCAAACACTAAGTATTGATATAACGAGGAAAGCAATTTTCGAAAGCTCACTTTATCAGCTACCACTCAGTATCAAATTATATATATATCGGTTACCACTCGGTATCGTATCAAATTTAATATGCTATAAAATAATACGAGGAAGCGTAGGTCCGATACATTAGTACGACATTTTTCACTGCATGTTTTTCTGCATTATAATTGATTTGGTGGTGTTTATGAGTATTGTACCAGGCCCCCTAGCACAGTCGATAGATAAGGATTGATAGGAAAATACGTCCGTCTCTCCTACATATATTTTTTTTTCCAGGACTTCCTCTCCTGCCTTCCCATAATAAGACCCTCCACATAACATCATACGTAGAGCTAATTAAAAATAAATCGAGTGCAGTTCACACGCGATAGCAGCTAAACTTCACCAAAAACAATCTGAACCAATAGGAGCCTTGAAAAGTGAGATCATAATCAAAGCGCCCAATGAGCGCATTTTGACGCTTCCTAGGTATGACGTAATGCGTCATTTCCGTTTCATCCGAGTTTCAAATCACAACGGGGCTAGAAAAGTTTCACTTCAAAAATATGCACGAAAATGAATTAAAATATTAATTAAATATAGATTTATCTGCCATACAAATAAACAAAAAATGATGCAACAATAAAATTCCAGGTTTAACTAAATATAGTCAGTGCGATCAATATTTTGGAACCCGGATAAGGACAGAATTGCCATTATAAACAGCGTTTCACTTCTGCTCTATTGTAGGCTGTAGGTGAAAGCATTTGGTATCAGTCTTTAGATTTATCTGTTGGCTCTACCGATGTACTGACTACTACGACTACTGACAAGAACCAGTATGGCTGTATTAAATTAAAACAAGCTTCGCATAACATGAATTATTTCATCAGACAAAAATGCGGTACTTCCGTAAACTGTCTGAAAAAAACTGTTTTTAAGGGTCCACTATTTGAATTTGGACCGATTTCTTACATATCTCCCTTAAACATTTGAAGTTTTTAAGCTCTTAAAAATATATGTTATTTTTGAAGATAATATCTAGATACGTTCCATGCCGAAACGCAAATTATATGAAATTCCCTCGATAGAAAAAAATCGCAAAGTATGCTCCGAAAATTATTTAAAACAAGTCTATTTCTATTATTTTACAAGTTAAATTTGTGAAAAAATTCACAATGTTTCTTTAAATGATACTTAAGATTCGTTCCACGAGATTTTTGCTCTATTTTAAACGAGTCATGTTTTATTAAGCTTTTTCGCCATTTTCGCTGCTATTTTATCACTTAAAATATTAGCGCGCTCTGTCCAACATTCGTAATTACACATCTCTCTATCTTCTTCTTTTTCAGCCGAATAGCGCCGCCTTAAGACACCTAAGGAGCATTATTAACTCTGCACTTTATTATGTACTAGCTGGTACCCGGCAAGCGTTGCATTGCCATTCAAAGAAATAAATTGATTCTCCCTGCATGTCCTTTCCCGTGCATCCCCGTTCCCTTTCACCTTCCCCGCCTTCCCCCTCCCTCGTATCTTCCCTCTCCGCGAACCCCACCTTCCCCCTGCATTTTCTCCCTGCCACTAAAATAAATTAAATATACACATTTCCATTTATACAAATTTCATAACGCCAGAGCTTACCATTATATACAGCCTATGTTACTCGCTGAAAATATAGCTTTCTATAGGTGAAACAATTTAAAGAGGGCACTTTTCATGAGTTATTAGTGGGATATACAAACAACGTATCGGCTAATTATCAAATATAAAGACTACTTTATTTAAAAAGAAATTCATTGTTTCAAAAGTATATAATATCTATGTAGGTTTATATTAATATGCGTACAAAAAGATTATGTCTCCAAGAGACAAAACAGCTGTCAAGCTGTAGGGAAAATTGTAAGAAATGATTTAGGATGCAAGCGAATTCTCTTATAACATCGTTATTATTTATGTCTTTGCTCGACTTTTTCATGTTTCTCTTAGTCACCGGATAAAACAGAACAGTAAAAAACAGAACATGATAAAATGGTAGATTAGGTTAGTAGTTTATGTTAGATTGGGAACATGAACATTTGTGTACGTGAAATTTCAAACAAAGCTACCGTTGTAATTCGGTTTCGAATTCAAGAATTCGTCAAAATGCGGCGCCATTTCCGTTAGCAGGTCGCACGAGAACGTGCCCCACCCTAGGTATAAGTATTACGATTTTGTAAATATGAGTATCTCTCCCTCTTCCGACATGGAAAGATTGACGGTAATACTTAGCTGGTACGTAAGCTATACCTACATTACATTTGAGGTCATTGCCTGTCCCGATGACTGGCTATCACTGGATGACAGTGGATCCGAGGAATTGACTATTTTTGGAACCAGTTCCTGGGGGATTTATAAAATGGCCACCAAAATTAACTGGGCGAAGCCGAATCAAAAACCGCCTGCGGGGCCTAGCAGCCTAGTTTACAACTAGTGTATCAATTTATTAGAGCATTGACTGTGGAGATAGGTAGTTAAGTCGGCACTTGTTATTTCTGGTCAACCTTCGTCCATAACAACGGTAGGACATTCTACGAGTATCCTCTGAAGGTTGACCAGTTAATCCGGACTACATTAAATACCTGCCGTACGATTAACACCAAACACTTTTACACATCAACAGAAATTACGATACAATTTGAAAGGTATTATTCATTGAGAGTTACAACGCCGAAAATTACTTCACTACGTCAAACATCAAATTAGGTGGAAACATTTCTTAATCTACAATGGAAGTAGTTTTACTATCACATTTGGACAGATATTAAGACTCTAAAACATTACGGCATCTTGTCAAAATTTTTGGATATTTTAAAGTATCGTAGCTCATGGAAGTGACGTTACCAACTGAAACAGACGGATTTAATACCACAGGCTAATTTGTTTTGGAACAAATCATATAGGTCACATATAATTCGTTTTGTCTCCCTTACTATCATGGTTAGAAATATGATCTAAACAGTGTGATAAAGAAAAAACAAGACGCTTTATATTCGTGTGAAAGAGTTAACCGCAAAATAATTAAAATTTATACTTTTATGAAACTAAAAATTTGAAAAAAAAAAATTATGATTCTTCGGAAATTTGTACTTTTTAATTATTTTTACATGAAACGTCAAAAAAGTGAGTTGAAGATAACGTTTATAATACACTTGCCTAATAAATTTATTTTTTTTTTCGTTTGTATATGTTTGTATTTTTTGCTTTAAAAATCGTGTTTGCATTAAACATTTTTGTATTTAAAAAATTATTTGTTTATTTCGAATTATAAAATTTGAAAGCGTAATTTTATCGCCTTTCAAAAACAGTTCTTACTTTTTCTGATGCATTCAGAAACATTCCATTTATTTGGATTTTATTGCAAAGCGGAAATATTTTTAACCTCCGATAAAATAGACTCGATGCTTGAGGAGTTAACTAAAAATTGCGGACAGAAAGAGTTGTGTAATTTTATGGTGACAAAGCTAACTTTCAGAGTTTTGGTGATATACACAAAGTTCGTAAAGCATTTAGGAAAAAAAGAAAGCATTTAAATAATTGCATTGCATTCCATCAAAAGTATTATATAATAAAAAATACTAGGGTAAGTCAAAAAGTGCCTCCTGTTTTTTTCTAATTAAATAAAGTTAGTTAAGTGAAAATTTTGAATTTGGTGCTATTCCTCGAACCTTCTTCTACAATCTTCTGCAAGAGTAACTTTTCGCGTCAACAGGTGGCAGCACTGCAGTCGCTTACAAAATGGCCGACATCGATGTTCGTATTAGACATTATTCTGTGATTGATTCTTGACTGTAGAAGGTGAAACGCCCATTCGCATTCATGAATGACTGAAAAATGTGTACCATGATGCAATAGTGGATGTCAGCACTGCTAAAAGATGGGCTCGTCGATGTAATGAAGCTGAAATACAAAAGCAGCTGGCTGACAAAAAGCGGAACGGCGCAGGCCGTTGATTGCAGTGACTGCACGCGAGTTGATGATATCATTCGTGGTGACCCCAGATAACTACAGATGTCGCATTCTCTCCCTCAGTAAAGTCAGTGTGATGACGATTATTCGACAACTGATTTTTTAACAATAGTTTGTCCAAGGTGGGAACCAAGAAAGTTAACCGGCCGGAATAAAATTAATTCTTGTTCATGAATAACGGGCGGGTGGTTTAGAAAACTCGACATTTTTTTGTTAAAGTTAAAAAATCTTAATGTTTTCATTTTATTATAATTTAAAGTTTTATGAAAAAAAAACGAAAAATTTGGACTTTGAAAAGCTTCAGACTTTTGGAAAAAAACTGAAAAAATTGAATAATTTAAATCAAGTAAATGTGTGTAACTAACTACAGTTAGAGTAAAATAATTATATTTAACATTTTGAAATTTACGTAACTTAATTTACGGACCAACAGTGAGTGAAATATGGTATTTAACTCAATTAACTATTTGTGGACACGACTTTCTGAAGTGATTAGTTTCGAGTTACGCTCTGAATTCTGTTATTGGGTACTGACTAATCACTTGGAACTAAGATAATTTATGATCTAAGGGCCTTGACCAATAGAGCCAACTGAATACTTAATTACAATGTGTTTATCCGGGAAATACGGAAACCCAAACAAGGCTAATACTGACGTCTAATAATAATGGATATGTAATAAAGTAATAACATAATTAAACAATACAGTTTCCTTGTGCGTACGAGTGTGATGTTTTGAATAAAAACCGATCTATTTTCAATTTGGGAGATGGCTATGAGTATTCGTGGTCCCGGGAACCATTTATTGGAAACCAACACCCCTGCCGTAGGTTTCCACTAATGGTTCGCTATGTTTGCTGGGTGACTTATCAGGTGCTTGTGGGAGTGAGGTTTGTCTGGGTCTTAACGCGAATGCGTTTGCTCACCTACTGCTTGGCGAGCCGGATTGTGAGAGACTGATTGAGGGAGATCTAATCTTGCCCGCAGTGGGATGAATGGATTCATGCGTCTGTCACTCCTGGACACATTAGGTATGTGTCCAGGAGTGACTTTGACCCACCCTCGTACTTTTTCCTTAATAAGTCAGGTACACTTCATACGTCATACATCTAACTGGTAATGTTATTTTATCGTGAAAACAAGCTTATGGAGACGATAAAAAATTGCATTTATTTTAAAGTCAAATAAGATTATTATGTGGATTTTGTTTTACTTTAGATATAATTGTGTAATATAGTTCAATCTTGTTAATAAATCTTCAACCGGATCTTGGATAGGTGGGAAATAATTAAATTACTAATATATTAATATGACTTGTTTGTCCTTGACGAGAATAACAATACTGTTCAGGATAAGATCCTGTAGCATACTGTTTATTGTAAGCAATAAATTTAAAATAGTATATTGCTACATACGAGTCTTTGCCAATTTGTTGTGAAGAAATAAAAATATTTTAATTGCAAATGGTTTATGCAAATCTGCGCTTTAAAATTCATAGCTATAGCAAAATACCTGAAGAATCTTCTAATCAGTGTCTGGAGATAAACTATAAATAGTTTTTAAATTTTCCGTGATATTCAGCTACTTATATTCTATCTATCCGGAGTTTATTAGCGGAAACTTTGCTCTGAACGTGAGATTATTAAAAAGTAAAAGCTTTGTTATGTAACTTTGCCTGGAATCGCTTTTAGGAACAACTCATACAGGTTTCATAGAATTCGTTGTGTCTCCCTTGCTATCATGGCTAGAAATGTGATCTAAATAGTGCTAGAAAGAAGAAACACCACGCTTTATATTCAAATTTAAAACTTAATCACAAAATAATTAAAATGTACACTTTTATGAAACCAAAGTTTCCGAACACAATTTGAAAAAAAAAATTAAACTTTGGGAATTTTTATTAATTATTTTCACATGAAACTACAAAAAGTTGAGTTGACGATAACTTTTTTAAAACATTTGCCTAATAAAATATGCATGTGGTTTTATTTTTTTCGTTATCGGTAATATTAGTTAGAGAAACCGATATAAGGTGAGCCATTTTAAAACTTTTTTATGTATGAAGTATTACGTTTATTTGGATTTTATTGCACAGCGGAATTATTTTAACCTGCCCGAGGCCTGACGGTTTAAATATATTCAGTCTGGCATTTGGAGGTGAATTCCACCATGTGCTATCGAGCTATGAAATATCAGATCAATCTTAAACAATGGCAGAAGATGCCATATTATTTGTTCCACAATTAAATACTACATAAGAAATAAATATTTATTGTGATTTGTTTCAGCATTTTCTTTATTGGAGGAATTATTTTGCTGCGTCTTTCAGTGAATTTTACAATAGGTAACTAATTACTACGATTTATCTAGCATACAAGAATTCTAATCACGGTTGAAAATATAGTAAATCTAAACAAACTAAAAGCAAACAATTCTACTATCTTGTATACCTAATACATTTTAATCACAGGTAAAGTTTAACAATCAAGGCAGTATGTATTTTACATAAAGTGCATACGATAAGTAAGGTACATTTAATACGGAGCAGTGGCGTAGTGCATTCAATTAATTGGAAGAAAATTGTAATTTGAGTAAGTAATACTTTTATAAAATGTGATAAACCATCTAATTGTTTCCGAGCCTATATTGATTAATTCTACGATCTCGAATACTTTCCCTTTACCGCATCGCTTCGTCTCTTACTAATTAGAGCGAGGGAGGCTATTGGTAAATTTTCGCTCTACAAATGATGTGATCCCTGGGTATCTAGAATGGTCGATCGTTATAACCCATTATCCAATACGATATAGCCCAAATCCGTCATCTATGGTCAGTTAGCAAAATTTGAAATCACGCGATCCATAGACTTAATAATTCATCTAAGACGCGACCAAATTATTATTCGAATTTTGATAAACTAAAGTGGCTGAAATACGACTAAAGAAATTACTTAACTAATAAACTGCCGTGTAGTGTCAAAAAGTAAATGCGGATTGTCAATGCATATTTAGGTTAGTACCTATATCAATTCAACATTGCCAAATTATTCATATTTTTACGTATTTGACTGGCGTTTGACGTTTCTGAATGTGAATTTATGGACAGATCCGCCAGTGTTGCCAGCGTATATCGAGTTCTAATTTATTCCCCACCAATATCGGTACGGCTATCAACAGTGAAACTGTGCTAGGGATATCGGTATAAAATCATCGGAAGTTATTCCTAACGATGCGATATTCTAAAGTTATCGATTTCACCATGCTAGAGCCCCTAGAGGGGATGTCACAGCTGGAATGACCGATATAAGGTCATGTGTTAACTCTAGAAAGTTAAGTTGCTTCTCGTTTCTTACCGCGCTCAGATATCATCTCTTGCAGGACTGAATCAAAGAGACGCGTTGTAAACCGTCAACTTCGGATTTCAGCTAACCTAGAGTGAATAGACTCGTTGTAACCCATTTGGTGTTGTGTTAAAAGAGCGGTCGAGCAGTTATGGGAGCAATTGAGTTTTCTTTGGGGGAGACAACTTAAAACATATTATACTAAGCTAAGGTGTCGATAGATATGGATAGCTCAGTGTCGATAGCTCAGTGGATAAGAGCGCCCAACCCGGAAAGTAGGGAGGTCCTGGGTTCGAGTCCCAGAGGTGCCAATATCTTTTTCTGATTTTTCTGTTTCCAGATTTTCGATTGAGTTTCGCTCATAATGTCTTCATTTAATTAAATATTACAGTTTGAGGTTTTACTCATAAAGTTAAAATAATAAATAATAACATATTATATTGTGTAAGAACTATTGTTGAACTGTTCTAAATACGTGTCATACTTGTAAATTGATTATAAGTACCCAAAATAAAAACTAATTGTGTTTACTGTAAAAATTGCGAGTTTTATTTAACCATCCCGTTACAAATATGTTTTTAAAACTAAACGAGTAAATTCGAAAAACAGTACTAAACGATATTTTCTGAAATTGGATAACATTGACGATAATGATGATTCGTGTTTAGAAAGGATGTTATGGTATTGTGAGAAACAGAAAGGAAACTACGGGATAGAGTAATGAACGGTGCAAGAAAACATACGAACATTTTTAGTTTTTTTTTTAAATGATGTGTATACGACTTATCACTTTGGTAACATAACTGACCGGAACGAGCGGGAACTATGTCATCCCAAAATAATGAAATGTAGCGAATTGAAGAAAGTGGCAGAGACGAAGGTTTAGTTGTAGATATCGTAATATTCCGATCTAGTCACGAGATTCAGATTAGCATACTAAATTCCGCATCGCAATAAGCCAATTTTTTAAATTAATTTAAATAAAATCAAATTTAGTGATGTTATTATATTATTTATTTTTTTAAAGATAATAAAAGTGAATTAAGTTTTATTTGCCCACACCGGGTTTTGAACCAGCGACCTCTGGGACCAGAGTCAATGAGCTAACCGACCTGCCACTGAAGTCGTTAAACAAAATTAAAGGAAAAAAAAGTACCTACAATAAACAATATTTTCTCAGAAGGAAAATTATTCATAGATATTGGTCCTTTTGTTCATTTCCAACAAATCAAATACGAGAAGAAACTAATTCGTAGATTAATTTAGGTGAGCATTAAAATAAGAAATACGAGTTTCTAAGCATTTATAGTAGATTTATAATATATATTAAGGTTTCTCTTGCTATAAACGAGATCGGACAGATGCTCCATTCACGGAAATATGGTCAGAACAAGGAAATCAACTTGAAACCGATAAGTTTAATTTACAAATAGAGTATTTATAGCCAGACTAGACGCCATGATTGTACTCACGATACGGACGCAGAATGCAAAGTAAACTCATGTGTGCATTGCCTGCAAATAACCGAGGGAAAGGCAAATGACCTAGTAATTGAAAGTTGTGCAAACGCAGCTGAATGGACGCAACCAAATCTCGAAGAAACTCAGCTAAATCACTAACGAGATAATATTGTTCAATAATACAAACATAATATTATTATATTGTATTGTACCTATCATTGACACACAAAGATCTGTTCTCATTGATAAGACGCTCACGTTCTGACTCAAAGCAAATTTCACAAGAACGGAAATAAAGGGAAATTGCAAGGTTGTACGAGACGACTGAAAATACAAATATTCTAGGCTAGGTCACGTTTAGATTGATTTATGATGAGATAAAGTTATTAAATATGCGATCACTCCTTTCATTCGTTTTCACGATGTCATTTTGAAAAGGTGATATGTGAATGGTTGAACGAATGGAAAATAGGTTGATATTTATGGAAAACAGATTTCTACAAGGCTCTTTTGTATTCAAACCGAAATCAGACGATCGCTCCCAGCGCTGAAAGAAATTATGCAACTTCACTTTCATTGAATAAATTATATGTAGTCTAGATTTCGTGCGGGTGGGATGCAATCTCAGGCCACAGAGAGAGGAGCATATCGGATGAATTAATATTATGGAATCTTCGTTCACATTCGAGCACGTAGATTCAGATACGCACACTCCGTTCCTATGGGAGAATTAACCACGGTAAAACGAGATAAAAATCAGAAGTCAACAATGTAATATGTAAACACCATAACATATTTTATCTAAACAACAATCGAAACGTCCGGGTCCCATTTAGGCAAGGCCTACATTAAGACACGCATATTTTCTTACACATTGTTTATCAAATCAATAAAACGTCGACACAATACCAATTAAATTATGATTATTCAAATAAAATAATGAGCGGGTACTTACTTTGTACAAAGAGTCTCTAACGGTAGTCAATGCTAAGCACGATGGTTTCCGGAGGAATTTTCTTTACTTCAAACAATGAACTTGTTTTTGAGCGGTAAACAACTTTCAATATTTTGAAAACACAACTTTTGTTATTCGCGCTACGCGCACGCTGCACGGCGCACCGCTAATCGCACGCTGAGCCACACAAAAAGCTCCAACAGCAGCCAAACACTGACTGATTTGATGCTAGGAATACTAAACTGACTTAACTCCGAGCAGCGCCACGCAAGCCTCCAGCCCGGCTGGGAAAACGACGGCACCGAGCCACAAAGAAAAACAAGAAAACCGTTCGTAAAATCATCATCAGTGTAATATGGGTGATTCAGTTTGGTTAGGTGCCGAAAAACTGGTTGATGTGTTTGGCGGGAAATGTGCTAGCCCGTGCCCGTAGCCCGGCCGGGGGGGACTCGAGATCGATCCACCCGGGCTGTACGCTGGGACGTATACCGCTGTAGGACAAGCGCTCCCACCCGAAAGCTCATTCAAGGGGCCAGGCGCAGACAACATTTTCCCCATGAAGGGAACCGTTTCAATCGACTGGAAAATTACGCTAAAACAAGTCCTATTTTAAGTCCTACACTTTCAGATACATGTTGTGTCTCCTTTGATGAAAGATGGGACAAAAATAGGTAGAATGATGGAATGTTATTAAAACTACTATTTTTTTTAGAAAAACTCTTTTTATAACTTTTGAAGGTTATTCCCATCAGTTGCGACCATTGTCTTTTTATATTATTCTGTGTCTTGTTCTCTTTCATATTTTCGTTTACATTATTATTGTTATCTTCTTCTTCAATGATTAAAAGCAATAAATCATCAATAATAATAATTGTACAATATTAAAAAATATTTTTTTTATTACATTAGCTCCACAGTGAGGTTCTGAGGAAAATAATTCCCCCTCAGGGCCTATGTCATCTTTGGGGATGCTATGTGGAGTCTTTTTAGGAAAGGAAGGAGAGGAAGGAAAAGGAAGGAAAAGGATTTCAGGGATGGGTAGGAATCTGGGTGTCCAGGAATGACACGTATGATGTTCCGAGAGAGTACGGCTCGAGAAGTCAAAGGGACACCCTCAACCACTCTCTTCCGATCCGGCCTGCCATGCAGCTGGTGGGCAAACGCATCCGCCGCCAAGACCCTGACAAACCTCACCCTACTAAGTCACCAAACGTAGCGAACCATTTGGGGTGACCTATGGCAGAGGTGTCGGTTATCCAATAAATAGTTCGCGGGGCGGCGGTATCCATACCCGCCTCCCAAATTGTTTGAATGAGTGTATAAAATGCACAACTACGTAATATTATTAACCACTGGAGCGTTTTTTGTCACAATATGTCACTATTTAAAATACCTCGGATTAATTTGCTGCCAATTTTGGCAAATTTCCCCTTATTTATAAGTAATTCAGTAGAAGTTTACGATTTTATAATATTTTTTTTATAAATCCTACAAATATGTGATAATCGTCAAAAGATAGGTGAATTTATTGGCTATATAGAACTATAATCAGTTTGTATGTCTCCGTATTAAAATTCGAAGGTATGATTTTTTTTTAATGTGGGCGGAAAATATATCACATCACATTACGTTGTTAGGCTAGCTTTACACTCGTAATTAAAAATTACGGATTACGTAATATTTTGACAGGTCACTCCCAGGAGCGTTTACATATGAATCTGACTTGTGGCAATTAATGATCACGGAAGTTTTTCGGAAGTTCGACCTGTGTAACTGCTCATGCGACCGTTTACATCTGTAAATGTATTTGCGGTAAGATGGCTTCCTTTCAACAACGACATGCTACTGTCAAATTTACGCGATTTTGTCAATAAAGACGAAAAGGACCAAATTAAGTGCTGAAATAGATTTTGGCTTTAATTAAACAATTCTCCACGCACTTTTGTGCCGTCAAAGGCGAAAATTAATGGATTTCTTTCATTTTATTCAAATGACAGCTACCTGACAGCTGCCGACTGCAACCGACTTCGTATTCAAATACGTAATTTAAAAAACAGAAACATTGAGATTAGAAAGGTTTGGACCGATAATTGAATAGAAGGATGCTCATTTTCAGAAAACTCAAATAAGTGGAAATAAATACTAGTTTTATAGGAAAAAAATCCAATAAAAACAAATGTCTTTTGGTTTTTGACATTTCGCAACGGCGCATTTTGGTACCATTTCTTACAAAAGGTCCCTCAGCTTATCAAATTGATTTTATAAGCTGTGAGAAGGCTGTAATTTCGCGCGGACGCGATTAGACCTGTCAAAAAACTTCCGGGAGAAGAAGTTCTGTAACATGCTTTAAATTACGTTAAGTGACTTTTGGTGTCGTTTACATTGGTAATTTGGCCATAATTCACTTACACGAGCGAATTACGGGAAAAAAATTACGAATGTAAAGCCAGCCTTACAATGAAGTTCGTTTATGGAAGTACTTGGGACAAAACAATAATTATTGCTACGTCAAAAACGCAAAAATGGAGTTCAATCGATTTTAGTTTTCCGCGTAACAAAGTTTGAGATTGAGTTTTCCGATTGTTGCCTTTCAACCTTATATTGCTAACAACGTGTTAACCGCTTTTAATGTCCAATTTTATAAAAATAAGTCGATGTAAAGTCCATACTAGTACATATCTCCTTTCCGTGAATAGTGGGATAAATTGAGTTTAAATTATATCGCACCTGAATTTCATTGTGATGAACTTTTGAAATTCGGGCGCGATATAATTCAACCCCGAATTTCGTTGTGATGAACTTTTGAAATTCGGGCGCGATATAATTCAACCCCGAATTTCATTGTGATGATCTTTTGAAATTCGGGCGCGATATAATTCAACCCCGAATTTCATTGTGATGAACTTTTGAAATTCGGGCGCGATATAATTCAACCCTGAATTTCATTGTGATGAACTTTTGAAATTCGGGCGCAATATAATTCAACCCCGAATTTCATTGTGATAAACTTTTAAAATTCGGGTCTTTCAAAATAATCAAACAGTAGGTGCGAGTGGTATATCTATGCAGTGGCGTAGCTAGGGGGCGGCCCGCACCGGGTGCCACCCGACCGTGGAAAAAACACTTACGAAGGTAAAATATTGCCACAAAAATATTTTACACATTAACATTGTCTGTTATTTATATTTTCGCAGGTCTGTGGCTCGGTCGGTCGGCGATTCTAACTATTGCTTGGTTGGAGATTAATAATTCTTGGGGTGACACCACGTTCATTTTTGGGGTAACACCACGTTATCTGCTAGCTACTGTCTCTACCTGTATCTATCAGTAGGCACAGATTCTAATGCTGCGTATAAACAGGCAGGTATTAACGTGAACCGAATCACGAATTATGGAAAAGGAACGAAGCAACCGCAAGCGGGTGTTTCACGCTGTTTGCGGTTATTCCTTTCCCATAATTCGTGGCTAAAACAGCGAGGTTACTTCAAAATTTTTCCAAGGAAAATATTACAAAGCCTTCCTTGTGTTTTTAATACTTAAAATTATGCACGAAAAAAACGCACTCGAAATTCGAAGGGTACAATGATTTCCGTAAAAAGGAGGCGCACAGACTATTTAATGGGGAAGGAATTTTTTTACCTGCAGTGAAGAAAGAGAGACGGCAATTCAAAATACGAATTGAATAAATAAATTAAGGCGGTACACAATCCTAATAATTTTTGTTTGCTCAAAACTCACATTTCAATCATTTCCGGCGAATTCGTCACTAAAATAACTTTTTTATTTCAACAGACCCCTGGGGATGTAAGTTCTTTATATTTAAAATCAATAAAAACAATACCTTACCATTAATATATTTTACGTACAACTATTTTAAAACTTTATAACAAGTTTTTCAACTACAAAGTTAGCGGTGAGCACCAGATTTTATTTTTCTAGACGATGAATGAATAACTTCGGAAGGGATTCATAAAGAAACATCTTAAATATTTGTAACACGTCCTTCAGTATTAATTAAAATGAACGCGGCGGAAAGGTCGAATCTCCAGGCCCGCTACGGCGAATTCGATCGTACGTTCATCTAATACGCCGTGCCGCGGGCGTATATTTGTTTACACGATTTCTTCACTTACGTCGTTAAGATTCCCACATTATTTGTCTTCTTCTTCTTTTCTTTGATAGAGCAAATTCGACAGTAGGTCCGTCCAATACACGGGTCGCGAGTCGCAAATTATGTACACGACTCCTTTACTTACGTCATTAAGATTCTGAATATATTGTAGGGTATATTGTCGTCTTAAGGCTACATAGGCGTTCATAAAGATACGGTTTGAAAGGGAGATATGTAAATATGAATGTTAGAGGGTGCGCGTTAATATTAAAATACCATTAAAATTAAGCAGTGAAAATATTTAATAAAACACGACTCGTTTAAAATAGAGCAAAAATCTCTCGGCAAATGTCTAAAGTAGCATTTAAAGATACATTTCCAATTTTTGCACACCTATAATAACATGTTAAATATCAGAACAAAATGTGTTTTTTATAATTTTCGGAGAATACTGGGCGATTTTTTTCTATCAAGTGAATTTCATATACCTAATTATCATTTCGGCCGAGCAAAAGTATAGATATTATTTTCAAAAATAACATAATTTTTTAAGAACTAAAAAACAAAAAGTGTTTAAGGAAAATGTGTTTAATTAATTGGAAGAAATTCGGAATGCTAGGTCACCCGCAATAACCTTATTTTCGTGATGTGGTCAGAGAGCATAACAACGATACATTTGATTCATTTGTATCTACTCACAGTGATTGAAAAATTATTAGGAATGTAAATTTTTTTTTATGTCAGAACTAAAAACGATGGGCCCTCCTTTTCGTGTTTTTGCCAATGGAATTTGCTCTAGTTTCTGAACAAGAAGTCTTAAGTTTAAAGACAACTAGGTCTATATACAAAAACAACTTCTAGATTCAAAACATCTGTCTGGTCAGTGGTTGAGTGGGCATCGCGTTTGGGTTCCACCCAGGCGTCCCTCGTTCGATTCCTCGGCTGGCTAAGTCCTCCATCACAACACAAGCAACATTTTAGGCTTTCTGTGGTGGTAGTAGGAGATTTTCAAACATTGTTGGGTTATTCGTAACCCGGGATGTTTGTCTTTCTTTTTAAAAAAACAAAAAATCTTGAATATTGAAAGTCTGTGAAAAGACATGAAAGTGTTTTTAAAAGAAATTCCATTACAATGTCCATAATGTTATGGTGTTTTTCTAAAATCGTCATTTGTGTTTCTCTAGGTTAGTAATTTTTTTTTTTACATCAACTCCACACAGGAGGCCTTGAGGAAAATAAAAAAAAAATATTTCAACTTGACGATATATACCTGTCCATATACACAGAAAAAAAAGAAAAACTCGTTTGGTACACATCATCAATTTTATTAACTTATTTTAGCTAGTTGAAAATAAACAAAAGACTAGTACAAATATAGATTGTATGAAATATTAATTAATGGTAACAAATGTACATTACACATATAAAAGTAATATACATTATCTAACACAAACAATGTCAAGATCAAATAAAAATGTATACATTTTAATATTATGCAGTTAGTTATACATGTAATTTCATTTACACTTGGAAGATTTAAACAGAAGCTCGTAGAACAAATCAATTTACATTATGTACATAAATTTTTCGTTAACGCATGATTGATTTTTTTATTTGTACATTAGCACATAAAACATGCACCAAATTAAATCTAGATCCTGTACATTTTCCTTAAATTTATTCATTCTTGTATTTCAATCAAAACATGTAAAATACTTACATAAAACAGACATAAGAAATCGCAATGAAAGGAAGTATACACTTCACACGAAAACTCGCAATACAAGAGGAAAACTGGTCACAATGTGAACCCAATAACATTTTTGGAGCCAGGTCTACGCTTTTAACCCTACAGGCAATTTTTTAAATTTTTTTACATGAGCTCCACACAGGAGGCCCTGAAAGGCTATTCCCTAAAATTTGTGATAAGAGATCATTCTCCCGCGAGAAGTGCTGTCAGATTTATGTAATTTTCTACGGCTGTTTATTTCGAATTATAAAATTTTAAAGCATATTTCATCAACCTTTCAAAAACGGGTAAAAATTCAATTTATTTGGATTTTATTCAAAGTGGAAATATTTCGACCTTTTGACAAAAAAGGCCCGAAGCTTGAGGGGTTAAGAGACTCCAAACAGCTAAAACCTGAACCTCCTATCGACATATTTTCTTAAAATTCACACTTTAGACTGGATTTACTCGAAAATGAAAGCTCAAAATCAAAAAAGTTTTGTTACAAAATCAATACAAAATGTGGCGTAGATTCACCAGTTTTCCGCATGAACAATGAGTTTCCGGACACTCTGTATTAAAACATATTATTATATTATAATTTTCACAATTTACAAACACAACTGCTGTAATACTTATATTTTTAAAATGAAGTGATTGAAAAGCTATGGCGTTTTAGTTTTTTAATATGAATTATTATAATGACAATAAAAAAAATTATTGCCAAACTAAATTTTTTTTAATACACACAGTATTAATAATAGTAGGTACATATTATTATATCATATAACTTGGTCATCACAATTTAAAATATAAAAATTCACAAAAAAAGCTGTTTACCTCAATAACGATAATAAAAGTGATTAATAGCTATAATTAAATAAATAATGTTCACAATTAACGGTTATGTTATTGAGTGGGTTTTAGATTATAAGTGATTGACTTGATTTATTACAGATTCAGAAAAAAAATTACAAATGAAAATTGAGTAAATAAATTATGATTGAAAATCGTTGGTCAGTTTAAGGGGAGCCTTTTTTTGATATTTCGAAAGTATAATCCTTTAATAATGTACTCTAAAAATTTTTTAATGGTATTGACGTTTTATGTATGTAAATTTCAACATCACGCCATTTTGTCAATTTTTTTTATTCCAGTTCCTGCAATAACTACACTCATACTGATCAGAATTTTTTTTTTGGTTTATGGATAAATGAAAGAGTCAAAACTGGACCCACCACCAAGGTCCGTCTTTATTAGGAGGACAGAGCAGTTCCTTAACTACTTAGATTTATTTTTTTTTTTAATAATAATATTTTTGTATACTATTAAAGTGATTTAATGTATCTATAAAGTTTGAATAGCATTGTTCACTGTTTTCATTAAAAAAAAAAAAAACTAAAAACTTGTTGAATTTATGGGGGCCAGACCACCGACTCCCCTTAAAATAAAATAGATTATCAACTTTGTTATGTAACATTTCACAAAGTAAAAAATGTTAAATTCTGACGGCACACAAATTAAAATGAACTTGTTATTTTGACGACATAGTTCTAATATCTTTTGTCTTTTTCGTTTTCAAACAAGATGAAGAAAGAAGAAAAAAAAAGAAAAAAAAATGAGAAGGAAGAGGAGAAACTTCGATGTTGTAAACAATAAATTTTATTCGTAAAATAATAAATGATAATGGTAGCTTTTCATTGTATAAAAATTCATAATCCATAAATGAAGCATAAAAATTTTCATTTTCCAAAAGACTATTCCCTAAAATTTGTGATGAGAGATCGTTCTCCCGCGAGAAGTGCTGTCAGATTTGTGTGATTTTCTACGGCTGTTATTTGCTTTTTCTATCGGCCGATGTCAAAATTTCAGCTGTGAGCTGTCACGTATTTCGGTTTGAATCGTTTTAAACACGAATTCCTGCAAGTATGCGTGATTATTTATTCATTAACAGCTGTAGAATATCACACAAATCTGACGGCGCTTCTCGCGGGGAGAACGATCTCTTATCACAAATTTAAGGGAATAGCCTTTCTGATGTCTGTAAAATATCATTTTTTTGTTAATTATCATTAAAAAAATTCAGAAAAGTGAAACTGATCTTTTCGGCACAAGCCTCAAGTCGTACAAATCGGTAACATAAATTCTAAATATTCTAATGACATATGGCACAACAATAATTAAGAAAATTATTTAAATAAAAATGCTTTTTTTATTTTCAAAAAATTAAAACTCTAGCGTAAAATAAATTCTATACAGACAAATAAAATAATAAGGAACTCCATCGGAAAAAAATATATTTATAAAGATCAGCAAATAATGCTGATTCTGAATATATATATATATATATATATAAATTTTTTTATTTACGATTACGTATAATATATAGAATTAATAAATTGTTATTATAAAAACTATTAAAACCGTAAAGAGCTGTTCGCACACAGCAAGTATTTTAGTTGAGTAGAGAGTATATTAATAACTAAATGCATCCCAACACCACAATTTTAGTAGAGTAGGTTAGTCAGCTCTTTAGTAGAGTCAATCCATTTCATTCTATTTTATCGGGCGAGTAAGGACCCCCACCACGCGTCCCTGCGCACTAACATGCGCAAACCCATTGTTTTAGCAGAGTTCATTTGTAGACGCGTGGAAATGTTGTGGCATTGGAACAAAGATGCAACACTAAAATTATTTATTAATGCTGCTATCAATCTCTTTTCGTATCGGTTACCTCGAGAGTGTTTTCTCTTGGGGTAAGAACAACCTCGTCGAATTTAATGTTCCAAAGACCCAATCATGTCTGATTACGTCTAAAAGGGATGGAAATAATAATCTAGTCTCCTTCAATGGAAGCACTCTCCCGAACAGGCCTTCCATTGATATGCTTGGTGTAACTCTTAAGTGACCAGCTCAGGTACGGGGGCTCCATCGAGGCCAGAGTTAAGTTAGCCTCTCAGAAACTGGGCGTACTGTACAGGGCACGCAGATACTTTAATAATACACAACTGCTAACCCTGTACAAATCGCAAGTGTGCAGAAACGGGCGGTCCGTTTGATAGATTCTCCTAACCTAACAAACGGATTGCAATCTTTAGAGCACAGGCGCCAGGTGGGAATGCTGTCCTTGTTCTACCGGTATTACAATGGAAGATGCTCCGAGAAACTAGCGTCATTGATCCCCTCGGCACCGGTGCATAGTCGGGAAACACGCCAAACGCGCGCTCAACATTTGTACACGGTTGACATTAGTCACATGAGAACGGGTCGTTTCTATGACTCGTTCTTGAGTTCAACAGCTCGGCTGTGGAACCATTTGCTGGCCTCTGTGTTTCCTCCCTCCTACAACATGGGTCTCTTCAAGACCCATGTTCACTCCTTCCTCTCCTCAAAAACACCCTCCACACAGTATCTTCAAAGATGACATAGGCCCTGAGGGAAATTATTTTCCTCAGAGCCTCCTGTGTGGAGTTAATGTAAAAAAAAAAAAAAATAGTTTATTTATTTTCACCTTAATAATTTATTCTTCCACCTATT
Organism: Glyphotaelius pellucidus; assembly: GCA_936435175.1. Taxonomy (NCBI): domain Eukaryota; kingdom Metazoa; phylum Arthropoda; class Insecta; order Trichoptera; family Limnephilidae; genus Glyphotaelius; species Glyphotaelius pellucidus. Next base: position 3,169,827 of record OW386541.1, read on the forward strand.
TTAAAATAAGCAATAAAACCAGCTAATTAGCGTTATGGCGAACAGCCATATAATTAACAAAAACTAATTTTACCGTTTGGCAACACCACAACCTACCGATAGGCCGAGTGGACAAAAATCTGCAACTTCATTCTCTACTTGACTAAAATACTCTACTAATGAGAACAAGCCATTAGAGATTTAAACGGCCTGTGATTGGTCAGCAGGTTCTGACAGAACTTATGCTGCGTGCATTAAGAATGTGAAAAAAATTTTAAAACAGCAGGCTTTGAAAAATAAACTTTGTAAATTATTTTAACCAAGAAAAAATTTATAAAAAAAATCAAAATATTGGTATTGTTAGAAATAAGATTTAAAATTGACTGGAGTTCCTTATTATTATCCTAATAAATTATTCATACAATAAACATTTGACTTTCCTTGAAATACTTATATGTTTGCGGTGAATTGTAAAAGAAAAATATAATAATAAATAATAATGTCTTTTAGGTAAGGCACCAAAATATACGCAACAATATTGTCACAATACTAAACACATTGTTAAACTACTAGTTGTAATACTAAATATGATTTACAATGTCTCACTTTTAATTGCCCGAAAAGTTGTAAAAAGCTATGCATCGACATCAATTCTGTTTTTACACGATTTTGATATAACACGGTCAACAAATTGTAATGTATCTACTGAATTTTTTTACAGGGTATTCCGTGGAAGTCATCCCTGGTGTTAAAACAGAATAAACCCATGGTTTGCGCATAACTTTGATCGGAGTTGTTAAAGTCATCTTCTCAAATTTGCATCCTACGTGTGTACCGAGGGATATCATTGAGTGGTTGGAACTTTTCTTTTTAAATTATGTTTGGTCAGAGATATGGCCTGTTAAACTGAGCATTTCTTATCAGCGAATTTATTTGAAATTCTTGCCACCAGAATCTTAGAAAAAACTATTCATTCAGTGAGATTATTGAAAGCACTGCGAGTTCCTGTATTTACGAAAAAGCATACAAAATATTACATTATTTAGTAAATATGCAATAATTATAATGCTTCTGACCGTCGAGTAATAAAATTTATTTATTATGATTTCAAATGTGCACATTTTACAAATTTATGTAAAATCAGAACTTTTTCGATTCTTCATTTTCATCTAGTTATTTCATCAATAACTAACTTGCTTTAGTCAGTAAGCTATAATTCTCGGCTATGTATTTATTTATACATATCGCATATCTATACACATTTAGTATAGTTTTTTTATTCCGACTGCTTCATTTGTGATGGGCGCGGCGATTAGCTTGGATATTTTTCGGAGGGCTTCTTGCGAAAACCATGGGTTGAATAATACACACTAAGCATTTTACAAAATGACTAAGAAGCGTTTTCAGAGATTTGTCAAGATTTATCCAAAATATATAATTTTTAACTAATATGGCAAATTCTAAAAATATTCAATTAAATTTATTTGTAACAAAACTATGAAAAAAAAACACAAGTTCCAATCTGTAAAATAACAGATTTAGAGATACTTTTCACATCAATATGTGAATATTATTTTAGTATAAAAAATATTAATAAACCACCATGCGCCATAATGATATAATTATGAATAATACATGAATTAAAATAATACAAATAAACAGGAGAACATGAGTTTGTATTAGTACATACATACATGATTTAAAAGAAAGATAAAACAATTTTCTACATTAAAAAAGTAATAATATTTTCAGTTTCGTTTATACATAAATAATCTAAAACTAGCAGAATTGATTAAAAAATAAAATTCATCTAAAAATAATTTTTTTTTTAATATAATTCAAATACTAATTTTAAGCATTTTATGGAAAGCATGGTTTTTTAAAAAATTTATTTCTCGAATGAACGAACAGAAAAATTAAAGAAAAACTTGTGAAAATTGTGTTAAAAAAGTATGGGTCTCCCTTACTTTAAAAATCAGAATCTTTGAGTTTTAGACAATCATTTAACATTAATTATTCAATACACATGAACGAATGCATCTAAAAAAGATAAAATAAAACATTAATGTCTTATAGTTTTTCGTTGATATATATATTATATTAATTTTAAAAAGTATTTTTGATGTCCAATGTGTCAAATTGGAATGAAAGAAGACCGTTTCACATTAATACATTGAGATGATATGCATTTAAAAAACAACTGTTTCTGATATGATACTAACATTAAACAAAAATCTACTAACAACTACTGTATTAGTCATATTAATTTAGTTCCTAATGTCCTTTCACAACAATCAACAGGGGAAGTTTCACAAACAGTCAATTCATATTTATAGTCATGAAACTACAGAAAGTACACAATATAAAATAAAAGTACATTATATTTATTTGTGAACAAAATCAAATGATAATTTTTCGGTAATACGTATGTACTACAAATGTGCTGAAGAATAATTGTATATTTTTAAGAAAGAGGAGTCTATTAAGATTTTTGGTCAGACGTTTTTTTTACTAAAATTAGTATAAGCATTCCTTAATAGATAGTATTATTTTATAAAGAAATAGAATCTTCAAGCACATTTTTATTTCCATATAAAATTTACCGACCCTGTTGCACAGTACGAAGTTTTAAATATAAACAGCACATTTGAGTTTTTACATAAAATTTTAACATTAATGTTTGAAATAAAACAAGCGAAATACTAGTAAATTCATAGATATTACCGCTACACTATTATTTACACCCCATTTTACTGTAATTGTAACGTCTGTTAGAAAAAATACATTTATATGGCAGAATGTCATACGATGTCACACATCTGAAATTTTGATATATTTTTTTACTATTGAAAAACAAGTTAAGACTTTGTTAAAAAAAAAATTGTTACTCTGTTCGCATAAAGCACCCTTGCGTAATTTTGAAACCACCAATACCCCCCAGTCCAATTGAATCTGATTAATAAATAAATTATTTGAAATTCAATTATCACCGTAGAAAATTTAAAAATCATCATCGGTGATCTCAATATCAGTTCTTTTGGAAAACTGCAATGTTGGGAAATGTAAAGCATTACAACCTAATGATATTAATTACATTTACAGATTTATATAATTGACAAGTGATAGTATTATCAACAGCATCCAGTCATATTATGTTTAATTTTATTTGATTTCAGATCAATATGGATAAATGGTTTAATTCGTTATTTCATTTTTGGGTATAATATTTTTTTTAACTCGACAAAATTATCTAATAGTGTGCAAATTTTGAACAAATCTCCCGACACTACAGAGAAACAAATATCTGTAAAATCTTCTATAAATTAATGTTAAAAGTCTTCATCCTCGTACGTACATCTAACATTTAAAAATAAATTTTACTCCAATCGATTTATTTCTAACATAACATTTTTTCGCTCACAGAAGTTATCGACTCCGTCTAAGATACGTCGGTCCACTCCAAACTAAAACGAATATTGATTTATACACATTTCACAACCACCGTCAAGATAATGTTCAACAATATTTTTACAAAACATGATTGCACGGCAATAAACAATCGATACACTAAATTTTAAAATAAAAAATTATAAAATTGCTATTATTTCAAAAATTTCAACTTCATTAGATATGTGAAGGAATTTACAACCAAACTATTGTAGGGGTCACAGCAACAATTTTATGAGACAGCCAGTCAGAATTCAACGTCGCTAAATTGATAAACAGGTCTAAAACAATTGGAAAGAAGTAAGGTACTATGACAATTGGGTAAAAAAGGATTAGAAAGAATGATGTTGTCTGCTATAAGCCTGTCTCAGTCCACTGCTAGTCCCCGCGGCGCGCCCTCCGGGCTGCCGCCGTCTTATGGCGATACAACCAAACCTGCAAACAAATGGAAACCATATTAGCATCAGTTTTCTTCAACGGACACAACCAATATACCACAAGAACCCCGGTGAGGGAAATCATCAAGGACTGGCCAAACAAAGGGCAATCTAACCATTGGCGGCTAGCTCTAAGGAGCGGAGGAGAGACGTACTCCCTAAATTTCTGCCAAAATAAAAATTCCCAAGTGCCGAAGGACTTGATTATTTTAAGACACGCCTCATCACAAATCACAACACTAAACTCAGTTCGGTTAATACAACTGCCTCCTTAACAAAAAAGCAGGACATTTGCACCTGTATTCTGAGCGGTGGTTCGTTTTGAATATCGCTCACAGGATTGCTCGAGAATGTAGCATAATTTTCAAATGAGGAGAAACTGTAGGTAGGTAGAATGCTTTGAAAATATAACGGCAAGGTGGACAGCGTTCCAAGATTTTTCGCCACATCAGAAGGTTTGTTCACCAGCATTTTAAGCAGGGATGTGTTTGTGTCATATTATTGTGTCTTTGATTTAACATCTACTCTTTTTCATTCAATGTTTGATCGGTGATTTGTAAAAGAAGTGTGCGAGATTAAATTATCTCAAGTACAAGCAAGATTTCATTAAGGAATGAATTTTTGACAATTTACAATCGCGACGACTTTACAAATGCTGATGGGTCAATATCTATTTTACAACTATTTTATAATAAGAGATTTTCGGGCATTTTTTAGGAGTGTGTTAAATTGTGTGTACAATCCCTATGGTGTTGGTAGAAAGTGAAAGGTGTTTTTCAACTTTAAAAATAATTAAATCTTTCTTAAGAAATACAGTTAGTCAAGATAGATTCAATGCATTGTCAGTGCTAAACTTTGAAAAATGCCTTATTCAATCTATACCGGACTTCAACTCCAGAGTCACAGACGTCTTTGCCACTCAGACTCAACTAAGGATCGTGACCTAGTCTGCAAACAGGATTGCTTCATAAATTTAATTTATTTGTATTAGAGTAGGTAGGTACATACAAAGATTTTTAGCGCACCACCCATTTTTGTGAGCACCAGCGGCCACTGGGTCTAACACTGGACACAAGGAAATGGCTGATAGTGAAGTTGGATGATACAAAATTATAATAAAATCAATTGTCGTCTTGTGTAAAGCACAGGAGCAAACAAATAAATTCTTAAAACTAGATGTTAATATCAATTTTTCAAGAAAATGATTGAGAAAAAAAGCATAAAAATTACTGGTAAGTACTAGGTTCAATCATGTTAAGTCCCAGTTTTAACTGCTTGGAGCCTACAGTATCCCCATTGCAGGAATGTTTTCAGACTGAATGAAGTAGGAGTGAGCAGGAAAGCGAAGGGGAAGTTAGGGAATTAATAAAAGTTAGGTACTTTAAAGCAGTTTGGCTTGATGTTAATAATATTACAGATAATCATTAGGGTTGTTACCTGTATTAATATAACTGTGTCTAATGTGACCTGCAATCCTCCACAGACCCAGAATTGTGGTGGCGCATCTCTCAGTAGAAAGTAAACAGTCTTAAACACATCTCCACACAGCCACATAATCACCATTGTGAGGCTAAAAAAAATACAAAAGTTTTCGGTAAATTACCATAAAATACTCTTTGAAATTATTATTTTTTAATTGTACATAGCGTTTGAAAATTCAAATTGAATTTCATGACCTTCATAGAGCCCTACTTGGAAGAATATCTAAAAATTTTCCAATTAGAAATTATCCATTAGTGTTAACTTATAATAGGAGTAACAGTAATATATTGTAATATCGTTGAATAATTACTACAACGAGGCAATTCTGAAATCAGCTTTGTTGGGAAATTGAACGATAAGATGGTAATGAATCGAATAATTTGTTTGTTGTATATTTGTAAGTATTGCAAAATTATAGATTGATGTGTTGGGAAACGTAAAACTTATATTTTGGTAAAGCGAAAATGGCTAATCATTTTTTTTGTATTTATTTAAAAAATGGAATGACTTACCTAGTTACATACAAACTTCAACAATTCCACAAATTTAATGTTACAACTAGCTAAGTCTAGTTTGCTTAAATTAAACATGGAAAAACACTTGTGGTAAGTAACATATTCATACTTAAATTGTATAATGTAAAAAAAAAGAAATACTGATTTTATTTTTAACTCTTATTATTAACTATTGTATTATGTGAACAAAAACCTGGATGACAGCCACTGTGTAAATTGCTACCTTAGTACAGGCGTTTCACACCTAGTGAGATGGGCAATACGTCATTACTGCAAACAATGTAATATTAAAATAATGAAATAAAAATAAACTAGAGCTGCCTAATTGGTTTTAGAATTCAATGCGTTACGATTTTTCTGTTTGTGACATTCATAGACGAGGAAATAGAGTCGTATTTTTATGTGTAACTCAAAAACTCTGATTTCGGAGTTATGTACCTAGTTGTAGTAATTACCCAACAATATGTAGTATGGTTTATTGCATGAAATTTTTTGTTTATATTTTCTATCTGAGCAAATTTCAAGAGATTACGGGTTGTGCAAAAGATCAAAATAAAAATAATATTTACCTCATCCCCTCAGTGCTTTTATTTTGGTGGTTTTTGGAAATCTGTGGGGCACCAATCATAGCTTCAGTGAAGACTGCTAAGAAACCAATGGTCTCTACAAAGGCCGATACATTGATCAGCAAGTACGTTACTCCAGCGCCAATTAATGAAAATACCAAAACACAATCCACATAGCTTTGGAAGTCCGTCCAAGCCCAAAAAAACTTTCTCTCCAAATCTGAAAACAAAGACACATGTAGAAAATTGCCCGAAAATAAATAAATAAATTGTTAAATCTTTTCATATTAACATAAAATTATAAATTATTTAAAAAGTGACGATAATTGGTGAGCAAAGCTAAAAATGTTAAAATATGATAGAATTGTATTTGAAAAAAAAAAAAAAGAAGCAATGAATCGTCGTATCGTTTTCTTTTATTATAGGCGCCATAGTAACACCTGCACTTTATCAGTTACATGACATTATTTAATAGTGATAAGCATTATTTGAATATAGATAAGGATTGAAAGGGAACCTTCAATAAACATAAAACATTCAAATCAAACCAATGAATATAATATTTAAAAACACATCAAACATTTACAAAATATTAGCAAGTTTTATTAACCCATTGGCCGCAAACCCCGGCTCACAGCCGGGCTGGAGTAGGTCGGCCAAAAAACGAAAAACAAGTATAATAGTGACATCTTTAAATAAAATTGTAAAGGTAAAAAGCTCTGTAGGTAATGAAGCATTCATTTCATATTATTGGCAATAATTTTTCTTCAGTTTTTTCCCTGAAAGCGTTTGAAGCGGTCAGCCACCATTTTATTTTTTCAAAATGGCTTATGGTAGTGGCCCTTCACGTCCCTTGCTTTGAGGACTATCATACCAAATATTTTTTTTAGTTTTCAGTATATATTTAGGTAAAAAATAAAAATTATTAATTTTTTTTATTTTTATATTTAATTGAAATTAAATTTGATAGTTTTATTATCAAGTTCTGCAAGTTTTTTGGAAGTATTTTAGTTACAGATGTTTCGGTTTTCGAGACCATTTTCAAACTGTGGCTAAATCCACTGATAGGCGACTTATTTATAGGATTTTAAATGTTAATTTTCGAAGGTGTCAACATTGATCTATTACCGGTTAACCCAATTTGCTGACACACACTAATTGAGAGTGTATTATGTAGGGTTCGGAATTTCGAAATCTGTTTCCGATTTGCCAGTTTGAAAATGGTCTTGAAAACCGAAACAGCTGTAACTAAAATACTTCCAAAAAACTTGCAGAACTTGATAATAAAACTATCAAATTTAATTTTAATTAAATATAAAAAAAAAAAAATTAAATCGAGTTCTACGAATTAAACACAAAAACAATTAAATAAAAATTATTAATGTTCGATTAATAAATAAAACGTTTTTTTGTATCTTAATGAATAAAAATGTGAGAAAAAACTTATGAAAAAAAGAAAAGTTGTATTTGAACCCTTATTTACTTATATTTGAAGTTTTTATTTCCCTTAATTCAATATGTAAACAAATTTATTCATTTGAATATTTGGTTTAAAAGTTACAATAGATTTAGTACATCAATGCAGGTTTTCAATTTTAGTACAAAATTAATTCAGTGGTGAGGGCCAATTTCTTAACTCATTAATTCTGTAGCCAATGGGTTAATAAACAACATTTAGTACAATATAAAAATTACACTTCATAAATACATATACTTATAAATAAAGATGCAGTGTTAAAACCACAGAACCAGTTTTTCAAAGTATTGGTGGCAAGCTCCGGGAATTATAAACACATACATGCTTCAACATGAACAACGATCTCACACAAAAGCTTTAACAGGCAATGTATTATATGGGGGAAACACTTTCAGAATGTCATGCAAAGCATTCTGACGGGGGTCAGTTATTATGAAAATGTTAGCGTCAGTAGGGGCAGACCAAATGACCCCATTCTTGTGCGACGGGTGTAATAATTGCCCAATCATTTAAAAAACTGAATAATTTTTGGGTATTTTATAAATAATAATTTATCCCTAAAATCAAAATATTAAAATATTTTCGGTTTTCAGAACAACTCATGTAGGTCTCATAAAAATCGTTGTGTCTCCCTTACCATCATGGTTAGAAATATGATGTAAATGGTGTTAGAAAGAGAAAACACCACGCTCTATATTCAAATCTAAAAGTTACCTGCAAATAATTAAAATGTACACCTTTATAAATCCTGTGTTTTCGACTGCAATTTGAAAAAAAAATTATGAATCTTTGGGAATTTTTTATTAATTATTTTTATATGAAATGCCAAAAAAGTGAGTTGACGATAACCTTTATAATACATTGTGTTATTATTTCTTTTATTATCAGTAATTTTAGTTATAAAAAAACATAAGGTGAACAATTTTTTAAATTTCTTGTTTTTCATTAAAAAATTTCGTATTTCAAAAATGACATGTTTATTTTGAATTCTAAATTTTGAAAAAGTATTTTATCACTTTTCAAAAACAGTTATTAGTTTTCGGATGAATTTATCATTATTTGGATTTTATTGCAAAGCGGAAATATTTTGACCTTCCGACAAAATAGACCCGAGGGGTTAAGTTCGTTGAAAATTTGGGCCTCTTGGGGAAATGTGGCACAAAGTATCAGTAATATTTGCATTATGTTTTTTTTATGATTAATAACTATAAAGCAATATTTCGAGGTGCATACGAATAACAAATATTTATAATATATGGGGTCAAGGGATGTGGAATAACAAAGTCAACTCAGCAGGCCGAACACTCAACTGACATTCAAACGGGCAAATTTAAAATCACACATTAGGTGACAACTTTCTCTCTCTGATACACAATATTTGAAGCTGGGATTTTAAATATCAAAATGCACACGTATATATCAGGCGCGGTCCCTCCTATATGCTTTGGATGCTCCGCATCTCTTGTGTTTTAGATTTCACAGTCAAAAAGCTTTGTACTTATATTTTCTAGCCATAAACACAAAACTGCAATTTACCAACACAACGTCATGATACACAGAATGAATTGAAAAACCAGTGCATTCTCAATGCTTGAATATCTATGAATTGCACACGTGTAAAATACAGATACTAGCAATAGCATTATCAGAGAACCGTTGAGTTTAACACACTCAACGAAACAGAGCACCGCATGGCCCTATTGGATGCTGTATTGTATTCAGCATCCAACAAGCAGAGAAATATTTGAATTTCATGCATGTGTGTTTATTCCCGCCTTCCTAGATCTTTGAATGCCAAATATGTATTTGACAAGAGCATCCAAAATACAAAAAAACGATTATGATTAATGCTTCTGAGCACAAAGCTCAGAACAGTGCATATACCATTTTACTACAAATCGTTTTTAGTATGTGTTTCGTATGTATTTTTGACAATTTGACTTGAATAACTGAAGCCCTATTATCGAAACATTGAATACCCTTCAAAAAGCTATTTAATTAATTTATTTCTTCAAACGCAGCAAATTAATTTATATTTAGATCTGTAATTGAAGTTGCGGAGCGTAAAGCATTCATAGAGCTAATTTGATGCACTATTTTTGTCAGTAATTGCATCTTTTTCATATGCTAGTCTACAGATTTTGATAGTAGGTAACTACCTACTTGTTGTCCATTCCTTCTACAAAAATTCACCGACCGCCACTTGTATATTATATGTACATTAACTGAATAAATTACAATAAGATCACAATCGAGCATTGACAGGGATAACAAATTACATCTTCAGAAAATTTCTCAATTGTCCTTCTTAAAACTTACAAATACAAGGTAAAAGGATAAAAATTTTGTAATTATGCACTGAACATAATAATTTAAACAGATTCACACTATATAATACTTACATAAATAGCATACAACATATTCAAAGCAGGCAAGTTGTTTGTACATATTATTGTAACATTATTAGAGGCAACACTTTAAAATAATATTATAATTATTGTATATTTGTAGAGGTTTAATAAAAAACCATGCAGAAACACAGCAGTAGCATGCACACGACCTAGTCATCCTTTTACACAGTTAAATTATTATGGTAGGACCAAATTAAATAATCTGTTTTCTTCATTTCAAAAGTGTACTGTTATTTTTTATAAGACGAGAGCAATCAAATGAGTTTTATAATAATGTAGTAAATTGAGTTACTTAATTATGTTGAAATGAGCCAAGATGTTCACACCCATATGATAAAAAATGAAGCCCTGAAGGACTTATCAGTGACATAGAATGATTTGTGTTGTGCCAAGTATGTGTGATGTTTTGTGTAGGATCGTAGGATGACCATAAACGTGAATATGTCAGAACACTTTACAATAGCTCTATCATCTACATCAGTAGTAGAGGAAAGGGGTACACGTCCACAATGAAAAAACATGAAACATAAAAGGTTGTTACGAACAAAGCGGAAAGTTAAATAAATGATATTATATAAATGTAGTAGTATTATAGGGTGGTCAGAGAGAGGTCTCACCGTAGAAGCGATGAGCATTTTGCCCGATAGGCGGCCCATTCTCTCTCCTCTCATTCAGCCACCGAGCCACATCTTCCGATTGCGCTGAACATCGGATAATCAATATCATTTAGAGTACAAAAAGATCACATCAAAGTATCAGTACAATCGGTACATCAGTACAGTAGGCGGGTTATAAAGTAAGAAGACACAAGATATTATATATATTATGTATGTTTTGATATTATATACACTTATAAGCGGCAGTAGAGAAAACCATCCAATAGTAAACTGTTTCGTACCTGTGAATATTCTCTCTCGGGCTCGAATAATCTGGTTCTTTTTCTTGACAGAAACACATAGGTGTATCATTGCAAACATTGTTATATTCATTATGACGCTTTGTACCAAAAGAGGTATTTCATAGCGTTTTCCGAACCTGGAATTTGATGTGTGATAAAAAAGCTTGCATTTTACCTAATATCAGCAAATCTTGTAGACAGGACACAAAAAGGATATGTCTGTTTCATTGTGCGTTTAACATATATAAGCCAGTTTAATAAGTTAGTAGAAAACAAAAAAATATTTATCTAAACAGAATTTTTTAATGTTATGTTATAATCTTTATTTATGGGATTGATAATTTTTTTAACATAGTTGACTGTGGAAGCATAAAATATTTTTAAAAAGGCGAAATGTGTGATAATTTTTATAAATATTAATGGACAAAATGTTAATTAGACACGGTGATAAGAAACAACCTTATCAGTATTGGAGCAATAGACCCATTATAAAGAATGTTAGTTACTCATTAGGAGCAAAGTGTGAATAGCAATATTTGTGCAGATGTTCTTACTAAACATACTAACTGAATCCTTTCTTATATTGACATTCATCATCGATCTAAAGTTAATATTTAATTTGTACAAATATTTCAAAGACAAAATATTTTTTTGAAAAGCCTGTAAGATTGCAAATTATACTAATATGGACGCTGTATTATTACAAGCATGAGAAATAAAACAGTTTGATCACATTGTAATTTAAACACAAGTGGTTTGTTTACATTCCTAGTAATGATTTAATATTTATTGAAATATCTTACCAAAACAGTATCCTCAAAGTGTTTGCTACGAGAAGGGAAAGGCACACGTACAAGGAAAATCCTTCGGCATCCTGAGTTTGTTTTATCTGTCTATATTGGGGGATGTATGGAGTGACACCCCCTATAACCATAGCTCCGGCTGCACCCCATCCCACCAGATGGCCCACCGTGAGGCCCAGCTCGTCAGATATTATCCAATCCATCACTATATTGTCCAAAATTCGCTATCCAAGTAGCCTTACACTTTTACGATTACTTGATGTGTTGCTTGACGAACTTATCGATAACATTTTCATTGTGTTTTGAAAAACATTGACCCTAATTGACAATTTGATTGAAATTAGAAATGTCACCACAATTCAAGTAATTATTATCAGGTTGTCAGTAATGGCTGCTTAAACTTTCTTTTGTTGGACAACTTGTCATCAGCTGTTTTGAATTAACACTAGCTTCATGTTTTTCAAATTGCTTAGAAAAAATGCTTCGTAGAAACAAATTAACGTAAACGTCAAAAATCAAAACACAAAACATCGTGAACAAATACGATCATTGATCGGAGCGATCACAAAACTTTTGAAATAAATTTATATATAAAAAACCATTTAAAAATTACATAACAGAATTTCAATGAGGAATTACAAATAGTTTGACCAATGACTGGTTTATTTATGCAAATAGTGTTCTGGTGGTTTTTGTTTGGTATCTTCGAACATTTTTTTGCATGTTTCTAAAAGATCGCTCGGCCGTGCAGCGCGCATTCTTATTCTTTTTGCTTTTAAAACGCTTCCAATTTTAATAATAATATTGTTTTGTTTGGATGTGAAAGGACGATAAATTAGGTAAACTTATATATATTTTACTTTATTTGAATTTACGCGCATTGGTTTACTTATGCGCGCATCACAATATTTATCTCAGAAAATTCTGTTTCACAGATAATATTTTATAGGTAAAATGATAAGTTTTTTTTAAGTTGGCGAATTGAGGTTAGAACTGCCTAGCTGTCAATATTAAAAAAACTTTTGAACATTGCGAAATAATTACCGGTGTATTCTCTGTTATTATTAATATTAGTTTTCATAATATTAATCAGCAGTGTTTTTTTTAGGAACAGCATGTCAACTATATCAAAATTAGTTCCTTTGTTGAGATGCCAGCAAAGATTCTTGTTTGAAAGGAAGATTATTAGTCCAGCATTTTGTGTAAACCTTGTTAGAAAGCGGGAATTTTCTTCGAGGAAAACTGATTCTGCCGTGTCTAAAGCAAACCCTTCATCAGATGTGTCTACGGATGTCCGACCCTTGGGAGAGAAGATTAAGGAGACAACTAAAACAGCTTCGTACATGGGTGTTATCCTAGTTGGAGTTGGTGTAACTGGAATTATATTCTACTACGTTTTTAGAGAACTATTCTCCAGCAAAAGTCCCAACAGCATTTATTCCGCTGCATTGGAAAGATGTATTGAGGTGAGCACCTTATGTATTTTATTCACAATAAATCAGAGAATCTCTATGTTAAAAAGAATTGTAAAACGTTTAGTAGTAATTCGTTTCATACCTAATAAACCTATATGTGTTATAAATATAATGCAACATTGTTCAACGGTTGATTTGCGTAACTGCCAGACCTGCGGTGGTACATAAAACCAATAAGAACCATATTACTGGGGTTTTAAATCTTTTATTAGGCTCTCATAAAGATTACCTACACTGCTGTATTTTTTTTTTTTTTTTTACATTAACTCCACACAGGAGGCCCTGAGGAAAATTTCCCTCAGGACCTATGTCATCTGGGATGCTGTGTGGAGGGTCTTTTTGAGGAGAGGAAGGAATGAACATTGGTCTTGAAGAGACCCATGTTGTGGGAGGGAGGAAACACAGAAGCTGGCAAATCGTTCCATAGCCGAGCTGTTGAACTCAAGAACGAGTCGAAAAAACGACCCGTTCTCATGTGACAAATGTCAACCGTGTACATATGTTGGGCGCGCGTTTGGCGTGTCTCCCGACTATGCACCGGTGCCTCAGAGCATCTTCCATTGAAATACCGGTAGAACATGGATAGCATTCCCGCCCGACGCCTGTGCTCTAAAGATTGCAATCCGTTCGTTAAGGTGGGAGAATCTTATCAAACGAACCGCCCGCTTCTGCACAGAGTCGAGGGTATTTTTCAAGTATTTTGGAGCTCCAGACCAGAGGTGGCTGCCAAATTCAACCGTGGGGCGCATTTGCGATTTGTACAAGGTTAGCAGTTGTGTACTATTAAAATATCTGCGGGCCCTGTACAGTACGCCCAGTTTTTGAGAGGCTAACTTCACTCTGGCTTCGATGGAGTCCCCATACCTGAGCTGGTCACTTATAGTTACACCAAGCATATCAATGGAGGGTCTGTTCTGAAGATCGCTTCCGTTGAAGGAGACTAGATTATCATTTCCATCCCTTTTAGACGTAATCAGACATGATTGGGCCTTTGAAACATTGAATTCGACGAGGTTATTCTTACCCCAAGAGAAAACACTCTCTAGGTAACCGTCCATTCTTTGTCATCAATCGTCATTTTACTAGCTTAGTCTAACTTATGGTATAATTTTGATCATCAATCTTTTCCCAGGACCCTTATGTATCCGATTCTCTCGGAGCACCTATCAAAGGATTTGGAGAAGAAACATCCAGAAGGCGCAGAACACGTGTCAGCCATGCCTACTACCAGCGCGATGGCATTAACTGCCTCAGGATGCAATTCTACATCAGGGGAACAAGGAACGAAGCCACCGTACATTTGGATATGAAAGAGGTTCTCATTTTTATATACCTCGTTTATTTCCGTAGAATTATATATTTTTCGCAAAATATTATATAAATTTTGTTTTATCTGAGGTAGGTAATTACCAGGTCATGGCCGCGCGGTGGCTATAAGAGTGTCATACTCTAAGGAAAAAATAATTTAATTTTTACACAATAAACGCATACCTATTTTTTTATCGGTTCTACCTTGCAAGAAGTTGAGTATGTTGTCAACAATAAAAATTTATTGTCTTATTATAAATGATGCGCAAAGTCTATATTGGGGATGTGGATGTCCTTCAACTGCTGACTCTGTACAAATGGAAAGTGCGCCCCTCTGTTGAATTTGGCAGCTATCTCTGGTGTGGAGCCCCAAAATACTTTGAAAAAAAGTTTAGTAGCTTCCCGGATTTTAACAAACTGATTGCAATCTTTAGAGCACGGGCATCAGGTTCTACTATTCTACCGAGGATGTAGCGTCTGTGATCCTTTTGGCACCGGTACATAGCTGGGAAACATGCTAGATGCGCGCTCCACATTCATACACAGTTGACATTTATATTACATGAGAATGGGGCGTTTCTACAACTAATTGTCGAGTTCAACAGCTTGGCTGTGGAACGATTTTCCGACTTCTGTGTTTCCTCCCTCCTACAATATGGATCTCTTCAAGACCCGTGTTCGCTCCTTCCTCTCCTCAATTATACAGTTATTGAAGAGGCACCCATCAAATTAAGGAAAAAAGTCAAATGATGGCTCTTGTTCCACATGCAAGCCGTTATAAATAAAAATGTGTTTGATAAACGCTAATAAGTTGCTGCATTTCAAAATAAATGTATTTTACTTCAATAATATAATTTATTTCTCTTATTATTTCAGGTCAATGGTAATTACGAGTACCGTTATCTCTTTGTGCAGCTAAATGACTATTCCAAGAGGGTTATAATTATAGAAGACAACCGATCTTCCATTGACATGAAACCATTTGCTGCCGAGGCACTGCAGCCTCTTCCTAGCCTCATGTAAACAACTGACTGTTCCAACGGACTATAAGACTATGCAATATGGTTATATCTATCCAACTATTAAATCGTTTGTATAAGTTCAATACCCTGTATGTGCCAATATGTGCCAAAATACTTTTATGTGGCGCTTTCAGTTGAATAGCAAAAGTCGCATTGATTGGTGCTTTGAAATTGACCAAACTGCTTGTACTAGGATAAAATCAATACCGCAAATGAACCATCATACATAGCAAGCAAGTGCGCGTATATCGCCAGATAGTTTATTAGAACGATTTTACAAAGGCCCTTCTGCGGTATTGGATTTATACGGATGAAATGGATGTTAGTAATTTTTAATTTACTTTATTGTGTTGTAAAATTTCATGTTCATATTACATTTCAGTCATTTTGAGCATAAAAGAAGTGGAAAATAAAATAGAAATCATAAAAATAATAATTTCTTCTAGTCTTTATTTAGATAGTTAGTTGTTAATATTACCCACCTCTGTACACATTGCACAATGTTGTTGACCGAATTTGTGATTTGAATAGAATTGCTAGTTCACTTTGATTTCAATTTTTTTTTTGCTTTTCTGCTAAGCAGTCCTCTTTGAGATATTAATTTAATAATTTTAATAAACCACAAACAACATCTTAATTTCAGGGTTTAAAAAAAATATTATTTATCAGCAAAATTACAATATTAATAAGAATCTTGTGTACCTGCACATATTATGTAAATAGCTGTTGAACTGTAAATAAAAATATTCTTAAAATAAAAAATACAAAATATCCGACCTTATTGTGTGAATTAAAAACAATTGGTTATCAATGGCTGTACAAAAATTTATTGGTATTTTTTATAAAAACACAAGTGTTATAAGTTTTTAAAACTGTCTTTCCATGGTATGCTCACCCAAGCGGGCAAAATACGGTGTGTAAAAACGTATATTTTAATTTTTAGTAAGACCCAATAAAATAATACCGCAATGGCCAAATACTGCACCCAAGCATGCTTCAGTTCTTGCCATATTCCTGGCCTGTAGCGGATGGCGTTTTCTGGTATGGCGATGGACACTGATATTTCCAGCTCTCTTGTAGACCCATATTTGGTGTTAGTGTAGACATTTGTTAAAGTTGTTGAAACTAGAAAAAAGAAAATGAAAATATATGTTAGATAAAGACAGTCAAAATTTATTTACAACATTATCAAACTATATAGTAACTAAACTTGCCATTTCTCCTGGAATAGCTGTACAAGAACTTTTCCATCCAGTCGTTAGATTGAATATCTTCCGGGAACACAGAATTATTAAATCTAATGTCTCTGTGGTTGTACCAGCACGGGAGAGGAAACGCCTGGGACAGCTGAAGGCTGGCCGTGACAAATAGTTGGGACATTGGAAAACCAAAGGTCTTCTCAAAAGCGACCAGGCTCTCCATTTGAAGAAAACAAGGGTCCTGAAAATAAACGCATTTTAGGCTTACAAAAGTACGGTTCAACTCAGAATAAAAGGAACTCAACACCTCTTTGAGAAGTCATTAAAAGCTATGAAAAAAAAAAAATAGCCAATAACCTAACCCAACGTAACCTATTTAAAAAGTCAGATACCCTTCTTTATATTATCGTGAAAACAAGCTTATGGGTCCGAGTGAATTTATTTATATATTTTTTCAACACTTTCAATGACTTTAAAGGAGGTGTTGAATTGGATTGATTCAAAGTTGTCCAAAAATATACATCCTTTTTTGCAAAATCATAAATGAAAGACGGAATAAGATTCAAGAAAATCATTTTAAAGAGTGTCTTGCTTGTGCAGTGGTGTACTTTATCGTAGGACTCCCGGGGTAAGAGGGGACTGCAGACAGGTGTTCCAAATTCATTTGAACAAGTTCGACTACTATCGAAGGGCATAAATACATTCAAATGTGCGCTCTTTAAAATAATTTGCCTGTACTTTTCATTTTAAGCGGAAACAAATCTGCAATCTTACAGCCAAAAGGTTAAGCAAATGAAAATAAAGATTTTATGGGTTACAATTTTTTTAGAGATCTTGTGAATGAGCACTAGATGCAAAAAGTCTTACTTGAAGCCTGTAATCCAGAAGTAAAAATAATTTTACGGAATGCACATTTTTTCCAAGTGGATTACTTATTTTGGCTGAAAAGTGTATTTCATCAATTTTGTTATCATTGTTGTAGTCCTCTTCATTAACCTAGAAACAAATTAAGAGCATGACACAATAAATTAGTTTTAGCTTTGATCCTAACATTTTTATTGACGCTTTTAATATGCCTTACTAATATGTAATAATAAATTAAATAATCTTCTAGCTCGCTGGAAGAACCAAAAGGAAATTTTAATTTCTGATTTAAGTTGAAGCCATAGTAAATAATGCAAAATCACACAAAATCATGTGTTTTTGTTTTGAAAATTTGATCGCTTAGAAATATTATAGATGCTTCAATTAAATACTGCGTGTAGAACATATCTTGGCCCTTAAAAATATCGGTCATTTTTTTTATAAGTTTTTTAATAAGCCTAGAAAAAATAAAGTAATAGGTCTATAAAAAAACACTTTCAAGTGCAAACTCTCCTACTTATGAACATCTTTTCGGAAATGGTTTTATTGTTTATTGTAGCAAATTTAGTTTCTTTTATGATAATCGCAAAATAAATTGATATTTACGCCCGATATTCACAAAATAAAATAAAATATGAATTTTAGCGTTGTTATTTTACAATACGGCCGGCAGCCGACGAATTAGGATTTTCAAAGTGACCCTTATGTCGTTCATCGAAGGACTACTGGCTTGCCACACCCTACTTTCTTTCAGAACCGCCCTGGCCGGAGCAGGGAACAGACGTGTGACTCCACGTCGCTCGGTTCCGTGAAATCAATTTTAAATTTCCTTGTTATTACAATAAAAAATGTGTAAAAAAGGTGTTAATGTTTGTTTTAGGCCTTTACGAAATCAACCTGTAAAAAAAAATTCTCAAATAACTTTTTCAACCATTCCAAAAGCTTTTCCTCAAATATTTTTTAACTCCTCCCACAAAGGGCGTAAATTCCGATTTCGATTTTTCCCTGGACTATTGGATCCCCTTGTTAAATGAGCTGATTTCATTTGTTAAAAACGTCTACTTTGTGTTTTTCACATTACCTTTAGGAAGTAACAATCCTCGCCGATTGGATTAGCATCGAAGCTTCTAATGCTGGGAGTGTTCTTGCAGCTGATGACATGCTCAATCTCTTCAGTTTCCGCTAAGAGGATGTACTGGTATTTGAAATGCACATTAGGCTGTTCAAAATATACATAATTCTTTATCCAAAAACCTGGAAAAATTTTACATGTTGAAATGTCTCATGTTATGATAAATTCAACCTCAATCGTTGTTTACAAAATGTTTATCAACAGGTTAAAAGAAAAACATTTTGAAAAGAAATTTCTTCACTTATTCGAACGAGAAATGAACATTGTTCCGTTCCTTTTAAAATTCACCTCCTTGACTCCTTAAATCGTATTTTCTGTGATCGAGAACACATTTTTTGGGGTAAATATTCCCCTTACTGCTGCATTTTTAATAGGCCCAGATTATGGAAATTACACTTCATTTCCACTTAATTACTCCAAGAAACAACTAATTACGTTTGGATAGGAAATTTTATTTTTATTCAATTTGTTCAAAATTTCCCTGTAAAATGATCCCTTTACCGCCATTTTGAAGTTTTTTTGAATGGATTGACATTTGCATAAGTTTCGTTTCAATCTTAATATGTGTGAATTACTTAATTAACCCAAACTAAGAACTTAATACCTATTTGGTGTGTATAAATAGTTGTTTTTTAAAACAAAGTGTAATTTCCATAATGTGTGCCTAAAAGTGCAGGTGATAGGTTATTATTAACTTTTTTGGTTGTCCCTCTCTAAACAAATATACTCTCTTCTATCAAGCCTTAACTATAGATATATAATTTAAAATTGCCTTTTTTTCCTAAATAAAATTAACATATAAATTCACCTTCCCTCTATCCAAATTATAATTTGAATTTATAGCCTAGAATACCCTTGAAGGGTGCGAGTTAAGAAACTGTAAAAAAAAATCGAGTGCAGGTCACAAGCGGTTGAGGTGAAATCTTCGCCCACGAATTCTCAACCAACAGGAGCCTTGAAAAGTGAGGTCATAATCAAAGCATCCAATCAGCGCAGTTTGAGGCTTCATAGGTACTGTAATGCATCATTTCCGTTTCATCCTAATTTCAAATCAGAACGGGGTTAAAGAAGTTTCACTTTAAAAAAAAAGAAGCTAAGATCTCCGGAAACCAAGTAGATGACAGCTTTGAATAGGTAACTTTAGTTATTAATAATATTTATCAATGATAATATTCTTTTTATGAGGTACCTAATTAACTGTCAATAGAACTTACCCCTACTTCTGTACGCAACAATAATGGGGAATACTATTGCAATCAGTGTTGAAATAATTATAAAAAACGTCGCCTTGGAGCACAGGGTACTTTTATATTTAATTGACGTATTATAACTGAACACTTCGAAGAGTACCATCTTATTTATTATTTGACACTATGACATTATCGTTTTATAGTTTCAGAAAAATAATTCATTTGCAACAAGCCAAACATGCACTAGTTGTCATTCAAAAATGTTTTGTTTGTTTATTGACATGTCGGTTGCTAGGCAACTAATACTGCGGTACCAACATAACGGTTCCAAAAGACAAACCGCACGATAAATTTATTCTGTGGTCACACAGGTAGGTAGGTAGGTACCTAAATGTGGTCATAATTTTATCTACATTATCGTGGAGGAAATTGCGCCAAACATAATCAAAAATACTAATTTTGGTTGTATTCTGTCATGCATAACTCAGGAACTCGGTTTTGCTTTGAATTTAAGTATCATTTTCAAAATTAGAACTGATTGCGTGAAAAATTCAGACAAGCAATAAAGTACCTACCTATCTTGTATTATTTTAGCAGAAAATTATTTTCATCGTCAGTTTCAAAATAGGGATTATAATATTTTTTATTTATTTGTTATTTTATGTTTTTATAATAAAGATGGGGAAAAGGAAGGTGGTGAAGTACCTGGCTATTCAGATCTAGTCACCAAACACGACTATTATTTTTGTCAAATAACGCAAATCAATCAAATAAAATTTTACTTGCGCATGTAAATACGAGTATATAGAGAAAATAGTACAGAAAATACTGTTGGTTTTATCATGGTTAGCTTATCGTCGTTGGTACTGCAATATGTCATTTTTGTCATTTGACTAGTGACGAATGGGTTATCCATGATGAGACCACAAATTGCCATTTAATATTATGTAGGTATATTAATACTGTCCTTAGAAATACAACGTTTTTATACGATGAAACGATCAGAAATTTGGATACTTTTCCATCAAAACAAATATATTTTTTTGACATACGACATATTGCAGTGTCAATCACATTGTGGATTATTATTTTTTAATTATTTGCAAAAACCATATAAAAACCTAAAGATTGCAAAAACGGTAAAGAAAATTACAAAAAAGGTTAATGTTTACCTAATAGGGACACACTCAATATGCACTTTTTATTACAAAAACACTCGATAATAATGGGAAGTAAGTACCTATTTCAGTTTCCAAAAAAACGATTTTTCGCTTGGCGGCTATTGTCATTGATGTCAAAGTTTTAAGGTTAGTTTTTTTTCTTCTCTTATTTAATCAAAAATATTAACACATGACCCTAAAATAGGTTCTTAGGTTTTTAGTTTGGGTTTAATTAATAAAGGAAAAAAAACTAGCCTAAAAAACTATTTTTATTACCTATTATATCAAAACATGGCGTGAAGGAAAGATCTGAAATTGTCTGTTTTTTAATGAAATAACTACTAAAATGCATTATTTTCCAATTTCGGAAACTGAAATACTCACTTCTCATTATTATCTAACTGATATTCAGTGTTTTTGAAATAAAAAGTGCATATTAAGCGTGTTCCTATTAGGTAATTATTTACAAAAAAAATCCACTTGGGTACATAAAGTTAAAGCAAAAGTGATATTTCACGTTTAAAATCGTTGTTGGACATGTTGACTTCCTGTGAGGTAATTAACCTAGTGAGTCTTCACAGGAGCATCACCTTTTGTAAGTTAGTTCTGCACCTGGGAAGGATCAAAAGCCTGCGTTGGCGGCCTCGCGTGAAAGTATCCGGGACATAGAATCCTATTTTAGCCAGAATATCTGGTATTGACATAAAACCACTTAGAAGCTTCTAAATCATCAACAATAATGCGACATCTCTTCTAGAACTAAGGCTGCAGATACCCAGCATAATGCCGTGTTGCTCTTCCTTCCTAACGTTTCGGATAGCGTTACAATGTTCACCATCAGGACATACGCGAAGATTGTGGTGAAGTGTGTGTTTATGCAAGCCTCTTAATGTGGTTTTATGTTTTTAGTTTTGAGCTGTCTAATGCCGGACACCAATAATCATTTTAGGGATTTCAATTGCTTCCGTAATTAGGTGCTCTCGATTCGTTTTGGGCCTTCCCGGGCACTTTAGGCACAAATTCAAAGTAAGAACCGAGTTTATCGAAAATGTCCCTTCTGATAGATCGGAGATCCTTTTGGAGACGGTCCGTTCTATTTGGCCTACATATCACCTTATCACATCTAGAGCAGCTGAGTTTATAAACTCCATCTGTCTCGAGAGGAATTTTAGGGCAGAAGGTTTTGGATTTTCGTCATTGTTCTGAAAGCAGTCTTGATGCTTTCTTTCCTCAGTTTCCTGGTAATTCTGTCAGTAATATTATAAATCCAAGGTTAGAAATCGCAGCCTTTTGACTCTTGTTCGTTCTGTCTTCGTTTGGGAAAGATTTGGCTCTTATGATCTGCTTTATCTATCTTGCGGTGAACCGAGTCGCTCCAATGCATGGCTCCGGTCCTGTATTTGGTTCTTAGCATATTTTGGTCGCTCGGGTTACCAATATATCCCTAGTTTAGTTTAGTTCCCTTTTCTGCGCTGGGTGGTGATGCGATTTGGCAAGTAAATACTTATTCGTATGGGCTAGTTTTCTATACACGGTGTGCCCCAGACTACCATCTTCTTTTCGCATCACATCTTCGTTTAGAAAAGCCTGAATTTTATCTTGGTTTTCTAACTCTAATGTGAACTTGATTTTGCCGTTGAGTGAATTAAGACGTACCGGGAACACATTCAGCATCTCCGCTCGATGAGGCCAATTAGCGAAGACGTCACCACTTTAGGTACAGCCGAAGCTGCTTTGCCACTTCTTCAAACTTATCCATAAAGAAGTTTGCTAGTACTGGCGATAACGGACTGCCCATGTGCCCATTGCAACTCCTTCCACTTGCTCAAATAGTTCACCCGGAATACAAAGTATCCAGTTTTGGTCTGCTCAAACAGCTCGCAAATAATATATTTTTCTTTTATCTCACTGAGCATCGTTGTGGAGTCTTCCAGAGGCACATTAGTGAAAAAAGATACTAATATTACGTCAAATCTGATCAAAATAATGTATCCATTCTCAATTTCCATCTTCTTTAGTTTAGGTAAACTTATTTACAATCTCAAGTTTACAGATCGATCTGGATTGGATGCGGAATCATTTATCCAGTTTTTTTTTTTATTCACTTTAATGCTGTTCAAAATGTTGGCTAAAGGAGGTAGCGCAGCACGGCATAACTCCCCCAAAACTAACCAAGACAGTACTTTTAGCAGTGAAAATCTCAAATCGTATCAGACCGTTGCTTTAGTGACGTTCACCTGCCTTCTGCTCGTAGGAATAATAAAGAAGGTAGGTGCCAAGCCAAGTAAAGTACCTACCTATACATATAAAGCCGGTCACGGCATGACGGCAAAGACAATAAATTTATAGGATGTAGATGTGGTTAGTTACCATTTAACCAACAATGTCCCATTAAACATTTTTAACCACATTAAGGCGAAGCATTACGAAGTATCGCAAAATCACGTGTTTTGGTTTAAAAATTTGATCGCTTAAAAAAATTTTAAAACCCTTCGAATAATAAAAAAATAATATTTGTAAACTTCTGCCTGTCAGGTTTGCGTTTGTCAGGTTCTTCCCATGCATTTTAAATGTTCCTTTTTATTAATTATTTTTTAACCCTTTTGCAAAAATAAAAATTGTTCTAAAATCTAGATAGCATAATCTTTCAGAAGTGTTTATTAGAAATCAACATTTTTGTTTCTAAATATTAAAATTTTAATATTGGAAATGTAAATTGGCTAAAAAATGCAGACCTGCGAATATTCGAATTAAAGTACTTAAAATAGAAAAAAACTTAAAATTTTAAATACAGATTCCTTTTCTTAACAAAATTTGTAATAAAATTGTCACCTAACTTTTTATCATATTCGTACAATTTTATTTTAAAATTAAATGTGTGTTATGTCACAAATTGGCGCGAAATAAACCGTCACTTATGATCGGGTTTGTAGAATATTTGAACAACATAGCTCGCATAATCTTAAGGCAATGAGAAGCATTATTTTTTTCGATTTCTAACATAAAAGGAATTACAAATATTCGCATTACAGGACGAGAGATATCTAACTTTTAACAATGTACGGTCGCCCTGGGACAATCTGGGTCTCCTGTTATTATAACGGCATATGATATTTTGCGACAACTTGGGGTTCCTGTGATTAGACGAGTTAATTAAATACTGCGAGTAGAACATATCTTGGCCTTTGAAATAATCAAGCAATTTTTGTAAAGTCTTTATAAGCCCAGAAAAAATAAAGTATCAGGCCCATAAAAACTGCTTTAAAGTTTAAAATATCCTGCTTACCAACTTATTTCGTATGGTTTTATTGTGAAATATGGAAAAATAATTTCTTTAGCAAATGAACGTAAAACATTTAACTATTTATACCTGAACTTCGAAAAATACAATAAATCATACTTTTTGACGATTTTTTCTTTCTTGCATAAGTCAAAGCA
This sequence comes from Glyphotaelius pellucidus, assembly GCA_936435175.1. NCBI lineage: Eukaryota > Metazoa > Arthropoda > Insecta > Trichoptera > Limnephilidae > Glyphotaelius > Glyphotaelius pellucidus. The sequence continues at coordinate 3,194,630 of OW386541.1, forward strand.
GGCGGCTGGTGTTTAGCGGAAATTTAAACCTTATTGCCATCTACACAAGGTGTTATTGTTAGTGGCCCGATTCCAAATGTTGCACGAAGCGATGCGTCGCCTTAAGGGTCGTATCAATTACAAGACCTGTTGTATTTTGCTTGCAGTCACATAGGTACTGTAAAAAAGACAAAAGTGTACCAACCAACCGTACGGAATAATTAATGTTTTATATAATGCTTTTAAAAATCATGTTTTTTTTTAAGCGCTATTTCCTAATTAACTAGATTTGCTAACACAATTTCTTAAACATCTGTATTGACAACTCAGAATCACGCAATTTTATTACCCTTTTTTTTCATTAAAAGTTATGAAAAAAAGAAGGAAAATAACTCATAACCTAACCTAATTTATATACTTTTTTCATCACTTAATTACTTTTGAAATGAGGTGTTTAAGTTGAATAATTCTGAGTTGTGCGGTCACCCTATATTGAATGTCTTCTCAGGTAGAAATTATAGAAAACTTCACACTGTAACGGATTTTTGTACAATATTCCTGAGTTCGCAATAGAACAATCGATTCGAATTGGTTACTCGTTAGAATAGTGTAAGTATGTCCAACCTTTAGTAGCTATATTTTTATGTAGTACAGTAATAATATTAGTAGTATAGTAAGGTATACATATCTTTACTAGCAGTAGATTGCCTTTTTATGTGCTAACATATGAAATAAATGAAGAAAAAAAAATTGGGTGAAAAGCGGCGCCACAAACACTTGCAGAATGTAGATAGATACGAGTAACAAGACAAAAGGGTTTGTTCGGTCAGCAACCTGCTTCTGTGTCTCAGTGTCCTAGTGAGAAGGTTCGAATTTCAGGTTTACTTTCAGCGACACAATGGGCCATGTTACCTGATATCCTCCATGGAAATGGGGCGAGGTGGCGGGAGGCTTGCTCCTTCAGGAGCAACTCCTCCGGAGTATAAAAGCCCTCGGCTCCGGGAAATCATTACCAGTTTGCTATCGCAGCAATCCGGAGTCATTCCTTCCTCTTGGAATTCTCAGTCTTTCGCAAAGCAAACAGTTTCTCCGAGTTTTCGGTGATCACTCATAAAGGTAAGTTTTAAATTTTATTGCCCTTTGACAACAATTTTATTTGCCCTTTTATTGCCCTAAATATTTTACAGAATAAAAAAAATTATAAACTTGCTTCATAAATCTTGTAGACTATAAAGTTTATTCTATGCTGTGTACAAGCCTTTTGACGGCCTCCGTGGTCCCGAGGTAAGACTCTGGACTCACAATCCGAAGGTCGCGGGTTCGAACCCGGCGTGCGCAAATAAATTTTATTTGATTAATTTGTGTTATTTCACAATTTATTCATTTAAAATAATATATAGTATATTTGCGGCACGTTCCAGAGTGGAAGATACTATCAGTATCGCCCTGGTGTAAGACCACCATTCAGAATTGAAACGTTGCTCGAAATGGCATTAGCCGTGTTTAGTGACCAGATCTGAATAGCCAGGTACTTCCCCACCTTCCTCTTCCCTATCTCCTCCCCCTCCCCACTACCTTCAGCCACACAACATACCCCAATTGGGGATGCCATAGTCTCACTGGCTCCAGAGGGGAGCAGTTGGGACTCTTGTGCGGTATTTCATATAAAAAAAAAAAAAAAAGCCGAAACTGAGTTCTTTGTTATATTAAAAGAATCAAATACGAGTACAACATTTTTATATATGAATTTTCTGTTAAATTAAATAATATTTCACAAGATAAAACTAATTCTATTCTCAATTTGGGTGACGGGTATAATTATCGCCACCCCAGGGACCATTTATTGGATAATCACTTTTGGTGACTTAGCAGGGCTTTAAAGGTTCATGGGGTGAGGTTTGTCCATGTTTTGGTGGCGAATGCGTCTACCAGCTGTGCGGCCGGCCGCGCGGCCGGATCGGGAGAGGTCGGTTGAGGGAGACTGATCTCTACAGCTGAACTCTCTCGATATCATTGCCTTGCATCACAGATGGGAGGGATCGATTCATACGTCATTCCTGGGCAAACTCACCCCTAGATTCCACCCCATCATACCTTTTTCCTTCCCCATCCTCTCCTTCCTTCCCTTGAAAAAACCCTTCGCACAGCATCCCCATAGTTGACACAGGCCCTGAGGGATTTTTTTCCTCAGGGTCTCCTATGTGCAGTTAATATTAAAAAAATATATTGGAACTTGAAGCTGACAATATCATGTCCCCCGCGACATGGGTGAATGATGACCTCACATGCCATTACTTTTCGTGCAGAAAGTTTTAATAATAAATGATTACATTGATTACAAAACATTGCTAATATTATCTCCTGAGCTTTCATTAAGAATGCTTAAAATAACATTTTCACATAATTCGTATCAATTCTTTAGATTTAAAATGACTCAACCTTCATCGAGGATGGACAGGATGTCGTCAAGCATGACCTCCAGCATGACCGGCATGAGCGGCCTCGGCGGCATCTCCAGCATGTCCGGCATGGGCTGTCTGCGCGGCGACATGCAGAACCTCAACATCGGGGGTATGGCCTCCAACTATACCCCGGGCATGTCGGGCTCCTATAACGTGTCCAGCTTCCAGCAGCGCCCCGGCCTCAGCAGGAGGCCCCCGAACCAGAGGCCCGGCCCCACGGCTCAGCCCCGCCCCGGCCGCTCTCGCTCCGCCGGAGCCAACCATCGCATGAACTTCTCCACGCGCAACAGCCCCAACACCCAGTTCTCCCATAACATGATTTCCCGCATGGCTGATCAGAACGAGCGTCGTCGCCGCCAAGAAAACTTCGAGACTCAGCCGCAGAGTTATTACTCCCAGCAGCCCCTGAAGGTAGAACTTACCGAGTTCTACGCCAGGGACAACTCCAAGGACCATCACACCGATCAGTATGAATTGGTCAATGATACCGTTTTGCCTACCCCGGTATTGCGTAGGGGGCAGAACTTCTTCTTCGCTGTTCGCTTCGACCGGACATGGGATAAGCAGCAAGACATCATCAGAATCGTTTTTGGGTTTGGTAAGACGATTGATTTAACAACATTATCGTGCGCTTATTTTTATGTAAATTTAAAGTTCCTGATGAAAATAACTTATTCTTTTAGGACCCAAACCATCCGTCACCAAGGGAACTCGAGTCGTATTGCCTGTGAACTGGTCTAGTCAATATGGAAGCTTGCAGCATAGCCGCGATATGCCTGGAGTTCAAGGCATGTCTGGAATTGCTGGGAATCTTGGAATGTCTGGTATGTCTGGAATTCAGAGCACCAGTGTTCCTGGATATGGAATTCGCCGTGGATCATTCTCCAACGAGCCCATTCCTCAGCATAGTCCCCTTAGTCCGCACGGTCCCATGGACCGAATTGAACGACTGGGTAGCGGACAGCATAGCAGACCCGGCTACGGATCTCGTCACGGATCCATGCAGAACTTGTCTGCTCTCGCTCACGAGATGGATCGTTGGGAGATTAGCATTCAACGCCAAGATGCCAATACGGTTACATTCCAAGTGCATATCCCGGCTTCTGCCCAAGTTGGACAGTGGCACTGCTGGGTGCAGACCAACAGACAGGGCCAGCGAGACAACCGTTACGACTACAAGTGCGAAGAAGACATCTACGTGCTGTTCAACCCTTGGTGCCGCGAGGACCCCGTCTACATGGACAATGAGACGCTGCGTAAGGAGTACATCATGAATGATACCGGAAAGGTGTGGAGCGGATCATACAGGCAGCCCAAGGGACGCCGCTGGATTTACGGACAGTACGACGATGTCATTCTCCCTGCTATTATGTACTTGCTGGAACGTAGTGGAATTTCTCATCCTGATAGAGGCAACCCCATACAGATGGTTCGCGCAATTTCGGCTATGGTATGAATTTTATGAAAAATGTTTTAAATCAATATAGATGGATACACTAGTTTCTATATTAATTGATTTGTACATTACTTCTGTGAACAGGTGAACGCCAACGACGACGAAGGCTTGATGGTTGGACGTTGGGACAACGAGTACAAGGAGGGAGTAGCTCCTCACGCCTGGACCGGCAGTGTGGCCATCATGGAGCGTTACCTCAGCGACGGTGGTCGCCCGGTTGAATATGGACAGTGTTGGGTGTTCTCCGCGTTGGTCGTCACCATCTGCAGAGCTCTGGGTATAAAAAATAAGGACAAGTTAATCAAATATTCTCTAAATATTCTAATTTATCATTGTTCTCATACAAAATTTTCTTATTCGTAGGTATTCCTTGCCGATCCGTGACCAATTACGTGTCCGCTCATGATACTAACCGTACCTTGACTGTGGACAAGTTCTTCGACAAGGAGGGTAACGAGATCCCCAACGGACCCGATGAGGACTGCTTCGACTCTTGCTGGAACTTCCACGTGTGGAATGATGTTTGGATGACCAGACCTGACCTTCCTCAAGGTTTGAACCATATCCTCTATATTTACAATTTTTGTTCACGACTTCTTTTTTACTGACCAACCGATTCAACTACGATTGTTACTTTTTATTTCTAGTATTATAGTTCTGCACTTTTATTAATATTTATATTTGTTGCTTGATCAGGATATGGCGGATGGCAGATCATAGACGCCACTCCCCAAGAAGAGTCCGAGAGCGTGTACCGCTGTGGTCCAGCCAGTTTAGAGGCTGTGCGTCGCGGTGAAGTAGGCTTCCAATACGATACACCCTTCGTGTACTCCGAGGTAAATGCTGACATGTGCCACTTCCAGGAAGACGAGAACTCCGAGTGGGGCTTCTCCAGGATGGCCACAAACCAATACTCGTGAGTTATCCATCAAAACATAAAGATATCTGCCTCATTTTTGTAAATATTCTTCAATAATAAAGTTAAACGTTAATTTTGCAGGGTTGGTCGCAAACTGGTCACCAAGAATCCCAATAGGGATGACGATGAGGGAGACAGCGACATGCTGGAAGTGACTCACGAGTACAAGACACCAGACAGCTCCGCCACTGAGAGGCTCTCCATATTCAACGCTTGCCGCGGCTTCAGTCGCGCCCAGCAGTACTACGAATTCCCCAACAGGGAGGCAGAAGATGTTTTCTTCGATCTGGTTGACATTGACATCGTACCGTTCGGCCAGCCCTTCGATGTAGTCGTCAACATTCACGTTAGTGTTTTACTGATTATTATTGCTTCGCTCAAAGACTTTAGTGTACGGTTGAATAGCATAGTACACAGGTACTAAATATCGTTTATTTTTCTCCAGAACAAATCTCACGAGGAGCGTACCATCAGCGCTGTATTGACAGCCAACTCCAGCTACTACACTGGAGCCATCGCCTCTCGTCTGAAGCGCGTCCAAGGTGACTTCGTCATCAGAGCCGGTCAGCGTGAGGTCCTGAAGGTCCATGTGACTCCTCAGGACTACATGGACAAGCTTGTGGATCACTCTCACATCAAGATTTACGCCATGGCGTTCGTCAAGCAGACTCGTCAGACTTGGTCCGAGGAAGACGACTTCCCTCTGCACAAACCTAGGATGCAAGTGCAGGTACGAACTTAAACAAATATTTATATATTATGACTTTTATGAATTATGGTGACGACTTTATACATGAATACTATTCTCTTTCCACAGGTACGCGGCCAGCCTTGCCTGAACCAAGAATGCCACGTCACATTCAGTTTCCAGAATCCGTTGACCACAGCTCTTACTGATTGCTTCTTTACATTTGAAGGACCTGGTCTCCAGAGGCCAAGACAGGTACGCCAAGCCATAAAATATTTGATATCTTTATCTTGTCATATGTCATTCAACAAGCCTTCATCATTATTTTGTCCCATGCTTACATTACCTACTATTTTGCAATTGAATTCACGATATTTACTTGTTTTTGTTTCGCAGATCCGTTACAGAGACGTGAAGCCAGGAGAATTTGTCACCTACAGCGACAAGTTCCTGCCCAGACGTAATGGAGAGCGCAAGATCGTTGCATCATTCTCCTCTCGCCAGTTGGATGAGATCAATGGATCCACCACGGTCAACGTGCGCGGTTAGATTCTTCCACGAATATCACAGATTTTCCAAGACGACCCAAGCATTCTCAAAAAGATACGACAATGGATTTAATTTCACAGCACCAAAAACTTACGATGATCTCTGGAAAAATAGATCAATAAATACGATCGTCTTTACTAAGAACAGTTTTGTTAAGTTAGATAGATCGAATAACTTTGTAAATATTAACATCGTATTAGAAGTGTTTGACATTCAGATTCACAGGATTCCAAAGTACAAGTATTAGAAGAATCGGGATCTTTATGTTCACTTTGAATACACAGAACCAGCTGCCATTTTAATATAGTAGATTAGGTATACACATGTATTTATAATGTTATAATATATTGATTTAATATTCAGTAATTATGAATGGAATTCACCATCAAAGCGAGATTAACAGTCAATGTTGAAATCTATTAAGAAAATTATATTTTTATTCCTAAGTGACGACTAAGCAATGATTTAAGGAACCTTCGATTGATTAAGTGTTATGTTTATTGTCTTTTTGATTTTTTTTATTTTTAATGCATGTTCCAAAAATCGCACTGAAAAGTTCAAAACTTAAAAACGCACATTTGCAACTACCATAAAAACACAATCACTTCATAAGCAAGCAACCAAAGGATACATTTTAAAACATTATTTTAATAATTATTATGTACTTATTTTTAACTTTTGGTACTTATTATATTATTTTATCTTATATGTTTTAATTATAATCTGGTTTTAAGCCCGTTGAATAATATGTGCCATATTAACTGCCTAATATATATACATGTATCTATATATTATATTTTTTAATGATATTGCCTTTTGTATTTCAAATATTGTTGTTATAATTTGTTTACAGTATAAAATGGAGAGGTTACTCCAACTATATATAACTTTTATGTATGTATGAAATATTATGTATATTTACTTATTTTATTATGTTTACATTATTATGTTATTATTATGTTACCATTATTGCACTTGATTTGTGTTTGTGTTATTTTTAGGATCCTGAAAACAATTAATAAATACATTTCTTTTCTGCAACTATAAAGCATTGTTTTATTCAGAACAATCACTATTCATTACTTACCAAAGAAAGCCAGAAATACCCACGCACAAAAATATTTACTTTCCACTTACAATATCTACCTATCAAACTTGCACATTATCAATTTCATGGTATTGCGATGAAGTCATGATACATATTTTTATTTTTCTACAATACATAGCATGCATTATGTGCCCAGGGTTCATGCTCATCGCTGAAACCCAGTAAAATATTGTTATATTTATAAGTAAATTGCGATGTCTTTATTTATTATAAATAATTTAAATATACTTTTGCAGTAGTTATAAATAATAATACACATACCTTACACACAATTAAATAATAAAACTATATAGTGAATTTATCGGAAACATAAAACAATTATTTTTTTGAATTATGTCAGGAATTCGGATATGGCCGTTCAAAAGTTTTGTTAGCATACTAAGGCCCAGTTGTTTCGCATAAATCCATGTATGACAAAGACATCGAATGTCTATTAGCGCTATTCTGTTTTTTGACTGTTGAAAGCTTCTAAGTCCGTTTTAGCTTTTGAAAGATTGTGATCAGCAGAAGAGGACAACTATCATGTTGTTAAGCTTGTCAGCTTATTACAATTTAATAGAAAGCTGAAATGCACCTAGAATTGGCGTTTAAATTTGCTTTCAAATGTTAAAAAAATGGCGCTGAATGGCCATTGGATGGCAATGTTACGAAATAACTGGGCCTAAGAACCGTTTTCTCAAGTTTCACGGGACAAAATAAATGGAAATTTTGGATTTGTCATAAAAATGATACACTGAACACGTTCCAATGAAAATATCAACGATTCGTAACAAAAAAAAAAACAATTTACTGGAAAGATGAGAAGCTTGGGATTGGAAATTAGGAGCCGTTTTCTCTAAAAATGATGAAGCTACACGTGAAATCCTATCAAGATACTATTTAGATTCATCTTTACGACGAATCGGTTTACAGTATGAACATCAAAAAATATGCTACGGATAAATTGAAACTTTTACTAGCTTTTCTATGTGTTGGAATTAAAATAAAATTATTATTTACATAACAAAAAATATAAGCGTAAACCACAAAAAAAAGTTTTTTCATGACTTACCTAATTATGAAGTAATATAAGAAACAATTTTAAATGGCTAATGGCTTGATGGATAAGACTATTTTTAGGTGTTGTACGTTCTAACTTTTTTTCATTCTTATAAAATTATGCACAAAATAAATAAAAAAAACAGTTTTTCGCTTACTTACATGCAAAAAAGACGCTCGATTTTAAATTTTGAAAGCGTGAGAATCGAAATATTTCTAGCGTTTATATTCCTCTTAAGTAAAACTGTATACAATTTTTGTCACCTGCATTGAAGTACATTTTACAATATTAACTCCCAAGTCGATTAAACCTACTTATTCTGGGAAGCTGTGTGACACACAAATTGTAATAATATGACAAAAACTATATTAGGTTCAACGCAAAATGCACGTAGGATATAAAATTACACGCACCATATTTATTGTATTGCTGAAGACAATAATTCATTACCGATGACAGACATGTCAACCTACGCTTTTTTGCAACGTGCAATAATGATTAGTATCGGTTCAATTACTATTCCAGTTTATAATGATTTTATCGCTCCAAGCTTATGCACTCTGAGTGCAGTCTGCAGAGTTGAAAGGAATGTAGTAATTATACATGGCTAGAATGATTAGCTTCACGGTTAGTAAAACATCCCATATATTATTGTTAAGATTAAATCTATGACTCACCTGCCTTATATAGTTCAATAAAGACATAGATGCACAATAATAATAATTAGAACCGCAATACAAATTCTGATGTAGGTACATATTTGATGGCCGGCGTGGTCGAGGGGTGAGGCTCTTGACTTGCAATCCGAAGGTCGCGGGATCGAAACCCGGCGTGCGCAAATAAAAATTATTGGATTGATTTATGTTGTTTCACTATTCATTCAATTAATTAAAATATACAGGGTATAACAGGACGTACCCGAAGGATTTTAACCAGCGTTTCATCAGCATATTTGGAGTAAAAAATGCACATGTCATTTTGCTGTCCGAGGACATTTTTTTTCTATTAAAAACAAAAAAATAAAAAAAATGTTTCAATTACACGTTGCTACTGTTCCCATCGGTATGGGATGTATCCCGTTACTGTGCGTTACCGGGGCGTGAGGTGGGTTCGAACAATGCGTTACGTAACATGTTTTTTTTAAATTTAAATAAGAACTAGGGAATTAAAATCTTCCAAGTTGACCACCCTTTTCGTTTATGTTTTACGGGGAATCCCTCGATTGTACTGTACGTAATGTTTATTTTGTTCTCTCAAGCTGGCGACTCTTTTCGTTTATGTTTTACGGGGAATCCCTCGATTGTACTGTACGTAATGTTTATTTTGTTCTCCCAAGCTGGCGACTCTTTTCGTTTATGTTTTACGGGGAATCCCTCGATTGTACTGTACGTAATGTTTATTTTGTTCTCCCAAGCTGGCGACACTTTTCGTTTATGTTTTACGAGGAATCCCTCGCTTGTACTGTACGTAATGTTTATTTTGTTCTCCCAAGCTGGCGACTCTTTTCGTTTATGTTTTACGGGGAATCCCTCGATTGTATTGTGCGTAAATTTTATTTTGTTCTACCAAGTTGGCAGCCCTTTTCGTTTATGTTTTACGGGGAATCCCTCGACTGTATTATCCGTCATTTTAATTTTATTTTCGTTGTCAAAATCAAATTGAATTGGTAAAAATAGTCACTTGGGTGTTACATAACGTTAGGGAGGGGGAGAGGGGGTACAGAAAAACGTTAAATGGGGGGGAGGGAGGGTCAAAATTCTTCAAAAATTCCGTTACGTAATACTTGAACGCCACCTTACCAAAAACGCAAAACGTACCATCACGCATAGTGGTCGACATCTATATTATATTAAAATACATTTTCAGTAGTGTCAGAGAGGAAAATAGGGAATACATTTGTATGGACAAAACGCAGCCCGGTTTCCTCTTAAGACTGGTCAGTGGTTGAGTGGGCATCGCGTTTGGGTCCCACCTGGGCGTCCCGTGTTCGATTCCTCGACTGGATAAGTCCTCCATCACAACACAAGCAACATTTTCGGCTTTCTGTGGTGGTAGTAGGAGATTTTCAAACATTTTTGGGTTATTCATAACCCGGGAATGTTTTGTCTTTCTTTTAAAATAGAAAAAAAAAATGCTTGCACTTAAAAAATAATGTTTTTTAAATTTTTTCTGTAAGTACATATTTTTTTTAATACAAGATGCGACAGATTTTTTCGACCACCAGAACAGACACATACCAGACCACAAGGAAAGGGGAAGGAATGAAGTGTTACTTTGATTACTTTGTATTGATTACATTGATTACCAGAGAAATAAAAGAGAGATTTGCCTTCTTATTTAATAAATCATTTTATTTTTAGATTGGTTCATCCCACTACTTGTGAGGAGACACATTGTAATGTGCAAAAAATCCCCGATCTGCCGATCTGACGGAACTCCCCGTTTGCTAAATTGGCGCGGAGCCCAGAAAATATTTCGCAATAGATGATGTCAGTGCGAACTTGTTAATGAAATCAAAACTAGAAGACAGAAAGTGTAAGTAATAGAATTAGTCGTTAGCATTATTTGATAGTATCAAATTTTATTTGGCGCTTTCAGCTCAAAATTTATGAATAAAGCTTTGTAAATTTTTTGCGACATAACTCGGAAAAATTTATTTTTACTTAATTTTTTTTATCGCTCCGGAAATTCAGTAAGTAACAAAATGACTGATTACTCTTCATTTATCTCATGAAACACACATAAAAATAATTTACTCCATTAAAAGAACAATGTATAAAATATTTATTTATGTACCTACATATTTTTTAATCTCGTAGATACTGTGGTCATTACTCTATGGATGAATTCAATTTTAATGGTAGGTATAGGAGGCATCCATTAATAATTAATTACGTGAGCTTTTTTTTCAATTTAATAATAATAATTCCCCCCCCCCCCCCCTTTGGTGAGATTAAGTGATATTTGACCCCCCTACCCCTCACGTGAGACTTAGGGGTCATCCATTTATTACATAAGCTCAAAATGCGGGGGGGTCCAGTAAAATCTCAGCAATCAAAAATTAAATTGTTTCACTTCTTTTGAAATGTTCTATTTTGCCGGCTGAAAAATTATAATGGATATTATCTTTATGAAAATAAATATAATTGTTTAATAAGTGTGAATTTGTGAGTAACTAAATATATACGTGGAAAGCGATAATAAGTTATTAAAATTAAAATTAAATATTAAAATTTTAATTTGAAAATATATAGTTACTAGTTGGTTCCCGGCAAGCATTGCCATGCGATTCAAAGAAATAAATTGTTTCTCCCTGCATGTCTATTCTCATGCGCCCCCTTTCCCCTCCTGCGTCCCCTTCCACCTTCCCCGCCTTCCCCCCCTTGCTTGTCACCCTTTCCGCGAACCCCATCTCCTTCGTTAACGATATTAACGATATCCCTCCCTGCCGTTAAAATATATTTATTTATTTAAACGCCCATAGGGCTTTTACATATATAGAGCAGTACATGTTTTTGATAAAATATTGAAAATAACATAAAATATAAGGAAACAAAATAAAGATAACACCAAATATAATAGATGACACAAAGCAGGTAACATAGAATATATGGTAAGTAAATTAATGTGAGATAGTTATTTTAATTATAAAGAGAAATACGATAAGATTGTCATTATTTATGTTTATAATTAGCAATCTTTATTATACATATTTGGTACGTGTTTATCGAAACATAGCTACAATAATATTTCGATTAAGGTGCTATATAGTGCATGATATTTATAGCTTTATTTTAAATGTTCTGATATACTGAGTTTAAATTTAGAAATCGATTGATGTCGATAAACGTCAATTGAAGTATATTTATTTCCGAGTATATGAAGTCTTTGTATTGGAGAGTTTACAAAATAATTATTAGTAGAATTGGTCACAAAGTAAAGTGCATTAGAACGGGTATCACGCGTGGGTACTCTCAAATTAATTTTACTGGTTAAATCGAAGGCGTCCAGTCTGCCATTCCAAAGGCAAACTAAATCGCTCACTACACGTCTTGACGGTAAATCGCTTATATTGTGTAATTCCCTTAGATATACATAATTTAGTTCTTCGATAGGTATTCTGAGTTTATAATTAATAAATCTTAAGAACTTATGCTGTACTCTTTCAATTTTTTGTTGGTGTGTCTTATATAATGGAGCCCAGATGGTTGAATTATATTCTTAATTAGATCTCACCAGCCCAGTGTACAGCAATTATGAAATACACACATTTTCAAACCACTCGCGCACCACCTGTAGTAATTTTTTAATAGAAATTTCATAACGCCAGAGCTTACTATTATAAATAGAAACACTCTTCTGCTAAAATGCAATGTTGTGTAAAAATTTTTAGTCAATCCATCGATTACTTTCTGAGATTGGCGGACCCAAACCTACGGAACCAATTTTTTTTTATACAAATTTCATAACGCCAGAGCTTACCTTTGTTTATAGAAACACCTTTCTGCTAAAATGCAATAATCTGTAAAAATTTTGAGTCAATCCATCGATTACTTTCCGAGATTTGCGAACGCAAACATACAGAACCTAAATTTTTATATTTATAGATTGCACATATTTTAGAAATCAAATCTGTGTGGTAGGTATTGTTAGGTATTTGTATATGCCTCATTTTGAACGTAAAAGCGTAGATAGGAAATAATACCGCTTTGCCACAGAGGTCATTAACACTTGTGTTATTTCTTATGTTTTATGAAAGATGATTTATTACTGAATGACGATAGTAAGTGGTATTATACTGGACTGCGTGCATCGGACATTACGCACTGAAACCGAAGTCACGAGCGCTGATAACATGTCTGGACCACAAATCACGGGTCATGGGGAACTACAGTTATGATTATTGTGAAGTTATTTTGTAGGGAATTCATTTTTGGCGAGAAGCGCGATATTTTGGCGGGAATCCTCGAATTGCGTCAGTCAATCCTGAGCGGATCTTCCGACCTTCACTGTTTCCGGTCGCGGCGCCGATAATTGAGACCAGAAAGTATTATTTTTATTCAGTCATGATTCATGATTCATGATGAAACAGCGAGGTAGTGCGATCAAAAATATTATATTTGGGTACTCCCCAGCGTGACCCAAACCAACTGTGCCATTTTTGTTATTGTGGGCATGTTGGAACATGTTGGAATTGCAAGAGTGTTGAAACATTTTGATATCGATGTTTTTATTATTAGCTCGGATAGTGACGAAGTCTATTTCGATTAGGGAAGGAAATATGGAGGATGAAGGTTGGGCTACCTGGTTAAATATGGTGAAAGTCACTTCAAACACTGTTTCGATTCAAAATTTCGAATTTTTTTTTCCAAAAATATGTCAATTATTGATTTATCACTTTTATAAATTGTATTGTAACTGGTTTTCCAACGATGTTTCGTTTGTCATGTAATAAACAATCTTAACCTAAATATATTTATATAAGTATTACTGGAATGTTAGCAATTGTTTAGGTACTTAAGGGGTATTCTTGTCTAGAAACTCAAATTTTGGGTGTTTTTTGACGGCCGATAAAAAAAACAATTGAATTTCTCAATTATTTTTTTAACTTTTCCGAATTTTTAAAAATAGTAAAAATTAAAATTTTTGATTTTTTTGTTGGTTCCTACCGTAACGGGATGTACGAAGAAAATTCATGCCAAATCTCAAGAAAATCGGTTCATTGTAACTTGAGATTTTATGACAAACGTTTCAAAAAAGTAGTTTCGTTTAAAGTTTTGATCTATTTAGATTCTAGTAAGATTCCGTCTATTGCCACGACACTAAAATGGCATAACTTTTCAAATAATTTGAATTTCAAAAAATCCTTATTCTTGAAGATGATAGTTTAGATATTCTTGAATATGTGAAGATATAATTTATTGTAGTCTAATAATAAGTGCAAACTACGAATTTGTGAATACCCAATACATAAATAAGCAACCATCCTAATTGTAAGGCCAGCTTTACACCCATAAGTAAAATTGACGACCTACTTAAGTTCTTGACAAGTTTCTCACAGGGGCGTTTACACTTGCATCCGACATATGGGAATTAATGCTCACGGAAGTTGTTCGAAAGTTCAACTTATAAAAGGGCTCATAGCGACGAAAGCCACCGTTTACATCTATACATATATATGCGCAAATATTTGCGGTAAAATGGCTTCCTGTCAACGACGATCTGCTACTGTCAAAAGACAAGAAGGCCCAATAAAATAGAATTTGGATTGAATTAAACAATTCTCCACGCGCTTTTCAAGGCGGATATCAATGGAATTTTTCAATTTTATCCGAATGACAGCTACATGACAGTGTAACCGAATTCGAGTTCAAATACGTAATGTTGTAAACAGAAACAATGAGATTAGAAAGAATTGGACCGATAATTAAATAGAAAGATGCTCATTTTCAGTAAGCTTTTTTCAACCTCAAAAATAAATTATATCTCTTCGGTTTTTGGAATCGGAAAATTTTCTTTCCATCGTGGGTAGTTTCAAATTAAAACTGCCTGAAGCGCGTAGCACGCGCACCGCTCGCGGGTACCCGCCATACAATTTTGCTGGTGTTTTTTTAATCTAGTGTTTTTTTTTTATTTTGTTGGGTAATTTATCCACTTAACCTAATCAGATTTTAGTTAAAATAACAAAAAATATTAGTTTTAGGCCCTCTGTTCATGGAGATACTTACAAACTACGTGATTGTGACACAAACACAAGTACCCTGCAGATATACTACTTTTTAAAGCTGGTTAAGCAAAATTGTATGGCGGGTACCCGCGAGCGGTGCGCGTGCTACGCGCATCAGGCTCGAATAGCTTGTAAGTATTTATTTTTATGTTTTTTATGACTAATTATTTTATCAATGTCTCTACCCTTAAAGCCGTTATTTTTTGCAATGGATAAAATTGTACTTTTTTCTTTCTCGTATGCTTTATTGTCAAGTGGAATATTAGTAAGTCTTTGTATCATTGAGTGATAAGCAGACAATTTATGTGACCATGGGTGCAAAGATTTAGAATGGATGGTCGTGTCTGTAAACGTAGGTTTACGAAAAATTTCAAATGTGTGTTTATTATTTTCTCTACCGATTGTTAAGTCTAAAAAATTAATTTTATCATACATTCTCTTTCAACCGTAAAGCAGATTTTACGATTGATGGAGTTAGCAAATGTGACAAAAAGGTCTAATTGTCTGTTGGTACCTTTCCAACAGATCAAAATATCGTCCACATAACGTACATAGTAGATTATGTGTTTTCTAAAGACTGAGTTTAAAATTTGATTTTCAATATAGTCCATTAATATTTCCGCAAGAAGGGGACTCAGAGGCGACCCCATCGGCAAGCCATCGTTTTGTTGATAAAATTTATCATTAAATATAAAGTAGTTGGTTTCCACGCATATTTTAAAAAGGTCAAATAAGTCTTTTTTAATAATTGGGTTTATGTTAGATTTATCTAATTTATCTTCAATGATTTTAAGGCACTCTTGGATAGGAAAATTGCTAAAAAGGCTTACGACGTCTAAAGATAAAAATTGGCAGTTGTGCGGGAGATCTAAGTTTTGAATTTTAGTTATGACTTCCAGAGAATTTTTAACACTGTGTTTTGGAGAAAATTTAGTATATTGTTTGAAGAGAAAATTAAGTTTTTTGGCGAGTAATGTCGTTGGGGCATTTATAAAAGAAACGACCGGTCGGATAGGAATATTATCTTTATGGATTTTGGGTTGCCCGTATAGTGCCGAAGCCCTTGGGTTCATTACCATTGCACTTCTTCTGGCGTATTTATTTATGAAAATTGATTTGCAATTATTTATTAAGTTTCGCACGTTCATTGAAATTTTGTCCCTTGGATCCTTTTTTAAAATTTTAAATTCTTCTGGCTTTAAGAATGCTTCTACTTTATTTACGTAATCGAATTTTTCTAAGATAACTACCGAATTCCCCTTGTCCGCCTTAGTAATTGTGAGGTTACAATCTTTAATTTTAGTTTTAATATCATTTAAAATTTTCGTTTCTTTATTACTGTATTTATTTTTATTGGTCGATTTCAAAGTTTTTCTCAAAATATCCGTGGTTATTTGCTTCGGTAAGCCGTTATTTTTAACTTTAGATAGAGCAATTTCTGTATCAATTGCCAAACTTTCAATTTGTTTTTTAGTAATGTCTGAATTTATTTTATATTTGAAGCCTTTATCTAATAAATTTATTTCTTCTTTTTCAAAAATTGTGTCCGATAGGTTAATAGTCTTTTTGTAAAATTCCATGTGGTTATTACTTTGATCTTCGTTAATTTTGACATTTTTATTTTTAGTTTCGACAAGTTTTTTTAATTTTCTTTTCTTGAGTTTTGAATTTATCAAATATAATTCCGCTGATGTGTTCACGGGTATCGTAATCCAGGGTATCGAATTCCCATGGATGCAGTTTAAAAGTTAATTCAGAATGCAAAACCTTGATGTAGTGAAGAATTGTGTCCCTTTTCCGACAGCATTCTTAGTCTCCTCCTTCAGCCTATCCTCTGTGCTCGTTGTACAGTTTTTATAGCTGACGAGGATTTGCTTTTGGTAGAAATATGTACGTACTTGGGGATCACGTTCAACTTCAAACACTCTAGGTTAAACCACAGGTTTTGCACTATTTTCCGATGCTTTAATTTTAATCGTCTATATAAAATCACTTGGGTAGCTATATCAGCTACCTTAAATTTATTTATTGTTATCAAGTTTAATTTGTAGAACTCCATTTTATTTTTTTTATTTCTTTTATATATTTAATAATATTATTATTCAATTTATAAAAACAGTTTGTTTATAAACAAGTTCTGCTAGGTAATTATTATTACACGTGACAGCTGTTTCGCCTTCTGAAGGCATTATCAAATGCCTTCAGAAGGCGAAACAGCTGTCACTGTACAGTTTGATAATGCCTTCAGAAGGCGAAACAGCTGTCACGTGTAATAATAATTACCTAGCAGAACTTGTTTATAAACAAACTGTTTTTATAAATTGAATAATAATATTATTAAATATATAAAAGAAATAAAAAAAATAAAATGGAGTTCTACAAATTAAACTTGATAACAATAAATACAGACAACATACTTTCAGATTACTATTAAGTTTGTACTATCATTGCTTAAAATCTCGGTTCATCGAAACTTCGTAATAATTATTCGTACAGATTAGTTATAAATAAAGATGCTACTGTATTGATCACGGATATAAAATACACTTTGTAATTTCCTATGAACCGTCGACTTATCAAAAATACTTGAAAACTTGATTCTTTTCCTAAATCAGATCCTAAGATCCTAAGTCAAATAATGTAAATATTCAAATTGACAAACTTTAAGAAGATGGATATCCAAATTGAGAATGTTCAAATGGAGAAATAATGTATAAAAAATGGACCAAGTCCTAAGTAATAGGCAAAAGCCAAAATCGACAAAGTTCAAATAGATAAATATCCAAAAGTTCAAGTAGCTGAATGTTCAAATTGACAAAGTTCATATTTCAAAAGTGATGAAACATTACGAACTGGAATAGTAATTTAACATTTAATCGAATCAAATCGTGATTGCGCGTGGTAAAAAGCGTAGGCTGACACGTCTGTCATCAATAATGAATTGTCTTCAATAGTTATTGTAGGAAGGTAATATTATATCCTACTTACGTTCTGCGTTCAACCTTATTTAATTCGTTGTAATTATTTGCATTTCTACGTCACGTCTTCCTGGAATAAGCAGGTTTAATCGACTTAGTTATTAACAATTTGTAACAATTAAATTATAAAATATACCACATTAAAATAATTTGAAAGATTTTTGCACCACCTCAATAGGTATACTAACAATATTTATTTCAAAATGACCTTGTCCTCGTGAAGGATTTATCTTACAAAGGAAAAATTAATATTATAGTTAATATTATAGTTCAAGCATTCTCCGATTTTCAGAGACAGAATTGGAGCCCACAAATCCAAAAAGCTTAATTCCTTTCCCTTCTTCATCCGACCCTTAAGGCAGAGCTACGAGAACTTTGACCCTGGACCTAGAGGTTGCGATGGTGCTATGCAGATTTTATAACATGCCTAGGTCACCATTTTACTTTTTTATCCTGTGACAAATCAAGCAATATTAAGGAATGAATTAAAAACAACACATTTTCAAACATTGTTGAGTTATTCGTAACCCGGGAATGTTTTTCTTAAAAAAAAAAAAATGAAGATGTTGAACCAATTTCCACAAAAAGGGATTGTCATGAAGTCATTTTTAAGATAATGCCTTCGGTGCAATGATAAACTCCGTAGTGCTCTCTCAGTGTGCTTAATTGGAGTCAAAAGAAGAAACCGGTAGAGTAAACATTGAGTTGATTGATGCCTTAGCGCCTTCTATTCGAATCTATTACGGAAACTTGTGCAGTGATCAACACAGTGATCCCTTGGTGCCATAATATTGAATCCCACAAAAACGTGTAAAAATTAAGGTAAGTCAGATGCCTTTCCAATGTCCACTGTTCGCCAAGCTATTCCCATAGTTGTGTCACTTTGAAAAATCATATTTTTATTACAGTCCATTGATTCGCAGTTAATATATCTGCGACGCGACTATATGATTTTAGTTTATTTCAAATGTACATATTTATCAACAGCATACTTACAAATCAGAAGTTGATACTCACACAAAAGTAAGTATTAGTTTCTTTTTGCTGTAATTTTGACTTATTCTAAAACCATGTATTTTACCATTGCTTTTCATTTAGAACAAAATTAAGTTGACTAATAAATACGGGCTGACGTTTCCAAATACTATTAGTATTTACGTCTAGGTCTAGAGTCTACTTCGGCTCTTCAGACATCAATTGCAATTTCACCTCTACTCAACCAGCCTTATGAGATGGAGCCGCCGAACGATTATTTTTTTATGCACGAGTCTGTTTATAGAAACATTTAAACGGGCAGAGGTACGATATTACGGTTAGAATGTAGATAACACAAAGCAAATTGTAACTATCACATTTTTACCACAGTACGATTACAACCCCCGTTATAATATGGCTCTCTGATTTATTTGTTATCCTGTTTCTTTGACAAATTGGCTCTTCTCACTTGACAAACTGCCGACCCCTGGTCTAGGGCATCTAAATCCTGAAACCAGCCCTGTAGAAACCTATCATATTTAATAACGTTAAATCATATTTTAATTAATAAAAATAAAGTAATTTGTAGCCCTGGGCATCAATCGCGTGCCATTCAATTATTGCATTTTCTAACATGTCATTATCTATTTATAAATAATTAAACGCAAATCCAAGTGACATTATTTGTAATAACTTAGCTGGCTAATTATTTATCACCTTCGATAAACATTTAAAAAATGCCACTCTATCCACACTTTTCCTGCAACTACCGATTACTATAAACTATCGTTTTCGAGCACACCAAAATAATTTTTTAGGTCTAATTTGAAAAAAAAAATTACGGAAGAGTTATCACGGGTGGTCTCTTAAAATGCTTCGAGGAGTACCGGCCTCATTAACTCAGTTGCCAAAAAAAAAATTGAAAATTTAAAAAAAAAACTGCTCTGCTCGAAAAAAAGATTTTTTGGGTTCTATTGTATAATGTGAATTCATTAGTTTCCTGCTTGTACTTTGAGTTTCTAGACACCGTGTAGATGTACACGAGAGATGTTTAAAAAAATAAAATAGCAAGAACAAAATGTTATCATTGACATCTAGTCGATAAAAAATTCTTAAATGTTTATACAGATCATATACCCAGGTAAAAATACACTTATAAAGGCAGTTCTATTAATTCTAATAATTTATTTATGACTTACTTAATTACAACCAATCAGGTAGCAAACTGGTAGAAGAATTCTTCACTATTTTATAATATTTGCAGCCGAGAAAAACAAAGTTTTTATATACATTGGTAAATATACATTTACAGAAGCAGTTACGTCACTAATATAATTATTGTAACTAGCAGATAAAAGTCCACTACCGCGGGTTGTTTTGATGCTAGGCTTTGCAGGCAGTTTTTGATGGGCTTCGTTAAGTTCCTGGATAGTATAGTTTTGCCCCTTTCTATAAACAACAACTATGCAAAAATTTCAACGGTTCTCTTTGAAAATAACAGAGGTTGCCACTTCTGTTTACAACAATCCTAAACTGTACAGTCATTCAGATTTACGAGAACAAGAATACAGAAAAAATATTAAATGAAGACACTATGAGCGAAACTCAATCGAAAATCTGGAAACAGAAAAATCAGAAAAAGATATATGCACCTCTGGGACTCGAACCCAGGACCTCTCTCTTTCCGGGCGAGTGCTCTAGACCGTTGAGCTAAGGTGTCGATATCCAATTCGGTCACTTTTAATTGTACCATACTTCTTATATCAAAATATCTTTTTCTCAAATATCTTTTTCTGATTTTTCTGTTTCCAGATTTTCAATATTACAATTTGAGGTTTTACTCATAAAAAGTTAAATAAAAAATAATAAAATAAAAAAAATCAAAACAAAGAACCAGAATACACAGTAAAAGTAGTTCCATGACAGTTGATCCACCGACAATCGGCTTCCCCGGCATACTTGTATACAATATGCAGTCGTTTCAGGAAAAATACGGTATACGAATGGTGGTATTTAACCAGGACGATACTGAGAGTATCTTCCACTGGAACGTACCGCAAATATACCTACATTATTTTTAAAATATTGAATTATATAAGCACGCAAATCAATCATTAAATTTTTTTTGCGCACGCCGGGATTTCAATCCGCGACCTTCAGAAGGCTAGTCGAGAACTTTACCCCTCAACCATGGAGGCCGTCAATACCTAATTTATTTCGAAGGATTTTTAATAGATCAAGGGTCCTGTGGTTATACTAATATAGGGCCTCTCGAGGTTAGTGAAAAAAAGTGAAACTTTATAAACCTACATATAAAATTAAAATCAAGTTATTTAAAAAATACGAATAACACTATTTTCAAGCTATACATTCTGTAGATGGGCACGGGCAGTACCTTCATTTACAGTGTACATAATGGTCTGATAATAGTATAACAATAAAATATAATTAGTATCTAATTATGGCTGTACGCTTTGATTATTGGCAGTTCTTCAATGCCTTAATCATTATTCCTGGCAGATGGTCTAACTCTAACTCTTTTAGGAATATGACATATTTATGTTTGCACTCAGTTTATTACAGCTTTTACTAGCGAGCCATTTGCGCACGCTGCGCTTGTAAGCGGGGATGGAAAATTGATTGGTTCAATAATTTAATAGGTCAACCAATATGTAATTAACCGGTAACCGTTTTTTACTACCAACCTTTTTTCACGAACCATGTTGTATTGTATCTAGATGAAAGATGAAGTGAAAAATAGGTTCCACCTTTAGTCGTCCAATTAGTTCGATTTTGCCCTCAACGCTCTCAATGCTCTGAAGGCCTTCGCTCATGGAGAAACCGAAAACTAGTTGGCAAACCAAATCCAGGGCACAACTGAATTTATAAACCTCCTGAACAAAATCGATATTCTTCTGATCTGAGATATCTCAAATTACTCGAAAACTTGATAGGTTGTGAGCCGCTACCATGGTAACCTGTCAACATGGCAACTGAAACGCGACGGCCGGGGCGATCAGCATTGCTAGTCTTTAACAAGTTGCCTGTGCGGACCGCCAACGAAATTCACAAGCTTAAAAAAAAAAAAAAATTTAAATTTTTTTTTTTTAAAAGAAAGACAAACATTCCCGGGTTACGAATAACCCAACAATGTTTGAAAATCTCCTACTACCACCACAGAAAGCCGAAAATGTTGCTTGTGTTGTGTTGGAGGACTTAACCGGCCGAGGAATCGAACACGGGATGCCCGGGTTGGACCCAAACGCGATGCCCACTCAACCACCGACCAGTCAAAAACTTGTTTATTTTATTAGTTTGGATAGCGATTGAGTCGCCAACTGGTATTTTTTCAGTTTTTCCATGAGCGGATGGCTTGACACCGACCGACGGGAAACTACAAAATTCGATCTATGTGCAGTGCGCGCTGCGCCGATAATCGCTAGTGGAACACGTTTAGACGTGAAATTAGTAAGTAATAGCGCCTCTAATTGTATAACTCTACGAGTGGGACAACAATTTGGTAGGCGGGAATGGGTACCGCCGCCCCGGGAACCTTTATTGGATAACCAACACCTCTGCCATAGGTCACCCCAAGTGGTTCGCTACGTTTGCTGATTTAGCAGGGGTGCCCGGGTTCATGGGGTGAGGTTTGTCTAGGACTTGGAGACGGATGGCCAGGACGGAGGACAGACTGAACTCCAGATTCCTACCCACCCCTTAAACCCTTTTCCTTCCCAGAACTCTCCTCACCTTCCTTTCCTTAAAAAAAACCCCCACGCAGCATCCCCAAAGATGACATAGGACCTGACGGAAATTATTTTCCTCAGGGCCTCTGTGTGGAGTTCATGTAAAAAAAAGGAATCTTTCGACGAGCAATAAATTAATGCATTCGGAAAACGATGGGCAGACAACATAAAAACTACAAATATATTTTTGATCTTACGCAACATGCCATATTTAGGTTACGATACCCACCCCTTATACCTTTTTCCTTCCCAAAACTTCCTCTCCTTCCTTTTTCCTTCCTAGACGTTCCTCTGCTTCCTTCCCCTAAAAAGACCATTCATACAGCATATCCAAAGATGACACAGGCCATGGGCAAATTGTTTTCCTCATTCCTGTGTTGCACTAATGTAAAAAAAAAAACAATCAAGAATAAATAGTTAAAGATTTTGTTATTCAGTAGTTTTCCTGCAAGATTTTTGTTATTTTATCAACTGTGGGTTTATCACATTACTGTGTTGTCACAATATTTAGAATGTTTAAAAATATTTCATGTTTAAAAGGTTTAAGCATAATGTTATTGGCGCAAAAACATAAACACAATAGCTAAAGAAAAAGAGAAATAT
The DNA here is from genome assembly GCA_936435175.1 of Glyphotaelius pellucidus. Lineage (NCBI taxonomy): Eukaryota > Metazoa > Arthropoda > Insecta > Trichoptera > Limnephilidae > Glyphotaelius > Glyphotaelius pellucidus. The sequence continues at coordinate 3,217,859 of OW386541.1, forward strand.
AGAAGGCGGATATTAAAGATTACGTTTGTTTATTTAATAATATTCAGGTATGAAGTGTCCACCAAACAAATAATCTAAACCAGCGGTCGGGGAACTGGGGTAAATTACCCCATATGGGGTAAAAATGTTTTTTTTTTTTGCTAATAAGGAAATTTTTCTAGTTTGCTATTTCATAAACGTGTTAGTGCTTTTACAAACTTAATCAATTCAGGTGTGTGCGTGAGAAGTAAGAGACGCGCGTTTTTTTATTTTGCGTGTAAATTAATTTTTATTTAGATATACATTGAGTGTCATCTTTTCAAAATGGGGGGAAGAGGTAATATCGACTTACGCAAAAATATTTTGGGGTAACGGTTAAAAAAGTTCCCCGACCGCTGATCTAAACGGTCTAACGGTTTGAATTTTGAATAGGGTCGGGCCATTTTCAGTCTTGTCCAATTGCCAGGTCCCCTAGCACAGTAGATCGATAAGAATTGATAGTATAACTTTCGGTAACTTCTTATGATGCAGTAAGACTGCAGATCGTCAACGAATATGTTACGGTTCACAATGACTAAGTGTTCTTAATATATTCGACGTCAATGAACGTCGTTTATACGTTAGTAATCTGCATGTGTCCCCGTTGAATGGCAGGAGACTATATTTGTCCCAGCTTACATAAGTCTCATATAAATCGCGGTAATTCTCTTACTATCAAAATAAATACAAAACAAATTCTTACGTTATCTAAATTTAAAAATGGATATTCCAGCAATTATGTTGAACAACACTCAGTTAAATGATATGAATATGCTCAAATTGTCAGACCGAAGAATTTTTCAACTGACTTGATATTTTTATATAAAATTCTAAAAGATTTTGTTGATAATCCGGTATTGCTTGAACTGATAAGCTTCCGGATACCACAAAGTAATACCAGAAGTCAGGATTTATTTCAGTCCAGAAATTCTGGGACTTACTAACATATGTAATCCTCTTTGCCGAGAATACTAATGGAGGGAATAATTATACCAAGTCAGTGGACATCTTCAATTTATCTAACAAATATTAAATATTGTTACTGAGGCAGTTCAATTACGTACAATAAATACTGTTTATTTCTTACTATTCAAGTTTTCAAGTAAATTGTGTACAAGAAAAAGGGCGTTATTAAATAAATTGATATATAAAAAACAGAGTGAGAAATATGTTCTAAATGGTGTTAGAAAGGCAAAACATCACGTTTTATAGTAAAACCTATATGAAACCAAAGTTTTGAATCCCAATTTGAAAAAAAAAAATTGAAATTTTGAGAATTTTTTATTAACTATTTTCATATGAAGAGACAAAAAAGCGAGATGACAATAACGTTTATAATACATTTGTCTAATAAAATGTGTACGTGTTTTTATTTTTTTTCGTTATCAGTAATTTTAGTTAGAAAAAACGTGAGGTGAGCCATTTTTAAAACTTTTTAGGTTTGCTTGCAAATTTTTTATATTTCAAAAATTATATAGGTATTTTTTTAAATAATAAAATTTGAAAGCGTATTTCACCACCTTTCAAAAACAGTATTTAGTTTTGGGATATGTTGAGAAATATTCAATTTATTTGCATTTTATTGTAAAGGGTAAATATTTTGACAATTTGAAAAATACTCCAAATTTCTGAAGGGTGGAACGATGAGGAATTACCGAAAGGTATCCTTAGAGTTGGAGGGGATTGTAACGTTACTGATCGCGTTCACAATAACGGTTGAGGAGAGTGCACAATGTTTGCTCTGATCTGTCTATTCCGTTCCCGAAATGCTAGATTCTCACCACATTTTCCGCACACCTGTTCTAAATGCGCCCTCCTCAATATGCATTCCTGCATACATGATATTATAATGAATGATTGCAAAGTATACAAAATATCCACTAATACTTTTGTTACTTCTTATTACATCATCGTTGAAAATTTTATTACGTCATTAAAAGCTATCTGCTCGAAATGCTGAGACTTTCAGCTCTGGATGAAAGCATCTCGAAGAATGGTTGTTTTTTATTTATATATATAAAAAAATAATTTGTCTTTGTTTGTCCCGTACGCGTTCCAGTATCATTAATCCAATTGCGATGAAACTTTGGTACTTTATTGTGAGCAATCCCGCGTTTTTATATTTAATGATGAGCTTTGAGGGAGGGAAGGCGGGAGGGGAAGGGGAATCCGGGAGCAGGTGGACATTTTCTTCTTTACCCCAAGGGCACGCGGGGCCCACGGGCCCCCGACCCGAGGAATACTCGGAACTCACACTTGTGCTGTTTTCCTGTATGTTTTTGACTGTCAAAAAGGGCCCCCAAACTTAACAAATTCAGAGCACCCCCCTCCCACCATCTCCTGGATACGAAAATATGGGGGGCCTCAAGCCCAGTGTGCCCAGGTTCTCTCTCAAGACCGGTGGGTGAGTTTGTGTATTTGGGAAGTATGCTTATGAGAGATGGAAAGACTGATTGAAACCTAAGGAAAGAATGTTAATGCAGATGGAGGACTGAACGCGGTTGGCGTCAGCAAAAACTGTTCAAAAAGCGAAGCTCGTACCTACAAGGTATAAAATAATCCACACTTATTACATTATAAATACCAAATTCCTGAAAATAACTCCTTTTAAAGTCATTTCCTGTCGAATCATGCTAAGTATAACAGTATTTTCCTATTATAAACACGTTCATATTTATAAAATATGAAATGACGACACGGGAACTCCAGTTATTTGATTACTGAGGTATTGTTATAGTTTTAAAACATTCGTGCATAATCTAACCATGACCGATATGAAATATTTAATAAGTATATTAATAGTGTATTAACAGAAAAGTGTATTGTTCATTAATTTGTAAGAAATAAATATTTTTTTATTAACTGAGATCATTTGGAATAACGGGGCATATTTTGAGATGGTTTGAAAGTTATTTACGTAAAAGAAAAATATCAGTTAAACTCAATTCGCACTTTTCTCACCAGTTTGAAGTATACACCGGTGTTCCACAGGGGTCACATCTGGGTCCAGTGTTGTTTTCATTATTTATCAACGACATAACCACCATATTCGATGGAGTTATGATTCTATTATTTGCAGACGGCCTCCGTGGTCCCGAGGCAAGACTCTCGACTCACAATCCGAAGGTCGCGGGTTCAAACCCGGCGTGCGCAAATAAATTTTATTTGATTAATTTGTGTTATTTCACAATTTATTCATTTAAAATAATAAATAGTATATTTACGGCACGTTCCAGAGTGGAAGATACTATCAGTATCGCCCTGGTGTAAGACCACCATTCAGAATTGAAACATTGCTTGAAATGGCTTTAGCTGTGTTTAGTGACTAGATCTGAATAGCCAGGTACTTCCCCACTTTCCTCTTCCCTATCTCCTTCCCCTCCCCACTACCTTCAGCCTCACAACATACCCCGATTGGGGATGCCACAGTCTCACTGGCTCCAGACGGGAGCAGTTGGGACTCTTGTGCGGTATTAACTGTAAAAAAAAAAAAAGATGACCTTAAAATTTACAAAACAATAACTAATCCGAATGACTGTTGTATATTACAATCAAATCTTGTGAGGCTACAAGAGTGGTGCACCCTAAATGAACTGTTTCTCAATATTGAAAAATGTCAAACAATTACTTTTGCCCGAATAAAAAATCCCATTAAATTTAATTATAGCATCAACAACATTTTTCTTAAAAGAGTAGAACAAATTAAAGATCTCGGTATTATGTTTGACAATAAATTAACTTTTGTTCCTCATATAAATGAAATAACCAATAAGGCCATGAAATGTCTGGGGTTTATTCTGAGAACAGTTAAAGAATTTCAATCAATTAATTCCTTTAAATTATTGTACACTGGGTTGGTGAGAAGCAACTTAGAATATAATTCTACTATCTGGGCTCCATTATACAAAACCCACCAACAAAAAATTGAAAGAGTTCAGCATAAGTTTTTAAGATTTATTAACTACAAACTGGGTATACCGATTGAAGAACTTAATTATATATACCTAATGGAATTACTTAACATAACCGATTTGACATCAAGGCGCATAAAAAGTGATTTAGTTTGTCTCTTCAAAATAGCGAATGGCAGACTGGACGCCCTCGATTTGACAAATTTTATTAATTTGCGAGTACCTACTCGCGAAACTCGGTCGAATGCATTGTATTCTGTTACCAATTCCGCTAATAATTATTTTATAAACTCTCCTATCCAAAGACTCCATTTACTCGGAAATAAATACAACTCAATCGACATTTATCGTCACCAATCTGTGTCTAAATTCAAACTCAGTATATTAGAATATTTAAAATAAAGCCATAAATATCAATCAATCAATTGCACCTTTATCAAATTATTAATTATCGCAAAACATGAAATATGTGAATAATAAAGGTAGCTAAATAAGAACACATTTAATAACAATCCTCTCGTATTACTAACTCACATTTTACTTATATTTCTATTTAAATCTTGGTGCCCTAGCAATAATAATATATTAATGATTAAATTAAAATCGATGGTCTCTTCATGTTCACAATAAAAACAAAATTTAATACTTATGTATGCAAAGATTACCTTAGTACTTACCTTTTTATCCTCTCTCTCTTTTGTATTAATATTATCTTGTACTTTTTGTACCATAATTTGTACTATTTTTTACTATCACACTATACACTTGTTGAACTCATCTGTATAACTTTTCAAGATATTACAACTCATGTATTTTTTTTTTTTTTTTTTCTATGTGTAGGTACTATTTATCGCTGCGTTAATTTTGCTGAATTCTTGAAAAACTTGCTTTCGAACAATTTATTCATGATCAAGTTAATAATAAAATCAACATAGTAAATACCTACACGTTCCTCAATAACTACTTTTAAAGTATCTTAAGCACTCTTCTGTTTTACCATTATTACACTATGTAACTTTTTAACTCCTTTGTACAATTTTAACGATAACGGAACTACATACCTATGTTCATATTATACCTGTTTGTATCCTTAAATTACAGTTTATAATGTTATATACTTGCTTACAATTATACTCCTGAATAACATGTGTAACTTTAATAATGTGATTCTGTAAAAGCCCTCAAGGCGTGTATGAATAAATAAAATAAAAATAAAAAATAAAATTACAAAGGTAAATGTATACGTATTGTCTGTCAAATAAGAGTAGAAAATATTTAAAATGGAACTACAAAATTTGTAGGCACGCAACACCAAATTAACTGTCAAATATTCTGCTAAAGTGCAATTGTTGTTAAGGTACCTACTTAATGACATAAATTTGATTAAACGGTGTTTAATTTAACATAAATTTGAATTTAACAGCAGATAAAAAGGAAGAATCACTAATGGTGAGTTTAGTTACACTACTTTAAGATCTGAATGAGTTTAATATATTGAGATCTAAAATTAGAGACATGATCTAAAGCCCGGGCGACGCTAGGTACTTAAGCTAATAAATGATATAATAATAAATGTGAGCAATTTCTAAAAATGTGCAAATGTTGTTACAATATCGTTAATCTTCATTGTATTGACAGAAAATTGCAAAGGTATACTAATAATATACTTATATGCGATTCTAATTTTGAGATCAGTGGGTATCTATATTGCAATGAAAAAATATTTTTTTCACTTTTATAATTTTTTATAAAAATGTAGGTTACATAGCTTTACATTAACACCACGAGTTAAATGTCTAGTACTGCCATTTGATCAATAGTGGCGCCCTCCTATGTTTTCTAATCTTATTTGACACACTGTAGGAGGTTAAACAAGGTTGCCAAAAACGTTTTTTATGCTAATATTGGTTAGACAGATTTTTTTTGAGACAGACAGATTTATTCTAAAATAAGGTAAAGGGGAGAGAAGGAGGTAGAGGAAAATAGGAGATGCTCCCGATATATTCGAATTTGTAAACGTACTCAGTACTTCGGTTTGATATTTCTAAAGGTTATTGTTAAGAATGTCGTCATTATTAAATTGTGACATACTGCGCACATATTCGGAGAATTAGGGAATTTTTCCGAAGGTTAACTGTCAAACCAAGAAGACTAACGCGATACACAGAATCGTGAAAAATTCGGTGTATCGGGTTAGTCTTGAATTTAGGTCATCAGGGCAAAGAGGGCACGATAGAATTTTTTCCATTACCGGCTTTAGCACGGATCACGTGGTGCAAAACTTAAAATGTTACAGCTGAACCGGTTTCAACGAAGAGGGACCTCACAGGGCGCGCCTCTTCACCAAACATGGAGAATTCATCTGAAGCCCCCGTAGTACGAGTACTAAATATGTGTATATATATATTTCTTTTTAAATCTTTTTTTATTACTTTATTTTTTCTTTTTCATATAGTATGTAATGTATACTTTTATATGGCTGACAGAGTATTGCACCCACCGCTCTGTTCGGCCGAAATAAATAACTTATTATTATCATTATTATAATAAACTGACCGGTTAAGGGGAATATAAACGCTATAAATATTTCGATTCTCATGCCTTCAAAATTTAAAATCGAGCGTCTTATTTGCACGAGGCAAGTAAGCGAAAAAATGGTTTTTATTTATTCTGAGCATAATTTTATGTAAAATCAAAAAATAGTCTTAGCCATATAAAAGGGGTATTTTTAAAAAATTGTGTCTTTTATCACTTATAGTTAAGTCACGCAAAACATTTTTTTTGTGGTTTACGCTTATTGTTATGTTTGTAATTAATAATTTTATTGTAATTCCAAAACATAGAAAAGCTAGTAAAAGCTTCAATTTATCCGTAGCATATTTTTTGATGTTCATACTGTAAACCAATTCGTCGTAAAGATGAATCTAAATAGTATCTAAATAGGATTTCACGTTTAGCTTCATCTTAACTGCGCTATGATATTTTATGTGTAGTGCACAGCAAATCTTTTTTTTTGACCTATTAATGAAATATTTATTTTTATTTTATTTATTTTATATTTATTAACGCCCTAGTGGGCTTTTACAAGAAAAGAAGCAAATATATAATTAACAATATTAATTACATGTATTACATAATCAATAAAACAGAATAAATATGAATGCAATCGACTCGTTAGGTAAAGAATATTACAACATAAAAAATAAATGAAATGAAATAGTACAAGTTGTACTTACAAAAAACTAAAACAATTCAGCTTTAAATATTTATACATATTATTAATAATAAGACCTGGCATAGAACAAAGTGTAAATAGAACCGCAAAAATATTATAATGTAAGTATACTTTTTACTGATGAGGTTTAGATGAGAAAATATTTTATGAGAAAAACAAAAAAATAATAAAAGTTAATTATTAGCAGATAGAATCGAGATTAATTGATTTTTGAAACATTCAAAACTGTCAATACTAAATATATCTATAGATTCGCAGTATTTATTCGCAAGGTTATGGATTCTTGGAATTGGTGAGTATATGGAGTAATTAGTGTTGAGTTTATTGTTGCATTTAAAAATATCTTTACTACGAGTTTGTCTAGCGGGTATGCTAATGCAAATTAGTTCCAACAAATTAGGGCTGTCAATTAAAGATTTTATAATTTTGTATAAAAATAATAAATCAATTAACACTCTTCTATCTGATAATTTAAGAAGTCTGGTTTCAGCGCGTAAGTAATTATAATTTATAAATTCGATTGGAATTTTCATTTTAAAATTTATGTACCGAAGAAATTTGTTTTGTACCTTTTCCAATGATTGAGAATGAACATTGTAGTATGGTGACCAAACAGAGGAATTGTATTCTAATCTGCTTCGTACTAGTGAGCAATACAGATGTTTTAATGTTAACATACTTTTAAAATTTGACCCCATTCTCAAGATAAAACCTAGTATTCTCATTGCATCGCTTGTTATTTCATCGATGTGTACATTGAACTGTAGACTCTCGTGGAATAAAACACCAAGATCACGAATCTGCGATACACGAAGAAGATTAACACCATTCATATCATAAGAAAAGTTAAATGATTTTTACCTTTGTAAAAACTAATAATCTGGCATTTACCAATATTTAGTTGTAAATCATTGACAGAACACCACGCGCATAGTTTGTTCAGGTTTAACTGCAGAATGGCGCGATCGTCATCGTTTCTAATTGTTCTGTAAATCTTCACATCAGCAAATAATAGGACTTTAACATTACTAAAAATATTAACTATATCATTTATAAATAAGCAAAATAATATCGGGCCCAAATGAGATCCCTGTGGTACCCCACTCGAGGCTGCAAATGTATAAGAAGTAAACGAATCAACTTTGACCGCTAAGTACCTTCCCAACAGATAACTCTTAAACCATTCCAAAATACTCCCTCTCATTCCCAATAACTTGACAAAAATATCGAAGATGTAAATAGAAAATATTGTATATACAAGTAAATTACCCTCACGACAAGCATTCTTGTATTCATTCAGACCATAATCTACCCATTCTGTCTGATGTTCGATCTGAACCCGAAAGGTGAAAAGTCACCAGGATTCTTGACCTTTCAATAAAACATGGATTCTGGACTTTTTCTAATATACCATCCAACAACGAATGTGATTGGAAATTAAAAGAAGTTACGTGAAGTGAAAGCGACCACAATTAAAATTAAAACTGCGTACTTGCTGACACATAGTGTGGTCTTCTTCTATACACGTAATCAAATAAATATCGAACAGGAAGCAAATTGTTTACGTAGGAATCTTTTAACAGGAAAGTTTTTTTACTCATCAAATAAAACTAGAACAGATTTTGAATTAAATGAATTTCTAACTTTTCTCGGAGGGATAGTCAGAGAGGATAGAACCCCACACAACTCTGTCTTGGCGCACACCCCTTGTTTCATTCACCTTCGTCCATCATTTCTTACATGCATACAAACAAATTACAAAAAAATATCATCCACATCCATCAAACAGTTTAAAAAAAGCAGATAGTAATAGTAATTCACACGCGGTAGATGTGAAACTAGAAAGTCGCTAGATGTCGCTTTATTTTCTTTTGTTTGTTTTTTTTTAAGTGGTTATATGTGGATTGGATGTTGATTTCACAAAATAAAAATGTTTTTTTTTGGATTTCGTAGGATTCGAACACCGGTTCACTTGATGTCTGTCTCTCTGGCCGCTGAGACTTGTCAGGCACCTTGCCCACTACGCTATGGAAGGCACGCCGAGGTGCCAATTTACCGCATTATATTAGAAGAGTATTTGTGTAGATCTGGGTTGTGACGCATTTCCGTTTCACCTGAATTTCAAGTCACTAACGGGCTAAAGAAGTTTCACTTCAAAAGTTACATTGTTAAGGTTCCACGACAGTTGACTCGCCGACAGTTGGCCTCCCGGCATACTTATATACAATATGTAGTCGGTTTAGGGAAAATACGGTGTGTCTAATTACACAAAATATAACTAAGTCACCCCGAAAGGATGTAGTGCCGAATACCAAAGTATAAAACATATTTTCATTCAAATGCCTATAGGAAAAGTCTACTTGTCTATACACAGTGGGTACCAACGCATTACAAAAATCGACACTGTATATAAATTCGTTTGATATTCATACCAACTTATTATTTGACCGGTAAGTGGCTGTTCGATTCCTCTAAGTCCTCCATCACGACACAAGCAACATTTTCCGCTTACTTTTTTTTTACATCCACTCAACTCCACACAGGAGGGCCTGAGGAAAATTTCCCTGAGGGCCTATGTCACCTGAGACGCTGTGTCCTGTGTGGAGGGTCTTTTTGAGGATAGGAAGGTATGAACATTGGTCTTGAAGAGACCCATGTGGTAGGAAGGAGGAAACACAGAGGCCGGCAAATCGTTCCACAGCCGAACTGTTGAACACAAGAACGAGTTGAAGAAGCGACCCGTTCTCATGTGACAAATGTATCCGTGTACATATGTTGGGCACGCGTTTGGCGTGTTTCTCGATTATGCACCGGTGTCGAAGGAATCAATGACGCTAGTTCCTCGGAGCATCTTCCATTGAAATACCGGTAGAACAAGGATAGCATTCCCACCCGACGCCTGTGCTCCAAAGATTGCAATCCAATATGAGAATTTATCAAACGGACCGCCCGTTTCTGCACAGAGTCGAGGGTTTTTTCAGGTATTTTCGGGCTCCAGACCAGAGGTGGCTGCCAAATTCAACCATGGGGCACACTTGTGATTTGTACAGGGCTAGCAGTTGTGTACTATTAAATTATCTGCGGGCCCTGTACAGTACCAGTTTTTGAGAGGCTAACTTAACTCTGGCTTCGATGGAGCTCCAATATCTGAGCTGGTCACTTAGAGTTTTTTTTTTTATTTATTTTTTTTTTATTAGCAACTATATAAAATAATTGTACATACAAAATAAAATGATGAATTTAATGTTAAATATTGCAATTCTTAGTCCTCCTCACTAGGGGGTCCTGTGCCGAGGCGGACTAAAATATTTAAATATATAAAATCTTGAAATTTATTTATTGTTATATCCCGAGTTTTCTTACATATCTTTTGTTATTAGATGCAATATTATTATTTTCTACTAAATTTTACATATACTTGAGCTTGAATTCCCTCACCAAACACAAGAGCCTTGTCTCTTTATGATGAGGAAATGCTATTGTTATGTTCATTTTACAACTCTGTTTAACATGTAAAAAAAAAAATGTATACTTATTGTAAAAACATACAAATATTAAATAAAAAAAAAATAAAAAAAAAAAAATTTCGTTTGTCTTCTATGTCGTTTTTAGTGTTTCCATTAGGGTTTTTTCATTGATCTTTTTCAGCCATATTTTTATTCTTGATTTGTATACATTAGATTTTTTTATTAGTTTTATGTCTTGGGGAAGGATGTTATGAAGTTTAGTTGCAAAGTATGTTTAGTTTCTTTGACCGAATGTGGTTTTGTAACTTGGAATGTTTTTTACATCATTTTTATTCGACCTAGTGTTATGCATGCATGGTCTAGTGGAAGATTCAGTATTTTTGAAAAGCTTTAATAATATATTTTTGGCATATATTTGTTGCACATTTGGTACATCAAAGCTATTGAAAATTTCAATTGAAGGCGTTCTAATGGGTACTTTCAATATGGTCTTTATGATTCCTTTTTGAATCGTATTAAGGTTATGTATGTACTTAGTTACACCAAGCATGTCAATGGGGGGCCTGCTCGGAAGACTGCTGTGTTGGTAATAGGAGATTTTCAAATATTGTCGGGTTATTCGAAACCCCGGAATGTTTGTCTTTCTTAAAACAAAGATATTATTTTTGAAGTCGATTTTACGTTTGAAATTGGTAAAAAATTCCTAAAATATTATTATTCTATATAAATTTATATAGTAAATATCATTTCAGGGGGGGGGGGGGGGGGGCAATTGTCGGCGGATCAACTATCGGGTCACCGTTAAGTCTAGCCCTGTAAATGTGCGTGAACCGACGAGTATTAACAGTTAAAGAGTGCACGAATACGGATTTGTAATGTCTAAAAATAGTGCCAACGTTGATTCTACCAGCGCACCACAATTTGCCTAATTGTATTTATATCTGCTACCAATACCAATGACCTCGGTGGCTGAATGGTAAGCATCTTGACTCTGAACACAGAGGTCGCGGGTTCAACTCGCTAAGAGCAAGTAATAAACTGTGAAATTTATTCGTGCGTCATGTAGAAATTTTTCATAAATATACGTAGGTACAGAGTATGGTTATACAGCGTTCCACGTAGAAAAATACTGCCAGAATTGCTCTAGTAATAGAGCATTTAGACTACAATATTGCTTTAAATCCCCGTACTTTGCGGCCTTCCCTTTAGTTTCATATCTTTATAATTCCCAAATTGTTGATGCCATAGTCTGGCTTCGGGTAGTTCACAAACAGACCATTAAGGACAAATAAAAAAGACGAAATAATGTAAGGTTGCTGTATCAATAGCCTCTCATTTTGTTTTATCAAATAGCAAATGATACAAAAAATGGTTAACCTCTTAATGAGTACAATGAAACTAATTTTAAACAAGTGAAATAAAGTTGAAAAATTGTTTCAGTGTGTTGGAATTCCATCAAGAATTGACAGTTGCAAAAAGTAGAAAGAATGAACCAGTCTTAGAAAATCTGTCATGTAAATGTAAACCATATAGATACTTACACACAAGCACATATTTCAATGGGATATAACTAATTAAAATATAGATAAAATTAATTTAAGTACTGAAGTACCTACATGCCTATATAATTTCTATATATATATATAAAATGATGAGCTGGCGTTATATTTTTATAAACATTTTGGAATAGGTGGCGTGCGAATACTTCGAAAAATGTGTAAGGGGAGAGGGAGTTCGCGGGGAAGGCGGGGAAGGTTGAAAGAGTGGAAGGCGGGGAAGGAGAAAGGGGAACTCAGGAGGGGAACGGTGGCGGGAATAAGGATGCAGGCAGGGTGGAAGGCAGAAAGAGTGGAAGGCAGGGAAGGACATAGGGGAACTCAGGAGGGGAACGGTGGCGGGAATGAGGACGCGTGAGAAAGGACCTGCAGGAAGAAACAATTTCTTTCGTTATTTTATTAGGCGGTTATAATTACAAATCATAGTTGTACCAATTTTATTATATCTGCATATAGTACAGTGCCTTTGAGGCGATTTCTCACAAAAACGGCGCTGTATAAATCAGCCAATTATTATTATTATTATTGCAATGCATGCCAGATACTCACTGGTTTTCTAAAAAAGATAATTATAATTTTTTTTCGGTCGTTTTGTTTAAATTTGTATTTTATATAAGTTTTAAAAACTGATTATTATTTTGTTTGATTGTAAGAAAAATCTTGTTTTTACACTTTTTTTATTCATACTTATAATCAATAAGTTTTATTTCTATAATATTAAAATTATAGGTATTTTATTCGTGTAGTATGATGTATGATATTAAAAACAGGTTTTATTTCTAGTTACTAGTTACTATTGCATAATATTAAACATACAAACACTTTTTATACAAACGTAGGATTTTTTTTCATATTCTGCGGAGGTAGGAAAACCTGACTTTTGATTTTATTTTCGAAAAAGATGTCTCTTTTTTATGACTCCAGGTAATGCACTTCTATTCTTCTCTTCAATTCAAAACATAAATGAAATCACCTATGCCCGAATTATTACCAAGTATCAATTAGCAATATCACGATTGTTACAAAAGTTTCATAACACAAAAAAATATATTCCAAAATATTCAGTATGTTCTATCTACCAATTTAAATTCAAGAAGAGTGGCATGGCTGTGTTTTCATATAAAAAAAATATAGTTTTTTCTGACATGGATGAAATTTTGGAACTTTTGTCCTTTAAAAACAAGAGGGAGGTCACTGTCTACTTGCGATTTCGGGAGACATGGGATAAAAACCCCCATTCATTTAAAAAATAAAATTATCTGTTTTGGAACATTGAAAAAGTTTTGCTAACATTGCAAAGAACGTAAATGTTAATAATTGGGTTAAAAATGTTTTCCCGGCCGGGAAATGCTGGGGACTTCAGCTATAATAGTAAAATGCTAAATGACAAATACATATTGTACATCTTAGATAATGCACTTTGGTAGACATAACAAAATATACAATTACTCAACTAAATAAAATTATGTTATTATAACATTTTCATCAACCAATTCCCACCTTTACACCCGCACGTCGCATGGCTTCCGATTCACAAGAAATGACCTTAGTTTCCTACCGGACACCGCTAAGAAATCCGATCAATTTCGCAATAATTACACACTTCGAACAATTCGGACAGTACTTTTTTTCGGGGACTTCCCGCTACTGGTTCAATGTCTCGACCTAAATTCCTTATCAAATCACGGGGATGCGGTGACTCGTGACGGACTTGTGACAGGAATGACGGGAGTCCTGAAGGATTTCGTGGTCCGTGACGTCACCCACAGTGGGCGTCCGCGACCGGGTCTGGCGAGACTGCATTAGTACAAGATGCCGCCTCAGACCGATACACGACCAGTTCACAGTGAAAGTCCCAACAGAACACATCAACGCCGCTCGACGCGAAACCTTGTTTACAGTCATAAAAAACACGCTTTACGATCCGAAGTACCAACACGGGAACTGAATTAAATTATAATACACGTGAAATTTAATATTCAACGAAGAAGTGATCTAATCACCAAGTGTGTTTACTCTATTACTCTGCAAATTTTAAAACAATTACCATTTTTTTGGTTGGTCGATTAGTTCAAAAGTTTTGTTTTGTTCGTTGAAGTTGTTTAGTGATTCGACGATATGGGCAACTCCATGAGTTGTTGCGGGAAGTGCAGAGGATGCAGATTCTTCAGGAAGGTTTGGAAGCCTGAAGAACCAATTCCTGATTCAGTGCTCCCCAAACCTGCCTGTCCGCCTGAAGAAGGTAAAACACCCAGTATAGGTATGATTTTAATTAAATTTGTGTGGTTTCATTAAATTTCACAATTCAAATAAGAGTTATTTTCCAATACTCAATTCCAATTTGTGTGTTTTAAATTTCCAATTTATTCTTCAAATGCGAGATGTTTTAAGCATTCTACAATGTTTTGTCCGATTTGAGTTTTTAATTTTAAATGAAAGATAACGTCCAACATTCCGCTACGTTTTATACAAGTTGTGTGTTTTCATTTTTCAATACATAATTTTAATGTGAGATGTTTTCCAATATTCCACAACGTTTTATTCAATTTGTGTGTTTTCATTTTTCAATTCATAGTTTGGATGTGAGATATTTTCCAACATTCTACGATGTTTTATTCAATTTGTGTGTTTTCATTTTTCAATTCGTAGTTTAAATTTGAGATGTTTTCCAACATTCCACAACGTTTCATTCAATTTGTGTGTTTTCATTTTTCAATTCATAGTTTAAATGTGAGATGTTTTCCAACATTTCACAACGTTTTATTCAATTTGTGTGTTTTAATTTTTCAATACATAGTTTAAATGTGAGATGTTTTCCAGTATTCCACAAAGTTTCATTCAATTTGTGTGTTTTCATTTTTCAATTCATATCTTGGATGTGAGATATTTTCCAACATTCCGATACGTTTTGTCCAATTTGTCTAATTTTAATTCATAGTATAAACGAGAAATTTTTTCCAACATTCCACAATGTTTATTCACGTGAAGAAGATAATACTGCATGTGCATAATACATTGATTATGCATAACAACAAAGCGGTGTAGGAGCAATAGGAAATAATGTTTTCTTAAGCAAACATCAGTCAGAAATAATTGCGTGCTGAATTGAAAATTTCTGTCTTTGTTTAAACAAGATGCCGCGTACTGATATCTTAGCAATTCTTGAATTAAATTCAATTTGTTATGTTTTCATTGCATTAAAAGAATTAGTCGATCCTTATCTTCAAGTGTACTACATAAACGTTAAGTTAGATTATTTTTCTTCTAAGGAGGAATACAAGATCTAAGTAGTATAATTTTTTTTAGGTGAGATAAACAATATTGCTCTTTTGGTTTATTGAGTTAATAAGATCAATAAAAGTTTGATTCTGAAATCTCCATAAGCAGCCGTGACATAACATTTGATTGGTGCTAAGGTTATCGGTGTATACGCACCTTTGAATGCCAATATGAATGAGCGGAGCCAGTAGTTGTTGACCACCTTTTATTTTTTAAATTTTACATATTTATTATTAATAATATTGCTTTTTTTAATAACTTAATGATTGAATAATATTACAATAAAAATAAAACACCAATTTTGTGTAAAACCACGAGTTTTCATTAATTTATTTACCAAAGGGTTTCGCTTTGCTCAAGAATCATCGGGGTACAAATTATTATTTTTTTTTTTAAATATGAATACCGCATAAGAGTCCCAACTGCTCAGTCTGGAGCCAGTGTGACTATGGCATCCCCAATTGGGGTATGTTGTGAGGCTGAAGGTAGTAGGGAGGGGAAGGAGATGGGAAGAGGAAGTTGAGAAGTACGTGACTATTCAGATCTGGTCACTAAACACGGCCAAAGTCATTCAAAGCAACTTTTCAATTCTGAATGGTGGCCTTACGCCAGGGCGATACTGAGAGTATCTTCCACTCTAGAGCGTGCCGCAAATATACTAAATATTATTTTAAGTGAATAAATTGTGAAATAATACAAATTAATCAAATAAAATTTATTTACCACGCCATTTAATACTCTGTTAATTCCATTAATTTTTACCCTGATGATGCCCGAGCAAAGCGAAACCGGTCAATAAATAAATTGATAAAACTCATGGTTTTACACAAAATAAGTGTTTAATTAAATGAAGACATTATGAGCGAAACTCAATCGAAAATCTGGAAACAGAAAAATCAGAAAAAGATATTGGCACCTCTGGGACTCGAACCCAGGACCTCCCTACTTTCCGGGTTGGGCGCTCTTATCCACTGAGTGGATAAGAGCTCTCAGTGGATAAGAGCGCCCAACCCGGAAAGTAGGGAGGTCCTGGGTTCGAGTCCCAGAGGTGCCAATATCTTTTTCTGATTTTTCTGTTTCCAGATTTTCGATTGAGTTTCGCTCATAATGTCTTCATTTAATTAAATATTACAGTTTGAGGTTTTACTCATAAAGTTAAAATAATAAATAACAAAATAAGTGTTTTATTTTTATTAAATACGTCAAACCACAAAATGATTCTAAAAAATAAATCTTATTCTTGTCACTTCGATACCGGAACTTGGATACAATAAATCCAAAAATGAGTTAAAAATGTGATTTTCTCCGTTTTTTTCCTCTTTCGATCTGCGTCATTGAAATATTTCTAGGAAAATAAGTGCATAGTGTTAAAATAAATTACATAATGTTTTTAAAGAAATTTATCAAAATTTATAAGTATTCTGAAAGACCTATTCAATGTTATTTTATAATAAAATTTCTTAATTATAATAGGTCTCCAAAAATAGGCAATACGATTTTTGAAAAAAAAAAATAAAATTTTGTCACTCTCCAAACAATTAATATTTTTTCCTTTAGAGTATTTCAGATTTCCGTGATCGATTTATACCTAATAGCTAGTAAAATTTCCTATTAGCATCCTTACATCGCGTGCAATTAAAGTCCACGTACACGATTCGCGAAACTAGTTAAAAGATAACATCGAAGCAAGCCAAAGGTTGTCGAGCGTGGGTCAGTAGAATATTCACGGCAAATTATAAATTATAGTGGTTACCTACCTGGTTTACGAGTATTTGTAGGTTACTATCTATGTAATATGTATGGAGTACCTGCCTGATCACAGTCATTTTTTCTCACTCTCCTTGAGTAGGCAGTTGTTTAAATGTTTATTTGCAAACAGATGTTTTCTGGAGATTTTATTATAAAACTATGAAATAAACATCATACTTAAGAGTATATTTTTGGAATATTTCGAACTAGCAAAATTAACTAAACCTAGAATAATAACATGATTACTTGCGTATTAAAAATGTCTAAGTCAAGTAGTTCAACCCGGCTTCGCAAAAGTATAAAATCCCCTTTGAAAATTTAATAATTTTACAAAGTAAATTATATTTTGTAATATAGTCATATATATTATACAAAATATTTCATTTTCGGGCATTTTAGGTCATTTGCCTTATCAGAAAAGAGGAGCTTGCGTGCCTGATAAGGGAGCCATGATTCTTATTTTGGTAGGAACACAATATATCATTTGTTTTTACATATTAATAAAAAAAATTGTTTAAATACTTAAATTCGTATTTTTACAATCATTCTCATTTTCGTTTTGAACAGTAAAATGATTTGCTTAAAAAACAATAATACTTTTTTTAGTACTAAAATTAGTATAATTCTTAACTCTATTGCTCATGATGGAAAAGAGTTGCGTAGAAGATGGTTTCCCTTAAAATTTCATTTAGTTTAAGCAGTAGAGATTTTACAAATCACGATTTGAAAGATATCGCTAATTCAGCACAAAGATTTTGTGTTCAGAAAAGATTGCAATTAAATTTGTTTAAATTTTGTGTATCTGACGGACTCCGTGGTCGAGGGGTAAGGCTAATTTTTATTTGATTGAATTGAATTTTTAATATAATATAGATATATATAGAAGATACTCTCAATATCGCTCTGGTGTAAGACCACCATTCAGAATTGAAACGTTGTTTGAAATGGCTTTAGCTCTGCTTCGTGACCAGATCTGAATAGTCAGGCACTGCTCCACCCCCATCTCCCTCATCTCCTTTCCCTCCCCAATACCTTCAGCCTCACAACAAACCTCAATTGGGGTTGCATAAATCTCACTGGCTCCAGACGGGAACAGTTGGTACCTACTCTTGTGCGGCATTCACATAAAAAAATGTGTGCAGTTCACACGCGGTAGAAAAACTTCAGGAAACTAAAGTTGTGAAGAGTGGGGAGGCTACGAAGCACCACACAAAGAGGATACCGATTATTCTATCTCATTCTATCGGAGACTAAATCTTATAGATGTATGTGTTTGTATCTTTTTAGTGTCGCTTTTTCGTTTCATCGAGTTTCAAATCACATTGATGCTAAAGAAGTTTTCACTTAAAAAAATAAAAATACATACAAAATTAGCTCACCACAACCATCAATATGTTTCCGGGAATCCAACATTCGTAGCTATTTCTCTAGAAAATTATTTTCTTGATATTGGCTTTATCAGTAATATGAACATTAATACTTACAATCAATTCAATGCACTTCACCCCGTGATTCATCGATTACATTTCATACGTTCTCAATAATAGATCGATAATGATTTTGGTTCATTTAAAAACGTATGTGGGCAGATGACCACAACGAGCGTACGAGACGATTCGCTGACAGATGAGAATATTTTGGACTAAGACGTTGAAAATTTTTTGCGGTAATATATGCATCTGATAACACAGCAGACATAATATATCGTAATAGACTTGAATATAATCGTGCATGACTCATTACTAAATTTATAAGAAGATGCCATACTTATTCATGGTCGCGAAACTTTTTTTTATTGTTTTTAAATGTCAAAAAACAAACGAAACCTGTTTTCGGACATTCCATATACTTTTTACATATATGACTTGTGCATTATGGAGTAGTATTATTTGTTCCTACCCGGCTTTACTCGAGTTTCAGTTGATTTTTCGAAATATTTTTACTTATTGAACAATAGAAAAATATATATACACCGTTTGAAAGGACGTACTTGACTTACTTGTAAAAAATTTAAATTAAATTTTGGTCGCCGGTGGCATTTTTTCAACTAAAAACCAAAAAAAAATCATTTGTTATTGGACAGTTAGCGGCGGGGTGAGGGGTTGGCTGGTTACTCGGCTGATGACCAATGACGACATGTGAGAATATTTTTTGTTTGATATTGAAGAAAAGAAAAGACATCAATAAAATTTCCGGAGACCATTTAAATTCATTCATTTACATTTTTTACTCCAAATAATATTTTTTTACGTTAGCTCCACACAGGAGGCCCTGAGGAAAATAATTCCCCTCAGGGCCTATGTCATTATTGGAGGGTCTTTTTAGGAAAGGAAGGAAAGGAAGTTCCGGGAAGGAAAAAGGTATTAAGGATGGGTAGGAATGTGGGGGTCAGCGTGTCCAGGAGTGACGGACATCTGCATCCATCCCTCGCAAGGCGATGTTCCGAGAGAGTATGGCTGGAGAAGTCAAATGGACTCTCTCAACCATTCTCTCCCGAACTGGCCTGCCGTGCAGTTGGTGGACAGACGCATCTGCTGCCAAGACCCAGACAAACCTCACTCCATGAACCCGGGCACCCCTGCTAAGTCACCAAACGTAGCGAACCACTTGGGGTGACCTATGGTATAGGTGTTGGTTATCCAATAAATGGTTCCCAGGGCGGCGGTACCCAAACCGGCCTCCCAAATTGTCAAATAATGTCAGAAATCATTGTTTAAAGTGAGCCAAGTACGTCCCGTAACACCCTGTATATATGGAAACAATAATATGAAACTCATATTCCTCTATTTTTATGACAGTTCCACGATTATTATTAAGGATTATTATTAGTTACTACCCGGCTTTACCCGAGTTACAACGTTCATTAAAAAAAAGGAATAATTAATTTGGATTGTAATCTAGTTTTCATGATAGGTAAATGATTCTTTCAAAGCTCCATAGCTCACAATGTGTTGAAAGGTGAAGATTATTATATTTCAGACATAATTTCATAACGCACGAAATTATTTGTTACTCTTGACATTGACAAACTCATTTTCCGCTTTACACTTGTATGGAGATGTCTTGGTACAAAGTATAAAACGAAAATGTGTTCTAACCAATCTAGCCAATCTAGCTATTCATACCGAGCTCCGTTTAGGCTATAAATATTATTTTATTGGTGAAGCGTGTTGTTTATAGAGTTTCACTCAACAATAATGCTATTGTAGTGTGCATTGTTTATGTCTACATGATATTTTCTACCTATTTGATCACTAATATAATTATTTTTATTACATTCGTACGTACTAGATTTCCTACCTGGCTTCGAGTCATAATTTTTTTGAGCCCATTTTATATTTATTTATCAGAACAATAAAAATATGGAAATAGCGATATGACACCTTATCTTAAAAGTAGAAAGTTTTAAAACTACACAGCCCACGAACGATAAATTTGCGCGAATTTTATCACGCCACAGCTCATTAATTCAGCCTTCGACGTCTTCCTCAGCCACAGCCGCTTCAGACGTCTAAACAAACAAATGTTTCATTTCATAACGCCCTTGAAACGGCCTGCTGTTAGGATGAAACCATGCGAATTAGGTAATGCAAAATCGTGTGTTTTTCGTTTGAAAATTTGATCGCTTGAAAATATTATAGATGCTTCAATTTAATTACAATTATTTACGAAATCAATCTGTAAAAAACATCTCTCAAATACCTACTCCAACCTCGCCAAAAAGTCTTTTCATGTATTTTTAAATCCCTCGTAAAAAGAGGCGGGGCCTTCCGATTTCGAATTTTTCAAGGACTAGTGGATCACCTCAATTAAAAAATTAATATTTTTTTATAATTAACATTCTTAGCATAAACGATTAGGTACCTATCTACCGATATTATTTATCTTGTAGTATTTTCGCATTTAGTTGCTTCGATCAAAGTGATCACACCATGAAAATTGTATAAGGAAGAAAATTATACATTGACTTTTAATTCTTTATTGATGCAACACTTGCGAAAATATTCATTCATGTGGGAAATTATGTCAGCAGGCTCCCACTACCGCAATCTGTTAGGTATTTACTTTGGCATTTCGTCAAGAGTCAATAGCGTTATCTGCCTACATTAATTTGTATAAGGATTAATTCTATCATCCAGCCTCCAACCAAACGGCCTTGACTCTGGTAGGCACTGTTGAACCAAAGCGAATGGAATGGAATCTTTGATTTTGGTTGAAAGAACCTTCGACCTTGGAATACTTACTACGCTTTTGTTGTGGTTTGTTATGAGTTATAACGTATAACAATACAACATAACTTCCATAGTTAACTGTCATATATTATTTTATTTATTTATTTGTACGCCTAATAAGACTTTTATATAAAAGTGATACGTGAAATCGTGAGTATTCAGTGTACATACTAGTAGGAGATTTTCTGTATTACCAATAATTATAATTGTCTTGTAGGAACAAAACAGCTGTATGAATACATAGTAGATATGCATATATGAAGAATTCAGAGTTCCTACATTTAAAAACATATTTGTGAAAAAATCAAAACACACAGATAAAAGATAAATAATGCTCATTCATAACTGAAAATCATACCTAACTAGCTAACCATCACGCCTTTCGCTGCAGAGGTAGGCAGAGAGGACGAACCGCCAAACAATTCGATCTTGGCACACACTCTTTGTCTCATTCAAATTCATACATCGTCTCATACATACTCTTCTATTATTCTGATTAGCCTGACTCAAGTATCTGATTCACTAGATCGTGCCATGTCTTTCTCGGGTGTCCCCGACTTCAATTACCATTCACATTTGTGTCATTATATATATTCTCCTTACAATCCTTTCTTCGTTCATTCGCTCTCCGTGCCCTAATCATCTGAGGGTCCCTATCTTAATCTTACTCTTTACGTTTACATCAGCCTTGCATTGTTTGCGAATTTCTACATTTCTCACACGATCATACGTGGTTTTCCCATACGTACGCCTCAGGGATCTCATTTCTACGGCATTAACTACTTTCATCCTTCCTCTGCCAGTTCCATGTCTCACTACCATACATCGGGGTTGGTACCAGCACTCCATTGTAGGCCGCTAGCTTCGCTACTTTGGACAGATTTTTGTTAGCGCCAACGGCATTCAGTCCTCCATTAATGGAGTTTAAATCGTACTAGACTTGAACATATATTTGCTCAACACGCTATACACACAAAGGAAAATGTTTCCTTAATAAATTACCAGAAGAAATTAGAAACATTAATGATAAAATACAAATATTGAACTCTATCAAAAAATACTTTAGAGAAATCATTGAAAATCAAAAAAAAAAATGCTTCCCTTATTTCCACCTGAAAATCATGCTAATAATCCTATAATACTCTATTTTTATCCTTTGTAATAAATGTTTAGTTTTTATTCTTACTTGAATGCATAAATTTTTATGTCTTTTAATTTCATAATCATTATTACGATGTAACCATAATATGAACTACACGTACGTATTATTATTATTTTTTAATTCCTACCTTTAATTATTAGATACAAATTCGTACTTGTGTCCAGTATCTTAACTATGAAGCATATCATCTGATCGCTTGTGTCTTTCTAAAAAACAATGAGCTCTGGCGTTATGCAGTTTGCCCCGATTTTTCTGCCTGGAGATTCCAAGAAAACTCGGCTATTTTCAGCTTGCAACTAGTGTGTTTTTTCTATTTATATCTTTATCTATTCAGTGGAATTACGCATTCGTGCTTTAAATGCATACCTACAGATATGTAGGCAGGGCCGTATTTATGCGCAGGCCATTAAAGTTGCAGTTTATGGGCCCGCACCACAAAGAGCACCAAAAATTTGTCTTGTGAAAATATTATTAATTATTAGTAGCTTCATCAGATGAAATTTGAACGCAAACCAATTAGCTACTAAGCTATCTCCAAGTTAAATTACGTATATGCACAATTTCTTATTAATTAAAAAAAATATATATTGCTGATATTTGCATATTTTGGGACATAAAATTGAATCTCAATTTTGTGTTTTTGTTTTTTTAAATGTAACGGATCTTTCATTGAGGGCTTCCTATTTTTAAATTTAAATAAAACAAAATGTGTGTGAGGTATCGTCGAAATTTTTTATTCGTTTGAAAGGCCTATCGATGCCATTTTGTATGGAATATAACATCGTTCAAATGTCCGCCACGGCTTCCGTGGGTGGCGGGCATCCGAAATGTCCAATTTTCCATGACTCTGGCGCGTAAATCAGGCTGAATTTGACATGGGTTACGTTGGCTTTGAGGCATGGGTTATGTTGGCTTTGAGGATTGCTGTGGTTTTGGTTTATTTGCATAGACCTGCGACTTAAGAAAACCCCAGAAGAAAAAATCTAACGGGGTCAAATCGCACGATCTCGGTTTCCAGTTCATATCACCTCCACGTGAGATTTTATCACTAAACAATTTTAAACAGTTTAACAATGAATTGAATTTTATACAATTTTATCATTTGCACACGTTTTTGAACCTATATCCATCCATGGTTATTTGGCAAAAAAGACTGAATAAATGACAGCCAATTTGACAGATGTCGCTTCAATAATATGGCCGCCATCAACTATCTAAGTTCAGAAGTCCCTACTGGAAGACCATTTAGTTGTTCATAGCAATGTTAATAAATCGTGTCTAATAGAATAATTTTCAACACTTTTCATTTTCATCTCATAATTTATTGTTATCAAGTTCGCCTTCTGAAGGCATTATCAAACAGATAAACAGGCGAAACAGCTGTCACGTGTAAAAATAATTACCTAGCAGAACTTGTTTATAAATAAACTGTTTTTATAAATTGAATAATAATATTATTAAATATATAAAAGTAATAAAAAAATTCATCTCATAATTTCATCAACTCCTAAATACGATGGGTACAGTTAAATCCTTATTACTGGGGGTTACGGATAACTCCGCAGATAGGCCCAGAAACGCAGATTCACATTCGGGGTCTACAGTTCCTAAATCCGGCCCTGTATGTAGGCCAAAGCCAGAGCTTGCCAAACTCCATTCATTCATGGCGTTTGCACTCAAACCACAACATACTTGAAAACAATCTTTTATTGAGTTTGACGAATTGTTCTCCGTTTATTCGCTTTCATTGAACGCAAGATGAATTTGCGGAATGAACGCATTATAACAATTCCTCAATAATCATCTCTTAACTTAGCGGTGACGCCAAAACGTTAGGCTTTTTTAATTAAATTCATCTTCTTTTACAATTTAAGTGAAGGCTTAGTGAGACAGACAGGATGTTAGAGCAAGCAGCGAATTTTTGTACCCAGAAGACTTGCACAATGTAATAAATAATATGATCAATTGCATATAAATTTAGAAATTCACGGCCAAAAGTATTATAATGATTTATTTTTGGGATACACGGCAAAATACCCCAAAAAAACCACTATAATATGACCAATTAATTAATTACTTTTTATATTAGACTTCACACAGTTGGCCATGGGGTAAATAATTTCCCACATGCCGTATGTCATCTCTGAGGAGGGACTTCTATAGGAAAGGAAGGGGTGAACCTGGGTCTTGAAGAATCCCATGTTGTAAGAGAGAGGAAACACAGATCCCAGCAAACAATTCCAAAACTAAGCATGGTAAGCACGAACGAGTCGTAGAAGCGACCCATTCTCATGTAGCGAATGTCACCGTGTACAAATCTTGGACGCGCGTTTTGTATGTTTTCCGAACGTGTATAAAATTATAGACGGGATTTGGTTTTGACTTTATATCAGTAAATGCTTAATGATTTCGACTTACAAATTATAAAAAAGACTGTTGGTTTAATAATTGTTATCTATAATGATAGCATGATTCATAATACCTCTCTTTGTCCAAGAATACCAGGAATACAAATGAGTGGAGGCAATGGTTCAAAAAAATCTAATTATACCACACATGCGTTAGTCAGGCCTCCGCATGCTCTATATCTAGACACAAGAGATACTTTAAGATAATTTATAAATATTAGAAGTAATTATAACCACAGAATTCTTATTATGATTTATCAGTTCTGTGGAAATAGTGTGCATTGCTACGTGATCAAAGTTGGGCTGCCCATTGCATGTCAGTGCGTTCTGCTTTTTTTGATAAGTCATTTCTGATGGGAGTTAGGACCCTCCAACAATCATTTAAATTGCCTGGTTTGAACGCCGTCAACAGACGTTTATTATATAAACTAGACAACGTATTTTTTAAAATAGCAAACCGTACAGACTTGGAGTATTTTCTTCTAATACAGTTAGTAAAAAGAATCTTAAAAATCGGTTCAGTTTTGAAGGAGAAAAATGGGGAACACAAAACCTCGGTTAAGATGATTTTATTGAGGTATTATCAGCCTGAGGTGCAGTCGTACCTTCGCTCTATATTTGGGGGAGTAAGAGCAACAGTGACAGCAACAGTTTGGTAAAATAACTATTGTTCAAATTTCTCGCCCACTGGGTTTCCTCTTAAGTAGTTCAACATACGTGTTTTACGTAATGCATACCTTCTGATGTTGCGAAATGATATATTTGTAACTTTTACCGTTTTGCTGCAATTTGCAATTGTAATCGTTACTAACGAACAAAGAGAATCTGAATGCAGCCAGATTAAATACAGGGCTATTCAAGGGTCAGATAGTTTTGAATACTGAAAAGTGTATCGATTTATATTAGCTGTATTGGTACATCTACATAGAGTGAAATTTCAATTGACGTAAAAGAGTGCGAGCCTCCATTAAGTTCTGTCATATCAGAAATCACGAATTTGCATATTTGAGGATCTGTTACAATATTAAATTACTAGTAGCTAACGATCTTACGATATTGTTATTATCATGAAAAAGTACCAAGCTATTCAGATCAGCTAAGGGGTCATCCAAAGGGCACAATGGATATCAGACAGTTTTAACAGGGAGCGAATTCCCCAGTGATAACTTCTTTATCAATGAGTCATTTAAAAGTTCAGACTCAGAGTGTCAGAGTATTGCGTAATAATAAAATTTTATTACGATTGCAGTCAGCATTGTTTACTGTTACCTTCAACAACCTACATTTATTGACCAGACTACCATATATTACGTCAGTTTTACAGCTGATTAATTAATTAATATTCCAAATTAATAAACACATAGTTTAAACCACTTTTATTGTTTATAAAACCAATATGTTTCATAAGCAATGCTATCAGAGTTTATTTGAAACTAAACATTGCTTATGAAACATGCTAGGTTTAGTGGTTAAAACATAACTATGTGTTTATTAAATTCGAATTAAAGTTGTGCCACAAAATAAGTTTGCTGTGTTTGAAGAAATTAATTAATAATTACGTATTTAATACGTGCATAGGTATTGTATAATTACACTTAGCATTTTGTCGATAAATCAATCTAGATTAATAATACGTAAATTAATTGGTTTTGATTTAACGAGTAAACAAAATGAAAATAATGTGTTATTTTTTATGATTTTATCACGCCATAACAACGTTCTCATTTTTCAAAGAAATGCACGCTATAAGAATAAAATAAATCATTTCTCATACGTCATAGCTGAATTCATTCATTACCGCTGTCCAAACGCCGCGCTCCTAGCGTTCAAGGCATTTCCAACCAACAAATAATTTTTTTAGCAGTCAAAAGGGCAACTGAAATTAGTGTACATGTTTGATACTTGCTCGTCCTTGTCTATGTCGCACGCTTTTGTACCGTTACCGTGCAGTAAAGCTTCAATTACATTTAGCTAGTTTACAAGCTACTAGCCGGTAAGTTTAAAAGCGGGTGAATCGGCGAGTGAGATTGTCATGATGACACACAAAACTGTCTACTCAGTAGCAACAGTAGCAGCTAAAGTAACGACTCCCGCGCCATGCAACTCTGTCGACATTTTGCAGAAAGCATAAAACTTGAATTCGCAGCGCTAACCAATAGTGAGAATAACGGCTACCGCCCGAACTAATTCTGACAGACGAAATCAGCTGATGGTGGGCCGCCATCTTTAGACAAAGACTAGCGAGTAGCGAGAAAGTTGACCACCTTTCAACTTTTTTCGTAGATTGTCCACAATCTGCTAGTTAGCAAGTAATACGATGACACTGAGCGAGTTACTAACAGATAGTGAATTTCCCAGATAGTAGCTTGTAAACCCACACTATGTCATTAAGGCTTAAACGTGGGAATTATAAAAGCGCAAAATAATTTTACTTTTCTCCAAAAACTATCGCTTTCCCCCAAAGAATACCTTAAAAGCATTCATAAAAAAATATAAATTGAGTTCCAATAGCAATTTTATAAATCCAGGTATTTACCTACCTCATTTAACAAAAATATACGTACCATTCCCAACAGTTCGTAACATCTGCATCTAAATATTTAACATGTAAATCTATTTTCTTTGTAGGTTCACAATTAAATAGGTATACCTATGTTGAAAGTGAGAACTAAGGTGGATATTTTTTTAGCTTTATGAAACTCCAAGCCTTTATTTTTATAAGTAGGTATATTATTCGGGTTTCAGTTATTTGTAGGCAGTTAAATATTTGACACTTTTTTCAGCTTTTGAAATTTGGTTTCCGGCATTTGCAATACAATCTGTCTTTGTTTCGCATCTTCAGCATTGTTAATGATAAAGTAAATATCCCGTGTCCTTATCGTTATACAAAAAAATGTGTTCTTAGAATGTTTACGTAAGACGTTAAATATTCAATGTATGTGCAATAAATTGTCATAAATCATAATTTTTGTACCGGTAGATTTCGCTGCATCTTGGGAATAATTTTTCATCAAAATGCAATCCGCTGTTTATCAAACGCTTTCGAATACCTACTTTCGATCGATTTAATAATTCTATTTATTTATTTCAATTATATGTCTGAAATTGTCGTAATAAATCTCTCCTAAGTAATGATTATTTATTAATTTTTTCTATTACTTTTCTTAAAATGGTTTTTTTTTTTATTTCTTACTGACGGGTGACACTGGATTTTATTGATACAAGTTATACATATAGGGCAAGTTATATAGTTATTTTTCGTAGGGCCGTGCAGGAGGCCCTATGAAAAATAATTTCCCTCGGGCCCTCGGGATGCTCTGTGGAAAGTATTTCTAATGAAAGGAAGGGGAGGAACTTCCGGGAGGAAAAAGTTTATGCGGGGTATGAAGGAATCTACGTGTCAGTGTGACGGACAAATGAATCCACCCTTCAACTGTGGTGCAAGGCGATGGGTCGAGAGAGTCCGGCTGGAGAGATCAAAAGGCATCCCTCCCCCAGACTCTCTCGATTCGGCCCACCAGCAGTAGGTGAGCAGACGCATCCACCGATGTCTAGATCTTGACGCATCAAGATCTAGACAAACCTCACCCCATGAACCCAGGCACCCTTATTCAGTCACCAAACCTATCGAACCACTTGGGGTGACCTATCGCAAAGGTTTTGGTTATCCAATAAATGGTTCCTGGGCCGGCGATACCCATACCCGCCTCCCAAATTGATACGACGAAGATTAGCAAAGCTCATTCCACTTAGGTACCTGGGTTTTGTAAAAACCTTAACGATATACGTTACAATTTATATTTCTACTGTAAAGTGGATTAGAAGTAATACTTTGTTTTAACTTTAAATGCCTGGTCACGTTGTGGCTAATATGACTTAAGAGTTAGTATCTGCGCGGTGTTGTGCCGTGAGAAAACATTGTCCTTTTAAATTTTTAAATCACTCTTCCAAATGGGTTACGTATGAATGCTAATAAACACAAATAGATATTATTATTCAAGTACCTGCCCATTCAATTTACTAAATTTAATAGACAACACTAATGACATGAATAAAACACTAATGATATGAATATGAACACTGACGATAAAAATCAAATAGCAAATAATAGACAACATGATGAAAATCTCTTTGTGTGAGATTTTGGTCTTGCAAAATATTCCACAAAACTTGGTGAACTTATATTCCTCCAATATTGAACTTTTTTTTACTGCAATCCTGGTATACCTCCATAATGGAAATTGTACCCTCTTTTTCCACGAACGTAAAGAAATTTGAAATAAAATACTCTGTAAAAGAAAAAATTGATGTGAAGTAATGAGGTTAACTCTATCTTGCTTCTGGTATCTCTACATATTATAATTAAAGTCCTCCGCCGCGTCTGTCTATTTGTTCGCGATAAACTCAAAAACTACTGAACGAATTTTCATGCGATTTTCACCAATAGATAGTGATTCATGAGGAAGATTTAGGTATATAATTTGTCTAGGTTTTGTGTAAATTGGTTGAAATATATAATTAAAGGAGAATGTCTGCGTGTGGTGGACGAGCGGGCTGGCAAGCGGGCAGTGTGGATTTGATTTGTATGCAAATTAACAGATGGCGATGTGAGTTAAAAGGTTGGGTAACCATCCAGTAGATGGCGTTGTGTTTCGTTAGCCACAGCAACGCGTGGCCGGGTCAGCTAGTTTCTAGATAAATTAAACAGCTTAAAAATAAGCTTAAAAATAAGCTTTCTGCTAATTGTGGTGACCGGACAACTCAGAATGAACCCAATTCAAAACCTCCTTTGAAAAGTCATTAAAAATGATGAAAAAAAAAATTGTTAAAAAGGTTACATTAGGTTGGGGTTACTGGCTTCTTTTCAATTATTTTTTCTAGCTTTTAATGACTTTTCAAAGAAGTGTCGAGTTAATTCTGAGTTGGCGAGGAATCGTAATTATAGTGCTTTTGTAGTTTTGCAGTAGAGCTGTTAAAAGTTTCGTTTCTACATTTTTACAGTTTTTGAGATTAACAAAGATAACGTTGTTTTAATGTTTGGTATTTTGTTAAAAATTCCGAAAATAAATTCTTTTAATTCAATAAAATAAGCCTAGTGAACGATTTTAAATATTTAGCAGATCCGACATTGTTCTTCGGGACCGTCGAAATATCTGAAAGTCAAAAACTACAAAATCTGACTGTCAGAAATTAAAACGCCAGAGTGTTTGTTTTATTTTTAATTCAAAAAAGTTTTTTTTTTAATATTATCGTAACCCGGGCTATACTTGTTACTAACCGTAGTTACTATGTTTAAGATTTTGTTAAAATTGAACTGTTTAACCTAAAGCCCGATAGCTCCTCGAAACGATAATGCTCTACCGGTCCCTCTGAGTCTCTGAGATTGATTGAAAAGAAAGATTGCATTGCAAAACCAAGAACACATTTCGCAATCTTTACGACTTAATAAAATATCAAAGGCTGTGCGTGGTAGCAATTAAAAAAACAGATTTTAAAATAAACAAAACACATAATATATCATTGAAGAAGAAGATAACACTTATAATCTAAATGAAAATATGAAAGAGAACAAGACACAGAAAACAGAAAAAGACAATGGTCGCAACTGGGACTCGAACCCAGACCTCTCGTCTAACTGGGACGTGCGCGTTATCCAATTTCGCTATTGCCACCTTCTTGCGACCATTGTCTTTTTCTGTTTTTCTGTGTCTTGTTCTCATTCATATTTTCATTTAAGTGTTATCTTCTTCTTCAATGATATATTAAGTTTTTTTTAGGTATAAAGGAAGTAGAGGAAGTTTTGGGAAAGAAAAGGGTATTAGGGGTGGGTAATAATGGGTAGGAATCTGAGGGTCAGTGTATCTAGGAGTGACGGACGTATGAATCCATTCCTCTGCAAGGTGATGAATCGAGAGAGGCTGAAGAAGTCAAAATGCCTCCCTCCAGTAGGTGGATAGACGTCGAGACCTAGACAAACGCCACCCCATAAACCCGGGCACTCCTGCTAAATCACCAAACGTAGAGAACCACTTGGGGTGACTTGGTGAGTGTTGTTTATCCAATAAATGGTTCCTGGGGCGGCGGTACCCATACCTGCCCCCCTAATTGCGATAAGCAGCCGGGCAGTTTAATTAGTTTAATGCTTTTCATAAAACAACTTTTAGGACACATTTGAAATTAATAAACTTTCTGATACTTTTAAAACTATAATTTATGGGTTTATATTGAAAATTTATGTAGCTGTTACGATTTAATCACTTAATTTATGAATTGAATGAGTGGGAGTACCTAGCTAGCTTAGATGATGCCCTTACTTGTGTTATATTATATTGTATTTGTAATAATGGAATACGAACATTGCAAACATTTACATAAAAACAATTATTGTTCAACAAATAAGGATTGACAAGTTCAACTGTTATTACGCGTACAAATTGCTTCGACTGATGATTGCAACCATTTAGGAGAAATATGATGAACAAACATTCATCATCATCATCTTTATGACATGGTTATCAGAAAACATATGCCTACTTTCAAACAAATTAAAAAAATAAAATTAATCGATTATTAAATTAATCGACAATAAAATTAATCGATTATAAAATTAATCGATTATAAAATTAATCGATAGTAAAATTAATCGAAAATAAAATAAATCGATAATAATTTTTTTTTTTTTATGAAAGTAGCATGTTACTGAGTAAGTGATTTGTGGAATTATAAATAACGACCTTAATAATCAGTTGTAATCTACAGTGGAAGAAGTAATCAAAATAATCTAAAAGAAAAACGATTTTGCTTGAGACTAAATGAAAAAATAAATTGACGAAATGAAACAAAGTAAGGTTTGTATTTCATTTTAGATACACATAATGCAAGCATTGTTCTTATAAGAAGGTATTTCAGGATATAATAACTTCATTACAAACTATCATACTTTGCTGGAATGAGATATTATTATGTTTAAGTAGGTAGGTTACTTTTTAATTGAAAAAAAACCAGATTCTTTAAAAGATGCCAATTTCCAAAATTGGCGATGGCTTCTGGCTGGTCTCCTTGTAAGCAAAATCCAATGCCGTCGCTCCCATTAAATCTTGAATGCCTAATTTACTACGAGAACTATTCTTCGTTTGCTTGACCATGTAATATAATGTAGGTTGGTAGATCATATAACACTTAGTTGTTTATTATTTTTTTTAAGTGATAAAAAAACTATTTTACGGTTGTTAAGGGATTAAAATTTGAAAGGTTCATATCTACTGCAAAATGCGTGTCTATCAATATTAATATGCATGTTTGCACTTTGTATTTTTTTTTGTTTTAATTTGAGTGTGTTGTAAAGCAAATCTGATTGTAATTGAGTGCCTATTTTATTATTTATTCATTTTTGCATTCGTTATCGATGCCAAAAAGAAGTTAACCTCGATCCAGAGGACTTTTGCTTTAAAGCATCGTTGTAATATAAACAATCATTGTTCAATATAAACAAACCACTTTTCGCAAAATAAACATCGTTAAGACAAGGTTTGACTTTTTTGCTTCAGGAAATAGATAAATAAGTTAAAGGTGATGCACCACGTTGTATAAAATTCGGAATCAGACAGCTAACAATAACATTCATTATCTAGATGGCGATAAGGTATAAATTCCCGTACAACACCAGCTCCTGTTCTGATTTATTCACGAAAAAAACATCGCCAAAATGCGTGTTTTATTGTATTTTGCGAAGCTCAGGCAAAAATATTTAAATGTTATATAATCATCTTCTAAAGATTTTTGTTTTCCACATTATACAATAAAACCATAACCGAAAAGGGGTTTGCAAGCAGGAGATTTTGAACTTTAAATACCAGATACTTTATTTTTTTCTGAACCTATAAAAAAGGATAATCGAAAAAATGTTCGATTAATTCAAAGACAAATATGTGTTATACTCTAAAATATTTCCAAGCGTTATAATTTTCAAAACAAAATCACACAATTTTGCATTACAGTAGTGCTTTTACTTTATAGATAATTAAGCGGTCGTAAGCAGATGGGTACCAAACTATCTTTAACACACAAATTTTCCTGGACATAATAAGATCACAGCAAAGCCAACATTTGTTCTTCCCGGATACAGTATTTCCCTTACAAGACATTAGATACAAAATCAAGACAATAATATTTACCAAAGTATAGATATTATACTTAGTTTTAAAAAACACATTCGTTATATTGTCTTTTAAAGTAAATATTTTGTTGTAAATAAATAAATAATCTAATGGTTGAGCTTAATGAGTGCTCTTACTGCTAAACAAATAAAATAAAAAAATTGTCATAAGTCAAAACAAATAAGAAATGCTACATGTTTATCTGAAAATTGAACCTATCCACCAGGAACTGGAGTGAACCACGCTCTCAGCTGAGCCAAATGTCGACTGAATTAGACATTAGACCGACATTTCGAATCATCTGTGTCGAATCGAATATTATTTCCGCGTA
This sequence comes from Glyphotaelius pellucidus, assembly GCA_936435175.1. Taxonomy (NCBI): domain Eukaryota; kingdom Metazoa; phylum Arthropoda; class Insecta; order Trichoptera; family Limnephilidae; genus Glyphotaelius; species Glyphotaelius pellucidus. The sequence goes on from OW386541.1 coordinate 3,251,363, forward strand.
TGGTTGATGCATTGTCATCGACTAGGAGTCTATCTGCCGAGTTTCTGCTCGATCGGATATCGGAAAGTGGGTTAATTTCCATTTTCTAGATTCCACTTCTTTTATAGGTACATTCATTCATTCAAGAAAACAAAAGTGAAATTCAAATAGATGTATTTATTTGCCAACTTATTTGACGTAATTATACGTTGGACCTACCTATTGCCAAATTATTAATGGGATAATGGGTGACCTACTATTATTACACCATTGGCTTGTCTCCATTGACGTGTTGCGTCTATGGGTTAGGCATAAAAGCGTTCGGTCACACAATGTTATTTATGTAAATACAAACAGTCTCCCGACGTTTAAATGCAAAATACCTCTGAATGTTTACTCCATATTTTGTTCGTCCTTGCCTATGAAAATATACATAAATATGGCCTGATCGAGCATGGTAATATTGAATCATTTATGAGAGGAGTTAGAAAAGGAATGGTTAACCGTTTTGCTGTCATAAATGCCCCGTTTAGAACGAGGGTAAAATACCTTTGAAGTAGCTCTTGGCCAATCACAAAGGCTTTAAGTCTTTTTGGCGCTTTATCTTTTACAACGAAGAGTTTAACGTCATCGAATTCCTCTTACGTACCTAAGTGTTTAATTTTAGTCAAAATTTTGTTACATAATGTTAGAAGTCAGCTGGAGTACAATTCCCCCGTCTGGAATCCACATTACAATACTCATTTACAAGCTGTTGACATACAAAAAGAATTCTTACAATTTCTAAATTTTAAAATGGGCATTCCAGCAATTATGTTGAACTGTAAGGCCCTCCGTTCATGGAGATACTTACAAACTACGTGATTGTGACACAACCACAAGTACCCTGCACATGTACTACTTTTTAAAGCTGGTTGCCATACACGGCGCTACCCGAATTATACTGAACTTGATCATTTTTCACGTGCAGCCGTGGAGTTAACACGATGTCGAACGATGTCAAATGACTTTTTTTTCCAACATTAATCTATGCCTTCTTCACTAAATCCTTTCTTGCGTATTCTGGTAATGTAAAGTTATGTAAACACGCATTTTTTTTCACTTCCAGAACAAATCTAACATTACTTTCATGTTCAGACGCCATTTCTGTCAAACGTCAAACGAAAATAGTAGACACGAATGCTGCAACGCGTAGCGCGCTACCAGCACCGTCGTTAGCGCGCTACCGACTTCAACCTGACATCCGTCGCGTAGCGCCGTGTACGAACACCAGCAAAATTGTATGGCGGGTACCCACGAGCGGTGTGCGTGCTACGCGCATCAGGCTCGAATATCTTGTAAGTAGCTCCATGTACGGAGGCGCTTACACTCTGTTAAATGATATATATGAATATGCTCAAATTGTCAGTCAGAAGAATTTTCACTGAGTTGGTATTTTTATATAAAATTCTAAATGATTTAATTGATAGTTCGGTATTGCTTGAACTGATATTCCGGATACCACAACGTAATACCAGAAGTCGGGATTTATTTCAGTACAGAAATTCTGGGACTGACTACTTCATGTATTCCTCTTTGCCCAGAATACTAATGGAGGGAAATAATTATACCAAGTCAGTAGACATCTTCAATTTATCTTTAAACAAAAATAAAATATTGTTACTGAGTAAATTCAATTATGTATAATAAATACTGTATATTTTTTATTATTCATGTGTAAAAACTCTCAAAAAGGGCCTTAATAAATGAATAAATAATTCGACTTAGAACTTTTGTCTCCACGGATGGTGACTGGCTAAAACAGGCAATGGCTGTGAATCCGTATTTATCGCAATCTAGATTGAATCAATCAAATTTCGTAGGCCCAGCTGCACTAACAATCTCTCCTGTCTACCTAAATTGCACTAATAGAACAGTATGTAGGTAGATACTGTATTCAATGTATCGTTTTAAAAACGACACCACCGGTTAAAGATATTTTCCATATGGACCAACTAGTTTTTTTTACCTTCTGAATATGCACATGGAAATAACTCCAAACTTTAAGCTTTTCCAGGCGTAATTAAGCCCAGCGTCTGGTATTGCCAGATGAACATGCGTGGGCAACTCAATTATTTCTAGATATTGAAACACCAACTGTTGGTTGCCTCTGGTATCTTACCTGCTGCAGGTGTGGGTAGCTTGGCAAATGGAAGAGGTGAGGAACGAGCTGGGGATTGAGGATATGATGCGATAAGTGGGTACTTCTTGGATGCAGTGGCTGCCTACACGCAATACAAATTCCATAGGTTGTCAGTTCGGCAGTGGTCGTTGAATAGTAAAGAAGTCTCTTGCATCCAACATATAAATAAACACCCTCATTCCAAAAATAAAAACTCTCAGATTTGTCAGAATATAATATACGTTCGCAGATCGAAGAATTTTCATCGATTTTTTCGATACTAGTCAGCCAGTGTTTTGTGTTTGTGATTTTCAATTTTATTCGCGCCCAGAAAATTATTGGAAAATGAGCATCCCTTACGTTTATCGGTACTGGGTGGATCATGTCGGGAGAACACATCGAGTTCCAGTATTTAATTCGTATTCTTTTCGACCAAGTGAGTTTTTCTCAATTTTATAATACAGATAGTCAAAGCCTCACCAACATCCCGTAGATACATTAATCACAATAATACATCAGTAATCTCCAAAAAAAAATCACGACATCATTACAATATTTTTCTGTTTACAATGAATTATAAATGTTGTTCAAACAATAAAATGGGGAGAAAAAATCTATTCTCACCAATATTCTAAAATTTAATATTGAGCTTAATTTCTTTTGTGTATTTGTTTAAGTATAAAATAAACTTATATTAGGTTTTATTAAATTGGTCCTCTGTCGAGCTTATTTAGTAAAATTGGAAAGCTTAAAGTCTAAAAACTAAAGCAAGGAATGGTTTATGTGTAGCCTTAAAATTTCTATTTTTAAAGTGTTACTATACGACCTCCGTGGTCGAAGGTAATGCTCTCAACTACGAATCCGGAGTTCGGGGGTTCAATTATATCAAATCAATTTTAAAACAAAGAAAGACCACGAATTTTGCTTGAAATAGTTATAGACGTATTTGGCGTCTCCACCTTCCTCTTCCCGTTCACCTTACATTACCTTCGGTCTCCCCTACGGGGATGCCATAGTCTCACTGTCTCCAAACGGTTGTGAGCAGTTAGGAATCTTGTGGACTATTCAAAACAAACATTCAAAAAAATAATCTTCGATTTACGAAACCTACAAACATAGTTCGATGTTTACTTGTTTGTAGGTGTACTTGACTGTTAGTACCTGTCCTACGCGTTGTTGTTGAATATTGTTATTGTTTTCAAACTCGTAACTAAGTTACGACAAGTCTTGTCGAAATTCTGCACGTGTAAACATTCCGTTCACTACATTATTGAGTCCAGAATAATTCTTGTTACATTTTACCAAAGCATTTCTAAAAATACAGACCGAAAGCTCTAGACGTTAAGCTTGCAAAACTTTACGTCCATGCATTATTAGAGATATTCGCTCAAAATCTGAAATGACAAAAACAATACATTTCAGTTCAACATTTCTGTGAAAATTGAAAACTTCAAAGTTTGGTATCGAGTACAAAAATTTTGGTAAATTTTGAAATATTCTACGAAATGCGAATAAAACAGATTTTTTGCTCACTTTTAAACTCAGCTTTGTGAACTTATTGAAAATTTCAGTCTAATTTAACTTATTTCTGTAAACGAATTTTTAAACTCTTGTCCAACTGTCTTCAGTTTTTTTTTAGTTTTTTATTAGCTACACACAGGAGGCCCTGTGGAAAATAATTTCCATCAGGGCCTATATCATCATACCGTTATTTGTTTTTGGGGTGTTATGCCGTGTTGCCTTACCTCCTTCTTCAGCCAACGTTTCGGACAGCGTTACAGTTTCCATCTCAGGGAAGATGCGTAGACATCAGGGCAGATGTCTAGACATCTTCCCTGATGGTGTCTAGACATGTACAGATGTCTACAGATGTCTAGACATCTTCCCTAACGCTATCCGAAACGTTGGCTAAAGAAGGAGGTAGCGCAACACGACAAAACACTTCAAAAACAAATAACGATCATACTTTTTGTCGTGAAAATCTAAAATCGTATCCTATATCATCTTGTTCCCGGGGCGGCGGTACCCATACTCGCCTCCCAATTTTTTTTTTTTTGAAATTCAGAAAAATAAGTGTTAGTGTTTTAATTTATTAAATTCTATGTCCTTCATTTTTTCAACAAAAAGATGTTGGTTGTCAAAAACGTATGTTTTTTGGTAAGTAGCATGAGTTGACCATAAGATTTGCAGTCATTTCTAATGCACGTCCAGCAATTGAATTGTAATTTTCATCAAATTTTATAATTTCTCATCCACTTTATGAAATTACTCAAATATTTAATTTATTAGATTTTTTTGATATTTGTGCATAATATTCCGCTTCAGTCAAGGTTGCTTGGCTGAGTATTTTCGCTAACATTATTTCAAGGATATTTCTCCAACGAAGTGATTAGTCTGTCTGAATAGAAGTGCAGAGGAGTAAAATATTAGGAAAATAAAACTATAAACATGGATTTTTTTAAGGCATGGTTCCTAATTGTATCTTTTTAATTGTATTCTTGTAATGTAGGCGTACTTTTGGACCTAACAATCTACGGAAACAAGATTCATAGAAATATACTATTTTGTTACGTGGTAGGTAATACAAATTTAAAAAAATCAGAGTATGCAATTCACACGCGGTAGAGGTGAAACCTTCAGGAAAACTAAAGTAAACAAGAGTGGGAAGGCTACTAAGCACCGCATAAAGAGGAGACCGGTAGGCTAGGAATCACCGCACAAACATAAGATCGATTATACTATCTCATTCTCTCGCAGGCTAAATCGTATAGATGTATGTTTTGTCTCTTTTTGGTGTCGCTATTTTTCGTTTCACCGAGTTTCAAATCACAGCGGTGCCAAAGAAGTTTTCTCTTTAAAAAATCGTATTCTGATTTTGTGGATTTTCTTCATACTTTTTTGGTTTAAGGGGTGAAAAATAAATAAATAGTGCCTTAAACAAACAATAAATTTAATATCAATTTATTTTATGAGTATGTATTTTATGTTTCTAGAATAAATTAATTGGTTAATCCAATTTATTTTTATTTATTATTATTTTTATTTATTATTATTTTAATTTATTATTATTTATTATTATTATCATTTCAATAGCCATACTAAACAAACCACGGCTTTTGTATAATAATTTGTTGGTTATTTTATAATAATTTTATTTCTTTAGCTTTTTTTTTTTTCTGTTTTTCTACTATAGTATGCAATGCATACACAAGTTATCTATATATTTTAATCCTCTGTTTTTAAGAACCTATATGTATATTAACTACTATATTTTAACTTTTGTTACTATGTTTTAAACTTTCTAACTTCATTTTTTATTATTTCTCTTCTTTTTATTTCCTCGATTTTTCCTCTTTTTTGTACAAATCATGTTCCATATGTTGTCACTAATCCTAATTTGACTGTTCTAAAACGGGAATCATCCTAGTTGAACAGTCAAAACATATCATAAAAAATGTTTATAAATGTATTATACTATACTAAATAAATAAATAAATAAAAAATAAAAATAAAAATAAAAAAAATTAGACTCAGCATTCCGTATTTAACTAGTAGTCGCCCAATGGTCGAAATTCGACCATAAATGTAATGTTTTTTTTATTGATTGAATGTTTGTTTATGCATAATTTAAAAAAAAATATTAGCATTTTGTATTCCTTCTCTATATAAACTATAAGTGTGCAAAATTTCATACTCCTCCGTCCGCGCAATTATCGTAAAAAGGGGTACAAAGTTTTTGCTTCACGATTAATATACTGATTTATAACATAAACACTTTCAGTTTTTTACCTCATAAAAAAATTATATTCATGAAGATATAATATCTATACCTGCATTTGCCGCGCCGAAACTGTAATTATATGAAATTCCCTCGATAGAAAAAAATTGCTAAGTGTGCCCCGAAAATTATTACCATCACTTTTTTTTCTGTTTTTTTACAAGTTATATGTATGAAAAAATTCACAGTGTTTCTTTAAATGCTATTTAAGACATATCTCTCGAGAAATGCGCATTACTTAAACGAGTCGTGTTTCATTAAACGTTTTCACAATTTTCATTTAATTATTATCGTTTTTAATATTAGAGCGCTCCCTCTAAAATTCGTATTTACATATCTCTCCTTCTTCTTTTTGAACGCTTAGGTGCTACCGGACCCTAGAGGTAGAAAATATATACCACGTGCAGAAAATAATAGGTACATAAATGTTGTGTGGATAAAATTACAGGTTGACACCGTACCTACCTACCCACTTCACTAGATAAATAATAACCTGTTCTAAAGTCTTTGACGAGTGTTTGGAGAATTAATAGTAATTTTATTCATTTTCAACTTGTTCTTAGATCTGCATAATGCACTAGCTAATATCTATAGAAAATAGAAACATAGGATGCTATACATCAACGGTGATATAGCATGTAAGCTTAGCCGAGCTACGACCAAAATGCACGGACCATCAAAACGGCAGAGCCAATGAAAGTTGCACGTTTGATGTATGGGTAAAAATAAAGGCGGAGCGCCGCGGTGTGTAGATGCGATTTGAAGCAGTATGGGTGAGCGATATCTTGTGCGCGTGGTTTCATACAAATCCACGGCCAATCTCCTTTGTTTCTATTAGTTATGAACTTACTATTGAATTCAAAATGCTTTCCAAAATACCACTCTTTAAAACACTTCTTTTACTAATAGTTGATTATTGTTTCCAGATGCCCCGGATGCTGGTAAAGTCATAACAGTTCGCAACCTGGACTTTTGTCTCGCAGCCAATGGCATCGAGCACCACACAGACAGGTTCGAGCTGATGACTCGGGAGAGGGAACCCTCGCTGGTGGTGAGGAGAGGGGCGCCATTCGTCCTGGACCTGACCCTCTCTAGGCCCTTCAACCCCGAGAAGGATGCGGTCTCTTTTATTTTCACCGTAGCAGGTAATAAATACCACAAACCTTATATTTTATATTTATCGATCAGCAAAATAATGTCATATTACAAATACTATTTAGGTTGGGGATTTGGTAAACTTGGTAGCCATTTCTTTACAAAATTTTAAAATGAGCCAATAACGATATACTTTATCGACATAATAAAATCAAAATTTACGAACTGAACAAATTAACAATAAATCTATATTATTTTGATAAACTAGTACCTACCGAAAGATTATTGTAGAAGATTACAAAAATTGATTTATTGTATAGGTACCTACATACATCTCTTTATCAGATTAAAAATGTTTTGACGCTTCTTTAGGGCAATATAATATTATCAACTAACCATTTTAGCCTTCTTGATTTTGTATGTGATCTGATTCTAAGGGTTCGCAGGGGTGTTACCTGGTGTAACTGCCGATTTTCCTTTTCTGCCTTTTCCCAGTGATTGGCTTGAAAAAGAGGCCTGGGGATATTTCACTCACAATGTGAGGTCAGAGCAGAGTAATACAGTACTCCAATACATAAGTGTTTGATTCACTCTTACAAGATGCCCTTAAAATCTCCCTCCATCTACTTCTGAAAGGCTATTCCCTAAAATTTGTGATAAGAGATCGTTCTCCGGTGAGAAGCGCTGTCAGATTTGTGTGATTTTCTACGGCTGTTATTTGCTTTTTCTATCGGCCGATGTCGAAATTTCAGCTGTGAGCTGTCACGTATTTTAGTTTGGGTCGTTTTAAACACGAATTCCTGCAAGTATGCATGATTATTTATTCATTTAACAGCTGTAGAAAATCACACAAATCTGACAGGACATCTCGCGGGAGAACGATATCTCGTAGAGAATAGCTCTTCTGTTCATTATATCCTAATACTAATAGTATTTATTTTTTTCCAGACACTGATAAACCAAACTATGGCCATGGAACCCTGGTGGCTATACCTCTGTTAGACAAACCTCCAGAGGCGACTAGAGGGTGGAGTGCTAACATTGAGAACCAGTACGATAACCACCTGACCGTGAAGATCATCACCTCCCCCACCAGTGTAGTGGCCCAGTGGAAGATCGACATCGACACCAAACTGATTGGAAATGGAGCAGTCAACTATACTCACCCCCTGGGCTTCTATTTAATCTTCAACCCGTGGTGTCCGCAGGATGATGTTTATCTCGAAGGTAAATCGAAATCATATAAAAAATATATTAAAATTAAAAACGTTTGCATATTAACTTTTAGTACAATCGGTAAACTGTTGAATATACACCTCATTAGGAGTCAATTTTGTGGTATAAGTTTTTGTTTTGGGACTTTGTTTTCGAGAAAATCTACTGTGCAGTTGAAATTTTTTAAGTAAAATTTGAAACAAAAATCGGGGTTAACATCAGCTGTTTTGTATTTTAACACATTGTAATCTGATCACGTATTAATACGTGTTTAGCAAATTAATGCTAGAGAGCGGAACACGTATTTATACGTTTTTGATAGATTGTTAGTGGAGCGCGGGTCACGTTAAAATGCGGGTTCCAATATACTTGAGTTTTCGCTATATAGCCTCTGTAGGGTTGTAGCCATGCAGGTAAAAACCTTTTGAGAACAATAGATGGGGTGTACGGTAGGTACCGAGGTAGTGTAAATATAAATTTTTTCATAACTTTCCTGCTTTATGTGAAATTCTGCACTAGTTTAACGATAAAGAATACATTTCTAAATATAATAAAATAAAATGAATTAAAATAAATAATTTGCAAAAAGAATTATTGAAATCAAACAAATATTTTTGAAGTTATCGCAATTTTTCTAGAGGTCTACGTTAGCGCGAAATTACGCGAAAAATCACCCGTTATCAGCACGATACGCGGCCGAAAACTGCCCGATCACAATGTGTTAAAATGCACCGAAGCGTAGACCTGGCTCTTTTTAACCGTTTAGCTGCCGAAAAAAGTTAAAATCAAAACGCTTAAAACTGTAAAAAACTTATGTTAGGTTATGGGCTATTTTTACATTGGGTTAAGTTATGGGCTATTTTTCAAAAAAAAATTGGTTATCGAACCACTTACATCAGATGTTCAAACAGAGATGTCGATAGCAAAATAGCTGGGCTGCATTTTCGATTGATTGCAATTTACAGCTAAGAACTTAGATTGAATCAGATACCTAAATTTATTGAATATCTATTTTTATAAGAATTTCGTAGCTATTATGAAAAGCCAACAACTTACAAGAAGTTATATTAATTTATTAAACATTAGATAGGTACCTACTTTCCTTAATTCTAGACAGTTTTTCACGACAAAGTTGAAAAAATTGCATTTCGAATCACCAAATATTTTAGTTATTATCTTTAAATATATAAAACTAATTTTATTATGTTATTTATAGGTGAAGCTCTCAGGGAGGAATACGTTCAACAGGATACTGGTCTCATCTGGAGAGGCTCACACAATCGTCTTAGACCGTCCATTTGGAAGTACTCACAGTTCGAGAGAGACATTCTAGATTGCTCTCTGTACCTGATCTCAGAAGTTGGAAAGGTAAATAAATTAACAAAGTTCACATTCCTTGATTCAAATTCTAGGTATTAATTTGTTTTATTAAGGTCCATTAAAACCAGTGGCCGAGAATTCAAATTTCGCCGAAGTCCAGCTCCGGTCGAACTTGTGCATCTCGATCCGAGCCATTCGCGAGTCGGGAGTGGCTCCCGGGACCTGCTCCAAGAACTCAAGTACTTTTAAAAAGAAAGCATGTCTCGGAGGCCTCCGGCAAAATGCAGAACTTGCCCATCTCTAGTGCACACACACATGTTGTACAGCCATGCCCAGATGTTTCATGTTTGCTCAAACATTTTGTTAAATGTTTATGCAAACAAAATGTCACAGGAGATTCGGCATCGAATTCATTCATTCAACCAATTTTGGAAATTACCAAACAGACCTTGTACGTCTAACTTTTTTTTATAGCTACAAATTTAAGTTGTTTAATCATAAATTTCTTAATATTTATTTTTAGGTTCGAGGAAACGCTAGAGGCGATGCAATCCAGGTATCAAGGGCTATTTCCGCTGCCATCAATTCCCCCGATGACGAAGGAGCACTCATGGGCAACTGGAGCGATGACTTCGGAGGTGGAACCCCTCCCACCAAGTGGGTTGGATCCATGAACATCTTGCAGCAATTCTACAAGAAGAAAAAGCCAGTGAAATATGGCCAGTGCTGGGTGTTTGCAGGAGTTTTGGCAACTGGTGAGTACCTTCCCACAAAAAATCAAAAATTCTATTTTAAGATTAGATTCATGGTCTAATTCCAATTGAAACATTATGACAAACAAACAACAAAATGCGGTGTTGACAACTCAAGAGTTTACAACTTCATCACTCCTTTTATAAGTCATTAAAAGTGATGAAAAAAAAAACAACTTGGTTAAATAGGTTATGTTAGATTAGGTTATGGGCTATATAAAAAAAAATCATCAATTACTTTTCAAATGGGGTGTTGAGATGCCATTTTGTTGAGTTGTCATGGAACCAAATAATTTCCGTCTGATTACATCTGATTTCAAAAAACCAGTAAAAAGCCCGGGCTATGCCGGGGACTTAAGCTAGTACGTAATAAAATCCACATTTTATACTGAAGGAAATAGTTTTTAATATTCAAACATGAAGCATCTCTTATGTCGGCGCCAGGCATGTGTTCAAAGATGTGTCCAAATTAGTGTTCACATGTGTGGCACGGGCATTTGATACTATTGTCACACATTTGAACACTTAAGTGCGCTTTGCCGTTCCGTGTCGGTTTTCTAGCGCACATCAAAGGGATGTGTACAAATGTTTGTGTGCCTGCCACACTGCGTGGGGCCCAGTTGAAGTCTATTTGAAAACTGTGAGCTCAAAGGAGTGATCAAATCTTTGAACACATATCTGGCAGGTACAACAATATGTGACCAAATATGTGAGCAAAGTCTTCAAACAAGTGATCACTTCTTTGAACTTCTGTCTGGCGCCGGCATTATCCTTGTCAAAATGATTTTCAATGACTCCTTATGAGTACCTACATAATTTTGTGAAATGTCATCTCAATTCATGTGCTATTCTAAATTAACTGTCTTTCCAACCTTTTTCATCTTCTTTCATCTTGCTAGAACAAAACATTTGATTAATAACATGGCATTGACTCTAGTTTGCAGAGCCATTGGATTACCATGCCGTGTGGTCACCACATATTCCTCTGCCCACGACACCCAGGGCAGTTTGACTGTGGATTACTTTGTGGACCAGAAAGGTTCAGTTATGGAAGAACTGAACTTGGATTCCATCTGGAACTACCACGTGTGGAATGAGGTACCTATAATTTATTTATTATTTTTTTATCAACCCTTATGCTAGGAGAGAGTGACATAATTATACTTAATGCAATCTTTTGATAGTCACACCTTATTTCGTCAGGAATGTTAATGCAATATTAATTAAAAAAACTTCTTATCTTTAATCCATTTGTCTATTTGGGATTGGACCCGTATCTCCTTACTGTGGGAGTCTTGATTACAAGGTTGAATCTGATCAAACACATAAAAAAGAAACAAGTTACATAAAAATATATTAGAATCACCAATCAGCGTGGTTTAATAAAATATGTGTATTTAAGTACGTAATATAATCTTTAGATTATTATTATCCGCATTTTGTAGTACTTCTTACTTACATATGTTTAATAATGTAATCATGATACAATAATAATAATGTGGTAATAAGAATGGTGCTTTGAATTTGCCACTTTTTGCTACATCTAGTTTGTTTTTCTGATCTAAAAATGATTTTCCCCTTAGGTATGGATGAAGCGTGCAGATCTTGGTGATGCTTACAATGGTTGGCAGGCTATAGATTCCACTCCTCAAGAACTCTCCGACAGCATCTTTAGATGCGGGCCGGCTTCTGTAGCCGCTGTCAAGCTTGGAGAGATCCAGAAACCATATGACAACACTTTCCTCTTTGCTGAAGTCAACGCTGATAAGGTAAATAAAACAAATAATATTATGTTGTTTCTTATTGGATGTTGCCCTCAATATTCTAAAAGTTCCCATATAGTTCCAATATTCTACTTTCAATATTCTAAAAGTTCCCGTATAGTTCCAATATTCTACTTTCAATATTCTAAAAGTTCCCAAAGATCCAGATGCCGATGTTTTGATGTTTTCTGAATCTTCCCTCAATGCCTGAATTATTGCAATGAAAATTCATAACATTAAAACGCTAAGATTATAGGTTACCAGGTGTATTTTTGATTATGTTTTGATTGTCTTTTATATTTCTAGGTATTTTGGAGATACGCTGGACCCACACAACCTCTTAAACTACTTCAAAAGGATACAACTACCATTGGAAAATCTATTTCAACAAAAGCTGTTGGATTGTGGGAAAGAGAGGTAATTAAAAAAAATTACAGCAATTTAGAAATTACATTTTTATACATTTTCTAGAAATTGTTACATAGTTAATGCCCAAGAAATACAAAAAAATTACATTTTTATAATTAAATCCGCACTTCAACGTAAAACCTTGAAAGCAGAGAAATAATGTAAGCAACCTGAAGTCCTGATGCATTAAAAGTACATAGATGGTATCAGCATGCATTTTGGGATCAAGCAGTGCGGATTTTGACTAATTTTATATATTAATAGCAATGACTTGTATACTTTACTGTAGGTAATTTACTGCCTACATTTTTGAGATGTTTATAAATTATACACTTGTTACAAGTTTTCTTACAATCAAACTGATTGATCAGTTTCGTAAGATTTGTAAAATAAAATATTGTAAAATTAAAACTGAATAAACATATTTAAAAAAAAAAAAAACAAGCGACTATCTAATAGAAAAATGGCCAAGGGACAAATATTTTAAAAATCTCGTGGTAACAGTAAGGTTTGTGGAGGAGCTGCATTTTCATTTTAACACTTTGTACCACCCAATCCCATTACCATAAGTAAAAAAAAAAACAATCTGATTAAATTGGCGATTATTTTTCAGGATATAACAAACAACTACAAATATCCGGAAGAAACCAAAGAAGAGAGGGATGCTATGCTGAACGCACTGAAGATGTCAGAGAGCCTGTTCTCTCGATACTACCTCAATGAGGAGTTCAATGACATCCTTTTCGACTTTGCCCTCAGAGATGACATCAAGATTGGCGAGCCATTCAGCGTAATTCTTATTGCCAAGAACCGCTCAAAGAGCAACTCGCACACCATCAATGGCAACCTGAGAGTAGATACAGTCCATTACACTGGTAAAGTTGGACAACCTGTCAAACTCTTTGCCTTCAACAAAGTTATTAAGCCGCAAAGCACAGAGGAAGTCAGATTGGACGTCACGTTTGAAGAATATTATTCAAGGCTGGTCGAACAGGTACCTACAGACTTTTTAAATTATTTATACAATGAGCGTTTTATATATTAATTTTTTATTCGGTTCGGGGGAAATTTTTAGGACATCATTATGTGTTTTAGTGTTCAACAAACCATAGCTCATTCTTTTGAAAATTATACCTTCAAAATTGAAGCGCATTTATAAATTAATATAATAAAAAATATGTAAACAGAAATGAAGGAAGAGATTTGAATTCAGTTTCAGATTTCAATGGTCAATCCAGTGTTGCCAAATTAATGTAGGTACTAATCCAATTTATTATAATTATTTGTTATTCTATTCTTTCAGTGTGCATTCAACATTGCCTGCTTGGTAACAGTGGCGGATACGGAATTTGAATACTTTGCTCAGGATGACTTCAGAGTGAGGAAGCCCGACATAAAAATATTCATCCAGGGAACACCAACTACGGGGCAGGAGTTTGTGGCCGTCATCAAGCTGCAGAACCCCCTTCCCATGCCCCTGAAGAAGAGCGTATTCCTATTGGAAGGGTGCGGCCTTGAGAGACAACTGCAAATTAAGCTTGATGAGGTACATGCTATATTTTTTGTTTTTGTTTTTTTGTTATTGTATTGTGAGTTACAATACGTAGATGTTGCTTATGATGTTACAAGCTGAATATAGATGTTTTCACTCAACTTTTCACCGACGAGCAGCGCTGGATTAAGCTTTACCCTTTCCATTGCCTTTGTCCGACAAGCTTCACTTAAACTTATGTTATTGCATTTGGCCCGGTGGATCAGTAGTTTATTGTAATGGAATCACTAGGCTTATTTTGCCAGGGTGCCTAACGGAGAGAAACTTGATCGATGTAAACATCTCTCTTAGCGAGCATAAAGAGCAACCAAAATTTCAGGCCTATGTGATTCATCCATGGCGGTTATCTGCATGTCGCATGCGTGATCCTTGACATTTCACTAAAACACCTACACGTGTCAAAATGTGCAGCGTGATGCTATAGATTATGTTGAAAAGGTCGGCGTAGTAACGGACAGGCCCATGGGTCAAATTGTAAACATACCCTTGTATGTTGGGAATCAGCAAATATCTTCTAATCTGACACAGTTTGCATAATTTTATATTGGCTGTATGTTTTGCTACAAATTTATTGAATTTATATAACAATTTCTTCCTCCTTTGATTGCAGAACATTGCCCCAGGAGCCTTTGCCACAGCGTCTGTCAAGTTCACTCCTCCCTGGTCTGGTCGGCACACTATTGCAGCCAAGTTTGTCTCCAAGGAGCTGACTGACGTTGACGGATTCCTCGCATTCAATGTCCAACCGCAAGCCAGTTTTATGATCAACCATGGGAACGGAAGTAGACCTTACTGATAAATAAAACAATTATTTTTTATTACCATATAATAATATTTATAATAATGATGTACATTAATTATACAGACAACCGGAGATTCAGGCTAGTTTGGTCTCTCATACATTCAGATGCAAAATTTAGTAGGTGAGGAATTTTAGTATGAATATTTAGCACGAAGGTGTTAACGCCGTATTCAATAATATGTATGTAATTATTTTATTGTAATTTAATGAAAAACAAGTCCAAAGTATGTGTCATTGTTTACTACTCGAATAGTGTTTGTGATTGTGAAAGCTTTTAATTATTTAATATCCTGCCAAATAAAACTTATAATATTTTGTTCATAATTAATTGTGTTGCTAAGAATAGATAGGTACTATTTTATATGTTTTTTGTATTAAATTGATATTATTTCTAAACAATAATATTATGAGTTACGAGTGCTAATTTTTGCCATCTAGTTTTAAAAGCTAAAACATAATTAGAGTCTATTGACTTTAAAAAAATCTGGTAGAGATAGGCAACATCAATATGATTTTAGTGAGCCCCGTTAGTTGGGCAGGTACACAGAATGGACTTAAATAATGTCCCTTTATTCATTAATTAGTACAAACGGTTCATAATTTTTTTATAATATTTATTTCAAACAGATCTAAAAAATTTACCTATAATATTGTATGTAATAATAGATTTACATTATTTATTTATTGAATATTGTTTTTTATACAGTTTTTACTATTTAGATCTAACGTTTTAAGAACAATGCCTTTTTTTCAATCAAACATTTCTAAATCTCATTATTTGAAGTACTGTGATTTATTTAAACGAATTCCAGTGGAGCAGCTGTTATAATTTTGTTTTATGTATCTATGTAAACATTTTAGTATGGTAAGGAACTGTGTGAATACTTATATATTTTAAATTAAATTGTATTTTGTATTCTTTTTTGGACTGATAAAATATTTATAAAATAATATTTACACTGTTTGTTTTTCAACGTATTCCATAAATATATGTTTTTCATGTATTATTTCTAAATAAACAACATTTTATTTATTCACCCAAAAAGACATTTACATTTTTACTACCTAAACCCTTTTCCAAATTATTTCGCCATGAATAACTTTTATAGTGTATTACTAACAGATTTGTGGAAACAGCTAGGCAAATTATTCTATTACTCAATATAAAAAGTCATAGGAACTTTGTTAATTATTATATCATTACCTAATCAATTGTTCTGCATTATAAATTACAAGTCGCAGTGTCGGAATGTGTACGTACTGTGTTATGACGCAGTAATCATGTATATTTTCTAAGAACATATGTGCTGCTAGAGATTATCCCTAAAATATAGTAAACCACCACCATTGCGGACTTAATTGCCTAAAGGAATCATTTGGTAAAGCCAAAGTGATTGTAAAATACCTAGCTAAAATGATAGAAAAAAACCTAAACTGAGAATCAATTTATATTTTACAAAATACGGCACTTAGGTTGGAACTTTTAGCATTTTTTATTTAAAAAGAAGAGAAAATTTATCTATCTACAGAATTTGTTTCATAATATATACTTCTGAAACTATGTAGCGTTAGTACAAGGCCTTGGCATCGTACACAAACATTCAAAATACGCCAGCACTAATCGAGGGTAGTAGGTACAATACGTCATTAGCAGTGGTGGTTTGCTGGGTTGAAAAGTGGGAAGGCACAAACATTTTTTTAAAGCAAGTATTATGTAGATACGATTTTGGATTTTCGCAGCCAAAAGTATTTTCGTTTTTTGTTTATGGGGTGTTACCCTACCTCCTTCTTTAGCAAACGTTTGAGACACATCTGCCTTGATGATGGACGCTGTAACTCTGTTCGAAACGTTGGCTTAAGAAGGAAGTAGCGCAACATGGCATAACACCCCAAAAACAAATAACGAAAAAAATTTATTATGTATACCTACACCTATCTATTACACCTACCCTAGAAAAAAAAACTTTGGAACTATTACCTACGACAAACTATAATATTAATAATATGTGCAAACTCAAGATAGACCATCAACTGCAAATTCGTCCTACTAAATTAATTCAAATAGCCATGATCGGTACCTACCGATCGGTACCTACGGGTAGGTACCTACCTACTGCCGCATACTGTCATAGACAAAACCAAAAAAAAATTGTTCGCTAGAGCTAATCACAAATGATTGATTCTACCGCAGAAGTGTTCCTTTTTTGATACTTCATTTCGATTCCATGTGATTTTCCCACTCCCCTCCGTCCTACCTCTGCCCCCTAGCGTATACATTTGTACTGCTTTATGTTTATTTATTTTATTTTTTTTTTAACACTGTTTTAGAAAAGAAAAGAATGAGTCCTTACGGGGGTACCCCATTCTAAGGTCACATTGTACATGTTTTTGTCTTTGAATTATAAGTTAATACCTATTTTAAAATATTGCAAGAGGAAAATTATAAAGTTATATCTAAAAGAATGTACAATACTATAAGCATTAATCTTTATTTGGTTGCAAAATTGAATCTATGTTCTTCCTTCCCACGTCCATAATCCATATCTTAATTCTTCTTTTGAAGTTGTTTATTTTTTTAACGGTTTTTATTGCAAGTGGGAGTATGTATATTAAATAATTTTATAGAGAAGTATAGCATATTTCTTTGTCCAAAAGTCGTTTTAGTTGTTGGTTGGTGGAATACATGTTGTGATGTGGATCTTGTGAATCGGCCCGAGTTTGTTAGTGCAAAGTTTTCCTGGTTTTTGAATGCGTACTAGGATATCTTTTGCATATAATTGTTATAGTGACATTAAATTTAGTGCCTTAAAAACGTAGTCTGTAGGAGTTCTGATGGGGACTCTAAGTATAATTTTCAAAATTGCCCTTTGTGCTGAGGACCGATTTTACAGTGGAATCGCACGAGCTTCCCCATCCGATAAGACCATATTGTAGATGAGATTGGGCTAATCCATACTAATATTATAAAAGGGAAACTGCTCGAGTTTGTTTATGACCTTTTCACGCATAACACAATATAAAGACTTTAATAATTCTTTCACCAATATAAAGCTAAATTATATGCGCAGACTACAGGTTGTATATGATGGTAAGCTCTGGCGTTATGAAATTATAAATATTAATATTTTATATTTGTTATACGTTTTCTGTCGCTAACAAAAGCGAGTTTTTGCTAATGTCAGAAAAAAATCTTTTCCATGGAAACAATGTTGATATATTTTTGGGCTCTATGCTGGTAGGTACTCAGTCTACTGGTCAGCTACTACTGCAGAAAATTCAAATATTAGAATTCGTTTTTCTTTTTTGGACAAGCTTGGACTAAATGTCAGATGAGAGTTCCTATATTAAAAATATAATTCGTAACGATTATAAAGACTGAATGATAAATAGAGTATTTTTTTATTATATTAACGAACTTCCAAATATTTAAATAAAAATAAACATCCGAAATGTTTGTAAGCGCATAAATTCCGAATGAATGAACAAAATTGGATAAGTAATTCTTTTTTTCTTTGAGCTATAGCATTATGAAATTTAGATGGTAGGCGAGATGTTTGAAAACTGAATGTAAGGGAATGAATATATGGAATGCGGGAGGGGATGGGGGGTGGGGTGGGGGGAAGATAATTGATAAGTGCAAGCGCTACAGTAATTTCCCGTAATACCATGCGTGCGAAGCCGCGGGGAAAAGCTAGTGCATAATAAATTTTAATTAACTGTTCTTTATCTAAAATGTTTCTTATTGTTTTGAAAAAGTATATTAGTTTTTTTAATTTGTTGCTCACATTTTCCACTTGGGAGTTCCAATTTAAGTTTTGGTCAATAATTATTCCAAGGTATTTTATTGTTTGTATTCCATTTAATTTTGGGCAGTTGCAAGGAATTTCTTGGTTCACGTGTAAACAGTCTTTATGAATTTTTATGTTTAGGTTTGTATTAAGGTTATCTGTCTGTTTGTTGTGGATTTTGAATTTAATATATTTAGTTTTTGTGTCATTTAATGTTAGTGAATTCGAATCAAGCCAATGTTTAACCATATTCATCCCCTTTTCAGCTATATCGAATACAGTCTCCCATGACTTAATGTAGTACCTCGACGCGGCGATCAGAAATCTGCTTGTGGCCGATCGTGTTGCCCTGGTGTGATGAGTTAATATAAAGACTACCAGTCCTAGTGACGTACGAACATATTCATAGGTAACTTTTAAACTGAAGTTACACAATTTATAAATTGGTAACATAAATTAAAGTTTTATCATATTTTTGATGTATGGATACGAGTATTTTGAATCTTTTCCCCCTTTTCTTCTCTATTTTTTGGGGAGGCACAGCCACGGTACCCCTGCCCCACAAAACGAACCGCCACCGGAGATTTTAGTATGCAGGTATCGATATAACTATGTACTTATAAAGAATTTATTCCTGGTTACTTCTGAAGCCGTAGTATGGTATGGGTGCGCTTTGGCTTCGTATACTTTAAAAATACGTACCCTATTATTTCTATCTTCTTACCACTTTTTTGCATCTTGTTGTTCTGATTTAAAAATATTAGATTATTAAAATGAAAATGACTGCCATCTTACGGATTATCAGAATACTTTTTAATAAAGGACTTAGCTGTATTGTGTTCTAGTAAAGCTTCTTATTTGTTGGGTAAAAAATACCTAGATGGCGTTGATAATAGACTTAGAGGGATTTTTTTGGGATAGAGCTTTGAGCGCTGTCGGATAGATGGCATTACAATAATTATTTTTTGACCACTCAAATTTTAAATAAATAAAAATAAAATATTCGGGTAGTTACTTTTTTATTCTAATGAAAGTTATAAAATGATTATATATATATGTTCTTTACACTTTTTTAAACATCATTCTGAATCGAAAGGAATTTGTGTGAAATAAAATAGGTGGGTAGTCTTGGATAGGCGTCTGCTTCAACGGTTTGATTGTCTTATAAATAAAAGTACGTATTTACCGGGTGGCTTCCTTCTTGTATTCATGATATAGTGTCAATTCTTAAAAATAATAATGCACGTAAGATTATTATTAGTACGTGATAAGCGTGTATTTATTTTTCGTCTTTTTTAAATCACATTTTTTTACCTGGCCACTCTATGCCATTACTATGCCATCTCAACGAGTCCTAGTTTTCCTCAACGCCCACTAGTTTTCTCTGGGTCCTCTACCGCCCCTCTGAAAGTCTCAGACGCCCACAAGGGGGCGTTGTCGCCCACGTTGAAAACCTATGGATTAGTGGAATATAATTACTAATTACCCAACTAAAAATGACATTTTTTTTGTTTGTTTTCTCTTATTGTTTGTTCCGCTCAATCTCATTTTTTTGTACTGTATTCAGTATTGACTGTTTTGTATTTGAAAATTATATATTTGATTTATCAATAATTATTTACATAAATAATACCCTCCACTTTGTGTTGTAAATTCCTTCCGTCCCAAAATGAATTTTATAATTCATAAAATAATAATAATTAAAAATAAATAAAATAGTAGGAGATACCTACCTATGTGCACTACCTCTTAATTTACAATATATCGATTTCTGCTAATACTTATTTATTTTGTTTTTTTTTTAAATTAGTTCCATTAGGGCCTATGTCACTTTTGGCAATGCTGTGTGGAGAATTTTTTGTGGAAAGGAAGGAGATGAAGTTCTGGGAAGGAAAAAGGTATGAGGGGTGGATAGGAATCTGGGGGTCAGTGTCTCCAGGAGGGACGGATGTATGAATCCATCCCTCTCACCGCGGTGCACGGTGATGTTCCGAGAGAGTCCTGCTGGAGAGGTCAAAAGGATTCCCTCAACCAGTCTCTCCAGATCCGGCCTGCCAGGCAGCTGATGGGCAGATCCAAGCCAAGACCCGGATAAACCTCCTTCCCACAAACCCGAGCACTCCTGCTACGTCACCAAAGATAGCAAACCACTTGGGGTGACCTATGGCAGAGGTGTTGGTGTTCCAGTAAATGATTCCCGAGGCGGCGGTACCCATACAAGCCTCCAAAATTGAAAGAGCGCCCTTTGGTGGAACCTGGTTCAACGTTCGCAGACATGGCCCCTAAATTAAAATGTTTTAAATGTTACACTAGCGATAAAAAACCATTTATGTATCAGTGATAAAAAAACCATTTATGTATCAGTGATAAAAAACCATTCATGTTTCAGTTTTATAAAATTTAAAACACTTGCTGCTCGGCCTTTTTCATACAAAACTTAATTTTGGATTTGAGGCCAAAATACCCAACGAATTTGAATTTCAAAATATGTAGCGAAGGCCTAGTACGGATATGGTCTACTTTATTCAGATGTGTTTTAAATTATAAAATATAGGCAATTAAATAATTCAATCTTTCATAATTTTAGTGACATTTTTTTGTCAGTTTAGTATAAATATTTAAACTGTGTTAATATAATGAAAAATAAATAAATAACATAAAATAAATCTAGGTCACAAAATTTAATTTATATACAACATATTTGAATTTGGTAACATATTGGTCATTTGAAATTTGTATTTACAATGGCTATTTTTAATAATTTTAATTTTATATTTTATATTTCTTCATATTATTAGATAAATAGTGGATAAAAATATTTTTTTTCAACTATTATTAACTCACAAATAATAGCGAAAGTTCCCTCTACAATCATGAAAAATTGATTTCTTTAATGGCAAAAATGGTGAAAATTTAAAATAAAAATTACCTATTTACGGCAGTACAAAAATTTGTCGATTATACATTTAAATTACTACACAAAAAATGCATTTTTAACGATGTTTTATTTTATTTTTCATTGTATTTGAAAATAAATACAGTAAAATTATTTTTTTTATGTTTTTCATTTACTCACAAATAATTGTCAAAATTGCCTCTAAAATCATGAAACACTAAAATCTTTAATGCTTATCTTATAATTTAAACCAAAAGAAATAAAGTAGCTCACATCCGTACTAGATGTTTTGTATACTTTTTGATTACAAAAATAATTTTTCAGTTTGGTTGGTTATTTTGATCTCAAATTCAAATTTAAGATTTGTATGAAACTGGCTGAAATGAGCCGCGCATACGTTCCTCTTAAGATGAAGCTTAAGAATGCAAAATCACACAAAATCATGTGTTTTTGTTTTGAAAATTTGATCGCTTAGAAATATTATTCTTCAGTTAAATTAAAATTAATTATGCTTCAATTAAATACTGCGTGTAGAACATATCTTGGCCCTTAAAAATATCGGTCATTTTTTTATGTCTTTTAATAAGCCTAGAAAAAGATAAAGTAACAGGTCTATAAAAAAACACTTTCAAGTGCAAACTCTCCTACTTATAAACATCTTTTCGGATATGGTTTTATTGTTTATTGTAGCAAATTTAGTTTCTTTTATGATAATCGCAAAAAAAAAATTATATTTACGCCCGATATTCACAAAATAAAATAAAATGTGCATTTTTGCGTTGTTATTTCACAAAACGGCTGGCAGCCGACGAATGTGGATTTTCAAAGTGACCCTTATGTCGTGCACCGAAGGACTACTGGCTTGCCACACCCTACTTTCTTTCAGAACCGCCCTGAACGGAGCAGGGAACAGACGTGTGACTCCACGTCGCTCGGTTCCATGAAATCAATTTTAAATTTCCTTGTTATTACAATAAACAATGTGTAAAAAAGGAGTTAATGTTTTTTTTAGGCCTTTACGAAATCAACCTGCAAAAAAATTCTCAAATACCTTTTTCAACCGTTCCAAAAGCTTTTTCTCAAATATTTTTAAACTCGTCCCACAAAGGGCATGAAATCCGATTTCGATTTTTCCCCGGACTACTGGAAATCGGGCGGCATTTGGTCCATACAAACGTAATCCCCAATTCCTCTCTACATTTTGACATCGCTGCAAATATTTTTCAATATAATATAGTTATCGAACACTAGCGTGACGGTACATTTCGCTTTTTTGATATGTTACTTTTTATAGAAGTCCAAAAATCGATAAAATTGCCTAATTTGAAAGCCATCTACAAACGTTCAGCATACAAACTAGATGAAGTGTTTTTTTTAAACAAAACATACAAAAAAAGAATACTTTCTTCTAATACAGTTAGTAAAAAAAATCTTAAAAATCGGAGGAGAAAAACGGTGAATACAAAACCTCGATTTTGAAGATTTCATTTAGGTAATATCAGCCTGGGGTGCAGTTGTCCCTTTCGCTCAGTATTCGGGGGAGTAAGAGCTACAGTAACAGCAACAATTTGGTAAAATACCTATTGTTTAAGTTTCTCGGTGACCGGTTTTCTTCTTAATCATTTCTCCAGCTCTGAATAGACGGGTCATGAATCATGATTTATTATAAATACCTAATAACCACAAGAAAAATTACATCGAATTTACATTCCCCGTAGGTAATCAAATAAAAAAGCTCTACACGCATTCTTCGTGTTATTTATTGAATAATCCCATCCGTCAAAAGTCCGCTAAGTTTAACAAGCGTTAGATATCAATTATGTGGGGAATGTATTCTTTATGCATGTTAGGGTGGGAAGGGGGGAGGGGAAGGTGAGGGTTTGATGTGGTATTGTGGCGCAGGGGGGCGCCCCGCAGTCTCAGTTTGTTTAGGGGGGCCCGGGCCGCGGGGGGCCGCAGCCTGAATTTATCAAAGCAAAGGTCACATGTACCTACCCCGAATCCTTGGAGAGGTGGAAATGAAATTCTTGACTGCAACAAGTTATTTGCCTTTTTCGAAACCTTGTGTCCATTAGTTTAGTCCAGAATTCATAGGTTTTTTTTATATGAATACCGCACAAGAGTCCCAACTGCTCCCGTCTGGAGCCAGTGAGACTATGGCATCCTCGATTGGTGTATGTTGTGAGGCTGAAGGTAGTGGGGAGGGGAAGGAGATGCGAAGAGGAAGGTGGGAAGTACCTGGCTGTTCAGATCTGGTCACCAAACACGGCAATTCTGAACGGTGGTATTACACCAGGGCGATACTGAGATTATCTTCCACTCTGGAACGTGCCGCAAATGTACTATATATTATTTTAAATGAATTAATTGTGAAATAACACAAAGTAATCAAATAAAATTTATTTGGAACGCCGGGATTCGATCCCGCGACCTTCGGAATGCGAGTCAAGAGCCTTACCGCTGGACTACGCCGGACGTCAAAAATGGAAGGTAGATGGAAACAAAAAAAAAAAAAAATAAAGAAATTACTAAGAAGATTTTCCCGTTTCCGGACATCTCTCTCAAATTCCTTTTCCACATCACTCTCACTTTCACTGTCTGCACTTTTTTTCTCAAATGACCTATCTATTCCTATTTCTTACTAAGTATGGGAACAATTATCAAAATTCCGGATGAAACTTCGGCAAAGCAAAATCCGATGGACAGAGTCAATTTCTGCTGTATAGATGATACTCATAATCCATTCTTCCATAGATGGCACGAGTTCAACTATTTTAAGGAAAAACATTTTTTACAAGTTATGCTTTAAAATATTAAGATTAATTAATTGTTTGCGCCCATGTATATTCAATACGAACATGAATAAATAGTTTTGTTCGTAAACAAAATCAAACTTTTCAAGAAAGGCTAACATTATTGGATTGTCACCTATACAACATTGGATTTGCTAGCCTTTCTCGAAAGATTTGAATTTATTTATGGACAAAACCATAATTGAATTTGAATATTTACGGGCGCAAACAATTAATTCAACATAAAATTGTAAAAGCGTTTTTCACTAAAATATTGTACTCGCGCTATCCATGAAAGAGTAGTATCAGTATCACTTTTAAAGTAATTTTGAGTATCACTTTCTCAATTCCATTTCTGCTATAAAAATTTCAATTTCGAATATATTTTAATAATTTTTATAGCGCTGTTTTCGTAAAAAAATACCTAAAGGGTGCTAAAACGGAATAAAATTACCTGTACGGAATTAGGTTTGTATTTTTTACATTAACCCCATGAGAAAAATAAATTTCGTCAGGGCCTATGTCATTTTGGGGATGCTGTGTGGAGGGTATTTTGAAGGAAAGGAAGGAGAGGAGGTTCTGGGAAGGAAAAAAGAAAAAGGAAAAAGGAAGGAATCTGAGGTGGGTAGGAATCTAGGGGTCAGTGCGTCCAGGAGTGACTGACGTATGAATCCATTCCTCCCGCTGCGGTGCAAGATTTTGGTCTCTCCCGATCCGGGGCGCCAGGCAGGTGGGCAGGCGCATCCGTCGCCAATACCTGAACACACCTCACCCGATGAACCCGGGCACCCCTGCTAAGTCACCAATCTTGGGGTGACGTATGGCAGAGGTGTTGGTGATCCAATAAATGTTTCTCGGGGCGGCGATACCCAAACCCGCCTCCCAAACATGTATACAGGACAAGCAGGTACAGGTAAGTACCTTACTCCATACTAAAGTTTTTTTTTCAACAATTATATACCAAATATTATTATTATTACAAATTGCTCTTAGAATGATTCAATTACAGCTTTAAAGATTTTCCACAGAAACATAAAATACGCTTTCTTCCCCCTTGGGTCGACTGTACAGGGGTACGTACCTCCATTAAAGAATATTTTGGCTGTGTGAAGCAAGAAATTGTATAATTTGTTAATTTATCTCGAGGCGTTTGACAGTTTTGTGGTAGGTACTCGAATATTTACACATTATTTAATCAGATAGCGTTATGTACAGATAACGTCTCGTGCATACACCATATAAAAGAGTAGCGAGTTGTTAATTTAAATATACGCTTTTGGTTCAGTTTCTTTGAGAATAGATCATTAAAGACGTTTGAAAGTAAAGTAGTAGCAGAGTAATTAAAATTCACTTTTCGCTTGTTTTGAAAATAATTGAAAACGGCCCGCGGCAGGTGAAGTGATGGGTGACTACTAATAGAAAAAGTAATTATTCAACTTACAAGACGGAAGAAACTAAAGTAAGAAGTAAATTGATTTCCCTGAATAATTTATTCACATTGTTTCCTGTTTTTTTTGTAGGTCACTGCGGCCAGAAAGTTGATGAAAGAGTTGAGGATTTTTTTTCTTTCAATACCCACGAATGTTCAAATACTTTTGACTTTAATGAATATTGACATTTTCTATGTTAGGGGAAATTTCACCATTTACGTAATATCTCGTCAAAAGAATAACGTGTTCGAAGCGGGTATTCTGGTCTAGAAGCATGAATCGTATGTATTTTTTCAGGTGCAATAAAAAAAACCAATAATATTTTTAGTAGCCATTACTTAAGCAAATATTTATTAAACATTAATTAAAGTATACGTAAAAAAATCAAACGAAAAAATTAAATTTCAAAAAGTTACATGGTGTTGAAGTGGGGGGTTTAAAAAAAATGGCGCTCTCTGGGTGACAAGATTCTGATTGCAGCCCTCCTAGTAATCAGAAAAAAAAAAACAAATTTATTCTTAATCCAGACAAATGCTCTTATGGCCCGTACCTCTGAAAAGTGAATTTTTTTTTCGCAAAATGGCGGCTGTCTGAAATAAAAAGACATTTTTTTACCAGTTTTTTTGACTTTTCGGAATTTTAAAAAAATAATCAGAAATGAAATTTTTTTATAATTCTAATAACGGCGATAGAATAATGTGTAGATAAAGCTCACACCAAATTTCAAGCAAATTGGTTCGGTAGAACTTGAGATATCGTGTCAACCGTCTCGAAAAAAGTAGTTTTGAGAAAAATGCGTTTAAAATGTTGTTCTATTCAGATTCTGATTAATTTCCGTCTAAACCGCGACATTAAAATGGTTATAACTTTAAAAATAATGCGAATCTCGAAAAATCCTTTTAAGGAGATATTTTTGAATATTAAAACTTTGAAAATATGAAGAAAAAAAATGTGTATTTATTTTCTAGACTAGAATACTGCCTTAATAAATAAACAAATAAATACTCGCAATAGGTAGAAAACTATCCGGCTAAATTATCCGATGTAGGTATTAGTTATCCGGTATATCGGTTGATTTTAAGCTCGGCTTGGTCGGTATACAGATCGCAAGCCTAGATTTCGCCAGTATTACAAGGATTAACGATGAAACTATGAAAAGTCAAACTACTGTCTACGTTAGTGCTATATCTATGCTTTTTGCTCTCATCGGCGTCATCGTGAGATCGCGATCTTTGAAAATGTTTAGTAAACGACGGCAGTTTATATATATAAAAATCAATTTATATTTCTATAATTGTTGGTTGTCTATGCATTGCCATATTAAGCGTAGGAAATGTTTGAAACTTTCAAAATACCTGCCTTCTTTCCACCTGTAGGTTTTTGGATTATTACGACCACATGACAATATATCCGAATTTTTTTTAATCATTACAAAAACTCTTACGAAAATGTCAAAAATGTTACAATTTGATAATGATATTTTCAAACCATCGATTGTTAAAACAAAATTAAATTATTGAATTTAATCGAAGTACTCACCTATGGTACTAACCAAAATCGAATTCTTTGAATCTAATTAAAAATCATATTTATTTTAAATAGTTACCTATTTTAAGTGCCAAATTTGACTGGATACATCTTATAATATACAAAAATGAATTTTCGTTATACATGTAAAATGATAATTTGTAAAAAAAAATTGCAGTAGGTGGCACGCGAGATGGTTGAAAATCTGAATGTACCGGGACTGAATAATATATTGAACGCGAGAGAGGGGAGGGGGATCACGAGGTTGATAAACGAGGTTAACACTATTGACATTTGTCACATGAGAACGGGTCGCTTCTACGAATCGTTCTTGAGTTCAACAGCTCGGCTGTAGAACGATTTTCCGGCCTCTGTGTTTCCTCCTTCCTACAACATGTTTCTCTTTTCTCCTTAAAAAGACCCTCCACATAGCAACTTCAAAGCTGACGTAGGTCCTGAGGGAAATTAAATAAATGAATCGTAAATCGAAAACATAACGTTATCCTATGGAAAAGCTAACAAAAGGATGGTGAAATACCCCATAGTCTGATAAGTCTCTGAAATTATTGGTTGGATTATACCAACCTATTAATAAAAGGAATAATTATTACTAAAACATTTTTAAGAAAGGGAGAATTTTATAACAAACCTGAAAGTATATTTTGAGTTTTTTGGTATCACGGAGCAAATTATGATTTGGATTTGTTTATTTACACCACTCTGACAAAAACAAATAAATTTTCAATATACTTTTCTTTGGTCTTTTGATTCGTGCTTATGTCACGTAATTTTACAGTACGTGCCTCTAAACAAATAATTTTAATGACTTCCTATACATTCACTAGCTGTTCTTACTTCGACTTAAAGTTGGCTTTCAGGCTCTAAATATTCCAGCCAGCAATTATTAGTTTCTATCACGAACCTAAAGCAAAATTAAGGTGCCAAATAACTTATGATAATTTGGAGTTCGGATTAAAATTTATATCTTCTAGCTGCCTAATCAGTCGTACAAAGTAAGTACAAAGCTCCTCAGGTGATTATTTTTGAAAATGCAAAAATGCAATGTACCTAAATCCAAGCTTCACAATTAAATTTATTGATTTCAGTGAATTTTAGTAAGCGTTTTGATGATTAAACAAAACAAAAGGATTTTTATTGCGTAGGTACTACGGTATTCTTGGTCCGAAATTACAGACGTATAATTTGACAAAAATGAAAAATGATGGTTATAAATACATTATTTGCAGTTGGTGTCGCGAAACTGCGGATCCACAAAAAAATGAGTTGCAGTTAGGACCAGTAGTAGTTGTCTCTAAAGTAAATTTGTGCGATGAACTCCCATAAAAAATATAAGTAAATCATTCAAACCACATTATAATTTCACCAAACTTTAAACAGCGCGCCATTCAAATTCAGTGCTAAAAATCCACAAGTCAGAATGATACTTCACTTACTGCCCAAGAGCGAGTACGAAATGAATCCCAAATCCCGTAGGTGCGTTATAAATATCTGCACCTATGGGATTTGGGATTCATTTCGGACTCGCTCATATTTCTTAGGTTTATATAAAACATACAAGTGGTACCACCACATACATCTGCAACCTTGGGAATCTACTAGCTGTCTGAGTTCGCAGCACCTTTTGACCACAGAGATTTTTAATACCAAATTTGTACGAAATAGTATTTTACAACATAAAATGACATAATTTTTCACGCGTCTTTTTTTACATTAGCTCCACACAGAAGGCCCTAAAGAAAACAATTTTCCTCGTGGCCTATATCATCTTTGGGGATGCTGTGTGAAGAGACTTTTTAAAGAAGGGTATTAAGGGTTGGTAGGAATAGTGTGTCCAGGAGTAACGGATGTATGAATCCATCCCTCCCACTGCGGTGCAAGGCGATGGTTCGAAAGAGTCAAAAGGTCTCTCAAAACTGAACCAGTCTCTCCCGATTCGGTCCGCCACACGGTAGATGGCCTGACGCATCCGCCGACAAGACTTAGATAAACCTCATCCCCGTGAACCCCTGGAATCCCTACTAAGACACCGTCGCAGGTCACCCACTCACTTTGGGTGACCTGCGACGGAGGTGTTGGTTATCCAATAAATGGTTCCCGGGGCGACGGTACCCACACCGCGTGCACAAACTTTAATAGTACACAACTGCTAACCCTGTGCAAATCGCAAGTGCGCCCCACGGTTGAATTTGGCAGCCACGTCTGGTATGGAGCCCCAAAATACCTGAAAAAACCCTCGACTCTGTGCAGAAACGGGCGGTCCGTTTGAGAGATTCTCCTAACTTAACAAACGGATTGCAATCTTTAGAGCACAGGCGTCAGATGGGAATGCTGTCCTTGTTTTACTGGTATTACAATGGAAGATGCTCCGAAGAATTAGCCATCTTTAGAGCAAAGGCGTCAGGTGGGAATGCTGTCCTTGTTTTACCGGTATTACAATGGAAGATGCTCCGAAGAACTAGCGTC
Source organism: Glyphotaelius pellucidus (assembly GCA_936435175.1). NCBI lineage: Eukaryota > Metazoa > Arthropoda > Insecta > Trichoptera > Limnephilidae > Glyphotaelius > Glyphotaelius pellucidus. Next base: position 3,281,105 of record OW386541.1, read on the forward strand.
ATTGATCCCCTCGGCATCGGTACATAGTCGGGAAATACGCCAAACACGCGCCCAACATTTGTAAACTGTTGAAATTAGTCACATGAGAACGGGTCGTTACTACGACTCGTTCTTGAGTTCAACAGCTCGGCTGTGGAACGATTTGCCGGCCTCTGTGTTTCCTCCCTCCCACAACATGGGTGTCTTCAAGACCAATGTTCACTCCTTCCTCTCGTCATAAACACCCTCCACACAGCATCTTCAAAGATGACATAGGCTCCGAGGGAAATTATTTTTCTCAGGGCTTCCTGTGTGGAGTTAATGTAAAAAAATAAGTTATTCATATTTTCAATAAATGTGACAAATAAAATGATTAATTCTCCATGCATACGGAACAATGGGCTAACTGCTAAAAGTCAAGTCGACTAGAACAGAGTGTTGGTTCATAGCTGTAGTGGGTAGTGATAGGTAGTGTTAGTATCTACCGAGGTGTGGGGCCGGTAGCTCGCCTCTCTCGCGGCTAATTACCGCTCTGGAACAGTTTACACTCAGGTAATGATTTCGGCACCGCGCCTAGCCGCTCAAAACCGCTCACAACCGCTCACAGTTCTCATTCTCATCTCCGATGATTTGTGATCTTCGTTTTTTCTTTACAACTTCACGCTTTAAAAACTCAAAAAAAAAATCGACCTAACTCAGCCCGCCTGTCACGATGAAATGCGTCTTATTTGCAGGCGGGTTAAGGACGTTTGTGGCTTGGGTGTTGGAGGGAAGTTGCGCTCGGAGGCTGCGGAGGTGGTTCGCTTTGATTTGATGCGGCGGGCTTGTGTTTTAGCTTCCCCATATTAGAGGATATTAGTGCTCGCCGCGGAAAGAAACCAATAACTTATCATATCGCTTAAACGCTGGTCGGGCTTTGGAATCGAATCGACCATGTTTTTTTGATACAGATAAAAGTAGAGGCAGGTAAAAATCTTCGACTTTCTAATAAATGCTCATGGAAAACACTGCATATAAATTTTAAAGATAGATTTATACTAGCTAATGCAATTTTAAACGATTTTCTTTTCATTAACTCCCATAAGACTGAAATCTGAATTAAATACTGCGAGTAGAGCGTATATTTGAAATAATCGAGCGTTTTTTAATTATTCTTTTTATGAACATAGAAAAAATAAAGCATCAATTCTTTAGAAAATGATAGTAAAACATAAAAATATTTGTGCCTCGGCACTTTGGGGCACTTTTTTTGTGAATAAATCAAAACAGGCGGTTGGTGTTAAACGGGAATTTCAATCTTATCGCCATCCACATAAAGAGTGTTATTGTTAGCGGCCTCATCCCGAATTTTACACCTTCAAAAATATATAGATAAAAGACGTCGTATTTCACTTATTCAAGTCAAGTGAATGAAGAAAAAGATTGTTGAAATTCTGGCGAAACCGGGTTGTAACTATTAGTGGACCAAAATAAAATTCGACTAGGTACATGCAGTTTCAGAGTAAGATATTTTGGAATTGGGCGGAGCAAGCGACTTAAGCACTTTACCAATCAATATAAACAACGGTGTTTTGTTATTTCGGTAGTAAATTTTTATAGAACAAAGCTATGCGAAGAGCAAAGCACGTCTATTCGGCACGAAATCCGGGCGGCTACTGAGTGGGACAATACGACGTGATTTCGCTTTTTCTGCGGTTCACTGAAGGGTGAAATTTGCAGCGGAGCCTCTTTTAATTTCCTGTAAAAGAACATCACCAAAGTTCATTTTATATATTTTTTTGTTAAGTTCAGGCATATATATCAATTTTTTTGGAATTATTATAAAAAAAAACTGGATTTGCCAAATTATACAACAAAACCATATCCGAAAAGGGGTTTACAAGTAGGAGAATTTGCACTTGAAAGTGTTTTTTTATAGACCTAATACTTTATTTTTTCTAGGCTCATTAAAATTCATATAAAAAAAATTATCAATATTTTCTAAGGCCAAGATGTGTTCTGCTCGCAGTATTTAATTGAAGCATCTATAATACTTTTAAGCGATCAAATTTTCAAAAAAAACACATGATTTTGTATGATTTTGCATTATTTCGCAAGGCTTTAACCAAAATAACTTATCCACTTGTTTTACCTGTAGTTTTTAAAGCCGTGCCGACGCCTCATATCGGTGGATAGGTGAGCAATTTTCAGAAACGAGAGATAGATGGCCGACAAAGGGTGGCACGCCCCTCCCCTGCCCCCCACCTCCCGCCAACCTTCCTCTTCCCATCTCCTTCCCGCCCCCGGCACCCGGAGGTTGTCATTAGCTGAAAAAAAAATTGATTGTTTTTTATGGAGGTTAACTTATCGCCTAATTGCATTATAAGAAATGTTTACGGGCGAACGGATCGAACCGAAGATATTAATTATATTATAGGTGTTTTAAATTGAAGGACGTGAGAAGACGGATTATTTTGATGGTACCTGACAAGTGATTTTGGATTGTGAGAGGTGTTTCCGTTCTGCTGCCGTTTTTGCAAATGCACTTTGGATAGCTGCAACGAATCCGGACATTAACTTATAATTACAAGAATTATTACATTACGCATTCTAAGTAGGTACCTGGTCTTCATGAGAAAGGAGACAGCTTATGTGGCATGGAGCAGGAAGGGTAAAAGAAACTGATAGTACCACCCAGGTGAAGCAAAATAATTTCGGCGCTAGCGGTAAGGCTCTTGACTCGCAATCCGAAGGTCGCGGGATCGAATCCCGGCGTGGAAAATAAATTTTATTTGATTAATTTGTGTTATTTCACAATTAATTTATTAAAAATAATGTATAGTATATCTGCGGCACGTTTCAGAGTGGAAGTATCGCCCTGATGTAAGACCACCATTCAGAACTGAAACGTTGCTTGAAATGGCTTTCGCCGTGTTTGGTGACCAGATCTGAATAGCCAGGTACTTCCCACCTTCCTCTTCCCCATCTCCTTCCCCTCCCCACTACCTTCAGCCTCTCAACATACCCCACTTGGGGATGCCATAGTCTCACTGGCTCCAGATGGGAGCAGTTGAGACTCTTGTGCGGTATGCATATAAAAAAGTCATCTTTGGGGATGCAGTGTTTTTTCAGAAAAGTAAGTTCTGGGGCGGAAAAATGTAAGAGGGTGGGTGGGAATTTGGGGGTCAATGTGTCCAGGAGTGACGGACGTACAAATCCATCCCTCCCACTGCGGTGCAAGGCGATGGGTCGGGAGAGTCGGGCTGGAGAGGTCAAAAGGTCTCCCTCAACCAGTCTCTATGGATGCGGCCCGTCACGCACCAGGTAGGCTTCAAACTTCTCCCGTGAACCCGGACACCCCTGTTAAGTCACCAAACGTAACGAACCACTTGGGGAGTTTTTAACCACCTACGACCAAGGTGTAGGTTATCTAATAAATGGTTCCTTTGGGCGGGGGTAGAATGCTTGAAATGATTTTAGCTGTATTTGGTAACGAGATCTGAATAGCCACCTTCCTCTCACTATCTCCTTACCTTTCAGCCTCACAACATATCCCAACTTAACATATTTTGGACCGAAATTTTTACCAGTAATACTGTATATTTTAACCCTATGTCTAGAATGTCTCGATCGTACAACGATCTTGCTAAAACACACACTATCATACACGGAGAAAAATGTTTTACGAATTTATTCGGAATTCTTGTCGTTTTATTCGTATTTCTGGTTAAATTCGGGATTGCAGTTCTTACGAATGAATTATCAGGAAGCGGCGGCCTGATAGATTATTCGTACGGGGACTGTCAAAGTTTCCTAATAATCTATCATTAAATTACGAATATATTATCATGATTGCTTGCAATTTCTACACCGTCTGCATGACAATACTAATATTTTGTATTACAATTACGAATATCTTAGAAGTATTCATGATATATTACCAGTAGTTACTAATATTTTATTAGTTCTTGTACGAAAAATTTGACAGTTCTCCTGATACTTATCAGTAATTAACAACCATTTATTCGTTCTTATGCCAAAGTTACTTTCATTTTATTCGTTCTTATACGAAAATTCTTTAAGGCCTTACTGATATATTATAGGTAAATACGAACCTTTTATTCGTTCTCATACGAATCCTTATAGGGGCTTCATAATATTCCATAAGGAAAATACCGATAATTGATTCGTTCTTGTCCTAATACTTTATGCATACTGTCATATTAATTGCCATCTACTTACTGATATTACTGTCTTACTAATACATATTTTTAAGGATTACATTGACAATTACATCATTCCGGTCCAAACTGGACTAGGACTGAAATTGTGTAATATCAGCGCAATCATTAAAAATATAAATAAGAAGTCCTATAATATCATTCATCAGTAATTAATAGTAATTTACATGACAGCATACATAAAAATATCCATAAAAATTTAACAAATAAAAATACTTACATATTCTCTTATCTTCCATTGAGCCTGTGGGATTATGGCATAGTATGCTGTGGGGATGGTGTTGGGGAGAGGATGGGAGACGGGAAAGAGGAAGGTTTGTTAGATAATAATTTAAAGAGAAGATTTTTTTATTTTATTTTATTATTAATCGCAAATGACATACATATTATGTAAATTATAAATTTCAACGAATGCCGATTCTCAAATTACTAAAAATAGGTTAAAATAATTACAGAATATACAATACCGTACAAAAGTACAATACCTAAAGCAGTCGCAGCGTGGTCAAAGGATGACTTCCGATGATAATATGATTTATGGAGTGCCACCAGTCAGGTTCGTTCAGGTATAAAACGCTTGGTTCCGCCGTGATCCATCCGGGGCTCAGATTTCCTCCTGTCTTATTCAGTACATCCAGATCTTTAAAAAAATATTTACATATTTATTATTTATAATGGCAGGAATTATTGTAAATGGCCTCGCATGCGAAAGTAATTTTTCATTTTATGGAATTGAAATTTTGAATGCATTATTTTCTATCACCTCGAGTGCAAAGAGCTGTATTTTGTGGGAATAAGGTGAATCTATAGGCTTTTTATAAAAAAATATCCGTGTCCAGTTCGATCAAAAGTTATATAAGCACAGCTATTGTTCCAGAATAGGATAAATTATTTGATAATACGACGATAAAATTTACTATAAGAATATTGGATAATAAAATACTCACGTTTCTTAATATTCTGCCATTCGCCATTTTGAGAACAAATCCAGAGTGTCTTTTTCCATGTTAGTGGATAATTTATAGCTTTATAATGAAAGTAAACTAATGATAAACGTTTAAAACTAACAAATACATCAAATGACAGCGCAATGGCTGCCAAGTCCGTCAAACGTCAGTACAGGCGAACCGGTGTGAAGCTAGCCACGAGATGCACCGGGAACAAGCCGCACTGCATAATATTTTGTACAGAACGCACAATTTAACAGGACAATATTGTTAACTTACAGGCGTAATGATATCGTGACGAAATTGCGTTCTGTACCCATAATTTAACAGGAAATATTAATAATCTATTGATACAGAAATACTTTTGTACACTGTAAATATTACGACGTCATGATAAATAAACAAAGCATTCCAGTAATGTTGAATTATTATGAAGTTACGAATATCTTATTAGAAAAATGACTGAATAAATTATTAATCCTAAAATTTTGAACTAATATAATGTTAGTGCAACGCAAGTTTTTGGGAACGTCATGATATATTTTCGTAGCAGACCGATAATATATCTCTAAATTGAAGTTTTATTTGCTAGACCTGTTAGTTTATCATTACAGCAAAAAACGATTTCTCTCCGTGTAGATATTTTTGTAAATAATATAACTTGTTTCAAGATTTGTGTATCTAAAATATAAAATTTTATTTGTTGTTTTATTATTTTTTAATAAATACTTCATAAATATTTTCTTCTTATTATGTCTTTTAAATTTTATAATTAAGTTCTTAAGTTATGTATAAAAATACTGGCATTGTTTTTCATGAGTTTGCTTCTGTGAATATGCTAATGTGATTACTGCTGAGACGTTAGTCTAAGGATATTTATATTTTAATTTGTTTTATATTACCCACAAGAATGTTCTATAAATATCCTGCTTGTGTCTCAAATAAACAAAATAAAATATAAAATACAATAAAACTGGAAATGCAATAGTCCCACTGGCCCCGGTTAATAAGTAGTAATAATAATTGGTTCCTACACACCCTTTTATGGTATCACTGCGGTACATTAAAACAATAAATTGGATCTCTTTTCAGCTCATGTACGGTCGAGCTTTGAAATTTACATTTAATTTAGAAAGATACGCAATAAAAAAAACTATTAAAAATTAATATTAGTACAATAAAAATAATGTTTTTGAAAGAGTTGTATTTTGACTCGGGTGAACACGGGTCGAAATTACTAATAATATGCATATAAACAGCAACATTATCAATAATGTAGACGTTAAGAGCTAAATTTTAAGAAGAAATTTAAACAAATTTATTCATTCGATGTTCCCATAAAATTAAGTCGAAATGTTAAGATGATTTTACAAAAGAAGCGCTGCATACTTCCGTCACGATATAATGTTAGCCTCTTCGACACCCATGTCCCCCAATACACAGATAGGTAGACACCTCCAAGATATCAAAACATGTCCAGGAGCACATTACACATGAGCCGTTAAAACCTGCGGCACGAAACATCATGCAAAATACAAAATAGGATGGAAAATAAAAAAAAGTTAAAATCCAGCAAAAATGAGCGGCTAATTATGCATAACGTTACGAATTTCAGACAATAGTTCGCGGGAATACATTATTAATGATAATCGATTTAAAAATAAATCCGTGCCGTCCCTGGGCTGGACCTCCTTTTATTTACGGGCCCCGCCGCTGATAATTACACGGACAGACTAATTACATCAGCCCGGGGCAAAGGCGGCTCGTGTACGATTTATTCACACGTTCAATTTCACTCGGGGCATATTTTTTTGAGGAAACTAATTAAGCTCCGGCTCCCGTACAGTGTAAATTACAATACATTTCACAGCATTTTGGTGATTTGTCTTTGGTAAGACTCGCCGCCGCCGATGGATGTGATGAAGTTTGTAATAGATTTGAGAATTTAGAACCGATGAATTATTTCTTCGTGTTTGTTGTTTTGTAAGGCGGAATATTATAATATTCTGTAATTAATCTTGCAGCCACCTCACGTTGGTCGCTTTAACTTGTAGCCTGTATCTTGTGTCTAGTAGCTGGGAAGAAAATAAGTAAATTATCCCGTGGTAATAACTGTCATTACCATAAATTGATAATTTACATACCTACATAATAACTTTTCAATTTTTTGCTTTACATTACGAGTAAAAGTTGTAAAAACGCATTAAGGCGCGGTGTGCCTACTCAAAAAGAAGAAGATGGAAAGATATGTAAATACGAATATTAGAGAGAACTCGCTAATATTTAAAACGATAACATTTTAGCGAGAATTCTGAAAATGTTTAATAAAACACGACTCGTTTAAAATAGAGCAAACATATTGTTTAACATGTCTTAAACAGAGTCTAAAGAAACACTGTGAGTTTTTTCATACATATGATATATAAAATAGCAGAAAAAATTTATATAAAATAACAAAAGAAGATTTCAGAGTGTACAATCTACCCGCGGTAGAGGTGAGACCTTCAGAAAACAGTAGACAAGAGCGGGGAGGCTACGAAGTACCGCATAAAGAAGAGACCGATTAGTCTATGTCATTCATAGACAGAAAACAATTTGCACACGTCCTAAACCATATAAAATAAAAAAAATAGAATCACGTCAAATTTAATTCCTTAAATAGATTTGACAGGATTTACTATTTACTATTTTCTGTACATCATTTCTTCCTTCAGTATATGATACGAGTTCAGTATCAGAGATTCAGTATATGTAACTCTCTTTCAAATATATACCCACATCTCCAACCACCTTTATATTATTATTGTACTCAAATGAATATGTAGCATTTATATTCTTTATAACTACCAAATATGTTCCTAAATATATTAATTTATGTACCTCTATGCCTGTCTCGACACAGGTATATCCTAGTGAGACAGGCATCGAAAAAACCTTATGTAAACATATTATTTATAGATAAATAAATAAAAAAAAATAAAAAAATTCTCTGGCAGGCCAAATCCTAGGCAGGTGGTTGTCTCTTTTTAGTGTAGCTATTTTTTGTTCCATCGAGTTTTCACTTCAAAACTTGTTGATAAAGTTTTCGGAGCATACTTTGCGATTTTTTTCTATCGAGGGAATTACATATAAATATCGTTATGTGTTCAAGAGAAATGTTCTATAAAACGATATAAATTCGGAATGCCGCGGTTTAAAGTAGCAAAAAACGATTAGATTAGAAATCGCCTCGATATAAGTAAGTTGGTAGGAGAGTTAAAAACTAGTAAAATGTTACTGTAACTTACCTATTTGTAGCAATAATTGGAAACAAGATTAAAATAAACAAGGGCCTATGCGAATTTATACAGCAACAACGATAAATCAAATTTCATTGTGACTGTTTTGTTTGTTGTAATTTATATATTGTGACCGGCACGCATTCCTACCCGAGGAATTTGATTTAGTTATATTTTTATGAACGGTTTATATGCTGGAAAGCATTTTTAAATAGCGACACCCGTGCCTGGCTTAACATATTGGCTTACGATAACTGCATTCTCTTGTACTTGCCAGTTATTTGCTTTGTATATGAAAATAATACTGTGGATAATCCGTTGTGAAAAAGAAGCATACTTATATGACCGTATGCACGAAGGCATTTTGACAGATAGCTGAGACGGGCTGAGAATCGACGTTCAACAGGGACAATTCTAATAACAACTATCAATAATGTGATCGTCAATCAAAATTTGAAAAAAAGAAGTTTGAATCTTTATAACAATGCTCGAAATGCTCAATAGAAATCCAAGCCTCTTAACATCTGAATAAGCGCTTTCTTTAGTTCATAAAAGTTTATGTAATATTTTCACACTTTTCTTTATTGTCCTTCTTTAAAATTCACTTTCCGTTCCTCCTAAAATAACTACCCTTTTAACTGATTTCTGACAACGATTTTTACTCTTTATTCATCTTTTTAACACAATTACAGTAGAATCCGTATATTATGATTCCGCCTAAATTGACCAACCGCTTAATATGACGTAATTACACAGCAAAGTTTGGTTTTCATATAAAATTCTTTGTAACAAAGTCGGATATAATGACTTCGTTTATAGTGACATGTTGCTTATCATAATATAATCATAATATAATCATTAATCAAGTCCTACCAGTACGCACTCGCTATTATTAACTTTGTAAACAGATGTATGTTCCCAATATCTATGACTAGAAACATATCATAATCAGTGATACCTTTTATATTTGGTAAATTTAATTTATATTCTCTTCAATTTTTGGCTCCTAAGAGCATTTCTTACTCTTTACTTGTTACACTTTTTTTTAATATTTATAACTTTACACTTTTTATTTCCTACCTTTTAACTTTCTATCTCAATCTGTAACTTTTCATTATACTTTATATTATATAATTTTATGCTTTTACTTTATACTTTCATTTATCTATCTTACTTTTTACTTACTGCTTACTACCTCAACTCCTTTTTTACCTTTTGTTTTTATATTTAACTTCAATTTATGTTGTTACTTTTGTTTTGTTATTGTTTTATAATACATATATAATATAATTTATGTTAATGGCACATGTTGTGCCGTATGTTTTTGAAATAAATAAATAAATAAATAAATGACCCATTTTTAATAAATTGTGTCCTAATTTCATGGAAGATTATGTCGGTTATAGTGACCGACATGTTTCCTTACACCTTCGGCAGTGTTCAGGAGGGTCATTTGACACCCGACGACGTTAGTATGCTGTGTTTCTCTATTAAAATAAATAAATACATTTATACCCAAAAAAACAGGAGGTTGTTTATTTTCTACAAAATGCTTTGTATGACATCCGCTTAGCATACTAATGTGCTTGTCATTTCCCTTCGATGTTATTATAAACGGATTCCTCTGTACTTTCATGGTTGTTATAACATTATTTTGTTCATAATTAAATCACCTGATTGGTGTTATGCATAAATTATTGTACATTATTGGAACATTAACGTACGTTAACTTTCGATCCTTTTCGTTCCTAACTTTTCGATCGATCAATCCGAGTCTCCGATCAGCTTAGTGATTTGTTTAGTAACGCTCGATTCGCCTGTTGATCGGAGAGTTGCATTGGAAAGAGTGTATTCGTGCATTTTAGGAGTGTTGAGCCAAAATTTCGGCTCAACAGTTGATCAGTAGGATTGGGAACAATTGCCGTAAGTAATATTTTAAGATTATTATTGAAGCCGCGTTGATCATAAATATATTAATAAATCAACGTATAAAGTTCTCGTGCCGCCTCTGCGCCGGTCTGGACTGAGGTGTGAAACTGAGAGGCGCCGCTCTGTTATTAGCCGGACTAATGGCAGACCTTTCCCTCTCTCCTTCCCGCACTTCCTCACTCCTCACAGCATCCCCTAACATCGCCAGCCAGCGGACCAACCTTACCAGACATACCGTTTCCCGAACCGCACCATCTCAGATGAACTCATAAAAAACAGTCTTTTTTTGAAAAATGACTTTTATCATAGACATCCAAATTTATGTTTTTTTTGTTGGAGTGGTGATGTTTTAATTCGTAATTATGTTATTTCTGGTAGGTGTGTCAATTGCATAAGGTTCGATATTTTTTTTACAAAATCTTTTACATTATCTCTTGTGAATTGTTTAATGGAAGACTTGTTTCTAGAAGACCTTATTTTTAATATTATGTCTATTTAGGAAGTGAAACTTAAGTGAAACTTCTTTAGCACTGTTGTGATTTGAAACTCTATGAAACAGAAATGGCACTAAAAAGAGGCAAACACTTACATCTATAGGATTTAGCCTACAAGAGAATGAGATAGAAAAAAGTGCAGTTTTGTTTAGAATATGACATTTATGTAGGTAATAACTTATTACTACTAAATAATAACTATATATTAATAATAGTATTTTATAATAATAATATTTAATTAATTAATTATATTTAATTAAATTTAATTAAATGTTACAATTTAATTTAATTAAATGAAGACAACATTAGCGAAACTCAATCGAAAATCTAGAAACAGAAAAATCATAAAAAGATTTTGGCACCTCTGGGACTCGAACCCAGGACCTTTGGCTTTCCGGGCCGCAACTCTACCAACGGAGCTAAGGTGTCCTTATCCGATTCGGTCATTTGTACTGTATCATTCTTCGACTAAGAACTACCAACACTATCTTCATTTTCTTAACGCATATTTTATTGGCTGCTGTCTTTACGTGTGATTTCAAGATTTTAATCCGAACTAAATGATATCTAGATGGTGACTGGAAATTTTTTTATAAATTTTATGCAACATCTTTTGACTTTCTTTAAGTCTAGGATGAACATTTATTTTTATTTTTAATTTTATAATATCTTTTTCTGTTTCTAGATTTTCGATTGAGTTTCGCTAATATTGTCTTCATTTGAAAAAATTACTTTATTTATAAAAAAAAGATACATTGAAGAATCACTGATTTTTTTAAACGTAGAAAGAATCTTTGTTAGTAAATATGTGTTCTTTGTCTCTTATTTGGGTAAATAATTTTCACAAGTTTTAAGTAAAGGCATTCTTTATCGATAAAGCGTGATCAAAATTAGTATAAACACTAAACAAGATATATAAAAAGAATGTCATAATAATGTCGGAATGATATTGCGCATCCATTGACGGCTATTCGGGGGATAATCTCGCACGACCGTGAAAGGGATATAACTTTTATAACACGGTTTAGTAATTAACAATCCGCCATTGCTGACCTCTGTGGCTAATTGTAGAGGGGAGTCGGCGCGGAGTTCCTTCTCCTCTCCTCTTCCCTCCTCCCTCCTCCTGCGGGGAACATCGATAATTGCTTCAACATATTGGTACGTCCCATCCGCGGCCCTTTAGCGTGAGCCGTTAAAAGTGATTGCATTGTGATCGATACATTGCCTTCTTCTTATTTTTGTTTGATGACAAAATTCAATTTCAGAAGCAGATTGGATAATCAACACCTCAGCCGTAGGTCACCCTAATTGGTTCGTTACGTTTGGTGACTTACTACTTAGTAAGTCCCGGGTTTGTACGTGAGCTCTCCTACTGCTCTCCTACTGCGTGACGAGCCGGATCGGGAGAGACTAGAGGAGACTCTTTGACTTCTCTAGCGAGACGCAGTGGAAGGGATGGATTCAGATGTCGGATCATGTCATACCTATCCCCACATTCCTACACACTCCTCATACCCTTTTCCTTCCCAGAACTTTCTCTCCTTTCTGTCCTTAAAAAAGACCCTCCGCAACTTTGAAGGAAATTGTTTTCCTCGGGGACTCTTGTACGGAGCTAATGTAAATAAAGTGAGAAAAAAAATTAAATTACTTTTTAAAGACCCACCAAAGCACTGTATTTTGGTGGACAGGTTGATCGATCACTTCATATTCTATTTTCATAAAACATAGTTCTTTCATATTCTGTTGATATTATTATACTATTTTAACGTATTGTCCGACATTCTAAATACTTTTTTAAAGTAATTTTTTACACTAATTTTAGGCCCTTAATACGACCAAAAAATTGAGTAATTATCATTTTTTTGACAAAAGGGAAAGTGTATTGATTGTTTGGCTGACTTCGTTTTGACTTATCGTATTCAGAAGAGCAGTGCCACTTAGCACGATATTGCATTGATAGCGGGAGTTTCCAGAATACCCCATATTATAAGTGTAAAACAATTTTTTTTTTCTGATAACACCTCAGTTTGTGTTTCACTTTTTAAAAATCACAAAGCTACGACATTTAAGATCAACCTGAAAGAATATCAGTATCCAATCTGAAAGCCTAAAACATCCACCTTGTACAAAGGTATGGATATAATTTGAACGATTAGACACCAACAGGACCAACAACATGGAGAAAGCAAAAATCCCAATAATTTGCAATGTTGGTAGGAATGAAGTATGTATAGGAACAAAGGCGGTGAACTCATTAAACAGTAAATACTCTCTGATAATGAGCCGTGCGCCAAACATTGCAAGAATTCTACTGTTTATTATTTTTCAAAAATGCATTGTAATGCTATGGTTTCAATTTTATTTGATCAACTTTTACGTTGATGTAAAAATAGTCACACAATTATCAATCTTCTTCTTCTCCATCTCGTTCTCTTCATTACTATAGTAGTTACACCTTTATAAGATCCTATAATATACGGAGGTCGTGGCACCAATACGCAAGTGTGTGGGTGTCCGTTTGAGGGACATTATTGGCTGGACGATCACATCAGTCATCACCTATGGATGTGAAACTTGGGCACTCACCAAACGCCACAGAGAAAAGTTGGAACGCTGCCAGAGAGCCATGGAGAGAAGTTTGACAGGGATAAGTAAACAGGACAGAGTGTGATATAGCATAATAAGGGAGAAAACTAAAGTTGCCGATATAGTTACCCGAATGGATCAACAAAAGTGGAGATGGACAGGTCACATGATCCGCGAACCACAAGAGAAATGGTGCAAAAATGTCACTGACTGGTATCCCAGAGACGGCAAGAGAAGTAGAGGACGTCAACAAATAAGATGGGAAGACGACCTAAAACTTACGGCTGGACATCATTGGAGAAGAGTAGCGAGTGACAGGTCCCAGTGGAAAATGTTAGAGGAGGCCTATGCTAAGAGGGAAACTGAGCTTCGGGATATATTATAAAAAAATAAGGACATGTCAAGATTCATACCTAACAAAAGTTCAGAATAAAAAGGCTTATTATTATTATATATTATTATTGGTTGCACGATAGCGGGCAGCAGTGCACATGTTCAGATCTTATTCAAGCGTTCACATTTTGACCAAAAATACAGGAAGTTAATATGAACCATCCTTTACTCGAGGAACTTATGGTGGTCAAACTACTCTACCTTCAGCATCACAATATGCCCAGATTGGGGATGCCGGAGTCTCACTGGTTCCGGAAGCAGTTGGTATCCCATAAAAAAGTAGGTATCACGTAAAAAGCCAAATTGCAATCACCAGCAGCCACTGCAGTGGTAGGAATTTCTACCGATTTCTTGCATATCTCCCTTGAACATTTGAAGTTTAAAAAAAAATATATGTTATTTTTGAAGATAATATATAGGTATACATTCTCCATGCCGAAACACAAATTATATGAAATTACCTCGATAGAAAAAAATCGCAAAGTATGCTCCGAAAATTTTTATTTTCAAGCCTGTCTCTATTATTTAAGTTACATGTATGAAAAAAATCACAGTGTTTCTTTGAACGTTGTTTTAGACAACCCCACGATATTTTTGCTCTATTCTAAACGAGTCGTGTTTTATTAAACATTTTCACAATTTTCGCTTCACTTTTATCGTTTGAAATATTAGCGCGCTCTCTCCAACATTCGTAATTACATACCTCTCCATCTTCTTCTTTTCATGCTCGGATATGGGGCCTTAAACACTAGTGTATTGATAAGAATATGTTTCTAGAACATCCTAATTATTTGGAAGGAAATTTCCAAATGATTTCCTTTCATCTCTCGCCAGAGACTGATACACAGATATCTGAAAACGCCGAACGCTGTGAGCCAGAGTACCTGTCCAGTATTCGGTATCCAGTATCGGCCATCCATCGATGATTCGGTAATCGCAGACAGATGAAAACAATTTACTCGATAGTATTAGCAATCATCGGCGGGGCTGGAATAATGACAGTGCGGCGAGACTATTAGCAGCGCTAATGCACCGTTTAGTTATACCCCCGGGGCGCGCTTGGATGGACCACCAACAGATCACGCCGAAAGAGAGAGCAAAATGAATGCCAAGTATCGAAAAGTTAAACTCAATAGTTTGATTATACTTTACGCTTAAGCAAAGTATGAGTGCTTTTTATGGGCCTATTTTTTTAGATGTTCGAATTTCAAGGTAAATTAAGGGTTTAGTGGAGATAGGATAAATTCATAGGTTTTGACTTATCATATAAAGCTTTAAATAGACAAGACCTTTTTATGGAAGGCAATTACTGAATGCGATTTGAAATACCGAACGCACACGTGTTTTTTTCCCACAAAAAGTCACATTTATGGACAGAGGTAGATTCCAGAATTTTTGTGTTTAATGCTCTAAGTTTATAATACTAAAAGCTTGTTTTTCTGACGAAACCTTGAATTTAATATATTATCTATCCAACAGATACGTCGAAATTTCTATCACCGTTTAAAAATGTGTGACGAAAATTGAATAGAATAAAAATATCGAAAGTAGTGGAACGTCAGAAATTTTTTCATTCTGTTTCCTACGAAAACTTAAAGTTGCTCATGACAGACAGACAGACAGACTAACCACCTGAAGTAATCTATGAAAAATTATATTTACGGTTGTCGGGAACTGTGAAAGGTTGCAGGACCCCAACACGATCGATCGATAAGGATTGTAACGATATTTGGGGTCCATGGTCGATCGATAAGAATTGGTAGAATAACTTTCGGTAACTTCTCATATTCCCTAGGACAGGGGTCAGCCAAGTGAGAAGAGCCAATTTGTCAAAGAAACATGATAACAAATATATCAGAGAGCCATATTATAACGGAGGGCGGGGGGAGTTTGCCCGTTTAAATGTTTCTATAAACAGACTCGCGCATAGATTCCTTATTAAATTAAAACCAGTTTTGTGTTCGGAATGCAAAAAAATAATCGTTCGGCGGCTCTATCTGATAAGGCTGGTTGAGTAGCGGTGAAATTGCAATTGATGTCTGAGGAGCCGAAGAGCCGCAGACGCCCATGCAAAGAGTAGCATGCGGACCGCTAACGTACAAACTACAGTTGACGTCTTATACATTAAGAACATTTGGTCATTATGAACTGCTATTTACTCGTTGGCAATCTGCAGTCATCCTTGGGAACGATGAGAAGTTAACGAAAGTTATCAATAGAATCCTAATCGACCGTGTTAGAGGTCCAGGTCCTAGCTTTGAATTAATTACCACGCGAAATGATTATTTAATTCCGATCGAAAGATAAAAACTCATCTATTTGAAAATCCATACCTCAAAATTAAAGGTGTAATCTTAAAGTATTACAGTTTTGAAAGATGCAATGCCAGTCATAGGACCTCATCTACTGGACATAATAAATTAATCATTACGAAGTGGAAAATTTCCAACATATGGAAAGCATCTATTGTGATCCCGATTCCGAAAGTTGTTAATACCAGAAAATGTGAAGAATTTAGACCAATAAATATAATACCAAAATACGAACAGGTACTAGAAATTGTAATAAAAAAAACAACTCGTGGAGTATTTGGAAAAACATAACATATTATGTGACGAGCAATCAGGATTCCGGAACAATAACTCTTGCAAAGCCGCGATAAACATAGTGATTGATGCACGGAAGAAAGAAACAGATAAAAAAAAATCACCATTGCAGCATTCTTAGATTTCAAAAGAGCATTTGAAACGATAGAAAGGAAAAAAACTATTGGAAAAATAAGAAGACATAAGTCTTTCTGACGTAGCTCTGAATCTGTCCAAAGAATATCTACAGGAAAGAAAACAGGTAACAAAAGTTGAAAGCTCAGTATCAAAACCGATAGAAAACAAGCTTGGTGTTCCGCAAGAGTCGGTATTAGGTCCAATTCTATTCATTATTTACACCAATAACATAATTAAAACCATAAAACATTGTAAAATTCAACTACTTATATTTCGTGTGAAGACAACAAGAATGCAATCAACAAAATAAACGAAGACCTACACCTTTCAGCAAAATGACTGAAAGTATAAATAAGTTGAAACTGAACGTAAACAAAACAAAGTACATGGTCTGCAGTCGAGCTCGGGAGCGATGGCAAGTTACCGACATTTTCGATAAAACATATATCGATCGACCATGCTGATACTCTGGCCTCCTAGCACTGTCGACCGATAAGGATTGATAGGATAACTTTCAGTAACTTCTCATCTTTCCTAGCATGATTGCAGATTGCCAACGAATAAGAACAGTTCACAATGACTAATTATATATTCGACTTCAACTCTTGCTTTTACCTTAGCGAACTGCAGTTATCCTAGGGAACGATGAGACGTTACCGAAAGTTATTACTGTATATCAAATATTCTTATCGATCCACCATGCTAGGACCTAATACTTCAAACTAAAAACTGGCCTGAGCATTGGTTCTTTCGACAACCGATTAACTAAGTTAGAGTTGAAAGAATTGTGAATATACTGGGCTTTTCTGTACAGTACTTACCCACCTAACTGCTTGTATAGTTCTCAAGAGAACATAATATGAATGTATTATTTAGCAACATGTTCAGTTAAGTTAATGGATTCAATAAACCATTTTGCATTGTTGCTTGTCGGAAGCTCTGAGCTTCCCGTAATAATTTGCGAAGCGTTTTATCACCATTATATTTCAGTCAAATGTTGCATCGCTTAACTCGATATAAATAATATTCGGAGGGAAATCAATCTGCTCGGAAGTGATAAAACATGAATATTTATGACGTTTAGTCGGCGGGCAATATACTTAGGCGGCGGTTTGCCAAATTACAGGGCCCCGAGTTGATGCAATTCGCGAACTCCGATCACGAACTTGCTAGCGTCAGATTATGATAAGTAATTATTCATCATTCATTTCAAAGTAACCCGTATTTATACACATCGCAAATGGGAATATTTTCGTGTTGAACACATTTTTTAAGAAGTTTTTTTAGGGTCGAAATCAATGGAACTGCACCCAGTAATCTGGCTTTATTGCTTGTACGGGCGCAATAGGATCAGCTCGCTCCAGAAGATGCGTTCACGAGAAGTCGTATAAAAGAAGCTATCTACTGGTGAACGGACAAGTCAGAATGAAACCAACTCAGAACCTCCTTTGAAAAGTCATTAAAAGTGATGAAAAAAATATATAAAAAATTGGTTATATAGGTTACGTTAGGTTAGGGTTATGGGATATAAAATTATTTTTTTCAATGCTTTTAACAGGTTGAATGCCTTTTCAAAGAGGTGTGCAGTTGAGTCGATTCTGAGTTGTCATGGAACCGTTCTACGTGAATGTCTTAGCGTACCAGCATCCATTTAATGAAAAAAACAGAACATTGAAGAAAAGTACAGAAAAATGAAAAAAAAACGACAAACCTAATCTTAACGTAACCTAACCTAAACTAACCTAACCTAACCTAACCTTTCATCACGTTTTTTTCGTTTTTCTATTTTATCCGATTTCTAATATATAGACAAACCTAATTCATGAAAATATATTTTTTAATGTTGCTCTCCACGCTTAATCCATTCTCTAATCCTTGTCTATAACCTAACCTAATCTTAACCTAACGTAATCTTTCATTATGTTACTATTCTGTTTTATCCAATTTCCAATAAATAGACATAACTTTTCAATAAAATACATTTTTTATGTTGTTGATCATCCTACATTCCTATGCTGATCTAGTCGATGCTCTATCACTCTATCGGCTGCTTCAACTGCAACCTCCTTCCCACCATAAGAGCACACGTTCCAAGACCTGATAAATCTATGCCTCCTGGTGTACCAGTCGCGCCGGGACAGGAGTGCTCCTGGCTGGGTGGTAGATTCATTCATTCGGATCATGCATATTCTTCTGTCATTCCTTTTTTTTATTCTCGTGGCAAACCTTTCAGGAGCTTCTCCGGCTCCTTCCTCAATCCACTTTCTACATTCGTTAGCTCTACGTCATTTCAAAACCTTCTAGGTATGTTGAAACCGACAGTAAATTGGTTAATAAAAATCTTTCTCTTTTAACACTCCTACGCCTCAAGGATCTTATGAAGCCAGTGAGTCAGGAAACCAAAAATTAAAACAAGCTTGTGACGCAGCCACAAAACTTATTCTTATTTATTATATTGAGTTTATGCTTTATTTATATATTTTGTAATCTTTTTTATTTATGTTATACTGTTGTTACAACTGAAATTTGTATTCGCTATGTAAAAGCCAAATAGAGCGTCAATAAATAAATAAACATAAAAGGATAAATAATTTAATATGAGAAAACATTTTGAGAATCCTAAATAAAGAAAGGTGCATTCATTCCGACGATTATCAAAAATATTGAGATTCTTTGCAATACACCTGTATGATGAATTGCCACGGCAACGCCCCGTACATTATTGGCATGACCCGGGGTGTGCTCTCTTTCCCCCATGCCTTTAGACCCATTCCCAAGTGCGACAAGGACACGCGATGAAGTCGTATACATTTTAATACGTTGATTCCGCGATAACCACGAAGGCTTGGTAATGCACCGCGGCTAACTGGTTTACCTACTGACGCGAATCATTTTTGAATTTTAAAATATCGATAATACCATTACGTTTTGAGATAATTTCATTGTCGAACGATTATTTTCGGACACACCCTTTTCAATCCTTGCAAATAACTAAATATAATGAAAGAGCATGTATGAGGCGATGTATTAATGTGAACGAGGCAAGGAATGTGTGCCAAGATCGAATTGTTTGACGATCCGTCCTCTCTGCCTACCCCTGCGGGGAAAAGGCGTGATGGTTAGTTAGTTAGTTAATGAAAGTATTTTGTTAATAGAAAGATAGGTACAATAAAATGTAGACTCCGATAATTAATCTATATATATTAAAAAAAATGAATATACGTTTGCTTGCTTGTTTGTTTGTTGTTTATATATTACTATATTAAGCATAGGAAATGTTTGAAACTTTCAAAATATCTTCTTTCCACCCTCGCGAAGGTTTCTGGATTATTACAACCACATGACAATACATCTGAAAAGTTTTTGACGTGATAACGTCTTATAAATCGATGAACGCTAACCGCATTCACGAAAAAGCATGACTCATTGTCACGTTGTCACGTTCCGCCTAAGTCGAGCGTGCAAGCGAGGGCGCGGAAACAGCGTTCGGCCTAAGAGTTCGGCGAGAGCGCGGAACAAGCGATAGAGAGGCACGATCGGTCTAAGCGTTCGGCTCGTGACGTTATAACGTAAAATTATCGTCCGTAAACCGACTTTACAGACAACCAATTTTTTTTAATCATTACAAAACTCTTACGAAACTGTCAAAAATGTTTACTTTCAAATAATATAATAACGGTCAAAATTTTTTTAATCATTACAAAACTCTTACGAAACTGTCAAAATGTCATTCTCAAATTGTTACGTAACAATTTGAGAATGACATTTTGCAAACCATCGATTGTTTAATCAAAATTCAATTTTCGAATAATAATAATTAATTAAATGAATCAATTTAATTTTAGTACTAACCTATGATACTAACCAAAATCGAAATCTGTGAATCTAATCAAGAATTGTAGGTTTTTTTTTTTTTTTTTTTTTTTGTTATTGTTTTTGGGGTGTTATGCCGTGTTTCGCTACCTCCTTCTTTAGCCAACGTTTCGGACAGCGTTACAGTGTCCATCATCAGGGCAGATGACCAAATGATATTGGTGAGAGTGTTTACATATGTGTGTCGAAGCGATACCGTGCTGCCAGCTCCATTTCTCTACGAGCTGGTGTTAGAAAAAATTCAGCATGGTTTTTTGCGTTTAGCTTTGAAGAATTGTAGGTATTTTAAATAGGTACCTGTTAGGTACTAAATTTGATTGATTGTATTTATAACGTACAAAAATGGATGTTTGTAATATATGAAAAATTAAAATTTTTATAAAAAAATGCAATAGGTGGCAGGCGAGTTGATTGAAAAGTGAATATACCGGGACTGAATATATGGAACGCGGGAGAATATATGAATATATGGTTCGCGGGATGGGAGAGATGGAGAGGGGAGTGGATGGGGAAGCAGAAGAGGAACGGGACGAATGGGAAAAGATACGCAGGGAGAAACAACTTATTTATTATTTAAAGTACAATTGGTCTGACGGTCAAAAATTGAAGAGACTCTCTAATAGCGGGTTCAGACGTTTCAATTTTAGTTGATCAAATTTTTTTGAACGACAAAAATTGTTCGAAAAAACTTGTTCAACTTTGTTGAGAGATGGTTCACAGTTGTCAATATGCTTTCAAGTGTCGAGTTGATCAACTAAAATTGAAACTTCTGAACCTGCTATAACACGCAAACACGCCTTTTACACCTTCATCATAAGTATGTTCAATATTATTTCATTATCTCCAACCTATGTTAATTACACTAAAGAGGTTTGATATCTTACTTAAAATATTACATTAGTGATTTCTAAAAGGTTCAACCAACAGAACTGTTTTTGAATGGAATTGTTTAAAAAAGGTTTGATTTGCACGTCAGCATTGGCAAGAATGCATTCGCCCTGCATTCTCAAAGACAAGACAGTGGGAGGGATGCACAATCGACACAATCCACAGCAAGAAGTTGGGGCTGAACCATTAGTGCAAGTCATGTACCCTTGTTAATCCATCAGGCTCAGGTGCTGTGATGGGCAATCATGAGTCCGTTCCAACACAATACAAATACGCTAAAATATCGATCATCGCGATGTCGATCACGGCCTTGTATCGATTCTGAGTGCATTAAGCAGCATATGCCAGGACAGGTGGTAGACTTAAGAATTGTCTCGGGGCAGACCCGTTTTTTAGAGGCCCTACTTAGCAAACAAAAAGCATCCATATTGATGACCATTGAGCAAACACAATTGGGCGAGAAAAATGTTTTATTGATCAATAAGGCTTGTCAGAATGCGTGAGTTTTTTTTATTAATAGCTTTTAGATCGTCAGAATGACATTGAGAATTTAAAAAAAAACTTAACCTTTGGGTATGCCTGCATTTAAAAAAAATGTTTATCGGGGATAGAGACGTTATGTCCGTTATGTTTCTATCTTTTGTTCTTTTTAAACTTTTTTACAATAGAACTTAACAATCTGAATGTGTCTATAAATTTCGTTAAGCTCTTAAAATAACAGTGAATTATTTATCTATATGTTTTATAAAAGGTTCACTTAATCATTTAGTGCTCAAAAGTGAGTTGTAAACGCAGCACATTGATGGTATTTGTCTTATAACGTGCATGTTTATCAATTCCACGTTATCCATACAGAACAAAAAAACAGAAAATTCTGAATTCATATGGCTTCATCATTTGTCACAATCGTATAGTATTATTAGGCTTGCGTCTGCATGGTTGAATTACAGAACCAAGCTTCAAGTGCATGTCTGACGCCACGCCATACGCGCTGCGCCACAAATAACATATCGTCACAAGATGTCGCCACTTCCGTAGGTAAATAATAAGTTCTACGAATTTGTGACTCTGGAGTATCTCTTCAGATATGGAAAGATTGAAGGTAATATCAGTTGTATCAAGCGGCTGTATATTACATATGAAGTCATTGGCCGCTCCGGTTAATTTGTCCCGGTGCCTAGCCATCACTGGTTGACAGTGGATACGAGGGACGAGCTAATTTTGGAACCGGTTCGTATTGGATTTATAAAATGGTCACCAGCACTAACTGGGCGAGGCCAAACCAAAAGCTGCCCGCAGGACCTAGCAGTAAAGACTGCGTAGCGGGTTTTTAACTGCTAGTAATTTTTTATTAAATTAATTTTATGATTATCTTTGAATTATCACAATTGGATATGTCACACTTTCATATTGTTTATAAGTCTCAATTGCATAAAGTAACTAAGTGGAAAATTGTTAATATTTTAAGTGAAGAGCACCATATGTCCCAGAAAGGCGTATTGCACTGGTAGAAGACATCGTATGGACCATTTAAATGATTTAACTCAGCGTATGCACAAAATGTCAATAAGTGACTTATTTGAAAGATTGGTAACTAGCCAACTGTCCGGAGTTATGCCCATGGACAAAATATAAATGAATTTATTACTATCTGTCTCATATGTAAATCTGGTTGGGACATTTTTTCTTCTTGCATTCTTGAAAGATCATTTCGGAGTTTCAAACATGCTGGATCGAAATCCGACTGAGTCATCCAGCGGCAACCTAAATATGTACATATGAAAATCGGCATTAGAATAAGCTCACGGTGACGAGTGTCAGAACCTCAATGGGCTGATATTGTGGACCCGCAGAGGTGTGCATTGTCTGTGTAAACATTTGTGTTTGACGCTTCTAACAATGCACGAGAAGCAGTTGCACGAATAAGTCAAATAAGACTTGTTGTTATTTTTGTAATGCTCGGTTTCGCTGGAAGGGACAAATAGTGCGGTGGTGAAACGGGCCGCCCCTTGTAATACAATGCCCTTGCTCATGAATATGCAACGCCCTATTCAAATTAGCCCAGAGCAAACAAAGCCTGACGTCACGCGGTGCAGTAAGCTTTACACCAATTTGACACTTAACTACACGGAGAAAGTCTTTGCAAACTTCTCTCCAACGTAACTTCGCGTCAAAAATTTAATTAATTTTGAACTCGGCATTTCCATTGAAAACATAAACTATAATTACTTGATGAAAACATTAAATTTATTAAGACTCTCAGATCGAAGAATTATATCCGACTTAATATTTATGTTCAAAATTGTAAATGGTAGAATAGACAGTCCTGATTTAACTAAGCTCATTGAATTTCATATACCCACGAGAGCCACTCGTTCTAAAATCCTGTTTAAATGCTACAATAACCGGACTGAGTATACTAAACACTCGCTAGTACCTAGATTACACGAAGTTACTAATAGATATGCTGTTGTGGCAGATCTATTTAACTGCATGGGAGGTAAGTACAAGAGGGCTATACTATCATATCTTTTCAATCAATATTAGTTTTATTTGTTTTATAGATTTTTGTATGTTATCGCATCTCTGGTATCATTTCTCTTTCAAACGCCACAATTATCTGTTATAATATAATCTTTATTTACTGTTTATTATATGTTTCCTATGATTTTGTGACATGTGTGCTTATGGTATATTTGGTGACCGGCCAACTCGGAATGAAACCAACTCAGAATCATCTCAGATAAGTCATTTAGAGTGATAAAAAAATATAAATAAAAAATTGGTTAAATAGGTTAAGTTAGGTTAGGGTTATCGGCTAATTTAAAATTATTTTTTTATCACTCTAAATGACTTATCTGAGATGGTTCTGAGTTGGTTTCATTCCGAGTTGGCATGGAACCGGTATATTTATACCGTTGATATTAAATAAATAAAAAAAGCCAAGGCATGTACCTTATGAATTTTCATTGGTTAAGCATTTTACTAAGTTGTTTATGAGATTTTTTCCATGATAGTTAAAGAATTTTATCATTTTCTTGAGAATTTTCATAATTTTTGCTAGCCAGATTACCCAAATTTCAACAATATTTTATCCAAAAAACTTTTTCCAATTGGATAATTTAAAAGCAAGCGTAAAACAATTACGACAAAACATCTTCTTATTTCTTGATTCGTAGGTCATCGTGGAAAAAGCAGATCCAACTGAAATGGAAGTGTTGCACAGATTGAAAAGCAGTGTAAATTTTATGACGCCAGAGCTCACCGTTCAAGACTCACGCTGCTTTAGACATCAGAAAAAAAACAATTATTTTAGATAATTCGGTGACATTTCTCCAAAATGCCATACAAACGAATCAAATTTTAATACTAGCATTAAGATGAAGCAATACGTGAAATCCTTTCTAGATACTATTTAGATTAATCTTTACGACGAATCGGTTTACATTATGAACATCAAAAAATATGCTACGGATAAATTGAAACTTTTACTAGCTTTTATTTGTTTTGGAATTACAATAAAGTTATTATTTACATAACAAAAAATATAAGCGTAAACCACTAAGAAACCATTTTAAATACTCCTTTATGGCTAAGACTATTTTTGAGGATTTGTATGTTCTAACTTTTTTTCGTTCTAACGAAATTATGCACAAAATAAATAAAAACCACTTTTTCGCTTAGGTACTTGCCTTTTGCAAATAAGATGTTCGATTTCAAATTTTGAAGGCATGAGAATCGAAATATTTCTAGCGTTTATATTCCTCTTAACTAGCGTAGTCGCTTGTAAAATAATATTAAAAATAAATTTTAAGAGTGTGCTGAATATCGAAGTCCGATCAACTGTTTTGAAGGCAACTATGCTGATCATTACACCACCAACTAGTGTAAGAACGGCGGCATAAATTCATTATCTGTACTTACTGAAAATAAAAGATTTATGCATTTTTGAATTTTAGAATGTTCCGTACCTACACCACAACCGAAATTATACTGTTTAATTATTCTTCCAATTATCCTTGCCCACCTAAGAATACTAATATACATTTCTCATGTGGTAGAATATTGCAATAGAAAAATATGCTGCATTGTTAAAGTTGGCATCTCTTTACAGAAGCACTAGGTAAGTCTGTGTACGCAATAGATTACAGCTTTTAAAAGTCAAACATTGAAAAGTTCACCTCATAAATATGCATGTTTGCAATAATAACGATTGCCAAAAAGCAAATACGCGCGTTATATTTTGTAAGTATCAGAACTGTATGTAAATATTAAATGCGACTGCTACATTATTTGGTATTTGCATGTAGTGAATAGCGTGATTGACAGACAGATAAAATGATATTTACTTTGCGCGCCCGTTACAATTAAATTATTTATTTATCAAAAATAAACAATGTGGTAGCTAAATTTGCATTCAAATAATATTGGACGATTTTGTTCTGTGAAAATAATAATCTATATCTATACTAATATTATAAATGCGAAACTGCGTGTGTTTGTTTGTTACGCTTTTACGCATAAACCAATAATACGATTTTAAAAATTCTTTCACCAACAGAAAATTAAATTATATGCGAGTACTATAGGCTGTATATAATGGTAAGCTCTGGCGTTATGAAATTATAAATATGGATATGTTATATTTTTTATACGTTTTCTGTCACTAAAAAAAGCGAGTTATTGCTAACGTCAGAAAACAAATCATTGCCGTGGAAACGATGTTGACATACTTGCCGTCGTAGTCAATATTTATCTATCTATATAAATAAAAATGAATCTCTGGAATGTTTGTAATAACCTTTTGAACGACTGCACCAAATTCGATAATTCTTTTTTTACTACTTTTTTTACTTTTTACGTGAGCTGTTTGAAAACTGAATGTACCGGGAATGAATGTATGGATGCGGGAGGGGAGGGGGGGGGGGAGGAGAGGGGGATAATTGATAAGTGCCAGCGCTACAGTAATTTTCCCCCTAAATCATGCGAGCGAAGCTGCGGGTAAAGCTAGTACGTAATATTTGGATGATATGTATAGCGCCGTTTTTCTGAAAAACAGCTCGGGTTTTTAACGGCTACCAATAAATAACTACAATACTTAAAAATCACATAATATAAAAAAATATTTTTGTTAGGAAAATAAAATTTACGAGAGCAACTTTCTTTTTCTTGTACGAAAGAGAACCCCCATGAAATTGTTTCAATAATATTTTCGGCATTTTTAAGAATTTACTTGAAGAATCCGATTAATTTAGCGCGAGTTAGGTCCCATTGCCGGGCTAAACGCTTCGCTATCGGGGTCATCAATTCATTATTGATATCACATTATAATTCAAAATGTTCGGTAATTGGGAATAGACGCTCTAATCTTGATGGAGAGCAAAGCAAGCCGCCGTGGTCACAACAGACAAATGAGCAATGAGCATGACCAATACCACCACGAACCACCAGTAACCACCAGTGATCACTACAAACCACCAGCGCTGGCTCAGAGCCAGTAGATATGTGTAGATAATATGGGCTGGGACCATCACGAGCTAAGTCTATAAATCTTCCGGTGCTTAAACAATTCCAATCGTAGGAAATAGTTATTGGAGCTAAATAAATGGACATAACTTTTAGTTCAATTACAAATATGAATGCAGTCTGTTCGCTTTGGCGGTGTGGGCCTATCGGTAATACAGATTGGGATCGCCATCATGCTTCACGTTGCGGGTTGCGGTGGGAGGTGTACCGGCTAAGTGTTGGAGATTTCTGTTATAAATGGGATTGTAAATGTGGAACTTTCATACGAAGCATGGAGGCATTAGGTACGTAGTTACTAGGCACCTAAGCCACTAATTTTTAAAAACATAACATAATATGTAGAATTGAAATCACATAACAATTGTGTTGATCAAAAGTATAAACACCCCGGGAATCGGTGGTTTTTTGTAAGAAAGTCTAAATCCATACTAATGGAATATTTCTCAACGTATGCAAAAATAAAAATTGTTTTTGTAAGGTGATTGATTAAATACGTTTACAAATGTTTTTATTAGAAATCTTAATATATATATTTCTTCTGTCCGTGTGTATGTCACTGAACTCCTCCTAAACGGCTGGACCGATTTTGATGAAATTTTTTGTGTGGGTTCAAGGGGATTCGAGAATGGTTTAGACTCACAATTTGGTCCACTGGAAAATGTTCTTTTAATTATTTTTTTATTTCTAAGGAGTTGTTGATTTTGGAATGTTTTACATCCGGCAGACTGCGCTACCATCGCAGTATCGAATATTCAATATTATTCTATTTTAATTTTAGTTTGTCCCGACTGTTTTGTACATTGGAGGTTATCCACCACATACCCGCCCTGGTATAAGTAACATATGGTTACTCCTTCAAGGCTCTCGCAAGATACTATTTTTTTTTGTTAAACGAAGCTACATTTATTTATTTTTGAACGAATCTAGACCTCCAGTGTCCCTGCATACGTTGTTAGTAAGCAGTATGCAAGTGCTTAACAGGAAACAAAATGCAAAAATATGTTAGTAAAGCAAATATGAATTAAACAGGGCAAAATGAGAAAAAAAAACTCATTCATGAGACTCCGTGAGCGGCATTGCATCGTGTAAAAAAAACCTGCAAGCACCTGTATTAAATGGAGAACATAAAAAATACAATAAATCTCAAATCAATAGGCAAGTACCAACAAAAAATGTGAATGGCATTCGGTCTGACCATAAACCACATTAGCTTCCGTGTCCCTTAGCCAACCACTCAGTGAAGCCTCAAAGAATGTTAACTGAATATTTGGGGTAAAATACCCGAAGACTAAAAGAAAATTCAGCATTGAGTAGTCAGAGGCAGGACAAAGGACAGTCAAGGTCGCCTGATCAAGCCTCAAGCCTACACATGTCATTGGGGGAGGCGCAAAGATTTGAGAGGGACCTGCAAAACAGATAATGTAAGTAAATATGAAGCAGGAACGAGGTCCATCACACCCCCATACGGGGATAGGGAAATAAAATAATAAAAAATAAAAGTTGGAGTTCAGTTCATCCAGTAAAACAATGAAAAAGTTAAAGACAAATATAACAAAACAAGGAACATGACCTAAATAACAGGTATTAAAGTAATTATTAATAGAACAAATCGCAAGACAACTATATAATTTTTTTGAAAATATAGTGAACAAAATAGATAAATAAAATATTGCAAAAGAATTAACTATTGTATACAATTAACTATTATATATTTATATATAAATAAAGAATAAACATAACGCAAATATGTAAAATACAATTGAAAAATATAACAAATAACTAATAATAAAATAACAAATAACAGAAACACAAAATACATATTACATAACAAATAAATCCAAGCAGTAAAGGAATCATAAAGAGTGTCCGTGGATTCAAAAGCAAAATACACCTGGTACCTAAGTAATTTTACAGCTAGTCAGCGACTCTAAGAACAGGCCATCTCTCAACCCAGACTTTCGTGAATTTCCTCAGGCACTCAAAGTTTACCTTATTCGAAACGAGATCTGTATTCCAAACAGGTCTCGTAATAACCTGCAAACCATCAATCATTTCATCTCGAGCATCCGTCAAAATCTCACAGTGCCACAAAATGTGCTCGGCTGTTTGGTCAGTATCACCACAAGCGCAATTGGGATGGGATGATAGAGTCAGTCTGTGAAGTCTACCTCTAAACTCTCCATGCCCAGAAAGCAATTGGGTGATGTGGTGGTCCATTAAAAGATATGCCCCTTCCATTCTGATTTTAACTGATGGAAAGAAGGAGAAGGTCCATCTTCCCATATTCGATACTGTTTTGTACAGGACAACGTCTGTTGGGTCCGCTATAAATAAATAAAATAAATTGTGGTACATTCCAGAACACTCTCGAATGTTGTCCTGAGCGAAGCCGGGTAACCCAGCTAGTAAAAATATAATTTGTGATATCTTAATTTTTTTAATAAAAACATAAAGTTTTAAAAATGGCTCATTTTACGTTTTTTCTATCTAAAATTATTGATAACGAAAATAAAAGAAAAAACACACACACCCATATTTTATTAGGTTATTGTCGTTTAAAAAAAAAAATTAATAAAATTTATCGAAAATTGCTTTCGTAAACTTTGGTTTCATAGAAGAGCACATTTAAATATTTTTATTGTTAAATTCTAGATTTGAAAATAAAGCGTGGGGTTTTCTCTTTCTAACACCGTTTAGATCATATTTCTCACCATGACAGTAAGGGAGATACAATGATTTAAATGAGACCTATGTGAGCTGGAACAAATTTGGTATCCTGTGATTAAACGGGTTATGCACAATGTATGTGTCATATGTGCATAAAGTCGGGTGATCCGGTACTACTGAACTATAGATATTGTGCATGCAATTAGTTCCTATTTGAGTTGATAAATCTACGAAGAGAGCTGATTGTCGGTGAAATGGTTATCTCTTGGAATTATGAACAGAATCCTAAAATAATAATAGTGATATGTTAGAAGCCATATAAATACGATTTTTTTAATTCCAGGTAATATCCGTTAAACATTCATATAAACGTAAAGCAGGAAAAGTTTTATATTTAAAAGTGTGTAAAAAGAGACGATGATTCTGTGATGAAGATGTTTTCATTGGAAACTTGTAACGATCAGAGCTAATTATTAGTGAGGTCTTTTCCACATAAATCGCAGCGGAACTATCTGTTTATATCCATATACCATTTCAAATGAGAGTTTATTTTGGAAGTTTTATTTAGGGTGATCCAATAGTCCAGGAAAAATTCGAAATCAGAGTTCACGCCCCTTTCTGGGAGGAGTTTAAAAATTCTTGAGAAAAAGCTTTTGGAAAGGTTGGAAAAGATATTTGAGAATTTTTTTAACGGGCTGATTTCGTAAAGGCCTATAAAAAAATATTAATTCCTTTTTTACGCATTGTTTATTGTAATATACGGAAAATTGATTTCACAAAACCAAGCGACGTGGAGCCCGACGTATAGTCCTTGCTCCGGCCGAGGACGGATAAGAAAATGGGTGGGGCAAGTCAGTAATTCTTCGGCATAGAGTTCACTTTTGAAAATCAAATTCATCGACTATCGGCCGTATCGTGAAATAACATCGTGAAAATGCATATTTTATTTTATTTTGTGAAGTTCAGGCGCAAATATCATTTTTTTTGCGATTATTATAAAATAAACTGAATTTGCCACACTATACAATAAAATCATATCCGAAAAGGGGTTTATAGGTAGGAGAGTTTGCACTTGCAAGTGTTTTTCATAGACCCCATACTTTATTTTTTTCTAGGCTTATCAAAAGACTTATTAAAAAAAATGACCGACATTTTTAAGGGCCAAGATATGTTCTACAAGCAAAATTTAATTGAAGCATCTATAATATTTCTAAGCGATCAAATTTTAAAAACAAAAACATACGATTTTGTATGATTTTGCATCATTTAGTATGTCTTCATCTTAAGAAAAAGCTTTTGGAAAGGTCGGAAAAAGTACTTGAGATTTTTTTTTTCAGGTTGATTTCGTAAAGGCCTGTAAAAAACATAAACTCCTTTTTACGCATTGTTTATTGTAATAACAAGGAAATGTTCTACATTAAACATTAAAACCATGTCCAAAAAGAGGTTTAAAAATAAGAGAATTTGCACTTGAAAGTTTTTTTTTACCGACCTAAGACTTTATTTTTTTCTAGGCTTATTAAAAGATATGAAAAATGATCGATATTTTTAAGGGTCAAGATATGTTCTACACGCAGTATTTGATTGAAGCATCTTTAATACTTCTGGGCGATCAAATTTTCAAAACAAAAACACATTGTATGATTTTGCATTATTTCGCATGGCTTCATCTTAAGAGGACGAACAAAAACACAAACTAGGAATATAGTATGAATAATGACGCATCTTTAAGAATGAAACAAATGGTAATAATTGAGCATTCTTCTGGAGAAAACAACAATGATCTAGATCGAATGATAATTTACACATTATCGCGAACACGCATTTGAGTAATGCAGATGGTGGAGATACACATTAAAAGCGCTCAGCCTCGTGCATTGCTCGAAACGGTGAATTATTGTAGATCCATCCCGCAGCGATAGTCTCGTTAATCGCTCATCGCTATCTGCCGCCCCCGCCCAGCCCCCGCCCACGAGCCCGCCCTACCCTGGCAAAAATGCATTAGGAGTACATGCCCGCGAGAGCAACGCCGCGTATCTCTAGGCGGAGATGCAGCATCTCGCGCTCACAATGGGCGAATATTTCATGCCATAAGGAGGTGGCAGAGATCATGCTAACCATCTCCGTATAAATAAGCCGGAGCATTTAATTTGCCATCAAGATAAGTGTGTGAAAAGTGCCGTTCCTCTGGGTGCCAATGGCCATGCTTAGTGCCGGCTGAGCTGTATTATCTACACTCGTTGCCAGGACTGAGATACCTACTCACGTGCCGGTGCTATACTTTGCAATGATCATTCATTTATGGGATTTGCACATATTTAGATATGTTCGCGTGAGATGAATGATAGATTTTCAGATCTTAGATGGAACAGGCGTAAATAAAATATTCGAAAACTGAAAAGCCAGGAACTAGGCGTTGAACATTTTTGTTGTGTTGGAGTATTTTGAAAGGAATTTTAGTCGACATGAGGGTAATTATTTTTTTTTAAAAAGAAAGACAAACATTCCCGGGTTAAGAATAACCCAACAATGTTTGAAAATCTACCACCACAGAAAGCCGAAAATGTTGCTTGCGTTGTGATGGAGGAACCAGCCGAGGAATCGAACACGGGACGCCCGGGTGGCACCCAAACGCGGTGCCCACTCAATAAACGGTAATTAATTACCATCTAGATACTTAGCTTGCTAACCTAAGTGGGAAATATATTGACTTACGAAAAATGCTTCTATTTATGTAAAAAAAATATAAGAACTAATCTGCTTGTTGGGTTTTCTGTATCTAATATCTATTATTCTTAATTGACTTCATCACAGTATTCACACAGATAACTTACGTACAGCGTGTTTCGTTTAGACCTTAATCAAAATAAAAACAAATAACCAATTTCTCACAATTCGCGTTAAGTCGGTTATGTAGAATGTTTTGGGATAATCCGAATACTGTTTGTTACGAGTATTAACATACTGAAGGTTTTTTTTAAATTTTTTTTATTTAAAACGACAATATAAGATAAAGTAAAAATACAAAGTGAAGTAGTTTGTTCTCAATCCTCCTCACTAGGTATTCCTGTTCCGAGGTGAACTGCAGGTTTTTGTATGGTGATGATCATGATTTACGCCTCAGCTAGTTTGTTGTTTCCACAAAATAGAAATAGATAAGTTAAGTTATTAAAATAGTTCACCGAATTTGATAATCTTCAGGAGTTATATGTATATATTAAAGTGCCTAGGTGAAATGTGCATGTATTATCAGCATCAGTCATTGTCGATAGCCTATATTTATTAGTAGTACCTATGCCTAGTCCAATTTAAAAAAATGAGATGAAAAGTAAACTATACAAAGTGTGGCAAGAAAACTGACAAAACATCTATCAAAAACGACGGGAAAATAATGAGAACCAATCGAACTGGAACCCATTTGAATACGACACGTTGCAAGTTCCTTAAAAATATTATTTTATGAGCATCGTATACACTTGTTGTCCCTCTTCCGCAAGTGACAATAAGTACGCCTAAACGAGACAAAGCGTTATTCCCTGCCGGTGGAAGCGTATACCGATGTATAAATACATTCAATACTAAGCTTTTTATTGCTTTCAATTCTTGGTGATGTGTAGTTGTAAAGTGTAAGCGAAGTGATAAAATAAGAATTACACTAATTACAACATCATCATTAGCTTAGTAAATGATTTTCCCAAATCAAATCAAATTCTGCCTGCCTATCTGATGTTTCACAAATTTATTTCCATTTTTTATGTGTCCAATGTAGAGCTGTGCTACAGTAGCAACATTAGACCTACATAGTCTCGTTCCTGTAACATCTACATAAAATCTAGAATTCCTAAATAATCCTAGTTATTGTTCCTATCTTAGCATTTTACTTAACTTCACTTGGATCTCTGATCAAGATTTGCGGAGAAATTTAAAGAAAAACCATGATTTATATGCAGGCATATTAGGACATTGGTATTCTGATACCAGGCTGCGCATAGACTATAGACTTGTAGAGGCTGGATTATCTCCATGAGATGGCGATTCCTTGGACCGGTCATTTAGTACTTAATGGCATCTGAGGGGATATAGTTTATGCAAAACATCCGACAGAGGTGGATAGGGCAAATATATTATCAAGCAAGTGTATTGGCAATAGCAGATACGTAGGTACCCACTCAGTTCCTGTCTATGTAGTGTTTTACTTGAAGCGATATATTAAATTGTAATTTGTAAATAATTTATAGGGGATAGTTGTTATAGAGATTAGTTGTTGTTTCAACCTGCTTTTGTACCACCGGGAAAGAAGTTCACATTAAATACTATACGATTAATGGGAAGGTTTTGCACTTAGATAAACATTATATTATTGCACAGAGGTAGGTACATACAACATATTAGTACGAGCATCTAAAAAAAAAGGGAAGGCTTTGAAAGAAAACACCAAATTCTCATTATCAAATTTACTTACAAACATTATAATTTTTTGGGATTGGTAGCATATAACAAACGTATTAAATTGGATGTTTTTATTATCCTGGTCGATGTTGCGTGAAAAAAATTCTAAGACGTGTAATTCAAATTGAGGTCTTTCAAAAAATTGTGTTCGTTTTAATTTAATTATCCTTAATCCAAAAAGATTTTTTGACGTGATAACGTCTTATAAATCGATAAACGCCGGCTGCAAGCACAAAAAAGCATTACTCATTGTCACGTTCCGCCTGAGCCGAGCGTACAAGCGAGAACGCGGAACAAGCGTTCGGCCTAAGCGTTCGGCTTATGGCGCATCTATCTCTCTTCCACTCCATCGTTATTATATGACGTTATCACGTAAAATTATCGTCCGTAAACCGACTTTACAGACAACCAAATTTTTTTTGAAAACTTATTTTCAAATTCACCATTGTTTCTAATGAGAAATTCACAAGTAGGGTATTTTTTTTAATAATAGCCCCATTCAGGAGGCCCTGTGGAAAATACTATCCCTGAGGGCCTATGTCATTTTAGGGGTTCTATGTGGAGGGTCTTTTAAAGCAAAGGAAAAAGTATGAAGGGTGGAATCTGAGAGTCCAGTAGTGACGTATGAAAACATTCCTACCACTGCGGTGCAAGGCAATGAGAGATCACAGTCTCTCCCGATCCGCCGCCATCACCCGAACAAACCTGCGAAACCTGCCCTTCAACCCGGGCATTTGTATAGAAAAAAAGAGTTGGAATTTCGGAAAAAGTCATGTATCTTTCTTATTTCTACCATCATGTGGTTGCACCTCCCGAACTTTGTGCACTTTATCCCCTGTGTACATTATTTATTTATTATGTAAAATAAGAATCTTAAATTAAAAAAAAAAAATTAAAATTTAGTGAAAAAAGATTTATATTGAAAACCAAAAAAA
This sequence comes from Glyphotaelius pellucidus, assembly GCA_936435175.1. NCBI lineage: Eukaryota > Metazoa > Arthropoda > Insecta > Trichoptera > Limnephilidae > Glyphotaelius > Glyphotaelius pellucidus. Next base: position 3,315,992 of record OW386541.1, read on the forward strand.
AAATAAGAAGCTTATTATTAGTTATCTAAATCTTGAAATAGTTAAATACCTTTATTTGTATTTCACAATATTATTGTTTGTAATAACATATACAAAATTTTACAAAGGCTTCCCTGCATTATTTTTCTCAAGTCCGTATCAACGCAAGAAAAATAACTAAATTGACAAAATCTTTTTTTTTCATCTATTACTGACTTGTTCAATGGATGTTCAATTAAACAGGTCCATAATTTTAAAATACGAAAACAAAATAATCCACATACATTGGCAGATATCTTATCAATAAAAAATCTGATTCTTGTATAATTCAACAATATCCGCAAATTGTTATGTCCGAATAGATAACGCAAACAAGAGGTTGTTTTTGCTGACGTTAATGCTCCTATAAATAACCCAGAGTCGGGACGATTTAAGAAATATGTGACCATGCAAATCTTAGGAGGCACAGAATCTACGTAGCAAACCTTTCCATACAACGTTATGTCTTGAGAGCCAACTTTCTGGGATGGTTATAAAATTTTATTGCCAAACCTTACAAGATGCCTGTATTATTTTTTTTCAACGGTAACTTGTTATCATTTATAATGCTTTTTATAATTATTATTATTTTATTAAAAAAATGAAACTACTACCTGGCTTCAGGAGTTATATGTAACTTTGAACTTTTTCGCGGAATTGACATTATTTAAGATGAAGACTTGCGAAATAATGTAAAATCATGTATTTTTGTTTTGAAAATTTAATCGTTGAGAAGTATTATAGATGCTTCAATTAAATACTGCGAACAGAACACAAGTTGGCCTTTAAAAATATGGATCATTTTTTCAAGTCTTTTAATAAGCCTAAAAAAATAAAGAAAAGTTCTATAAAAAAACACTTTCAAATATAAATTATAAACCCTTTTTCGGATATGGTTTTATGGTTATATGGTTGTATGGTTATATGGTTGTAAAATGTGGCAAATTAAGTTCTTTATAAAATAATCGAAAAACATTTTAATATTTGTGCCTGAAATTTACAAAATCAAACAAAACAATGTAATTTCGCGCTGTTGTTTTCGGCATGAATCAAAATCAGGGTTCAACGAATTTGGAATTGAGAATTAAACCTAATGCCATCCGCATAAATACTATGCACTTCGTATCAGTTATGCCCCGCCTGCGGGTGCGAATGAACGTCCCTAGATTCTGCATCGCTTGGTTCCGTGAAATCAATTTTTAATTTCCTTGTTATTAATCATTGAATAATGAATAAGAAAGGTTTAATGTTTTTAATGGTGTTTATGTTTTTTACAGGCCTTTACGAAGTGAAAAACAGCTATCTAATATCTTCTCTGACCTTTCCAAAAATGTTTACTCAAGTATTTGTAAATCCCTCCCAGAGAGAGGAGTGGATTCCGATGTCGAATTTTTCAAGGACTAGTGGATCATCTTGAGATGAATCAATTGTTTGCTCTCGTACATACATAATATGAATAAATTGTTTTGTCCATAAAAAAGACAAATTTTTCAAGAAAGGCTAACAAATACAAAATTAGATTGAAACATCGATAAAATATTGTATTTGTTAGTCTTTATTGTAAGATTTGAGTTTTTTTATGAACAAAAGTATGTATTCACATTCATATTTGTTTGTACGGGCGCAAATAATAAATTATTCTTAATATTTTAAAGAATAACTTGTAAAAAGCGTTTTTCCGTAAAATAATTAAATTCGTGCCACTTATGAAAGAGAAGATTATGAATTCTTTTAAATGTCACCTTAAACATGGTTTCTTGTCTAATTTAAAGTATTTTTAACAATATATAGCATAGCACCTTAGGTCATCATTTATATTAATTGCGAGACGAAAAAAGGTGTATTTATCAACAACAAAAAAATCTTATTGTAGGTACAAATTTCATGACACCAGAGTGAACCGTTCCGGAGTTTTCATTGAGTCCTACAGATTTAATATTTCAAGATCAAAACTTTGGAATTCAGCTTAATATCAGCTTATATGATTAGTCGCCCATTTTGATTATCGCGTGTGATCAATACGCAATATCCATACATATTTTAAACGCGAAAATATTTTTGTAACTTCTTGCGTTTTAAAACATTTTCAGCCAAGAATCAGATTAAATTCCAAAACCGTGAAGCGTTCTTCGGCGCCATCTGACGGTCAGTTTGAAGCTTTATCTCTCAAAATTTGCTTACAATAATCTTATGTAAGTGGTCTGGGTGTCCACTTGGGGTTCTGTGCCAAACTGTTCCCCTCCCCAACCCAACCCCTACGTCCAGAACTCGACAAAGATATTACCAACCACAACTCGCACACAAAAAAGTATAATATTTATGCAAAATTTTTAACCATGTCTATAGTATAATTTTATTAATGGTTATAATTTTCGATGTGGTGGCTTAAATTTGTTTGTTTGATGGTCGTGGGGGGTTTATTTTGGAGGTCGGGTTTGAGTCTCCGCTTTATGTAACGCGATCACGTTCCTTCATATTAATATCAAAAGATACCTTCGGACTTCGCATATCGCTTCTTATTACAACCAACCCTGGTCCTTAGCAGCATCTTGCGGCTGTATCGCTAGGGTGAAATCTCGCCTCGCTGTTCCGCTGGTTTTCATATTATTTGTGTTCACCCCAACCCCCCACCGCCAACCCTCAATCCCAAGACCAAGTCAGAAGGCACCCATCCTAATATGATATTTTGCAAGCTTTGTCATAATATATCTGACCACTCCTGACCAGGATGTTATTAAATGTGACCGTTGGATATTCCGTGGGACGTCTATGATTTGATTTGTAGTATTTTCACGTGCGGTGCATATGTTAAAGCTCGGAAGAGATTGAATTTCTTGTTGACCAATATAATACTATCTTGTAAGGACATTAGCACAAATAATTTGCAATATTTCAGGCAAGATGAAATTGTGAGGGGGTTGTTATTTTTTGAGTAATCGATAAACAATAATTTATTTATTGCTGTTAAAATCTGGTTCTAAGATTTATCTTAGTTCAGTAAATATACTCACAAAATAATAAATTACTGCCACGCATCAGGGTTGATATTTGAAATCCATTGTGAATTGTTGTGGATACAAGCCTACTTTAACAACTTAATTTTTTTATTGATATTTTCCAGGAAACAAACAATCGTGTATTAAAGCATAAACAACAAACATTAGTGTGTTCTAGATCAGGCGTGCCCAACTAGCGGCCCAATTGAAGATTTTTGCGGCCCAAAACGAAGTTTTTAGCTTTCTACGTTTTGGGTTTTGGTATCCACACAAAAAAAGAAAAAAAAAACATTCTTGTTAATTTATCGTGCTTACATAACATTTTGTGAAATTAGAACTTTCTTTTTATTAAACCTCCGATTCCTTTTGATCACGGGATAAAATAAATTTTTAGAATTTTGAGAATTTATTTTCGCAACCAATTCCAACAAGTATGTTTTTTCCATACTTGATTTTAACGAGTGGAGGGCGAGTGCAAAGGATACAAATAGGCACGCCTAAAGTCAGTTTATGACTTCTAGCATTGAAGGTCGCGGTTTCACAATAATAACATTTTTGGACATCGGTAAAAATTAACTATAATATCCGCCATGCTAGAATTAATAATAATAATAATAATTTTTGGATGATTTCTATAGCGCCATTTTTGTGAGAAAATCACCTCAAGGGCGCTTTGTAAATTCATTTATACATTTAACCTATTTATCTTACAAGTGTCTTATAACTAAGGACTTACAACTACTAAGACTTATATAACTAGTGACTTAAAACTATACTTACTTTATAACCAGTACAACACCATTACTCGTGTTATGATTAACACGTGTCTTAAAATTAGTCATTTACTGCTAAAATACATATTTACATTTATAAACACTTATGATTACTGCCCGTGCTGTCAGTGTTAGTTAAGATGAAGCCATAGTAAATAATGCAAAATCACACAAAATCATGTATTTTTGTTTTGAATATTTGATCGCTTAAAAATATTATAGATGCTTCAATTAAATACTGCGTGTAGAACATATCTTGGCCCTTACAAATATTGGTCATTTTTTTTTATAAGTCTTTTAATAAGCTAAGAAAAAAATAAAGTAATAGGTCTATAAAAAAACACTTTCAAGTGCAAACTCTCCTACTTATGAACATCTTTTCGGATATTGTTACGTTGTTTATTGTAGCAAATTTAGTTTCTTTAATGATAATCGCAAAATAAATTGATATTTACGCCCGATATTCACAAAATAAAATAAAATATGAATTTTCGCGTTGTTATTTTACAATACGGCCGGCAGCCGACGAATTAGGATTTTCAAAGTGACTCTTATGTCATTCAACGAAGGACTACGGGCTTGCCACACCCTACTTTCTTTCAGAACCGCCCTGGCTGGAGCAGGGAACAGACGTGTGACTCCACGTCGCTCGGTTCCGTGAAATCAATTTTAAATTTGCTTGTTATTACAATAAACAATGTGTAAAAAAGGAGTTAATGTTTTTTTAGGCCTTTACGAAATCAACCTGTAAAAAAAATTCTCAAATAACTTTTTCAACCATTCCAAAAGCTTTTTCTCAAATATTTTTTAACTCCTCCCACAAAGGGTGTGAATTCCGGTTTCGATTTTTCCCTGGACTATTGGATGCCCTTAAGAGTTGGGCACAATAAAGTAAAATCGGGACTGACCGGAACGGGTGGACTGAGCAATGAAATACTATTGAAGAAATGCAGTTATTCTGGACATGTCATTAGAATTATTAGAATTAATTAGACTAGAATTACCTGTATTCATGGACGGATCCAATCCCCCTTCACTCCACCCGCGAGTGGTTCACGTTCCATGATTATTATGTTCATACCATGTTTTATACCATATATTATTATGTTCCTAGCCTTGTTTCTAACCAATCCTGTAACCCCTGTTCTAGACCAATTAAGTTCCATTAGGTAAAATGTTGATTTAGTATTTGTACACATACAATATATTACAAATGACTAAAATAAAAACTACACACCAAAACAAAGAAATTAAGTTTTTGCGTGATTGAATAAAATAAACTATGGATAATGGTAGTTTAATTTTCACGAAAATAAAAGTATTTTATGTTATCAATTTAGTGAGCTGCATTTTAAACGATTTCAGGTTGTAGTTGAAAATGTCTATATCTCCTAAGGCATTGTGAGTTTTACAGATATGTATTTAGGGTGTGGTATTCTATTTGACTATTGCGTTCAGTATGTACTCCAGTTATGGCAGTGAATTTCTTATACAATCCATAAAATACCTACATTACATCACATTTAGTGAATTGAAAGAAGGTTGAAACCTTCTTTCAATGTCTTTTCAGTCTTCGTTAACTTATAGGCACTTAAAATAAGGCAAATAAACAAATTCATCCACTTGCTCCAAAGAAACACTTTTCAAAATTATTACTTTGAACGTGCTCGCAGGTACAAATGTACTGAAATTCAATACTAAATTTAAATAGAGATGCAGTAAATATTCGGCTACTATCCGGTATTGGGCTTGTTCAACTTAACGTTGTATTTTTCTCATAAGTGTTTCTTTTCTTAGGTAGCGTGAAATCATTATCGGGTCAAGAAGTGGCGACAAAGCTCAACGTAAATAATAATATTCGGCGGCCGAATATTCGGTATTTGGCCGCTGAATATTCGGTATTTGGCCGCCGATCACAAATCACATTCGTTGCATCTCTAATTTAAACCATTCTGCATAATATTGTTGTTTCAGAAAAGCAAAATAAAATGATTATAAAATGAATAAATTCACTTCAATAAAAATGTTTAAAAAAAGTTCTTATTAAATTATAATTTAATACGTATTGACATGTACCTACTCGCTTCCATAGAACATCCTTTGCTTGCTCCTATCGCTTGAAGAATACAATCCGCAAGAGGTACACAATGACACTCAACGGATTTCACGGCGAAATTGCTTTGGTATCTTTAGTTAGTTTAGTTTATCCTATGAGAGAAATATGGACAAGCAATACACTGGGGATGATGTCCCCTAAATTCTAGGGGCGGCTCCCTGGGGAGGCCCGCGCCCCCTTGCGCCCCCTTGCGCCCCTAATCCCAACTATCTTAACCCTAAACGTTATCGTATAAGCTGGCAGTTTAATAAATTGGCCAGAGAGATGGATTTGCCAAATCAAATGAAAAACGTCTAGATTTTGTATGTGGCCGATAAAGGCAACGTTTTCTGATCAAATCGATAGCCGGATTGGGAATGAAACAATGGCATTTATCCAATCTATACAATTTTATCAAAACGTATTTTATATATAGGTACCCACCCACTACGTTTTAGTTTGTTTGATGAATATAAATGAAATTGTATTTGGTTGGGCATTTACACAATACACTAATACACTAGCTACACGTACCTACATACCTCTACATACATCATAGATCCTGTGCTTGTAGTTAGTATTGTCACATATTCCTTCCTACCCATCCCTATATACCTGCCATTTTATATTACTCACATCAGTAATTAATCGACCCTCGCCGCATGAACATCTATATCGCATATCGTAAGCCGCATACCGCATCCGCATACCGCATCCCGCATACCGCGTACCGCATACCTCAAACCGAATCCCGCATACCGCGACTAATATAGACATTTAAATGCACAATAAACCCAGCCAGGATAGAAGAAATACCAGCAAAGTAAGTCCTTTTCTCCTTTCCTTTATGTGCATATTATCTGCATTTTGCAGTGGCCTTCACACACATAAAACACGCATCGTTCATGGTTCTTCGACATACTCAAAGCCGCACAAAAAACGCTTCAGTATTAAAAAATAAAAACAAAAAAACAAAAAAAATAAAAACATAAAAATGCTGAAATGGCAAAAACTTTCGATTTAATTGTTTCAATGAGAAAAAGGTAATAAGTTTCGGGAGAGTAAAAGTAGTAAAGATAGTAAGTAGGTACGAGTTTTTAGATTCCTCAGTAATACAGATAATGTGTACGAGTATTGATTATACTATACGATCAAACTAAATGAAGGTCATGATAAAGCAATTGTATTTAAACCATCAATTTTCTGGGGGTAACTTTATTGTACCCTATAATTGTATGTTTTATTATAGTTTCAACCCCTTTTTAGAACGAAAAATGGGTAGGTGCTAGGTAGGCACCTAGTTTCCCGAGAGTATCGGGTGTTGCGGGAAAATATTGAATAATCATAAGGGATGATGCCTCCTGGGAGTGCAAATAAAATAAAAATAATTATTTTGAGAGTGGATTCGTTTTCGATATCAATTGTTTTTTATATTTTATAATAATTTTGTGGAATAGTAATCATATAGAAAAATATGATATTTAAAATATATAGAACCCAAGGCACGATCAAGTGAATCAGATACTTGAGTCGGGCCATGTCAAAAAACAGAATAATAGAAGAGTATGTATGAGACGATGTATGAATGTGAGTGAGGCAAAGAGTGTGCGCCAAGACCGAGTTGTTTGGCGGTCCTGACTACCCCTGCGGGGAAACGGCGTGATGGTTATTTAGTTAGAACCAATACAGAAGAACAAAATTATGCTAACATTGATTATTCATTGTAACCAGTGGCGGCTCGTGACTTTTGGGTGTGCTAGAGTGCTAATATTATAAAAATCAGCATTAATGATGTTGTTGTAGAAAAAAAAATTTTTTTTTTCGAAAATCGATTTTTTGGATGAAAAATTTCAGGAAATTTCAGTTTGGCAGTGCGCCGCACGGATTCCCTGAAAATCTTCATTCAAAAAACCGATTTTCGAATAAAAGATTTTTTTTTAAGACCGGTTTGACATTGATCAGAAATCGTCTCTATATGCGAGTTTAAGGACAGGAAAGTGGCATACCCCACGCCCACATCTTTCTCTGTCACGTATGTTTTTACGTATCTTTCTATTTCGCTTACGTTCATTGTAAAGTCAGTAACTGCGCGAGAATGCATCGTATCATGTTCAGGTCTGTCTTAAAGTTTGACGTGTATTATAAAAGCTAGTATCAAAATGACTTAGTCCTACTGTTGTTGTTGAAATTCAAATTTTCGTTAAATTCGAGCTGTTAGCTACACCTCCGCGGTACGTACGGCCATAATTGCGGAATTTTTTCTGAAGCTATTAAAATCCACGAATAATTAAAAATCAAATAAAGTTCCCCTTTATTTAAGTCACTAGCATTTACCTGCGGCTTCGCTCGCATGGTATTAGGGGGAAATTACTGTAGCGCTTGCACTTATCAATTATCCCCCGCCCCCTCCCTCCCCCGCCCAAATTCCATACATTCGTTCCCGGTACATTCAGTTTTCAAACAGCTCGCATGCCACCTAAATTTCATAATGCCAGAGCTCACCAGTAGTAAAAAAAAGAATCATCCAATTTGGTGCAGTCGTTCGGAAGTTATGCGCGTACAAACGTTTCGGAGATTCATTTTTATTTATATAGTTAACTATTTTTTTCTAAATTGTATTCCTATTTCAAATAATATTTGTATATTTATTTCATAAGTCTTTGATCATATACATACTTCTTAGAACATTATTTTTTTGCATGTAAATACTACTCCCATAAACACGAGCTACTAGAGCTCAACTTATGGAGTAGTAGAATAAAAATGAATTATTGTATAATTTTGCATAATACAATCATTTGTAATGTTTAAAAAAAAATTCTTGTAAATAAATAAATAAAAATTAACTACGATTTCCCGCAAATATAGCAACATCGTTTCCACGGCAACGATTTGTTCTGACGTTATAGCAATAACTGGCTTTTTTTAGCGGCAGAAAACGTATAATAAATATAATATGTTAATATTTATAATTTCAGAACGCCAGAGTTACCATTATATATACCTAGCCTATATAATTCGCTTTCTAAGGGTTAAATAATTTTTAAATTGTTTTATTGGCTTATGCGTGAAAAACAAAAAAAAAATAAACCAACATACGCAGTTTTGCATTTATAATGTAAGTATAGATATAGAATTAAATTTGATTACCAATTGTGCTCTTTCAGTAGGAATTACGTAAAACATACTTTGTGGGGAATAATTCCGGTATTCGTGTATTCATCATGGCGGCATTCTTGTGGTTAATGGCTCATTGTTTGAAGAGCATCCATTGTTTGGAGAAGATAATAAAAATCAGTCGCCCAACATCCATCACATGATAACCCGGTGATTTAAAACACATAATGACGTCTGCCGTCATCGAAATACTTTATTCCCCTCAACGCGGAACATTCAATCAAACAAACCTTCCTGGAATATTATAGAAATATTCAAACCGTGGCTAAGAACTTTAAAGTGTATCTTTTATTTATTAAAAGAGTATATCTACCTACCCGATCAAAAATATTATTTAATAACACCCGTTTGTCAACAAAAAACACAATCCAAATGAATCCAAAGGATATGTTTGCGCGAATTATTCACACGCTTCAAATAACAAAATAAAAATTGCCTAATATGCGTAAGAAGAGGAAAGATTGAGAAGAAGGCCGCCAGGAGGAGAAGACGAAGAGGGAAGAAGCCTCACCAGGCCCCCTAGCACAGTCGATCGATAAGGATTGATAGGATAACTTTCGGTAACTTCTCACCTTATCTTGCATTAAGGCGACACTTGCCGGCTCAAAAAGAAGAAGATGGGGAGATATGGAATTACGAATGTTGGATAGAGCGCGCTTATATTGTCAATGATAAAATTGAAGCGAAAATTATGAAAATGCTTAATAAAACATGACACGTTTAAAATAGAGCAAAAATCTCGTTGAAGGTATCTTAAGTATTATTTAAAGAAACATTTTGAATTTTTTTACAAATATAACTTGTAAAATAATAGAAATACACTTGTTTTAAATAATTTTCGGAGCATACTTTGCGATTTTTTTTATCGAGGGAATTTCATAAATTAAACATTATCTTAAAAAATAACGCATATTTTTTAAAGAGCCTACAAACTTCAAATGTTTAAAGAAGATATGTAAGAAACCGGTAGAAATTCGGATAGCGGCGGCTTAATGCAGATCGCCAACGAATATGTAACAGTTCACAACGAATAAGTGTTTTTAATATATTCGACGTCAATTGTTGTTTGTACGTTAAAAGCGATCTATAGTTGTCCTAGAGAACGATGAGAAGTTACCGAAAGTTATCCTTTCAATCCTTATCGATCGACCGTGCTAGGGGGCTTGGTCTCTTATTTGGTATACTCTATTACTGGTCTTTTCAGCCGCTCTAGCATATTAGATATTATTTTTAGTTAGAAAAAACAAAAGGTGAGCCATTTTTAAAATTTTTTGAAGTTTGTATTAAAAATTTTTGTATTTAAAAATTACATGGTTATTTCTAGTAATAAAATTTGAAAGCGTTCTTTATCACCTTTTGAAAACAGTTCTTAGTTTTTGGATATGTTCAAAAATATTCCATTTATTTGGATTTTATTGCAAAACGGAAATATTTTTAACTACTGACAAAGTACGAATTTTGAAGGGCTAGAACGAAACATTTCAAAAGCTGTCTCTGCAGGGTGAAGCTGTTTTCGTCTAACTACTTGGAGAATTTCATAATTACCAAGATATTTTAATGTCCCCTAAAATTTCAAATAACGCAAATTCACTTGTCGCCAATATATGATTGACGTGAGAACTGCGGGTCCCGACAGAAGTGTAGTTGTCCTGAAACACGACTCCGGTATAATGTTTAGAATAACAATGCAACACGGACAGTGGGTGATTGACACTCTTTGTCCTCCACTCAGTAAGGGAAGGAATGACTCTCGTTATGAACTGCCTTTGTTACCGAAAGGCAAATAATGAAAATACCGTTGCGAACATTATTGTCTCTCTTGTTTGAATCTCACTTTTCATGGAATATTCACTAAACCGGATTCAGTGAAATAACGTTAGTGACAAAAAGCTATTGCGTAAGAAAAAATATTGTTCAAATGAATTAAAAAAAAAGATTTCTTAGACAAAATACACAAAATAATTTTTAAGATATTAAAAATATTTCAGTGAAGTTTTGTGTCAGGTTTTGTGTGCAGTTTTCTAAATGACTTTCCTGATTTCATGACAGTTGATCACCCGAGAGTTGGCACCCCGGTACACTTATATACAATATTTGTATATATTTATTACTTGCACAAAATAATACTAAATGTCCTCGAAGACGTGTGTAAAGAGCGTGAACCGCCGAATATCAAAAGTATAAAACATATTTTCATTCAAATGCATCAAGGATAAAACTACTTGCTTATAAATTGTGTACACCAGCATTTAAGTACCTAGCATCGGTACGGTAAATAAATTCGTTTGATATCCATATGAACTTATTATGAAAGGATTTTTGAAGTCAATTTTAGGTTAGACATTGGTTGTATGTCTGTGTAAATCTGATTTGTGAAAAGAATTCACATTTGTTCGAATTTTAGTGTCGTTTTTAAAAATTAGAACCGATTGCGTGAAAATTCAGAGAAAGTACTGATGTATGATATAATATTTTTTAACGGAAAATGATTTTAATTCTATATTTGAATGTGTGTTTCTTTTTTTTAAATTTCTTAGGGTGAATCTTGACAAGTAAAGTAAGATTTCGTGATTTTTTAAATTTATTTATTTTATTTTATTTATGTCTATTCTTGAATACACAATTTTACAATTGATTACAGAGGTTTACATAGGAGTACAAAGAAAACGTTAATTTTCGGTAGCAGTAAGCAAAAAGATTTTTTTTTTTTTTTAAGTATTATGTTGGGTGTAAGGTAGGTTTGAGAAGGTAAAACTGTGTGTGGGTAATATTGTATGTTTCGTGAACACCTCACTAGGAGAACCTGTGCTGAGGTGTTGACGTGCTTATGATTAAGTGTGACAAGTATTTATGTGTTAGAAAATTAGTTATTTAATTATTATTTTTTTTTATACATTTTATTATCGCATACACTGATTATTTAGAATGAAAAAATATGTATAAAATACAAATCCACAAAACACATTTATGCACATGTTTATATTTATAGACATACATACATATAAAGTTACACACACCTACACATATTTATTAAAGTAAGTGTGTGTGTAGTAGGAAAATTCATGAAAGACGTGTTTAATTGTTTTCTTTTACTTTTTGTAGTTTGGTTATGTTTGGTTAGGATTTATGATTTAATGACCTGTGATTTTTCCATTTTCAAAAAAAGCGTTATTATCACTGAAAATTATTTACTAAATAACTAGTTTTAGGTGGGTACTAAAGTAATTCCAAATTTAAATTTCTGACCTTCTTTCCAATTATTAAACAAAAAATTAAACCTAATTGTATTATAAACACAATTAACAATATTTGTTTTTGAAAGGCTTGGATCGCGAGGCGAATAATAATAATTGCATAAGTTGTAGAGCGCCGTTTTTGTGAAAAATCACCTCAAGGGCGTGTATTATCTTATATATAAAAATCAATTTTTGTTTGTTTGTTCGTATGTTATGCTCTGCTATACCGTTCATCCGATTGCGATGAAATTTTGGTGATTTATTGTACGCACGCCTGCGAAGGTTAAAGGCTATATATAATGGTAAGCTCTGGCGTTATGAAATTTGTATAAATGAAAATGAGCGTATTTTATATATTAGTTAGGGGTTGGCAGAATGGAAGACGAGGGAGGGGAAGGCGTGGAAGGTGGAAGGGAAACGCGGTGGGAAGGGGATGCGGGAGGGATGCATGGGAAAGGAAATGCAGGGAGAAACAATTTATATCTTTTCATTGCAACGCATGCCGGGTATCAGCTAGTAATTATATATTTTCAGCTTCACAATCATACAATTATAATAAATATCCCGTGTTTTTTCATAGATCTGCGCTAGTTTAAACTATTTACCTATTGGAATGGGCAGAATTAGAGGCAACATATTTTTTTTTACTTGAATACCACACGGTCCAGCAAGAATTCAAGAAGGGCACAAGAGTCCCAACTGTACCGCCTGGAGTCAATGAGACTAATGCATCCCCAATTTGTTTATATTATCAGGCTGAAGACAGTGGAGAGGGGAAGGATATGGGGAAAAAAAAAGTGTGAAAGTACCTGACTATTCAAATCTGATCACAAAACATGGCTAAATCCATTTCAAGCAACATTTCATTACTGAATGGTGGTCTTACAGCAGGGCGATACTATATACTTATGAATTATTTCAAATTAATAAAATTATGAAATAACACAAATCAATCAAATAAAATTTATTAATATTTGAACCTGCACCCTTCTAATTGACTACTAGTTATTATATTTATCAGTAATTTCTATATTTACCAAAATAACGTTAAAATAAACTCTTCTTTGTTTGCAAATAAACATAACTGCAAAGAAATTTATTTATCTAGGTGGTTTTCTCTTGGGATTTTTTAGCATCGGCTTTTAACAATGAGGTATTCATTTATTTAATGCGGTACCACAAAACGTAGGCGGGTTTTAGTTTGAAGACAAGAGTAACTTGGAAGCAAATTTAAAATACATTGATTATTATTGATCTGACGATGGATGAGTCCTTTGGGGGTGACTTGGACTTTTCGCAATACCGCACCGCTACGACCAAGTAAAACCACTGCTATTGATAAATTGTTCAACACAAAATAATACTAAAAGTGTTTGTCAAGAAAATCATTAATTAAATCTATATTTTAAAGTCATAAATCATAAAGTACAAGTAGTATGGTTTTAGGCAATTCACCCTAAAAAGAGTGCTTTGTGATAACAAGTAGTATGTGTGTGCTTACTAATACTTAAATAAGTTGATGACTTTTAGGTAGGTATTGATAATACTATTAGAAAACAACGTCCTCCGTGGTCGAGGGGTAAGGTAATTTCACAAACCGAAGGTCGCGGCATCGAATCCCGGCAAATTTATTTGAATGATTTGTGTTATTTCACAATTAATTCATTTAAAAATAATTTTTATTTTACAATAACTCTTTAAAATAGCTTCTGAAAGTTATTCCCACCAACGTTATATGATGTATTACAGTGATGGTAATAACCTTCAAAAGTTTTTACTGAATAATAAAAAAAAATAAAAAAAATGAATATTCGTTTAGACTTTTAGAAAAAGGTAATTTTTTTGAAAAGGGCCAGGTTTTCCAATGTATAAAAATCGGATATGTTTGTTCGAGGCACTTTCTAGGTTACAGACCAATTCTTCGAACATTCGTTTCTATTTAAAAAGGTAGCTGCCAAAAATATGGGTAAAAAAAATATAAGGAGTTAATATAGTTAATTTTGAAATATGAAATTGAAAAAATACTTACAAATAATGCAGATGTGTCACATCTGCCCGATGGACCCTGTAGCACTGTCCGAAACGTTAGCTAAAGAAGGAGGTAGCGCAACACGGCATAATACCCCAAAAACAAATAACGAAAATATCTGTCCGTAGTAAAAATCGTCGGTACCATACCTAATCATAAAGCAAAACACCACAGAAGTGCAGAAAAGGCTCTAGAACTATGTTCTAGAATTTAGACTTCAGGAAAAAGGTTAACAATTTTTTACTATTTTCTTTTTCTTTACTAATGTGTAAGTAATATCGAGCTAGTTATAAATAGGTAGGTTAGCTAGAAAAAACAATCAACATTTCGAATTTCCAAGTATAGCACATGTTAATTTTAAACTAATTAACTTCTTTGTACAACTTTTCATTATAATGACACTACATACCTATATATTGAACCTGCTTGTATCCTAAATGTCTAATTTATTATGCTACATACTACATGCTTATACTCCTGAATAACCTATGTATCTTTAATAACATGATATTGTAAAAGCCTTCAAAGCGTGTATAAATAAATAAAATAAATATAAATAATATAAATAATAAATATAAAGTAACTAAAAAGTCACAAACCGACGTGTTAATAATATTCGGTAGCCACAACCAATTTAAAATGCGGCGATCATAAAGAAATATATTTAACTATGAATGTATTCAAAATGTCACAACTAACGATGGATCATCCCTTTGAGAATAAAACAACCCTTGCTTAAAACTGAAAGCCGCAAAATTAGATGAATGGTCAAAATGCTTGTATATTTTTTCAATTTTAAACAATCTGAATTCCTGAATAGGTGAACAAATTTGATTAATATTTGTACGTCACGATTTGTAGGTATATATTTTATTATGAAGGCGGATTCATAGTGTTTCGGACTTTTCCCAAGAGATGGGTCTACTGACAACAAAGGCAGGTTAGATCTTCGTGTTTTCAAAACATTTTTGTTGACATTTTGAGCGGTTCTCTGGAAGATATTGCGACCGCAGTTTTACACATTGTCCGAAGGTTTTCCCGGAGGACCAAAATACCTTTATGAATTCTGCGTTTGGTCCAAGGAAGAATATGAAATTCTTACACGAAAAATATTGTTTATTTGTCATCCGAAATAAAACATGTTTATTTTGAACCGTTTATTAACATTATTTATGGTAAGGACGAATTTTTTTCGGGAAGGATACACACCTTCTAGAAAATTTACTCGCATCTCCACGTAACTTATAGAAAAAGAAACAAACAATTTACAGTTACATTTCCACAGCCTACGACGAGTCGATGAGATGAATTTGATCGCGTTTGGGTCCCACCCGGGCGTCCCGTGTTCGATTCCTCGGCTGGCTAAGTCCCCCATCACAACTTAAGCAACATTTTCGGCTTTCTGTGGTGGTAGTAGGAGATTTTCAAATATTGTTGAGTTATTCGTAACCCGGGAATGTTTGTCTTTCTTTAAAAAAAAAAAATTTAAAAAAAAGTGGGTAGGCACCAAGCGCGGTCCCTCCGTACATACTGTGGATGCGGCGCTTCCCTTCCTTTCTAGGTGTATAATAAGAATAATAATAATTGTTATTTATTTATTCCGCATTAAAACAAGCTTTGGGCTTATTTATTCTAGCCGTAAACAGTAAAATACTGCAATTTAACGACAGCTTCCCAACCTCAGTGGCCAAAAACAACAAAATGCGACGTGCGGACCGGGCCAAAATACTTATAATACCATTCTCGACGCTCGCGTGAGTCGTGTGTCGAATTTCGCGTAAACACACCAATACCAGCAACGGCGGATTCTCTGCTTCATTCCGTATCCACGATGTTAGAAAAAGTTTGATTTTCGCTCATGCGTATTTAGTTCTGCCTGCGGAGATTTGTCTGAAGCCGGATACGCATTCCATGGAAGCATCCAACATGCAGAAAACGACTTTAATTCGTTAGGCATAGTGCACAGAATAGCATAACCAAAACGCGTGGACTTAATTCGATAGATTTTTACAGTTGATAGACTATTTTGACAGTTTGGCTTGAATAACTGAAGCCGATTCATACGGTAAATATCTTTCGAAGAATATCTGTTTAATTAATTTAATTTTAGAACTGTAATAATTGATGTGAAGCATAAAGGATTTATAGAGCTAATTTGATATACTATTTTTGTCAGTAATCTTGTTTGTGGGCTAGTCTGTAGATATTTATATAGTTTAGGTAGGTATATACTTCCTCTTCATCACCACTTCCTCGCACTAGTCCATATTAAGAAAAATTCATTTAATATCAATGCGTTTTTAAGAATATTTAGTGCCTTATCTAATCAGCCAGGTAACCACATAACCTTCGTCTTTCTCTGCCTCGTAGCCTCATAGCATTCCCAAAAATGTTCAACAGTTCTGGGCAGTTTGTTCTTTTGTGAATATATACCTAACGAAATTGGCATTATTTACAACACATCACGAAACCAAATCTGAAGTTAGTCAGTTACCCCACCTGTTCAGCCAAGTATCATGGCTAAGTGAATCAAATGTTAGTTACTTTGGGGGGCTAGCCTGTAGAAACAATGGATGACTTGCAGCCAGTCCCGTGACTGGCAGTTTGCTTAGGTTTGGTTAGGAACGTTCACCGTGTAATCCAGCGCGTTTATTTTGACGTGCACTAATTTGTTCATTTTTCAAGCATCTCCGGGGAAATAAATAATACCTCAGTGTGAGTCCTGGAATGCCGGGACTTTGAACTGGAGTTAGGGCGGCTAATGAGATGCTATCAGCGGACTGCAGGTGTCTACGGGGCCAGTGACGCGGGTCGTCCACTCGCACTAAATACCTGGACGAGCGACTAACCACTGGCGGGTATCATGTCAGTTGCTCATCTTCAAACATTATCAAATTAGGCAATACGTCAATCCTAGATGCGGTTGCAGGAAGAAAATACGAATGAACGTGGATTGCTGAACAATCGTCATCAGAATCAGATCCCTAGTACCTAGTCGGCCGAGAATTCAAATTTCGTCGAAAGATGGTAACCTCACAAATGTACAGGGCGGTTCCGATGAGAAATATTGAATATTCTCCGTACCAGCATTTTTAAAATTTATAACTCAATACCGGTTTTATTTCATTCAAAATTTGCTTTAATGTTCTACGTTCAAGTTAGCAATAAAAATGCTCAAATTAGTGATTATAAAATTATTAAAATAGTGTACTTTCATTTATAATTTTTCAAAAAAGTCTAAGCAAAGTAAGTGTGTAAAAAGAATCTGAAATATATTATTAGTTTGTTAGACCGTAAAAAAATAGACACACTGAAGTATTTTCGTCGCAAAACACGCACTAGCAGGGCTGCCCGGGTTTATTGAGTGAGGTGTGTACGTGTACAGCTCTTGTTGGTGATCCTCCAACCAGCATCCCCAAAGATTCTTTTTCCGAAATTCTATTTCCTACGACTTTAAGAAAGGCTCAAAATTAATTTTAATTCAAACACCTTCATTTTATATTAATACGGTAGTAAGTAATGTTTTGTTTTTATATTAGGTTATTACACTAAAAATGCTAATGGGTACACTAAGACCTTCCGTTTTATATTATCATTAAGGTGATCCACTAATCCTTGAAATATTCGAAGTATTAAGGGCCCCGCCTCTTTTTGGGAGGGATTTAAAAACACTCGAGAAAAAGTTTTTGGAAAGGTTGGAGAAGGTATTTGAGAGTTGTTTTTTAGAGGTTGATTTCGTAAAGGCCTGTAAAAAACATTAACCCCTTTCTTACAAATTTAAAATCGATTTCATGAAACCAAGTGACTTAGACGTTAGAGTCGTTCATTCGCCACAACAGCGAGGCGTTAACTGATACAAAATGCACATAGTCTTTATGCGGACGGCATAAGGCTTAATTCTCAATTCCAAATTCGTTGAACGCCGCCCATTTCGATTAATGCCGAACAGAACAGCGCGAAATTGCATTGTTTTGTGAAATTCGGGCACAAATATTAAAACGATTTTCGATTATTTTCTAAAGAATTTAATTAGCCACATCATATGATAAAACTTTATCCGAAAATGGATTCGATGATGGGAGATTTTGCACTTGAAATTGTTTTTTTTACTTTATTTTTTTCAAGACTTACAAAAAGACTTATTAAAAAAAATACTATTATTTCCAAGGCCAAGATGTGTTCTAATCGCAGTATTTAATTAAAGCATCTATAATATTTCTAAGCTATCAAATTTTTAAACCAAAAACACATGATTTTGCATTATTTCGCATGGCTTCATCTTAAGAGGATTATAAACGCTAGAAATATTTCGATTCTCATGCCTTCAAAATTTGAAATCGAACGTCTTTTTTGCACTAGGCAAGAAAGCGAAAAAGTGTTTTTTATTGATTTTGTGCATAATTTTATAAGAACAAAAAAAAGTTAGAACATACAAAACCTCGAAAATAGTCTAAGCCATAAAGAGATTTTTTTAAAAATTGTTTCTTAAAAAAATTCATAGTTAAGTCAAAAATTGTTTCTTAAAAAATTCATAGTTAAGTCATGCAAAAACATTTTTTTTAGTGGTTTACGCTTATATTTTTTGTTATTTAAATTATAATTTTCTTGCAATTCCAATACACAGAAAAGCTAGTAAAAGCTTCAATTTATCCGTAAAATATTTTATGATGCTCATAACGTAAACCGATTCGTCGTAAAGATTAATCTAAATAGGATTTCGCGTATAGCTTCATCATAATATAACAGTTTTGCTAATATTAGGGTGTTATTCTGCAAGAGTTACCAGGAGCCGAGGAAGGCTAAGGATATGTTAGGCTCTGGTATCCGTTTCTTTCTGACAGATTTAGAGTAATCTTCCCTGTGACAGGTGCCCCCTCATCTCGCCCTGTCCTCGGCTTCATATATTATGGAATTATCGCGTCAACTTAGCCCAACATGTCATTCCCAATTTGTTATACGTAGGTTATGTTATGTGTGCGCTTCCTTTATCAAAACAGTGACTACCTGACAGAGCCTGACGTTTGGATGAGGAAGGTAGGGAGGAACAATACATACCTACCTACCAATACCTATTTTGTTACTTTTTACCTACCTAACTCATTCGTACTTACTCATATATTGTAAAATAATTCCTGTCGTACCTACGTACCCTACGCATACGTACATTGTACATTTTTACGTTGTTATATATAATATGCATATATCGATCGTCCACTTGGTAAATATGCAAATATAATATGCATATATCTCCGAAAAATCGAAATTTGAGTTATATGTGAAAGTGTTACCTCTATCTGATACAATACTCAGATTACTCATAAACACTACCAAATCAATAATTATAATGCAAAAAAACTTGTAGTGAATTAAAAAAAAATGTTGATATTTTCCGGGTCACTAGTAGGATATTTCAAAATGGCATACCAATGTACCGGGCCTTTACGCCTCTTATTGTAATTAAGAGCATATTTATGACAGCCGGCGTCGTCCAGCGGTAAGGCTCTTGACTCGCATTCCGAAGGTCGTGGGATCGAATCCCGGCGTGGCAAATAAAATTTATTTGATTAATTTGTGTTATTTCACAATTAATTAATTAATGATAATATTAGTATATTTGCGGCACGTTCCAGAGTGAAAGATACTCTCAGCATTGCCCTGGTGTAAGACCACCATTCGGAATTGAAAAGTTGCTAGAAATGGTTTTAGCCGTGTTTGGTGACCAGATCTGAAAAGCCACCTTCCTTTTCCCCGTCTCCTTCCCCTCCCCACCGCCTTCAGCCTCACAACATACTCCAATCGGGGGTGCCATAGTCTCACTGGCTCCAGACAGAAGGGAGCAGATGGGACTTTTGTGCGGTATTCATATTAAAAAAAAAACAACGGTGTGATGGATACGCAGAATGAATTAGAGATCTAACAAATGGTGAATTGGCCGAATACCGAATATTCGGCCGAAACTCGGGGGCTGAATATTATTATTCCTATCTCCTTCCCCTCCCCACTATCTTTAGCCGCACAACGTACCCCGATTGGGAATGCCACACTTTCACTGGCTCCAGACGGACGGGAGCAGTTGGGACTCTTGTGAGGTATTCACATAAAAAAAATCTTCGTGAGATAAATCCGATCAAAAGGTGAACAAACTATTGTTGATTGTTATATTGATTCATAATATTATTAAGTATACGAATCATTTCAAAACATTTTTCGTAGTATGATCTAAAATGTTGGGATTTATAACTAGGCTAACTAGAAATTTTAACAATATACAGTGTATTAAACTGTTATATTTTGCTTATGTTAGAAGTCAGCTTGAGTACAATTCCCCCGTCTGGAATTCACACTATAATACTCATGTACAAGCTGGTGAAAGAATACAAAACAAATTCTTACGTTTTCTCAATTTTAAAATGGGTATTCCAGCAATTATGTTGAACTATAACACTCTACATATATAACACTCTACAATTATGTTGAACTATAACACTCTACATATATAACACTCTACAATTATGTTGAACTATAACACGCTAAATGATATGAATATGCTCAAATTGTCAGACAGAAGAATTTTCATTGACTTGGTATTTTTATATAAAATTCTAAATGATTCTAAAGCATTATGCAAATATGTCTGGTCATTTCTGTGATTTTTTTTAAAATGATAACGATTCCTGCTTTCTTGTATTTTTACATGATATAGTTTTGATTAAGATTCTAATGTAATAAATACTGTGAGAATTATAGAACTATTTATTCCTATCAGAATTATATTAATAGTACTATCAGACTTATAACCTTTCTCAATTTTCATTTACGGAGAAGAACTCTTTGATATCTCTCATTCACTTTACTTGTTTAAATTATTTTTATTATTATATATATACATATATACATATATATATATATATATATATATTTTTTTTTTAATGAAAATATAAGATAGATCGTGAAATTATACATAAAAATAATGAGATTGCCTCTACTCAAACCTATCGTATATTTTCTTAAAAACAATTTAAAAAAAAAAAAAAAAACTTCGATATATTTCCTATTCGAACATTCGGATAGGAAATATATCGATGAAAGATTTAGTTTTTATTTTTAAGATTAAGTTTTTATTTGTAAGATTTAGTTTTTATTTTCTGTTCACAAACCAATGAGTTTATATATTTTGTTTTCTTTATAGTTTTAATATATTATCATTTTATTATTTTAAACTTTGTAACTTTTCTCAGTAACTTTTACAACTATTACTATATTTAACTGCTTTACGGGCTTTATAACCTTGTACTTGAAATGATGTTTACATTTGTATCTAACAATTACAAATGTAAACATCATTTAATATTATGTTCTACAAAAAACAACAACTACCTAATGTGAACTAAACCAGGAAATTTGTCTGTCCTAAAACGGGAAATCTCCTAGTTGGACAGTCAAAATATTTTTTATAATGTATATGTATTTTTGTTTCAATAAATAAATAAGATTAAGTTGATAGTCCGGTATTGCTTGAACTGATATGATCCGGATACCACAACGTAATACCAGAAGTCAAGATTTATTTCAGTGCAGAAATTCTGAGACTAACTACCATATGTATTCCTCTTTGCCCAGAGCACTAATGGAGGGAAATAATTATACCAAGTCAGTGGACATCTTCAATTTATCTTTACACAAATAATATAAAATATTGTTATTGAGGCAATTAAATTATGTACAATAAATACTGGATATTTCTTATTATTCATGTGTAAAAGTTCCCAAAAAGTACGTTAATAAATAAATAAAACATATTCGTTACCCCTGCGAAAAATGTTATCTTACTAATGTGTGTTTGTTATTATATTTATACATTCAAATAATTTATTTGATAGACGTCTGTGTTTGATGGATTCGACCCCATACTCCGTACGTGTGGCGTGTGGTTTTATACGCTTGAATATATTCACATGGCTATCAAACACGTTTGAATCAAACATTTGTAAGACGGAAAACACTCGAGTGTAATCATTATTTTGATTAATTTGACATGTGAGAGTATTTGAATATTTCTGTAATTGCCTCGGCATACTCGGAATACCATTCCGATTCGCAAGGTGTTTTGTGTAAACGTTAAACGTTCGTATGAGTCGTCCCGTCCGCGGGGATCGTCCGTCTTGATAAATCGCTTGGCATTTGTTTGATAAATATAGAAGGATGATAAACAGCGCGGCGGCGGGGGGTGCGGGCACAGGGGGTGGTCCGCCCAACAAATGACACCGATAAAAAAACAATCACCCCTGAGGAACACGAGCCCGGACCCCGCTTATCCGGACATCTCGTAACTCTGGAGAAATCAGCGGTAGCGCTTGAATGCCAAGTGCCACGGCCCACGAGGTGGGTGACACATACAATACACCGAAAAATATCGATATCAATCACCGTCTACTAAGAATTCCGAAAATTTTCATATTCCTTTCCAAAAAACCAACTTATAGACTTAACCAACCATCTTAACATTGGGTAAATCTCTCGTGTGGACTGTATATATACTGCACTGTAAAATATATATTTAGCGTTGGCCCCAGAACTTTACTAACTTTCTCGAATCTTTTGACCAAAATTTTATTATCTTTTGTTTTTTTCTTGTTTTACATTTACAACCTTTCTAATAAACATGGTGTAAATTGTATACATTGATAAGCATCCGTGTATGTGTAAATCTTACTAATAAGGTAAAATTATCTAAAGTAATATTTAACAGGGAAGTGTAGTTTATCTGATGCAAAATCATGAAATTTCTCACCGAGTTTCGGAATATATATCATTACAAGCTCAACAGAATTTAGGTCCAAATAAAAAACCTATCTTTTTGGGCTCTCGCATCCTTAATTTAAATAAACCTATGAGAGTATCATACTTGTATATCCTATGATATGTCTTAATTACACTTTTCTAATTAATTTTCTAACTATTTCTTCAAAATTCGCAAATTCACTTTGTGGCGTCATTATTAATTTAATGAAAACAAATAAGTGGTGTACACTTTGCACATCAATCTGTCTCTCTACGAATCACATTTAGGAAGATCAAATCCTTGTACTACTGTACCGCCCACTATAAAATGTTGCTTTTGATTTCCAAAATACACTCATCAAATAATTATTTTATACTAATAGTAAAATATATTTCAGGATTAAATACATATAGCAAGTGTACAGAATAATGTCATATGCGTGCGAACTACATCTAAATTTCTTAATAGACAATAAACAGTGTTAATTTCAAGCGACCTCCCAGGTAAGTATGGTCCTGTATACATTTTTAAGAAGCATCGCGTTCATTGGTCGAGACATTGTACATATATTTTCGTATGAACCGGTGGATGCAATTTTTAGCCATAAGTTGTTTTAATTGTTTGTCTAGTTTGTAGTTTTTCTAGATTTTATAAATGTATTGTAAGTTTGTACGGCGCCCTTGAGGTGATTTTTAACAAAAACGGCGCTATATAAATCATCCAATTATTATTATTATTATTACATCGCGGGGACAAAATTGAAACAAGATTTTCTGAATATATTTATGAGAAAATAAGATAATAGTTATTTTAAAACAGTAAACTCATTAATTAGAATTTCATTTATGTCCTTGATGTCGAAATAAATAAAACACGATGCACTTTGAACTAAAATTTGTTCGAGGGACATTGCAGGATTCTGAGAATTTGGTTCTTTGGACAATAATTTCATTTAGAAAATAATTGTGAATCTTAATAATTTTTAGTGACCAACTAGAAACTACTGAAAATAACAGTATGCCGTAAAAAAAAAGTTTATAACATATTTTTTTTATAATTTTTGCCCGAGCCACCGAAAATTCCTTAGTTTATAGAACTACCCATTATATTGTTTTGAATATGCTATAGGTATATTTCTTATTTTGAAGATGTCGTAAAAACACTATTTCGGAAACCAGATCAAATTGCCCTTAAGATTTTTGTGTTTAAATTATGTATCAGTATTTATAAATTGGAATATTTTAATTTCTAACACGAATGTATAGGTAGTTTTTATTATACACTGCAGCAAAAGGGATGGATTCATACGTCCGTCACTCCTGGACACACTGACACCTAGATTCCTACTCACCCTCGTACTTTTTTCCTTCCCCTGAACTACCTCTTCTTCGATTCCTTCAAAAGACCCTCCATACAGCACTCCCATAGATAACATAGGCCCTGAGATGAATTATTTTCCTCGTACTTGTCCTATGTGGGTTTAATGTAAAAAGAGGTTCTGGCCGATAGAACTACGAATCAATACCTAAAAATGGTGTCATATCTTATTTTTTCCAAACATTAATATTACAAAATTCCATAACGCATTAACTTATATTTATCGTTGATCATTACATTTGAGACAAATATTTCATGCAAATTTCAAGACGCTGGAGCTGAGTACTGTGTTTTCAACGAAATTTTCTGCAAAGGTGATTCAATAGTCCAGGAAAAATTCGAAATCGGAATCCACGCCTCTTTTTGGGCGGGACTTAAAAATACTTGACAAGACTTGAGAAAAAGCTTTTGGAAAGGTTGGAAACGGTATTGAAGAGTTGTTTTTTACAGGTTGATTTTGTAAATGCCCGTAAAAACATTATGCATTGTTTCTTGTAATAACAAGAAAATTTAAAATTTATTTCACGGAACCAAGCGACGCAGAGTCTAGGGACGTCTTTTCCCCACCGCAGACGGGGCGGAACTGATTCAAAATAGGTTTTACACTCACTGGCTCCAGACGGGAGTAGTTGGTACTCTTGTGCGGTGTTCATATAAAATTTAAAAAAAATCGATTTATTCTGCGATTATTATAAAAAGAAATTGAATTTGCCATATTATGCGATAAAACCACACCCGAAAAGGGATTTATGAGTAGGAGAAGTTTCACTTGAAAGTGTTTTTTCATATACCTAAAACTTTATTTTTTTCTAGGCTTATTTATAAAAAAAATGTTCAATATTTTCTAAGGCCAAGATGTGTTGTATATGTAATTGAAGCATCTATAATACTTATAAGCGATCAAATTTTCAAAACAAAAACACACGATTTTGCATTATTTCGCACGGCTTCGTCTTAAACTTAATATAGTAAATGCATGTCAGTAATTAAGCCAGAAAACTACATTTGCAATTTGTAAGTATTTTATAAATCGTGTAAGTAGGCTGCTTTACCTTTCTCTCTTCCAAATTTCATTAAAATTATTTGAAAGATTCCGATCGAATCCAGGCACCTGTAAAAAAATCGTATAAAAATGTTCGGCAAGTTAGGCCCGATCTACAATGAGTAACTCTGAAAGTGCAATATGCTGCTTTCCCTTTCTCTCTTCAAAGGCCCATTGACATTATTTGAAAAAATCCGATCAAATCTTTAAGGCACCTGTACAAAAAAAAATCGGTTAAATGTTCGGCGAGTTCGCCCTATCTACAATGAGAATCCTGATACAAATCGCTCTCGGACATCTAAAGAACGACATCCCGAATTAATGTCAGCTCTGGTTTAACACGGTGTTTGTGAAGCTGTTCTAATCCATCTCTAGATATTGAGAACATACTCACTCCCTTAAAATCGGATAAAGGCTACGATGCTTGCCCGACAAAATGGTTTTGATAAAAGTTCCTCTATTTTAGAAATGCAATGCGGTAAAATCGAGTAAATGTAAGCGGTGGGGTTAATTTACTCATGTATTTGAAAGATTCAAATAAACACTTCCTTTCCAAATACGGAACTCGCGTTTACGGAACGGCGACAATACAAAAAGTTTCTAATCGCAATGATGCTGCTGCTCCCTCTTACACATAATGCTGAGACAAAAGATGAGACACACAATATACGTGTGTTTGATTCGTCCAAAGTGCTATTTTTTTAATTTGGAGGAAACAGACGTACGTACTTTGTGCGTCTCATCTTTGTCTCACTATTATTTAATGTGTACGAAAGAGCAGCAGCATTATTGTGGTCAGGAACATACGTTTATTTATTTTTTTGTACCGTCGCCGCGCTGTAAACGTTGGAATACTAAAAGCACCTAATGGAAGAGTAATATTATGTTTCCGACAAAATCGATGAGAAAATTATCAGAACATAAAAAATATTTATTATTAGATTAGAATGTCTGTTTAAAAGTTATTTTTCTTTTCTTTCTCATTTGCGAAGATTCCATTAACTTTATTTTCTTCTCTCAGAATCTATGGTAAATTGTTGAATTCTTCGCTGCATCTTCCCGAGCAGAAAAATCTCTTCAACTTTAGGTTCTATGGTCATGAAAGGTACAATTTGAAACAGATAAGACCCCAGGCTTTCCAATAAAAAAAAACAAAATCATTTGAGATTTTCACGGCCAAAAGTATTATCATAATTTGTTTTTGGGGTATTATGCCACGTTGAGCTTATTTGGTTACAGTCTCAACAGAGAAGATCTGATGACGAACGCTATCCAAAATGTTGGCTAAAGAAGGAAGTTGCCCCTAAATAATACCCCAAAAATAAATTATGATAATTTAAAAAAATTGTTTATGAAAAAGCTGTCGAAAAAGAATGTTTAAAATATAGGGCAAAGCAGATTGGATAAAAATTAACTTCTGAACGTAAGATTTTGAAAGCAAAATTACTAAATCCATAAATGTTTTACCTATAAGAACTCTTTTATTGCATAAAATCTGTATGCAACATATCCTAGATGGCCCATACAAAACAATGGTGGATCACGTGTACAATACTTGGCTCACACAAAATGAAAGGATGATTGTACCTAGATTTTCTAATAAACATGGCCAGCGAACTCTTGAATAGATGGTACCGCTTTATTTAATATGCTGCCATATTTGCGCTATTGTTAAAAAAATGGCTATTGGAATCAGATTTTCTATATTGACTAACTCCTAGTCCACTTTCAAATTTTTTTTAGACGTATTCTGATTATTTTTTATATTTCTTTATGTTTTTATTATGTATTTTATTAATTTGAAATATTTTTTTCTTGTATTGTATTATCCTTAATTGTACTATGTTTCTGTCCACACTGTTTTCCTGCCGATAAGCTACTTGCACTAGCTTTGCAGGTATAATGTAAACGGTGACCGGACAACTCGGAATGAAACCAACTCAGAACCATCTCAGATAAGTCATTTAGAGTGATAAAAAAATATATAAAAAATGGTTAAGTAGGTTACGTTTGGTTAGGGTTATCGGCTAATTTAAAATTATTTTTTTCATAGCTTTTAATGACTTTTTAATGAGGTGTTGAGTTGACTTTATTCTCAGTTGGCATGGAACCAATGTAAACATGGAGAGTTAAAAAAAATAAATGTTAAACTAATTTAGTCGCTCATCTACACAAATTTATAATGTAGATTTCCTTTTTTTATATTGGCGTTGAAAATAATATTCATGAAATATTTGAGTGAGGCTTTGAAATATCCCCATTTTACAGCTCCTATTATTCTCCATAATATTATGTAAGCATGGGGTATGAGCCTAGGAGGCTCTATTCCATATTCCGGTTGACGTGTAAGAAGTTTGATTCCAACCGTTTAGTACCTATTATTTAGTAGACTAGGTTTGTTACTGGGGCCGCATATGACCGTATATTACCCCGGAATGCGGTAGTGACAACTCGGAATAATTTACTGGACAAGTCAGAAGGTATGGACGGGATTAAATTATAAGTTGACACTAAAATATGAATATTACAATAAGACGGCGTTGTTGTTCTTTTAATTATGTGTGAAAAGATTCTAAATATAGTTTGCGCGGCCCGTTTCAAATAAATCTTAATTTTGGATTTGAGATCCAAATACCCAACAAAACTACAAAAATATTTTTGTAATCAGAATGTATAACAAATATCTAGTACGGACATGAGCTTCTTTATTTATTTTTGCTTTAAATTATATGTTGGCCGGCGTGGTCGAGCGGCAAGGCTCTTCCGCTTAAGGCTTGTGGCGGGATCGAATCCCGGCGTGGGCAAATAAATTTTATTTGATCAATTTAAGTTATTTCAAAATTAATTTATTTAAAATAATATAAAGTTAGATAAATTTTTAGATTTTCACGGCCAAAAGTATTTTCGTTGTTTGTTTTTGGGGTGTTATGCCGTGTACTACTTCTCTACTTCCTACTTTAGCAATAATATATAGTTTTTTGAAGCAGGGTGGAAGATACTCTCAGTGGCGCCCTGGTGTAAGACCTCCATTCAGAATTGAAATGTTGCTTGAAATAGCTTTGGCCGTGTTTGGTAACCATATCTGAATAGCCAGGCACTTCCCTACCTTCATCTACCTCATTTCCTTCACCTCACCACTACCTTCAGCCTCACAACATACCCCAATCGGGGATGGCATAGTCTCAGACGGCTTCAGACGGGAGCAGCCGGGGCTCCTGTGAGGTGTTCATATAAAAAAAGAAAAAAAAGATATAGGCCATTAAAGATTTTAATGTTTGATTTAATGTTTTTAAATGCAACTAGGGCAAATAGTTGTAAGTAAATAAAAAAAACATTTAAAAAATGGTTTTATTGTATTATGAAATATAAAATAAAAAATAAAAATAAATTTAAATTATAAATCACCTATTTACGTGTCGTAACAAAAATTTGTCGTTTATATATTAAAATTACTACTCAAAAAACTCATTTTTAACTATGTTTTAATTTTTATTTTACTTTTCATCATATTTTAAAAATAAATTTGTTAAAGAATTTTTTTTTGTTTTTCATCTACTCACAAATAATTGCCGAAGTTGTCTCTAAAATCATGAAAAATTAATCTTATAATTCAAAGCAAAAATAAATTAAGTAGCTCTTAATCGTACTAGATATATGATACTTTTCGAATACAAAAATAATTTTTCAGACTGGTTGGGTATTTTGATCAAATCCAAAATTAAGATTTGTATGAAACGAGCCGAAACAGGTTAGATGATACCGTATATTAGCCTTTATTTAAGACTTTTTCCTGATACATCTTGTAAAACAGGCGTAAAAATATGTTTAACATATTATTACAAGGAAATGATAGACACATTCGATTACGACTTGAGACGCCAACAATAACCATTAATAACTGAGTGTCCAATTAGTCACGGAATCAACTAATTGAAATTGTTTATAATTTTTTTCGTATTTAAGTACCTGTCGATTCGATGAACTATGAGTCTAAATTAACTGTTTCTCATTTTATTTTGCCCGATGACGTACTAAACTAGGGATTATTTTTTAACACGCTTACCTTAATACTTTATTTATAACTAGCTTTTCCCCGCGGCTTCGCTCGCATGGTATTACGGGAAATTACTGTAGCGCTTGCACTTATCAATTATCTCCCCTCCCCCTCCCCCACCCCACCCCCATCCCCTCCCGCATTCCATATATTCATTCCCTTACATTCAGTTTTCAAACATCGCGCCTACCACCTAAATTTCATAATGCTATAGCTCAAAGAAAAAAAGAATTACTTATCCAATTTTGTTCATTCGTTCGGAATTTATGCGCTTACAAACATTTCGGATGTTTATTTTTAATTAAATATTTGAAAGTTTGTGAATATAATAAAAAATTACAATATTTATTCAGTTCATTTATTCAGTCTTTATAATCGTTACGAATTATATTTTTAATGTAGGAACTGACATTTATTCCAAAACAGAAACTTGTCCAAAAAAATAAAACATATTCTAATATTTGAATTTTCTGAAGCAGTAGCAATCGTTTCCATGGAAACGATTTTTTTCTGACGTTAGCAAAAATTTGCTTTAGTTAGCGACAGAAAACGTATAACAAATATAATATATTAATATTTATAATTTCATTACGCCAGAGCTTACCATCATATACAAAATATAGTCTGCGCATATAATTTAGCTTTCTATTGGTGAAAGAATTATTAAAGTCTTTATATTGTGTTATGCGTGAAAAGGTCATAAACAAACTCGAGCAGTTTCGCATTTATAATATTAGTATGGATTAAAAACAGAATGTTGTAGGTATCTACTTAATCTGTATAGCATCATTAATATAAAAACTCACCTGCTCGGGCCAGTCGTATCCATGAAATCAAAACCTCAAAAAAATCAAAACCAAAAATCAAAACCTTTCACCTTCATCTTCCAGCCCGCGACAATGTAATAACTAATTGTATAAAAATGTAAGTAAGTTCTTTCTTCTAAGCTTTTATAAAGGTCATCTCATAAAAACTCTCCAGTTCTAAATAGTCTAAAATTCTCCAGTCTTTCAAAATAAACATTAACTCTACTTTTGGTTTGGCACTAATCTTTTTATAAGTGTAATCAACAAATCTTGCAATTTCCAGTGTATTTAAATATAGTATTATTCTCCACGTGCAAAGTCGAAACTTTTCCCAGCATAAACTTTCTAACTTTTTTTTATTAGCTCCACACAGGAGACCTCGAGGAAAATAATTTCCCTCACAGCCTATGTCACAGGGGACGCTAT
Source organism: Glyphotaelius pellucidus (assembly GCA_936435175.1). Lineage (NCBI taxonomy): Eukaryota > Metazoa > Arthropoda > Insecta > Trichoptera > Limnephilidae > Glyphotaelius > Glyphotaelius pellucidus. Next base: position 3,346,803 of record OW386541.1, read on the forward strand.
GTGGAGGATCTTTTTTTAAGGAAGGGAAGGATAGGAAGTTCTGGGAAGGAAACAGGTATGAGGGGTGGGTAGGAATCTGTACATCCCTCCAACCGTGGTACAATGTGATGGGTCGAGAGAGTCCGGCTGGAAAGGTCAAAAGGCCTCCCTCAATTAGTCTCTCTCGATCCGGCCCGCCATGCAGTAGCTGGCAAACGCATCCACCGCCAAAACCTAGACAAACCTCACCCCATGAACCCAGGCACCCCTGCTATGTCACCAAACGTAGCGAACCACTTGGGGTGAACTACAGCAGAGGCGTTTGTTATCCAATAAATGGTTCCTGAGGCGGCGGAACTCATACCCGCCGCCCAAATTGCAAATTAAAGTGTGTTGATCGGAAGTGACCTGCCGTATAAATTATGTATTTATTTGTAAATAATAAATTTAGATAAATCCTAAGAATTCATCGCCCTAGTACAGCGCCCTTGAGGTGATTTTTCACAAAAACGTAGCTCTACAAATTATCCAATGATGATGACATGTGTGACTCTAAATAGATATTAAAAAAGTTTTCTCGACTACAGAAAATGATTTACAAAAAGCGGTTGTTGATACAATACTGTCACACTGAATCATACCGAAAAATTATTAGAACATTCAAAATGTCATAGCAAAATTAGGAACGGTATGATAAATAAAAGAAATACGTGAAAGGGTAAAATTCTCGCATGAATGAGTAGAGCACGGTTTTACTCCTTCAGAGCTTTAAGCGCATTAATATTTAAATCCACTTAAAAGCCAACCGGGCATCCAAAATCGGATCCTACACAAGCAAATACTTACAAGCTCTCTGGACCGCATAATCGAGCGCTCTAAAAGCTTCAAAAAGCTCCAAAAAGTGCCCTAATGTCCTTGTGTTAAAAGTGTCCTGGCCTAATCCGGATATTGGTTACACGGCCACTTCCCTGGCTATTGAGCTCATGACAACACCCCCTCCCCCCCCCCTGACAGCCTACCCTACCCCCCACCGCCAAATACCAATAGTCAAAACATGTAGGAGACTTGTCACATATAAATCTTTCACGTGACGTCGTATTGTAGATGACGGGGGTACAGTGGAGAGAAGATGGTGATCTCGTACGCATAATATCCCTGAAAAACCTGTAATTTCAATGAGAGGTATTTTGGAAATAAGATACGAAAATGATTTATTTGAAGATATTTGATTGATTTATTGTACAGCGCTCGTGTTTTCTTGTCATGAAATAGCTTCAAAGAAATTCTATAAATATTATATATATATATATATATATGAACCTGTGGATGCAATTTTTAGCCATTAGTTGTTTTAATTGTTTGTCTAGTTTGTAGTTTTTCTAGATTTTAGAAATGTATTGTAAGTTTGTGCAGCGCCCTTGAGGTGATTTTTCACAAAAACGGCGCTATATAAATCATCCAATTATTATTATTATTATTATTATTATGTTATTAAACATAATATTGTTTTTAAATATCATTGAAATATTTATTCAATGAAATTAATAATTAACAACTCTCAATGAAAATAAAAAAGAATAATAATTCATAAATATGTATAAAAAATTATATTAAATGAGTCAAAAAGGTTTTTCATATAAATGAAAAATAGATAAATACATCCTTAACATCCACATGTCGCCAATGTTCTGGTAAGAACTTCGCGAAAATTCCGAAAATGGCAGTCTAGAACAAAATATGGAAATAAGATCGATAATTTTATATTTTATTTTTGTTTTATTTTTAACAATATATCTGTGTATATAAAAATCAAAATGTGTTTGGGAATTAGTGTATTGTGTATTGGTATATTAAGCATAGGAAATGTTTGAAACTTTTAAAATACCTTCTTAAAACCCCCGTCAAGGTTTTTGGATTATTTTAACCACATGACAATTCATCTGAAAAGTTTTTCAATCATTACAAAAATTAAAAATAAAATTTTTAAAAGTTAAAATTTTGAGATTGACATTTTGCAAAACAATGATTGTCATATCAGAATTTAATTTTCAAAACTATTTAAATTAAATAATTAATTAATTTGAATTACCTACTTACATAATAATTTGAATCGAATCAAGAACTATAGATATTTTAAATAGGTACCTATGTTAGGTAAAAAAGTTGATTGATTGTTCTTATATAATATACAAAAATGAATATTTGTAATATATGACCGGTCAGTGGTTGAGTGGGCATCGCGTTTGGGTTCCACCCGAGCGTACCGTGCTCGATTCCTCTGCTGGCTAAGTCCTCCATCACAACGCAAGCAATATTTTCGGCTTTCTGTGGTGGTAGTAGAAGATTTTCAAACATTGTTGGGTTATTTGTAACCCGAGAATGTTTGTCTTTCCTTAAAAAAAAATATATATATATACGAAAAATGAGAAATTGAATAAAAAAAAAAATTTAGATGGCACGCGAGCTGTTTGAAAACAGAATGTACTGGAACTGAATACATGCAACGTGGGATGGGGCTGGCGGAAAGGGGGAGCGGGAGAGGGAGTGGGAAGGCGAGGTAGATGGAAGGGGAAGGTGACGCGGGGGGGGGGGGGGGGACGCACGGGAAAGTATTTGATCACATTAGGCTTGAGTTCATTTTAGGAGTAATTTTACAAATTACGGACACTAATTTAGTTAATTTATTGTTTTTTTTTTAAATTTATCGTGATATTATATCCACTTTCAGTAATTTTTATATTTTCATCTAAATATTGGTATCTCGATTAGGTTGAGTGTACGCAAAGGTGTTTCCTGTTATCTGTCGTTGTTTACACATGCTTTGTGAAAAGGCCATTCAAAACCGTTTAAGGGTATCATCCCTTTGTGTTTGAGGGTAAATATTGCAAATAGACATAAATCTAACCAACACAATGAATGGGTACCTACCCTACCTACCCAACTAACCACCTCATGCCATTTACGGTTGGGATGGGGATTTATTTGAAATATATTTAGGATTAATAATAATAATTTGTTAATTTGTATAGCGCTGTTTTGGTGAAAAATCACCCCAAGGACGCTTCTACAAAATATTACTTGATAGAATTGATCTACAAACGTACTTATCTCGTAACTATCATTACTAATTCTAATATTATTATAGTTATTTACAATGTCGCTGACTATGAAAAGTTTCAGACAGTTTGCACCAATTGGACGGTCCCAGGGTACGGTCTCCAGACAGTCTGCTGTCAGTTGAGCAGCTTTGTTTTCTGCTATTTGAGCTGCTTCGTTTTCCAAACCAAGGGATTCGTACAGAGAGAGGTTATGTGATGGTTTGAGGTGTTATCATTATGTAGTTATGCTGGATATTGTTGTGAAATGTGAATTTATTCAGATGAATAGTGATTTTACATAGATTTGATTCTAATATGAGAACTAAGGCTTTAATATGGAGAATGAGTTGCGAGAAATGAATCCGAGATTTTATAAACAAAAAGAGAAAGCTGACAGAACGACCACAAATAAATGAGAACGTAAACAAAAATGCATATTTAGAAATATTTAGCACAAAGGTGACACAGACGTTAAAGTTAATTGCAAAAAAAGGCTACACATGGAAGTAAGGAACAAATGATGAAATGTGAAATGCTAAGTACTAAATGTTTTTAAATATTAGATGTAGAACAACACAACACTCAAAACCAATGGGTACCCACAGTAGTAGATTGAAATAATATGTTATTAACTTATTATAAATAAATAATATTTTATTAACTTATTATCCTGACGAAGAAAACATAGTTTTCGAAACATGTTGATATTGTTAATTAAATAGTGGTTGTTACACAAAGTAATTGTTTTTCATTAAATTAATGATGACGCCACAAAGTAAATGTGCCTATTTTGAAGAAATGAAATAATATGTACTTATTTATATTCTCTAAATGAATTTAGGTAGATGTAGATAGGTACAACCAGCTAGCTTAGCAATTCAGCTGTTTAATTATGTTTTTAACTGTACCATTTGAAGATATGATTATCTGAAGACATCTCGTGTGGCAGTTTAATCCAGGATTTACTTCCTGAAAAGTTGCGCTTTGGTTCCTTCAATCTTACTAGTCGACGATGTCACTGATCTAACAGTTTGACTGTGGAGAATTTTCAGGAATGCACTGTTCTAATAAGTAAGCCGGAGCCACTCTGTTAATTGACTTATATACCTCCCAATAAAGATAAAACTGAATTCTTTCAGGACATTTGAAACAGTGAAGATTTTTGAGATGCTCTGAAATATGGAAATATGTGTTTAGATCCATTGGCGATAAGTCCTTCTGCGACTTTGAAAACGAATTGTATTTCTTAATTTGATAATTAGGGATACTTGCACACTTCCATTGCTGTGAACGTGAAATTACAGTCTATAGTTTCTGTTGGCACGTTTATCTGCACTGCTTTAATTGCTGAATTGAAAGAACTCTGTACCTATTTACAGTTCTATTCACATGAATTTTAAGGGAAAACCAGCGTCCAGATTGACACTCGGTTAATTACAAGTATAGATGCAGGTTTACATGCAACTTATTATTTACAAATTAAACGTTTATTGTTTTACAAATTAAAGAAATTTTAACCATCTAAAGCGTTTTTCAGATGTTTAAGGTTAAACCGATAAACCGATTTTAAAAATTCTTTCACCAATGGAAAGCTACATTACATGCGAGTAATGTAAGGAATGTACAATGGTAAGCTCTGGCGTTATGAAATTATAAATATTGATATTTTGTATTTATTATACGTTTTCTGTCGCTAACAAAAGCGAGTTATTGCTAACGTCAGAAAACAAATCGCCGTGGAAACGACGTTGATATATATGTATTTTTTTTATTTCAGTCGTAGTTAATATCTATCTATGTCAATAAAAGTTAATCTTCGAAATGTTGGTACGCGCATAACTTCCGAACGACTGAACCTACTTGGATAATTCTTTTTTTAACTACATGGTGAGCTCTGGCATTAATGGCTAATGACTAACCATCTAAAACATTTTTTTATTTATTTTATATTATTGCAAAACGCTTTTCAGGTACCTAATACCTATTGCTGTAGAAATTATCTTGGGGGTAGTATTATTATTTTTGAATAATAATAATAATAGAAATGCTCTGGCAAGGCACGCATCTACCAATTTACGAATTCACCATATTTGAGTTTGCCATTCCGGCTAAGTAATGAAGATCCATCCCGCCCCCCGCTGTCAGCTTGAGGGGATGTTCGTGTAAATGAGAACCCCTCCCTTAACACCCCATAGACGGGACGGGGTAGGTCGGTAGGTACTACTAACTCACCCCGGCCCACCCAATAATATTAGATAGGTGGGTAAGTGCCTACTCACCTTTGATATATTGCCACAATGTTGCCATGCTCACTGTCGCCATGTTGCGGAACCTTACTCAAATATGGGATGGAATGTCTGTAGGTGTACCGCTGAGAGATCCGTTGTAATTATTCCTTCTTTATAGCGTTCATAAAGAAGAAGAAGGGGAGATTTGTAAATAGGAATGTTAGAGGGAGCGCGCTAATATAAAAACAAAAAAAAAACGACTATATAAAATGTTTAATAAAACATAACTCGTTTAAAATAGAGCAAAAATCTAATAGGAAATGTCTTAATAGCATTTAAAAAACACTGTGAATTTTTTTCATACATATAACTTGTAAAATAACAGAAAAAACGTGTTTATAATAATTTTTTGAGCATACTTTTCTATCGAAGGAATTTCGTATAATTTCGGCTTGACAAAATTATAGATATTATCTTCAAAAATAACTTTTTTTTTTCAACGACGCACTCGGAAAGAGATGTGACAAAACATAAAAAGAGAGGTACTTAGATAGGTACCTACATATATATTTTTTTTTTTTAAAAAGAAAGACAAACGTTCCCGGGTTACGAATAACCCAACAATGTTTGAAAATCTCCTACTACCACCACAGAAAGCCGAAAATGTTGCTTGTGTTGTGATGGAGGACTTAGCCAGCCGAGGATTCGAACACGGGATGCCCGGGTGGAACCCAAACGCAATGCCCACTCAACCACTGACCATAAATTCATTCATATTCATTCATATTCACTAAAGAAGTCTGAAATTTTGGCAAAAGGCAATAATTTTGAAGAAATTTTTTTTTATTATTAAAGTATTAGTTTTTTCAAAAAGCTCCAAAAATAATTTCTTCAATAATTATAAAATCGCGTTCTGTCGTTATTTTATATAAATGAAAATAATTATATTCGCTTTAAGTTTATTAAATTTGGTGGTAAGATAATTATCAAATTTGGTGGAAAGATAATTATTTTCATTTAATTAATAATAATTTTGTAGTTACTAGATTTGGACTTGTTCCGGAGTGAAAGCCATCAGTACCGCCCAAATATGAGAAAAAAGTATTTAAAACAGCATGGTTGCTTGAAATGGCTTTAACTCTGTTTAATGAGCAGATATGAAAATCCAAATACTTACCCAACTAAATTCCCCAACTGGAGTGCAATAATTCCACTTGCCGAAACGTAAACTATTAGATTAATTAGTTTGAATAGAAGTTAATTGTTCTTTAGACTTTGTGTCCGGTATAAATCTTCCTCACAGGAAAAACTTAACCCTTCCACACACTTTTCCACAAATGATCATCTAGTCAATCCACGCTATGCAATTGCACTGTATAAGTATAATAAATACAAAACAATACAAGAACAACATGTCAACCTACCAGAGACCAGATGTGAATAGAAGTATACATAACTTTAATTATTAAAATATAAACTAGGACTAAATTTTCTAATTAAAATATATACACGGACTAAACAGGACTCGCTTTTCCAATAACATGTGTTCCCGAATATGTCCTCTATGCGCAAATTGTATCTAAATTTCTCTAACAAACTACAAATAGTGTTCATCTCAAGTATCTTCCCAGGTAAGTATGGTCCTGTTTATTTTCTACATTTTAACGAAGCATCATGTTCGTTGGTGAAATGCATTGTACACAGTGCCCTTGAGGTGACTTTTCACAAAAACTACGCTATACAAGTCATCCAAATATTATTATTATTCGATCACGGAACTTTGAAATGCTATAAAGGACAAAATGTTAATTGCTCGAAGAGAGAAAATCATATTTCCGGTTTTTGTTGACTTATAATTATAAATGTTCATTATAAAATAAAATTGAATAGATCTTTCAGAATACTTAAAATTTTTCGTAAATTTCTAATAACGTTATTTAATTTAAATAATTTTTAATTTTTCAGAAATAAATCCGGTTTTCGTTTTTTTTTTAATTTTTAATTTTTGGGGTGTTATGCCGTGTGGCGCTACCTCCTTTTAAACCAATGTTTCGAGGCCAATGATGATTGGATATTTTCAAAACTTGAATATATCTACCAATACCACGTAAAATATCGTTAAAAAGTTATATTTTCTGGCAAAATAACTAAATAACAAAAGTAGTCACAAAGCAAATATTTTTAATATCGCATAACTGCGAACCAACGATGCGATTCTCTATACAGTAAAAGTACACTACACGCCTGTACTATAAGGTTGCTTGTTATCCATTCAATTTCGGTGTTTTATTCGTTGTAAATAAAAAGCTGGAAATTCGTAATGTGAAATATAAAAAGGCGTGATTTACTGCTTGTTTAAAGTCATAAAACTCAACTAACAACGACGACTTATCCGATTTCTCCCACCTGGCGAAGCTTTTAAGTAAAACTTTTCAAACGCCAAGACTCAATGTATGTACCCGGAAACCTCGACTCTCAATGGAGATTCTTGGGGTTATTGTAAAGAATGGTAATGAAAAGCTGGCAGGTTATTTTCGTATTAGTGGCAAAATAAGTGGGTTTCCAAGTTAATATATTATTCCCTCAACAAACCACATAAGTATAAAGTAAAGGTACCTTACATACACTACACGAGATATCTAGTGAAATCTACAATAATTAATTATTGACCTACTTGTATTTAAAAATAACATGATTTCAACAGGTTTTTAGTAAGGTATCTAATCACCAAAACAATTTTACCAATTAGGTAGGTATATGTATATCGTTATATGTATATTGTAATTAGTCACAAACAATTTGGGAGGCGGGTATGGGTACCGCCGCCTCGGGAACCATTTATTTGATATCCAACATCCCTACCATAGGTCACCCTAAGTAATTCGCTACGTTAGCAGGGATCCGGGGGTAAAGGTAACCCGGTCACCTATTAGCAGCCCTGCTAGGGTTCGTGAGATGAGGTTTGTCTAGGTATTGTCGGCCGATGCGTTTGTTCATCTACTGCACGGTGGGTCGGATCGGGAGACTGATTGGTCGAGACCTTATGACCTTACACCTTATCACCGCAGGATTGACACCTAGATTCCTTCCTTCATACCGATTTTTTCTTTCGCCGAATTTTCTCTCCTTCCTTTTCTTAAAAATACCCCCCACACAGCATCTCCGAAGAAAAAATTGTACGGTAATTGGATTATTTATCTGTTGTACAATTAAAAAAAAAAAAAAAAACAAGCCCTGATTTTTTTTCCTTTGTGTATTGCTGTGAAAATTTCATTTTACTTGAGAAAAAGTTAGGGCTTGACATTTAAATTCGAATCTATTACCTACATTATCAAAAATATTATGTATTGTAACGAAAAAAACTGTTTTACAAGTGAAAATAATTATATTAATAATTCGATCAAGCCAAGCGAATTAATGCAAAATTACACAATTTCTTGACAAAAAACCTTTGCAAAACGTCTTATCAAGTCTTTGAATGTTTTTTTAAACCCCTCCCGAAAAAAGGTGGGCCCTTCCGATTTCAAATTTTTCAAGGACTAGTGGATCACCTTAACCTAGTTTTCAATGTTTTTTCCTTCAGTATCAAGAGCGGCCTGCAACGGTCATTTCAAAATCATACGTCCTAACATCATCTCATTTACCTATATTTAATATCAAAATCCCAGGGGGACGACTCGTCGAATGGGTTTGTAATTACGTTTTATTGTGGCTCGCTGGAGGTAATGAAAGAAGCTCCATTTATGATCTCAACTCCAACAGATTTATAGTCAGAATTCTAGGTGTCAGCTGGTTTTAATATTTGTTTATGTTAATAACCGCAAAGTCACAAAACATCATGGAGGCCGTAATTCAGTTGTTGGTTTTGTTTATTGCCAACATATTTAGGTAGAATCTGCTGTTCAATGGGGAGCGAGATCGTTTAATTTATGATTTATTTATGACACAAACGTATGGATTCCATAAAATACCGGTTCCATTGAATCTGTTGGTATCCGGTTTTGTACCTATAGAATTGTGCAAAACGCAGAACTTTTTAAAGAACATAGGTACATGACACCTTTATACACATAATAAATAATATTAAGAAAGTAAATAATGTATCATGTTCGTGCCTACAATCATTGCCAGAAAATACCAATTCTTCTTCTTTCGTAAAGTAGGGGGGTCAGAGGGGGACGTCTAGGTCTGCGAGCCAGTCTAGGGCCTCAGGCGTTGCTCTGTGGACCTCATCAATCCCGCCGGGGAATGAATGGAGCGGGCATTCGTTGACCACATGTTCGGTGGTCTGCCCCTCACCGCATTCACACATCTCCGACTCTTTAAGGCCCCATCTATACATCATATGGGCACAACGGCTATGGGAGCCATTACCAATGTAGATGTATTATTCCATAAAAAAACAATTTGTCAGCTAAAAAGGAGTATGATAAATAAAATATGCGAACCGAAGGTATAAACAGATATTGAAACGAGATTTTTTTATTTCTTCAAAATTGAGATAAAAATAAAATGAGATTTTTTTATTTTATGTTTCCTCTACTTACTTAAAAATTATGCGCAGTAGGTAATATTACGTTGATTCTTTTTGTAGATCTTTTTAATGTACCTTCCTATTTATTTAGGGGTGGCACATCTGTTTCAGCCTTCGAAAACATTAAACCATCGACAATTATTTTCAATTTATGGAGTGTAAAAAATCGATACACGAATGTTTTTTAATACTATTTTCAATACAAATATCGTTTATCAATAGCTTCATCGTATTAAAATAATACTTTTGCAAAGAGAAACAGCGGTCACTTGCAAATACATACGGGTACCTACCTATTTACCTAAATAGTGAAAATAATAATAATTATAAACTTTAGATGATTTGTACAGCGCCGTTTTTGTGAAAAATCACGTCAAGGGTACTGTACAAACTAAGAATATATTTCTACAATTTTAATTCCTACTACAAACTAGACAAACCATTATAACAACTTATGGCTAAACATTGCATCCACCGGTTCATCGATCACTGAAACGATACTATATGTACCTATAACGATTTAATCAATGAACGCGATGCTGTATACAGATGTACATATATTGTTTTATTGATACTTTGTACAGGCAGAAAATACTCAGTACAGGTAAATCATTTAAAAGTGGACGCGATCGAATGTATTTGTGCACACAGATAGTATCAAGAAAGTTTCAAAAAAGTTTTTCGAACCAAATGAAAATGCCTAAAGCTATTGGGTACGTAGCTATGTTGAAATAAAAAGTAAGCATTTCCGTAATAAAAAAATTTTAAGTCCGTAAAATTTTTTTTTTAAGTTAAATTTTTTACTTAAAAAAAAAATAAAAAATTCGTTTTAATTTAGCCTAGCGATTCAATGTTTTTTCTGTCGTTCCTCAGCTTCTCAACAAAACAAAAATAATTTTATTTTGTTTTCTTTTTTCATCCATCCACAGGGTGTGGAACGATTTGCCGGCCTCTGTGTTTCCTCCCTCCTACAACATGGGTCTCTTCATGACCCGTGTTCACTCCTTCCTCTCCTCAAAAACACCCTCCACACAGCATCTCCAAAGATGACATAGGCTCTGAGGGAAATTATTTTCCTCAGGGCCTCCTGTGGGGAGTTAATGTAAAAAAAAGCAAGAGTATCTTTAAAATAATTTATCTTCAAGTACCGGGTAAAATATTGATAAATATTTTTTAAATAAAAAATAACAAATGATTAGGTTAAATCAAAAAATTCATAAATAAAGCAAAAAAAAACTAGAGAGTTTTTTCGAACACTTTTTCATGCAAGATTCAAGTCAGCGTAGCAGCCCATTTAACTCGGATTCTACACAGAAGTGTTGAGAATCTGGACGACATCTCGTTAAGAAAATATGAAGTGTTTGCTAAGGAGCTTAGTGCGTGGGTGGGCAGAAACGCGACACCCAACACCCGACACCCGACACCCGACACCACTGTGTTCCGCCTCGTCTCAGGACCTTAGACCCCGTCCACACCTTACCACTTGCCACCGATTTGCCTGCCACCTCAACAGTCAATCTTTTCATCATCTGGAACACACCGACCTGACCTTTGTTTTGTTTTGAACCTTTTGTTGTATAGTCTTCAGAAATTTAAGATGTCTAGAGCGGATATCATGTTGAGTAGGTACCAGGTAGGTACTTACCGGCTGCCGATCAAATTTTAGCTTCCCAAATATCGTTCAGCTGTTCCAGAAATACATCTACTTGGAAATGGATTGCTATTTTGTGCAACAGCGTTGAAATGCGGGGTCATATCAACTAAAAAATATTCATTTTTCAAGTTTTCTTCTCACCCTAAAAATTAACGATTCGTGAAGTATTTTTTAAGCCTGGAACTAATTATTAATAAAATATAATAGGCAGTTAGCTTAAGAAATGAATTTTAACCGATTTTGTCGAGTTTAACAACCCAATTTACACGTAGGTACGAGAAGAGGAACCTACTCAGGACGGGTTGTTTCAAAAAATTTGATGGATTCATCAAATATTTGATGTTAATTTTCACGTTCTGTGTAAGTTCTTTTCAAGTTCTGTGATTATGTCAGTTTTGTGAAGCAGCTGTCCTATAACGATATAACAACAGAACTTAAATAGAACCTACACAGAACGTGAAAATCAACTACAAATATTTGATGAATCCATCAATTTTTTTGAAACAACCCATCCTTACACTCCCTACCTATTTTTGTAGGAAGGTAAGTTTAGTAATGTTTTCCACAGGTATTTAAAAAATATTTAATAAATATTTACTATTATTATTTTGTAACTAAATATTGTATAATTTATTTGGTTCCATGACAACTCAACAGAGTGACTTTTCAACACCCCTCTGAAGTCGTCAAAGGTGATGAAAAAAGATTTAAAAATAGCCAATAACCCAACCTTACCTAATCTATTTAACCAAGTTTAAAAAAACTTCATCACTTTTAATGACTTTTCAGAGGGACAATAAAGTTGTTGATCCTATCACCAACAACTTATTAAAATCTCCCTTTTTTCATTTGTTTGTTATCTTAATTTCACATTTCTGTAGAGAAAGTCTTATTAAACCAACCTTTGAATAAATAAATAAGAATAATAGAAGAGCATGTATGAGACGATGTATGAATGTGAACGAGGCAAGGAGTGTGTGCCAAGATCGAGTTGTTTGGCGGTCCGTCCTCTCTGCCTACCCCTTGGGGGGAAACGGTGTGGTGGTTAGTTAGTTAGTTAGACTTTTTTTTTAAATTAATAAAATTTATTAAGAATTCCTAGGTTCTATCTAATTTAACTATTTACAAACATATACAGAAACATACTTACCTGGCAGGTCACTTACAAAAAACACACTTTAATTAGAAAGTTAAGCTTGCATAAAATACGGTCTTGCACGCGTAGGGCATTATATTTAAAACACTGGACATTGCATGATTTTACATTAAAAGATTAGTGGCAAAAGTAGAGTTGATATTTTATTTTGATTTGATGTTTTATTTGATTATTTATTTTGAGAGACTGGAGAATCTTCATGAAATGACCTTTACTTAACGCTAACCTCTGAGTTTTATTTATTTTTTAATTATTTTTATTTATTTGTTTACTAATTTTTATTTTTTATTTTTTATTCTTGTCAGTATTCTCATAAATCTGAAACTGTTATTTGTACCACATACGGTTACGTTTCTTTAATATAATTACTTTTAATGCAGTTTTTATTGCATAGTTTTTATTTTACCCACTAATGGTATTTTTTTTACTAAGTTTGGTAGGTAGGTACCTACTACCCGTATAGCAGCCATCTAAATAAACTGCACAGGATAGACGTACAAAATCATTAATTTAAATCAAATTTACGGTTCATAATATGCACCCCGTAGCTACGTTAAAACATTTATGACCGGCGACCAATTAGCTAATTTTTGGAATTCGTCAAATAGTTTCCAGTAATGCCTTATGACTGTTTTGGGTTGGTACTTAAAAGAGATACCACCACAGCAATAAATCTTCCTCATTTGAAGATGCGTATCTCTCACACGGAAAAAGATTGATGGGCTGACTCGTGTGTGGCATTGTCACGGAACACTAATATTCCAGGAAATTTCGCAAACACACAAATTAGGGAACATTTGTTTCGAACCTAAAACCTAATGCGTACCGGGCTTGCATACCGGAGTAGGAATTAAAGCCAACATCTGCGGTCGTGGTTCGATTGAACGTCGATAATTTGCCGCGTGAAATCGCCATTCTGTTAGCGTCCGCGTTAACTTAACATTTAACAACCCCAGTTCGGGACACTTAATGCAATAATTTGGTTGTCGCGGGGCGAGGTGTGTCGCCTGCTCGGAATACAAACAAGCCGATAATTCCTACCAATTTCATACCACTCCAGCGTCCCGCCAAGTCGATATAATAAGAGAAATAAATCACCCTTATTCATTTCACGGGCGAGCGAGAAACGCGTTATTTTTTGTTGGGCGACACGACCCAACCCGCCTGTGGGGAAGTCGCCTCGACCCGCCTGTGTGGGCCCAGAGTCCGTGGGTGTTCCTCCCTGTATTGACACTTTGGTTGTCTGCCCCTTTGTGGCCTGAATTGCGCACTAGCCTATTTGCAGGCAGCGTGCCACAACTGAATGGACGCTTTTGGCCAACAGTTGAACAGTCGAACGGTGGTTGAATAGAAGGGAAACAAACACCAGCGCCGTGATATATGGACCGTTTTGCGTTGATGACTGGCTTTTCAACAAAAACCAAACTAACATCATTAGGCTGCGTTTTGTTGCGTTTTTTTTTCAATGGCAATTCGAGGAACTAGCTTTCAGCCAGTGTAGTGTGCAGGAAATGAACTGGTAAATAGTCGCAAATTCACAATGGCATTGGCAACTTTTTTTTCTTTTAAATTGAAGTTTGATGTATTTTGTATCGAACATTATTTTGTTACCAACCCAAAGTATTTTGGGAATAAATAGAAATCGATACCTGTTTATTTTGTGAAGGTGTGTACCTAGTTATGAGGTATACATTTCTGTATTAGGTACTACTGTAATATATCGGAATATTAGTTATGATCAGTTCTATCATTGTTCTGTTGTTTATGCTATGCTCGGCTCACACGGTGTCGGTTAGGACGTGTGCCGAAGATAGCCGATCAGAGACAGACAACCCGTTCTAATTACCTGAGTTTACTAGACAAAATCTAGCTGGCAAGTTATAAGGATGTGTATCCTTAAGGTGATCCAATAGTCCAGGAAAAAATCGGAATCGGAATTCACGCCCCATTGTGGGAGGAGTTTACAAATACTTGAGAAAAACCTTTTGGAAAGGTTGGAAAAGGTATTTTGATTTTTTTTACAGGTTGATTTCGTAAAGGCCTGTAAAAAACATTAACTCCTTTTTTACGCATTGTTTATAATAATAACAAGGAAATTTAAATTTGATTTTACGGAACCAAGCGAAGTGGAGCCAATACGTCTATTCCCCGCTCCGTCCGGGGTTGAACTAATGCAAATGGGAGTGGCAACTCAGTAGTCCTTCGGTGGACGGCATAGAGTTCACTTTGAAAATCCAAATTGTCGACTGCCGGCCGTATTGTGAAATAACAACGCGAAAATGCATATTTTATTTTAATTTGTGAATATCGGGCATAAATATAATTTTTTTTGCGATTATCGCAAAAGAAACTAAATTTGCTACATTAAACAATAAAACCAAATCCGAAAATGGGTTTATAAGTAGGAGAGTTTGCACTTGAAAGTGTTTTTTTATAGACCTAATACTTTATTTTTTTCTAGGCTTATTAAAAGACTTGATTTTGAATGATTTTGCATTATTTCGCTTGGCTTTATCTTAAACCATATTTGTATTGTGCGTAATAACAATCAACAAACACTGTGATTTCAAAGAACCAAAGTCTTGTAATCAAATAACACATTACTGAGATAAGGTCCAGTGCTAATAATTCAGTAAAATACTCTGTAAAAGATTACAGAGAGAGAGAGAGAGACGTTACAGGTACCAACCTACTCGATTTGTCTGAAGCCAGAAAAACACACGTAAGTTTTTTTTCTGTCTGGAAATTTTAGGTCAACACAGCTATTTTCACCTGGCGAATAAGTCAAATCTTATTGTCTCCTTACATTTTATGAGCGAGAGCTTTAAATTATTTAGTTTTCTTTAAATTAAATACGATAAGTAGGTAGGTAATCGTAATGGAGGCCTTAATAAATGAGATTTAATTAAGGCTCACCTGAGCTTTGTATCAGCGTACTTATCCGGCTTTATCTCCAAACGAGCTGGCGGAGCATATTCGCGGGATATTTGGCAAGGTTCTCGCCGCCTAACAACCCCGTTTCTACCCCTACCGCCAGCTTTTCCGCAAAAGCCATTTACAAATTTGAAAGTGCCCGGGGTAAGTGGTTACGGGGGTAAGGTGTTGTTAGTTGTTACCTCGGCGGGTGGGGCGGCATTGTTGAGAGGGGGAAGCGGAATATACGGAATATACGGCCCTCGTAAACCGCGCCCTCAGGCCTACGTGTCGCGCACAATGAAAATAAGCAAACGTACGGAAATGTACACAATCCACTAAAAGGGCGAATAAAAAGTATTGCGGCGATTATTCGAAAGCTGGCAGTTTTCTTTATCACTCGCAACTAATGTCCCAATGCGCATTACAATTCGCTTATTTCAAAGTAAAGACTTTTTGGGAGGTAAATCTTGTTTTTTATTAAAAGTTGAACTAAAGAATTTTTCTTGCTTTCAATAATCTATTTCCATATTTATTTTCTCTATAAAAATCCCTATAAAGAGAAGTTGAATAAGTACCTAAGATTTACAACTAATTCCTAAAAGAGAAATTTACTATTTCGATATTGCAACACTCCTTTGAATGAATTTTCAAAATATCGTCACCTCATTTGGATAGGGTTCTAACTGTACTTTACAATGGTAAGGACTTTGATACCTAAGAACACGTGCTTAGGTGTCAAAGTCCTTAGCGTGGTAAGGCGTAGATAGAACCCTATCCAACTAAGGTGACGATATAGTAAAAACAGAATTTCATCTCATATTAATGGTTATTAGATATTTCAAGCCTCCATAAGTCATGATTGAAAATGTGTTGAAAGCTAAAAAGAGTTGGAACAGAAATTCCAGATGGAAATAGCTTTAAATTTCACCAGGACTTACGACATAGAAACAAATTTTCCTTATTTGTAGAAAAAATGTTTAAAATTTATAAATAGCGATAAATGTTACCAGCTAGGTACCATTAGAATGTAGTGATTATTTTATATTTTTCCGATTATCGCGACTATTCAGTTACCTATGTAGGTATAAGTTTTGATTTAACAGATTCCTACCATCTGTCTCTTACAGTTGAAAATGCATTAAGTCAATAATTTTAATTTAGTTATTAAAATTAAAAAAATAAATATTTCTTATTTTAACTCTTATGAGTAAAATCTCAAATTGTAATATTTAATTAAATGAAGACACTATGAGCGAAACCCAATCGAAAATCTGGAAACAGAAAAATCAGAAAAAGATTTTTGCACCTCTGGGACTCGCCTTCAGGGCGAGTGCTCTTGACCACTGAGCTTAGGTGTCGATGGAGGTGCTCAGTGGTCAAGAGCACTCGCCCGGAAGAGGTCCTGGGTTCGAGTCCCAGAGGTGCAAATATCTTTTTCTGATTTTTCTGTTTCCAGATTTTCGATTGGGTTTCGCTCATAGTGTCTTCATTTAATTAAAAATTAAAATTAATGTTTCTTTGTTTGTCCCTTATGCGCTCCTAAACCATTCATCCGATTGCGATGAAACTTAGGTGGTTTCTATAAACAATAGTGAGCTATAGCGTTCTGAAATTATTTCTTATACCATTCATCCGATTGCGATGAAACTTTGGTGAGTTGTTGTGTATGTCCGCGAAGTTTTCAATATACGCTGGTGAGTTCTGTTGTTATGAAATTTGAATAAAAATTTTGCAATTATGAGTGGTTCATAAAATTAGTGAATTTCATGTAGTTTAGCGGAAGGAAGGGTAGGCGGGAGGGGGAAGGGAATCCGGGAGAGGCGGAGGGGAATGAAGAGGGGAGATTTGGTAGAAGACGCGGAAAGTGGACAGTAAAAGCGCGGGGGAAGGGTACGCGGGAGGGGAAGGGGAGGTGAATGGGAAACGGGAAAAATGGGAAAGGACACGTAGAAAGAAACAATATCTTTATTTAAGTGGCATTGCAACGCATGCCGGGAACTCGCTAGTATAATATAATAAAATGGTAACATTTTCATGCAATGTGCAATATTTTACTTTTGCGTTCTGTGCGTGCAAGAGCGTATCTTCCGAAAATAAAACTTTATAGTTTAAATTTTTATCAGCAAACTAAGTATACCTATACCTATTATAAGAAATATTTTAAATGTAAAAATAATAAAAAATGTGTACTATGCCCTTGTTCATTCTTTACTTATCTACGGAATTATAGGTTGGGGAGGATCTTACCAAAACAATATAAACCCAGTTAAAGTTTCGCAAAGAATCACCATTAAAGTAATATTAAAAAAAAAAATCTACCTTCTCAACAGAATCACTTTTTAAATTGTTTCCAGTACCAAATGTCGATGACATATTCAAGTAAGCTTCCTTTATAAAAATGTTTAAAGAAAAAAATAACAAAGAATATCAAGAATTTTACAAACTAATGAGAAATGAAAACCAATTTATAACATCTAATTTTAAAACAACTCAAATGCAAAATCAGTATATTTTCCAAGCCAAAAAAACTAAAATAACCTCACTTCTGAAATGCGTTGTATTATCAACCAATCAGAACAAATAAATAAAATTAAACAATTTTTCAAAAAAACTTACAGTAAAAACTAAATACTTTTACACAAAACATACTGTAACTTGCAACCTAAGTGAGAATGTGGCTCCCTTATCAGGCACAAGAGCTACTCTTTTCTGATAAGGTATACATGACCAAAAACGACCTTTAATGTAATATTTTGTAAAATATATATGTACAAATGTAACCCATAGTTTTTATATTACAATAAATAAAAAAACCTACTGTATCCGTTTGTACATATATAATTAGGAAGTAATATTTGTAAAGCGCCCTTCAGGTGATTTTTCACAAAAACTGCTGTACAAAATATCCAATTATTAGATATTATGAAAACTGCTTTTAAAGATACAAAGTCAAACATAATATTATTTGAATTAGGCACCATAATAAATTTATAATATTTTTTTTATCTTATGCGAAAAGTTGCGAAGTTAATTGGGCATTTCATGTGTAACAAACTAGTCAAAACAATTGGAGGAAAAGTACAAATGCTAACCACCTCTAATTTCCAAACAAGGCTGTTTTATTAATCAATCCTAACTGCTTGAATGCCGAAATGGTTCACAACATAAAACTTATAACAGCTCAAATCCAAGGTGAACATTTTATAATTCTTTGTTCACACAAATAAAACTTTATTACTTACAAATTATTACAAATAATGTTGCGTGTTTAAACCACACGATTCTATTGATATAAATAATTGTTATTTCAAGTTTTCTTTTATTCTTCTGTCGGTTATTTCATTATAACACATAAACAAAAATACGTAGCGTATGTAGATTTCAAATAATTATTATACATATTTCAAAGTTTTTTTATTTTATTTATTTATTTACTAACGCCCGTAGGGCTTTTACCTGCTAGTTAGTACCCACAATTAATTCATGACAGATAATTCAAAAAAATAAATAGTACAAATAAATTTAGATAAAGAATGCACACAAGTATACAAAAATACAGATGTGTTTAGGAATAATGGAATATATTTTTACAAGATCCATAAAACGATATATTGTACCCTTAATTAACCCCTACATTCTGTTATATCTAATAAAAAAATGTATTATTGCTATTGTTTTTCAATAACTTTTTTTTTCTAAATTGTATTCTTATGCCAAATTATATATTTCTTTCATAACTCTTTGATCATTGTATACATTACTTCTTAGAACATTATTTTTTTTGCATGTACTCCTCCCATAAACACGGGCTCCTAGAGCTCAACTTATGGAGTAGTAGAATCATAAAATGAATTATTATGTTAACCAAGGTAATAATTTGTAAACTGTATGTTCAAGAATAGAAAAATAAATAAAATAAATACTCGCCAAGTTGATATTAAATATGGTGACCGGACAAGTCAGAACGAAACCAACCCAAAACCACATCAGAAAAGTCATTAGAAGTGATGAAAAAAATTGTAAAAAAATGGTTAAATAGGTTACGTTAGGTTGGGGTTATTGGCTATTTTAAAATAATATTTTTCGTAGATTTTAATGACTTTTCAAAGAGGTGTTGAGTTGACTTTATTCTCAGTTGGCATGGAACCATTAAATATATTAACATCACCTAAGTACTGATAAATAATAATACAAATAAAAACTGAAAATAAACAAAAATAGATGGCTTTTACGCTATCACAATAATGCTCTTTCTTACACATAAAATAATCGTGAAACAAAACATAAGACAGACATTTACATATGTCTATTTCTTCAACAGTACAACTTTTTTTGTAGGTTATAGACACACGTGCATTGTGTGTTCCATCTTTCGTTTTACAATTATTTAATGTGTGAGATAGAGCTGCAGCATTATTGTGATGAGAAACGTACGGTTATTGCCTTTTTGTACCGTTGCCGTTCCGTAAACGTGGGAATATGAAAAGCGCCTATTACCTAAAACGTCGAAGTAAATCTATGAAGAAAGCAAGAAAGCAAATTTTTATTTATTTTTAAAAATACGTTTTACATGCTACTTCTATATATTAATACGTGAAGTAAAAACTTTGTACCCCTTTTTACGAAAATTGCGCGGACGGAGGAGTGTGAAATTTCGCACACTTGTAGTTTATATAGAGAAGGAGTGCAGCTAATATTTTTTTTAAATTATGCAAAAAAAATTAATTAAATCAATAAACAAAAAAAGCATTACAATTATGGTCGAAATTCGACCATTGGGCGACCACTAGAATGATAATTTTATGTCTTAGGTTTTTACTACTCTTCCATAGAAAGCATTTGATTGTGTATGGAAGGGGAGTGTACATAAATGTTGTTATTAGTTAGTACTTAAATAATTCATTGTACATGAATATATGTGTGCTGTAGTGTTTATTTTGATAATAGTAAGTATTTTAAAAAGAAAGAAAGAATGTTTTAGATATGAAATACAAAAGGCGCTCTCGAGCAGCCAGCTGCTTTTTTGAGCGCTCTGAGTTTTAATTGAGAAACCTTGGGAAGTTCTTAATTTTTCTGGTGTAGATATAGCTTATTGGATGAAATTTTTAGCCATAAGTTGTTTTTAATTATCTGTCTAGTTTGTAGTTTTTCTAGATTTTAGAAATATATTGTAAATTTGTACAGCGCCCTTGAGGTGATTTTTCACAAAAACGGCGCTATATAAATCATCCAAATATCATTATCATCATCATCAAAGGATATTTGCAAGATTAATTAAGTGGCAGTAGTTTTTTTCAGTAGAATATTTTGAAAATGTTTCTTAACAGAGCGCAATATTTGGGTTTTATCATTAATGCTTCTGATTTCTTCCGGTAGACGATTGAAAAAAGTTGTTCTCTGGTAAGTGTTATGATATTGTGTAAAAGACGTATTTAGTTTTGGGCATAGAAAAACATGTTTAAGACGAGTTCGGTTTTCAGTTAAAAGTTGATATTTATCTGTTTCTTTTATAATTTGAATTGATGAATTAATTGTACGTTGGTAGAACCTATTTACAAAATCAAAGCTCAAAGATTTAAGAAAACACTTTTACGTAAACTGATGCGAGCATATTAGCTCTACGCTATAAGTTTGAACAAAAATGTATTGAAAATAGTAAAGACGGCTTTTTTCATGAATTTGACAGCTCTACAGCCCCTAGGAACACGATTCGCTGAAAAGAGATGAAACTTTATTGGTTTTCCATACGCGCTCTTGAGAAATTGAACGTTATCTTTCCAATTTCGTCGATGTCTCCACCTAACAGTAAAAATGTTACAATATTGAAATTCCTTTATAGGTTTGTGCGCCCGAGCTAAAAGTGTTATTATCGTATTCAAAGTACCTACCTACAATCACCCCCTGCGTTGTTTAGGTACTAGAATATGGTATCTCTTCCTTACTATCATTACTTTGAACAGCGACGATCCGTATACCAATTTTGTATTTTTTTTTTACTAAGTGCATATTCATGATTATATTCATGACTAACTCATACTTGAATATTTATTTTTAACATTTTGTTAATAGGTCTTATGATAATTAAACTCTCTCAAAACGCTGAATTAAAATTCATAATTTAAAAAAAGTCCTTACGCCTGGTGTCAATTTTTTTTTCTTATCTTCTATAAAAAACTGGCACACTGTTTGCATATTACTTGAATTTTTTTCGGTTGGTTTTTTTGTGAATACCTCCAGTCCCAGTTGCTCCCGTCTGGAGCCATTGAGATTATGGCATCCCCAATTGGGGTATGTTGTAAGGCTGAAGGTAGTGGGGAGGGAAAGGAGATTTGGAAGAGGAAGGTGGGAAAGTATCTGGCTATTCAGATCTCGTCACTAAACATGACTAAAGCCATTTCAAGCAACATTTTAATTCTGCGTGGTGGTCTTATACCAGAGCGACACTGAGTGCATCTTCCACTCTTGAACGTGCCGCCAAAATAGAATATATATTATTTTAAATGAATAAATTGTGAAATACCTTACCCCTCGACTACGGAGGCCGTAAAAGTGTATTTATCAAGTTTTTGTCTACAAAATTAATACATATTTATTTCCTTATTATTTTTGGATGATGTGAACGTTAGTTATGAGGTGTAACCTTTTTATTATACTAGTTTTTACCCGCGGCTTCGCTCTCATGGTATTAGGGGGAAATTACTGCAGCGCTTGCACTTATCAATTATCCCTTTAGATGCTTTAATTAAATGCTGCGTGTAGAACATATCTTGGCCCTTAAAAATATGGGTTATCTTTTTAAAATATGCATTTTCGCGTTGTTATTTCACAATATGGCCGACGGTCGACAAATTTGGATTTTCAAAGTGAGCCTTATGCAGTCCACCCAAGGACTACTAATTTGCCACACCCATTTTGCATCAGTTCGGCCCCGGCTGGAGCGGGGAATAGACGTATAGGCTCCGCGTCGCTTGGTTCCGTGAAATCAATTTTAAATTTCCTCGTTAATACAATAAACAATGCATAAAAAAGGAGTTAATGTTTTTATAGGCCTTAACGTAATCAACCAGTAAAAAAATCTCAAATAGCTTTGCAAAAGCTTTTTCTCAAGTATTTTTAAACTTCTCCCAAAAAGGGGAGTGAATTCCGATATAGATTTTTTCCTGGATCACCTTAAATTGTTTGGAAAAGTCAATTTTTGCAAAATTGTATTTATTTTCAAGAAAAACGTGGTCACAGTATTTTTCGGCACAATAATTGTGAAACGCTCCCACAATTCTTTCGCCTCTGAGAGCGCCATAAACTGAAAAGCCACATATGAAATTTCCACTGAAAAGCACAATACTTACTTCTGAGAACGTACCCCAACCCCGAGGCCGTAACATGTGAAATGTAAGCAATATTACGTATGAAAGAACGTACCGAGTGCCACCCAGTACCCGCCTATGCTAAATTACTGGAAACATAACACGAAAATTTTCGTTATGTCGGGACATTTCGAAGTGGGATGCTGAAACACTGGAAAGCTCTTCAAAGGGAAATTCGTTTACTTTATTGTAATACTTTTAAAAAAATGTCCCTCCCTATAAATATAATAATAATTTGATAATTTGTAGAGCGTCATAAAATAACCTTAAGGGCGCTGTACAATAGGGTGGGCCGATTTTTTTTCTTCCGAATTTCTTTTGGCGCTAGTAATAAAAAGTTGTCTTTGCATCTAAAACATCAAAAAAATTTAGTTTTACAAAAATCAAAAAATATCCTAAAGTTCCGCAAGACCTCTGAAGTTTGAGAAAATATAGAAATATTTCCATTTTTTCAGCCATTGCACAAAATATTCTGAAATAGTTTAAAGATATTCATTTATGAGCTCTTGTTAAATAAAGTCTATAGCTTCGATGTATAAAACCACCATTTATTATTTTTGTAGTAGTATGGCACTAAACCACGTCCGCCCGCAGTCCCCAAACCCGCCCTCGCTTGAGCAGCGCGCCATATTGACCGTTCCTTAGTCGACCGAGGACCCTCCGTTTCGTGATATTGTTGTGTAGGTAACTAAAAGTACTTTTAAAATATGGGATTAAGCTTCTTTGACAACCATTTCGAAAGAAAGAATTACAAAAATTATTAAGACATTTCGACATAAGTATATAAACGTGTTGAAGTCAGAAAAAGGTAGAAGAAATACAGTTTCCTTCCAAAGAAGAGTCTCTCCATTTAAAACCACAAGCTCCCTACTGTTTGTTATTGATATTGTAAATGGAAAGACAATGAATGCAATTTATTAATGCAAATTTCAGACAATAAATTAATGTTTCCCCTAAGGAAAAAGAGTTTTTGGAAGACCAAAGAGGTGAGAGAAAGATGTTCATCGGCAGTGTTGATATACCGACTACGAAACAATTGCTAAAGCCTATGAAGAGAAAATGATAAGATCTTACCAAATTAAATGAACAGGATGAGAAGAAAAAGCTTTAGAATTTGTGGGCACTTTGAATCATTGTTTATCATTGCGTATCATTATCTTCCACCTTAACATCAAAATCTCCGGTCGCAAAATCAAGTCGGCTACTTAAGAGTAATAACACCGCCTTTCCGACAACCAGCAATTCTTCGTCTTTTACAGTTCTCTTCAAGATCTTTGACAGGTTCAGGATATCGGATCGAGCTGGAGCAGCAATCGCTTCTGCTATTTAAATAATTTCAACATAATCACGCAGGATAATAAAGTTATAGACAAAAATAGACTGCGTCGCGGACGTCCGCGTACCAGATCTGTACTTATCAAAGCTATGTGCATAAAGTAAGTAGATTACTTTTTTTTAATGAAAAACAAATAAATTTGTGTAACACCACCATGAAATATGTGGTGTTACACAAAGTTATTTGTTTTTCATTAAATTAATGATGACGCCACAAAGTAAATATGCCTATTTTGAAGAAAAGATTACTTTTTAATGGTCGAAAGGATAAAACCTTAGCTAATATAAAAAGACACAAATACTATGAAAGCACAGTACTCGAAAAACACGTATCGATAATCCAGGAACCAATTTTCTTGACGCGTATTTTGCCTAGGTCAGCACTGCCGTAAACACAGCCAAACCAACAATGGAATATTTTGCTGGTCAAAATATTTCACTCTACCATTTAAAAGCAATTGGGTGTGACGGCACAAATTTTAACACAGGAATAACTGTTGGTGTGATTCAAACGATGGAGAAATTCTTGAATGGACCGGCACAATGGCTGATCTGCATTTTTCATTGCAACGAGCTGCTTCTACGCCATTTGATTATGAAGTCGGATGGTACAACCACTGGACTTCATGATTTTTTCGGCCCCGTAGGTTCGAATCTTCATAATTGGCATAATTTACCGGTACAATCTTTTTTCAAATTTATATTGAGTATTCAATACCAAGATTTAAGCAGCGATCAAAAATATTTGCTTGATAGTTTCAAAGTACCAGCGGACGTTGTCTTCCTGATATTGCCAGAAGAACCCAGGAGTGATTACTACAGCGAGTCAAATCCCACGATTATATATTGGAAGCGCAATGCCATCATATTTTTCGTTATGTTAGCCAGGTTTATCATGGGGGCATACGCTCCTACGTAGTTTTAATATAAAACTACATGGGTCGTGCAAAAAGGTGCGAGGCATATTTTTAGCACGATTAAATATTCGCGCTATTTTCCGGGTGAATTAAAAGCAATAGTTAATCCTGTACAGCAAAGGGCATACTTCGCTTAAACTGAAAATTTACTCTTGTCAATGATAACCGATAAATCACCTACCACTGGCTCGCAGACCTAGATGTCTCCCTCTGACCCCCCCACCATGCGAAAGAAGAAGACCTACCATCAAAAAACTTGGAATAAGGCGTTTATCGAAAGCCAGAGAGTTATTCCGGACAGAAAATCGAACATTTAAAGTACCCCTATTGAATTTTGATGCACAATCCTACTTTGATTTGATATATTGGCAAGAATCGTGAATCCTCCCATTTTGGAAAATATAACGGAAGAAGAATTGAAAGAACTTAACCTAACTTCAGAAGTCAGTTCCATTTACAAAGAAGCTTTTTCCCATATTTTAATAATACTTTTAGTTACCTACAAAACAATATCACGAAACGGAGGGTCCTTGGTCGACTAAGGAACGGCCAATATGGCGCGCTGCTCAAGCGAGGGCGGGTTTGGGGACTGCGGGCGGACGTGGTTTAGTGCCATACTACTACAAAAATAATAAATTGTGGTTTTATAGATCAAAGCTATAGACTTTATTTAACAAAAGCTCATAAATGAATATCTTTAAACTATTTCAGAATATTTTGTGCAATGGCTGAAAAAATGGAAATATTTCGATATTTTCTCAAACTTCAGAGGTCTTGCGGAACTTTAGGATATTTTTTGATTTTTGTAAAACTAAATTTTTTTGATGTTTTAGATGCAAAGACAACTTTTTATCACTAGCGCTTAAGGAAATAAGAACTTTTTTTTCACCATACAGTTGCGGCCCACACTACTGTACAACTTATTAAGAATTCCTAGGTTCTATCTAATTCTATCTATTTACAAACAGATACAGAAACATACTTACCTGGCAGGTCTCTTCCGAAAAACACACTTTAATTAGAAAGTTAATGCTTGCAGAAGAAACGGCTTTGCACGCGCAGGGCTTTATATTTAAAACACTGGACATTGCATGATTTTACATTATTTGCTACCCCCATCACTGTTAGTATTACATTTATTAAAAGATTAGTGGCATAAGTAGAGTAGATATTTATTTTGAGAAGACTGGAAAATTTAGGACTCTTTAGGGCTGGAGAATGTTCATGAAATGACCTTTACAAATGAGTTTTTTAAAATTTAATTTTTATTTATTTATTTAATTTTTTTTTTAATTTTTCAAATGAGTTATTTAGAATGTCGCGGGCATTAAAGGTGAGTGTAAAAGGTTTTTGAGTTTATGGATACGACTGTCTGAAAAGGTGAGTTTTAGGTTTAGCTCTAAATTCAGCTGAATTTGTGATCATTCTTGAGTCGTTTGACAGTCCATTCTAGGCTTTAGGTCCTGACACTCCAAAAGCGCGCTCACTGAACTTAGTATCTGGTGTACGCTTTGGTTCCTTTAACCTGCCGATAGCTGATGACGCTGCTGACCTCAGGGTTGACTGTCAAGAATCGGAATTTTCTGGATTACACAATTCCGATAAGTATGCCGGAGCCGTACCTGTAAAGGGACTTAAATACCATCCAGTAGAGCTTGGATTCTTTCAGGACATTTGAGCCAGTGAAGATTTTTGAGATGCTCTGAAATATGGAAATATTTAGATACGCCGGCGAAAAGTCTTGCCGCAATGAGTGCATTACCAAAATTAGTTATATTAACAATAATAACAAGCGAGAGCGCGGAACAAGCATTTGGCTTGTGACGCATCTATCTCTCTTCCACTCCATCGTTATTATATGATGTTATCACGTAAAATTATCGTCCGTAAACCCACTTTACAGAAAACCAATTTTTTCAATTTAATTAATTCTTTACTTATCCCTGCGCCAAACGGCACGATGGTTAGTTAGTTAAGCATTATTATATTACATTTTGAGTTAGTTTCAACTACAGAGGGGATGTAATGGGTTCTTGTGTTGTAATTTGTAATTACTTAGGTAGGTACCTGGTTGTAAGCAATGCATTTACCCACAAAACATTATTTTATTATTTTAACGTCTGTAACAACATTATTTAGCGATTCTGGATATTAGATCAATCGTATAATATTTCAGTGCATTAATTTAATTATTAGTTATTGTGGCTAGAAAAAAAACATAAATACTTAAGTATGTAATATATCGACATGACGGAGCTAAATGGGATTTTTAAGTGCTTTACCTTGTTCAAAAAGTAGATTGTACCAAAACGGCTGTTGCATGGTATGTATGTATGTGTGTATAAAACATGTAGAGATAAGTTAGTAGGTAATTAGGTAGGCAGGTACGTTTTCAATTTCATAAGTGGTTGTTAAGAGTTAATAAGTTGTGTAATATTGTGTTAAGTATAATATTATTATATACCTAATGGAGCAGACCCGTGATAAAATTACAGGATATTTTAATTGTAGAATTGACAAAATTTTATGTTATCTAAAAATCGCATACCTTTGAAAAATTACTAAATCTGATGTAATTTGCCAAGGAATTATAACAAAAAAACGCATTTAAAATATTGAATTAGAATAGTTTGATTTGGGAAGGTAGGTACTTTATCGCTTGTCTGAATTCTACAAATAAAGATTTCCAATTTTAAAAAATGACATTTAAATTCAAAAAAATTCCCAGTTCATCGAACTAGAGTTACAATTGAAATGTTAACAAAACCGAAATGGGTATTTTTCACGTATTTTTGGTGATTATTGAAACAAATATTTTCCACAGACAAATATTACACATCCACAGACAAATATTTTCCACAGAATCACAGACAAATATTATCCACGGACAAATAATATCCACGGGTAAATATTATCTATTAATTATTTATCTACAAATATTATCCACAGTTTTAAATACGTAGATAGTTATTTCTTCTGTTTTAATAACGACTTTTTAATAATCTCGTCAAAGAGTAAAATATGCAAATTGTTAGGTTCTGAATTAATCTGTTTTCTTATTCAAGTTTAATTTTTATTTTATTTGTGTTTTTATTTAGTAGGCGAGCAAACAATAATGTATTCGTTAAGTTGGATCTCCAGCGATCAAATGTTTTAAAAAAATCGGACAAAAACAAAAACATCTGACAAAAACACACACCTATGTTTTCCATCGGCCACAGAAAACATAAACATTGTGGCCCTGCCCTAATGTTTCGTGTTTGCATAAACATTGTGGCCCTGCCCTAATGTTTCGTGTTTGCATAAACATTTGGTTCAACGTTTGAAAGACAGCAGGTAGATAGTGAAATAAATAATTCGTTGTAAAGTGCGGTTGAAATTTATTATTCATAAAACTCACACATAAAAAAATTGATATATTATAAAATTGATTTGTGAAGTTCATTTAATATCAGCTTTTCCCCGCGGTTTCGCTTGCATTATATTAGGGGAAAATACTGTAGCGCTTGCACTTATCAATTATCCCCCCCCCCTCCCACTACCCTCCCTCCCGAAATCCACACATTCATTCCCGGTACATTCGGTTTTGTGCACCTAAAACCACAACAGCTCGTGTGCCACCTAAATTTCATAATGCTAGAGCTCAAAGAAAAAAAGAATTATCCAATTTGGTGCAGTCGTTCAGAATATATGCGCGTACAAACATTTCTGAGATTTATTTTTATTTAAATATGTGGAAGTTTATAAATATAATAAAAAAATTACACTATTTATTTGCAGTCTTTATAATCGTTACGAATTATATTTTTAATGTAGGAACTCTCATCTGACCTTTTTTCCAAAACATAATTTTATAAAAAAAAAAACCATATTATAATATTTGAATTTTCTGGAGCAGCAGCCGACCAATAGGTAGGGGGCTGAGTAGCTACCAGCATAGAGCCTGCAAATATATCAACATCGACGCCTGATAATATATAATTTATTATCAACATCGTTTCTATGGCAACGATTTGTTTTCTGGCGTTAGCAATAACTCGCTTTTGTTAGCGATAGAAAAGGTGTGATAAATATAATATATTAATATTTATAATTTCATAACGCCAGAGCTTACCATTATATACAGCCTTTAGTACTCGCATATTATTTAACTTTCTATTGGTGAAAGAATTTAAAAAATCGTTTTATTGTTTTGTGCGTGAAAGCGTAACATACAAATACACGCAGTTTCGCATTTATAATATTAGTACAGATTATAGGATATGCACTATACAGCTCATACCTCCTAGTTAGACCTAGGTACAAAGTATTATATGAATCGTAAATTGATACACTACTGTTTTTCAGAATAAATTCATTCACCTTTGAAACATATAATATGGCGGTGTGCGATAAGCTTCCTACTCCCTCCCCTAAAATATTTTTGTAATATAAATAGTACGAATTTATGTAAAGGGGCCGCATCCAGTGGCGTACCAATTCGGCGTTTCGGCGGGGTAGGGGGGCGACACCTCGCGCGGCGCCTAGGCGAGAAATGTCAGCAATAAAATTCACATTTCTGTTCCCGAGACCATTCAGGCAAATTGAAAAATATCCACCCAGGGACTCGTATCATATCCTGGTGGAGTGGTTAATGTGGGGCCCGCGGGGCGAATGATTAACTCAAATGCTCGCAGATGGATTGCCTAGAGAAGGGTACGCCCATGAATAAATATATTAAAAGTTCGACTGATCTGTTTATTGAAGAAGTATCATATTTGGGAAAAACCTTCATTGACAGAAGAGAACAGCGACATAAAAGAACATTGAATAAAATCGAAGATAACTTAGGGAAAAAACACCTACGCCAAACCTTATCTAAACTAACCCAACCTATTATTTCATCATGTTCCCAATAAAAAAAATAGTATTGAAAGGTTAGAAAGAATTCAAAAAAGGTTTGGAAACACTAAGGATGGGTTGTTTCAAAAAATTTGACAAATTCGTCAAATATTTTACCTTGATTTTCACGTTCTGTGTAAGTTCTATTCAAGTTCTGTGATGATTTCAGTTTTGTGAAGCAGCTGGCCTATGATGATAAAAAAACAGAACTCGAAAAAAACTTACAAAGAACCTGAAAATTAACTTCTAATATTTGATGAACTCATCAAATTTTTTGAAACAACCCGTCCGACTTAAAATCCTTCCGAACACCAGAATATCTAAAAGAATCATTCCATAATTTATGAACTTTAGAAGATTGAAGAAATATATCCGACCAGAAATTTTTATTCAAAATCAACTAACAAACCAACTACCCAACAACAAGAATACACAAATTTCCACTGTCTAATACGAGGTCCAACTGTGAATAAAATCAACTCAACACCTCATTGAAAAGTCATTAAAAGCTATGAAAAAATAATTTTAAATTAGCCGATAACCCTAACCTAACGTAACCTATTTAAACAATTTTTTAAATATATAAAATAAAATAAAAAATATTTTTATCACTCTAAATTACTTATCTGAGATGGTTCTGAGTTGGTTTCATTCCGAGTTGTCCGGTCACCCTAATACGAAATACAAGGTAAAACTAACTATTCCACATCCCATACTCAAAAACCAATTACACACAACATTCATTTCTCAGAAGGACGTGCACAAAATACAATAATATCCTATCAGACGCTGATCTTTTCCATTTGTCCTCAGGGCAAATTACTAAATGCATAATAGAAACATTTAAAACAAATTGTTATTTAAAAACCCTCTAACCCTGCAGTGTGTTATTTTCTCATTCTCATTATGTTGTTTTTTTTTATCATGTTTATCCTTGGACATTATCTTATGATGCGATAGTTTATTATTTTTGTAAAGTTTTATAGTTTAATTTCATATTATCTCTCCTACATACTTTAATCTCTGTTTTTTTTTAATTTCTTTTTTTATATGTTTTTTTCTTCTTTTTCTACCACTTTATGTATTCTGTTTTATCCCATTACTGAAGAAAAACGCATTTTTATATACAATTTGAATAAGGTAGGCTAAATTTAGAATTATTAACAGCATCGAATTTTACGATTTGAATAAGGTAGGCTAAATTTAGAATTATTAACAGCATCGAATTTTACGATTTGAATAAGGTAGGCTAAATTTAGAATTATTAACAGCAATTTTACGATTTCAAAAAGGTAGGCTAAATTTAGAATTATTAACAGCATCGAATTTTACGATTTGAATAAGGTAGGCTAAATTTAGAATTATTAACAGCATCGAATTTTACGATTTGAATAAGGTAGGCTAAATTTAGAATTATTAACAGCAATTTTACGATTTCAAAAAGGTAGGCTAAATTTAGAATTATTAACAGCATCGAATTTTACGAGATGTCTATGGTTTTGGTTTCAGGTCTAAAAAATGTAGTTTCGTTAAAAGTCGTGCAGAGTGTGGAATTATTAAGTAATAATAAATTTGTATTCCGCAGTTTTTGTGAAAAATCTCCAGGGGGCTCTACAAATATTCTAGGCACTTTTTTTACATTAACTCCACATAGTACTCCCCTGAGTAAAATAATTTACCTCAGGGCCTATATAATTTTTGGAATGCTGTGTGGAGGGTATTTTAAAGGTAAGAATCGAGAGGATGGTGAATGGTAAAATAAGTCGGGGACGCTCGAGGAAGATACGGCACGACAATGTGAATCAGATATTTGAGTAGGTCCATGTCAAGAGTCAGAATAATAGAAGAGCACGTATGAGACGATATATGAATGTGATCGAACCAAGGAGTGTGTGCCAAGATCGAGTTGTTTAGCGGTCTGTCCTACCCCTGCGGAGAAACGGCGTGATGGTTAGTTAGTTAGGATCGAGAAGAAGTTCTTCTTAGGAAAAGGGTATGAGGGTTGGATGGAAATCTGGGGGTCAGTGTATCCAGGAGTGAAGGACGTAAGCAAGGCGATGGTCCTAAGTCATGAGTCCTGGGTTCAAGTCCCAGATGTGATCGTATCTTTTTATGATTTTTCCGTTTCAGATTTTCGATTGAGTTTCGCTAATATTGTCTCCATAAAGTTAAAAATAAAAATAAATATACATATCATTGTCGTTGACAATGCTTTTATTTCAGATATTTTCAATGGTGATTCGGCATTACACGATTTTATCACTTCATATGTATTTATCACGCGTTTCTACTGCATGTAGTGCTTTCGTCCTTTCAGTGCTAGTTCCAGGGAACTACCAAGATGATATTAGAAGTGAGATTTTAACCTTTCCAAAATCCTTATTTTATCACAGTCTTTCAAAACCTTTCCAAAATCCTTATTTTATCATGGTCTTTCAGACCCTTTCCAAAATCCTTATTTTATCATGGTCTTTCAAACCCTTTTCAAAATCCTTATTTTATCATGGTCTTTCAAATCCTTTCCAAAATTTTTATTTTATCGTGGTCTTTCAAACCTTTTCCAAAATCCTTATTTTATCATGGTCTTTCAAACCCTTTCCAAATTCCTTATTTTATCACGGTCTTTTAAATCCATTCTAAAATCCTTATTTTATCATGGTCTTTCCACAGTCATACTAGGCATCTATCCAAAGATATTGAAATATAAGAAGATGGGCTATCGGCAGTTTTCACTGGGTGGGACTGTGCTTCCTCTTGTCGCCGATATTTTTAACCAATACTATTGGACTCGTTCAAAATAACAACTAAATTAACGAATTCTTTCCATATTAAAACTATATTGTTAACCAAAACTACTGCACAACTTCGAAAATTCAACTAAATTCCTTATTCAAACTATTCCCATTAGGTTCCGGCGACAGTCGGGCGAACATCATAGCATATCTCCATATTTTTAAATATATTTGCATTTATCAATAAAGTAACTATCTGTGTATTATGAAGTAATTCATACACGTGTATGGTATATATACTACGCAAGGGAAAATGAAAATTTTATGTCGGTTAAAAAATACATGAATACTAAAAGCCGATTCTCTGGTAATGCGAAATTCACGACCGTTATATTATATTTTCCTATTAAATTCGTGACATATCGTTTTAAAATAATAATTCGAACCTTAATCCACGGAGTATGACACCCTTATCCATTCCAAAGTGTCGTGGTAATTCCATACATTACTTCCATACAGCCTCATACAGGATGATACAAGGGGCGGAGATACACTGTACACCGTGTACAGGGTGTGCGCTATAAACTTTCTGCTTACAACATTTTTCAAAACGCCCTGAAATATGAACAGTGTAGCATCATACAGCACATAGAATACATTTAAAAGGGGCGCCACAGCCTTAAGAGCGGGTTGTGCGGTGCACACGAGCGCAGGGACCAAATGACGGTTTTTTTTAACTCGCCTCAGCATCATCCGTTTCACGAAACGTTCATTCGGTGGTTTTAATTTATTTCAAATGTTCTCATTTTAAAACCAATACTCACAATGATTAAGAAGAAAAGAAATAATAATACCATCAATGAACCAATAAAGATGTGGAGAGGGGTAGAATGGGGAAGAGAATAGAACATTGTAGAGTAACTTTAAAATTTAATTTAAATTAAAAAATGGGAATTATTGTTATGGGTCCGTTAGTATTGGGGTAATTTATTTTCCTCAAGAGTATGTACATATATTCAATTTGGGAGGCGGGCTTGGGTATCGCCGCCCCGGGAAACATTTATTGGATCACCAACACCTCTGCCATATGTCACCCCAAGTGGTTCACTGAGTTTGGTGACTTAGCAGGGTGCCTGGGATGCGGATGCGCCTGTCCACCGGCCGCGTGGCGCCCCAGATCGGGAGAGACCATCATCTTGCACCGCAGCGGGAGGAATGGATTCATACATCAGTTAATCCTGGACACACTGACCCCTAGATTCCTAACAACCCTTCATATATTTTTTCCTTCCCAGAACTTTCTCTCCTTCCTTTCCTTAAAAATACCCGCCACACAGCATCCCCAAAGATGACATATGCCCTGAGGGGATTTTTTTTTGCACAGAGCCAGGGCAAAGATTTATCTAACAACTTTGTATCGATATCCCTTAGGCGTGTGCGTGTACGAGCACGTACGACCATATTTTTAGAAGATTTTGCAATGGTTGGTACCTGTTAGACGGGTGGACGTAAGCATATCAAACAAGAGTAATCTTATAAAATGGTTTAAAGAAAATGGCATTTATTTTTTAAACAAAGACAATGAAAAAAAAAATTCCATTAATATCTACTGCTATTCTCACACCCTCTCACATGACTTGTTTACACTTTCGCAAATTCTTCGAAGCTTACGACATTTGTTTCACTAAAGTATCGTGAATACATTTTAAAAATATGTATGAAATATTTGGCAGAAAACCAAAAAATTACAACACTGGAAAAACAGAAAGTGATTAAAGAACAGATTAGGTTAGGTGTGTTGTCTCCTTTTAATTTCTTCAATTTTCTTTTTTGTCACTGTTGTGCTTTGCCATAGAACCTTATTTTTTTTTTACTTAGGCGGCTTTATCCGTCACAGCGGCACTGCATAGATATGGCGTACAGCCCATCACTAAACTGGGCTCCGTGCAGCGCCGCTGTGTAGCATGTTTTACGGCCTAACTCTGCTGTTTATTGTAGTCACCAAAACGCTTAGTGGTAAGTACGCCGCTGCATATTGAATTGTATCAATCATATTTACTTCTTTCTTTCGCTGAGAAAAAAATAATTCATTGAAGTACATAATATCACCTACTGTAAATCATCTACTTTAATAAGTCTTACTCAAATGGAAATTATTATATAACAATAATATTTTGATGATTTATAAAGCGCCGTTTTGTGAAAAATCACCTCAAGGGCGCTGTACAAACTTACAATTTATTTCTAAAATATAGAAAAACTACAAACTAGACAACAATTAAAAACAACTTATGGCCAACAATTGCATCCACCGGTTCATACGAAAATATATGTACAATGTCTCGACCAGTGAACGCGATGCTTCCTAAAAATGTATAGCGGATCATACTTACCTGGGAGGTCGCTTGAAATTAACACTGTTTATTGTCTATTAAGAAATTTAGATAGAGTTCGCACTCAGAGGACATTATTGTGAATACTTGTTACATGTATTTAATCCTGAAATATATTTTATTGTTAATATATAATACATTCTTTAATGAGTATTTTGGAAATCAAAAGCAACTTCTTATAGTGAGCGGTACGGTAGTACAAGGATTTGATCTTCATAAATGTAATTCGTCAAGGGACAGATTGATGTGTAAAGATTCAAGTAATTTTAATTTTAATTTTTTTTAATGTCTTCGTAGTAAGTCAATCTATACATATAAATCAAAATATGCTTGCTTATATATATTTATATGAGTTGTCTATGTATTGCCGTATTAAGCATAGGAAATTTTTGAAACTTTCAAAATACCTTCTTTCCATCCCTACGCAGGTTTCTGGATTATTACAACCACATGACAGTTCATCTGAAAAGTTTTTTAAATCATTACAAAAACTCTTACGAATCTGTCAAAAATGTCACAATTTAAGAATGATATTTTGCAAAACAATGATTGTTTAATCAATTTCAATTTTCGAAACTCTTTACATTAATGAATTTATTTGAAGTACTCACCTAATATTTTGAATCGAATCAAGAATCATAGATATTTTAAAAAGGTAGGTACCTACGTTAAGTTCCAAATTTGATTGATCTTTGATTTTCGTATAAATTGCGATTTCACCGAATTGCCAATATATTTGCAGAGCTTTTTGATATTTTCAAAATCTCTGCGTCCTGCATCAAACAAAAAATAATTAGTGGTACGTTAAGTGATACGTTCATGCCCGAGTATTATGTTTGTAAAATGATAATTATTTATTGTTTTGTTATGTATTATAAGTAGGAACATACATATAAGTTTGTAAATTTTAGATATATCACTTATAAAATGTCTGCAAAAGCCCTACGGGCGTTTAATAAAATAAAAAAAATAAAAAAATTATGCAAGGAGCTCTGCCTAACCTTGCAGAGAAATAGCTTGAAGAAAAGTTATTTAGTTTATTGTGTTCGTTGTTCACAACATAAAGTTCTATTTATTACAGTGATTTCAATTTGAGAGGCGGGGATGGGTACCGCCGCCCCGGGAACCATTCATTGGTTAACCAACACCTCTACCATAGGTCACCCCAAGTTGTTCGCTACGTTTGGTGACTTGGCAGGGGTGCCCGGTTTCATGAGGTGAGGTATGTCCGGGTCTCGGCGGCGGATAAGTCTGCCCACCAGCTGTATGGCAGGACGGATCGGGAAAGAATGGTTGAGGGAGTCCTTTTGACTTCTCCAGCCGTACTCCTCGTACCCGAGGGATAGATTCATACGTCCGTCACTCCTGTACACACTGACCCTCAGATTCCTATCCACCCCTCATACCTTTTACCTTCCCAGAACTACCTTTCTTTCCTTTTCTAAAATGAACTTCCACACAGCATCCCCAAAGATGACATAGGCCCTGAGGGGAATTATTTTCCTCAGGGCCTCCTGTGTGGAGCTAATGTAAAAAAAAAACGAGTGTGCTTTAGACCACATGACTGAAGTAAAACTGCGCGCGCACTGCTCTCTCTTGCTCCTACAGTGTGATACAGACAATAGGCCTGCACTGTGTCTTAGATATACGAAACGTAACTGGCTATGAGAGAAAGAGAGAAAGAAAATGTGTGCTCGCGTCTCTCTCTCTTGCCCCTACACTAATATACGAAACGTAACTCTCTCTCTCTTTCTATCTTCACTAACTTTTAGCTCCCTCTCAACTTCTCTCTCGTCACGCATTCACAGGCTTACTCCCCAAGTCCAGCACGTGTAAAGAAGTTTTACTTCAAAAATATAATGATTTGAATTTACAACACTGGAAAAAACAATCAACTCTGTCTGAAAGCATTTTATTTGATTGTCTACATAACCGCAACTTCGCAGTGTCAATACAGAAAAAAACAGTCATTGAAAATGATTTATTGGTTTCCAAACGTGATCTCGTCACCTGCGAAATAGCTGATATTACGGACCCGTGGCAGCTTCTCACGTTTCGGACCACCGTGCTGGAGCAAAGCCCACGCTGATTCCTGGGTATTCCGGTGTTGCCAGCATTAGATTAGGCAGAGCTGTTTTGCCGGGTTTTTTGTTGCCAGCTGAGAAAAAGTTTTGTTTCCCGCTGCCGGGCTAATTAGCCACCGGATCCGGAGGTGCCAACACTGTCAGCTCGACGACTGCGGTGGTTTAGTGCTACCATATGGGAAAGTTTTTTTTGGTGTTGCTACTTTATAAGGAAGGTTGGTACCTACCTTCCCACCAAGATTTTAATTAGATTCTTTCTTAGCTTTCTCATAAGAGTTTAGAGCTTAAAAGAGGTATTAATTATTATACTCAGAACATCGGTAGGCTTACGATTCGATGAAAATAATAATATTATTTGGATGATTTATATAGCACCGTTTTGTGTGAAAAATCACCTCAAGGGCGCTGTACAAATTTACAATATATTTCTTAAATCTGGAAAAACTACAAACTAAACAAACAATTAGAAACAACTTATGGGTAAAAATTGCATCCACCGGTTCATCGATCACTGATACGAAAATAAATATGCACAATGTCTCGACCAATGAACGCGATGCTGCCTAAAATGTGTACAGGACCATTGAAAAATTGAAATTAAAGAATACGACTAAGAATGCAACTGTGACACACGACGTCATTGTCTGTCGCGGTTACTTTGTCCCGGTGACTAGCTGTCACTGGATCACAGTGGATCCGAGGAACCAGCTGTTTTTGGAACCAGTTACTACCGGATGTATAAAATGGTCACCAACACTCAAACTGGGCGAAGCCGAACGAAAAGCCGCCAGTTTTGCCAGTTTTTACTTTTACTTAAAAAATTGTTCGATTTTTATTGAATTACAACAATTACAATTACAACGGATATGGGAACCACGTCTTGGGAACTATTTATCGGATACCACCCCAAGTGGTTCGCTACGTTTGATGACCAAGCATGGGTGCCCGGGTTCATGGGGTGATGTTTGTCTAGGTCTTGGGGGGCGGATGCGTCTGTCCATTTACTGCATGGCGGCCGGATCGAGATTGACTGGTTTGGGGATTCCTTTTACAGCCGGTCTCTCTAGGCCCATCGCCTTGCAGTTGGAGGGATGGACTCACACGTCCGTTACTCCTGAACAAACTGACATCTAGATTGCCACCCACCCCTCATACATTTTTCCTTCCCAAAACTACCTCTCCTTACCTGCCTTAAAAAGACCAACCACACACAGCATCCCGAAAGATATCATCGGCCTTGATGGGATTTGTTTTCCTCAGGGCTTCCTGTATGGAGCTAATGTAAAAAAGGTATTTATTTATAATTATATGGATTGTCTTATAAACATTATGTTAACTTTAATTTATTGTCAAATTTCCATAAACTTACTCTTAACTTACCCTAAATTGATGGTGCTTTGTTATCTATAACTGAAACCAGCAGATCGACGCCAAAAAAAGAATTAATTGTTAAGGGGATCCAATAGTCCAGGGAAAAATCGAAGTCGGAATTCACGCCCATTGTGGGAGGAGTTTAAAAATATTTGAGAAAAAGCTTTTGGAACGGTTGAAAAAGGTATTTGAGATTTTTTTTTACAGGTTGATTTCGTAAAGACCTAAAAAAACATTAACTCCTTTTTTACACATTTTTTTTTGTAACAACAAGGAAATTTAAAATTAATTTCACGGAACCGAGCGACGTGGAGTCACACGTCTGTTCCCTGCTCCGGCCAGGGCGTTTCTGAATGGAAGTGGGGTGTGGCAAGCCAGTAGTCCTTCGGTGAACGACATAAAGGTCACTCTGAAAATCCACACTCGTCGGCTGCCAGCCGTATTGTGAAATAACAACGCAACTGTGCATATTTTATTTTATTTTGTGAATATCGGGCGTAAATATCATTTTTTTTGCGATTATCATAAAGTAAACTAAATTTGCTACAATAAGCAATAAAATCATATCCGAAAAGATGTTCATAAGTAGGAGAGTTTGCACTTGAAAGTGTTTTTTTAAAGACCTGTTACTTTATTTTTTTATAGGCTTTTTAAAAGACTTATAAAAAAAATGACCGATATTTTTAAGGGCCAAGATATGTTCTACACGCATTATTTAATTGAGCATATATAATATTTCTAAGCGATCAAATTTTCAAAACAAAAACACATGATTTTGTGTGATTTTGCATTATTTACTATGGCTTCATCTTAACCATGTTTGGTGGGACAAAAATGGTCTCCGGTGGTTAAACGGTGATAGACCTCACATAGGTCTGATAGAAACCGTTGCATCACCCTTACTACTGTGAGAAATATGATATGAATGGTATTAGAAAGAGAAAACAACACACAATATCTTCAAATCTGAAAATTAACCTAATATAAATAAAATGTACACCTTTATGAAACTAAAGATTCTGACCTCAATAAAAAAAAATTATGAAATTTAATTAATTATTTTTACATGAAACAAGAAAAAAGTTAGGTGACAATTAACTTTATAATTAATTTTCATTATAAAATATGTGTGTGTGTTTTTTTTCGTAATCAGTAATATTAGTTAGTAAAACCGCAAGGTGAGCCATTTTATAATTTTACATTAAAAATTTTGTATTTAAAAAATTATGTGGATATTTCTAATAATATAATTTGATAGTGAATTTAATCACCTTTCAAAAACAGTTTTCGGAAATGTTCACAAATATACCTTTTATTTGGATTTTATTGCAAAGCGGAAATATTTTTACCTTCTGACAAAATACGCCCAATTTTCGAAGTGCCCGATTGTAAAAATATTCGTTCCTTTGTTAGTTCTTCTGTAGAACCCTGCACAGGTAAGTTTGAGCACAGTTAATATAATGTAAAATAAATGATGATGGTCTTCCTATAAGCGCCAGGAGTCAATGCCACACCGTGGAAAAATATTGCATTCGAAAACTCATCGATTGATCTATGCCCTATCACGCCTAGAATGATTGATGTGAACATTTTCCGCCGCATGAATCAAATTTTTGTTTTTTATTCGTAGCAGATTAAATCATTTGGCGAATTTGTTTCGCCGATAAAAATAATTGGATTCAAATGTACCTACCTATCTAGTTTGTACAGACACACTTAACGTAATATGATATGCATCAATTTTAAATGGTCGTTTTAATAAAAAATTAACCATCGAGATATATATATCGCCCGGGACGTGATATTAAAAATTAGACAAGTGTGGTTATTACTGAAAGAAGCCTATGTATAAGTCCACCGTCATTGAACAAGCACAATTTTCCGTTTATTATTATGGTATAAGGGTGCTTTCCCATACAGAGAGCACGTATCTAATTGTGGAGAATACAGATCGCTAGAAGTGAATTGTTCAGAAGATCAATTTATTGAGCAACGATAACTGGTGTGGACATGGTGTAGTTTTCTTTGATTTTGGGGGTATTTCATCATCTTGCTCACAAGTTGTCAACAGCACTACCCAAAAGCTAAAGCATTTTTTTTGATTTCACCATCCCTCAAAAACGCTTATGAGGGTAGATAAAGTTTATCTTTACTAATGGGTACTCTGACTAGCCAGTAACGTTTATCGGGTACATGATAACAAAGTTTTTACCAAAATTTGGTAGAAAACTTTGTTTTTCATGATTGATCAGCAAAGTTTTCTACCAATATGTCAACGCAATCATCCGACAGTTGATGTTTCGGAGACCCGAATTTTTCACGAATTCAGTTTTAATTATGGATTTAATTGAATATTTTGAAATTATTGAAGGACGTGGACTTCAAATCGAGATTTACTCTAAAAAAATGCCGTAAATGTAATCCATGACCAGGTCAACGACAAAACCGCTCAAAGGACCAACGGTATGTTATTTTAATATAGATATTGAAGAATAATACAGAATTGTTGTACTTGCAACATATTTTAACAAACTAAGAGTGTATTGCGTGTCTGAGGTCATTGTACACACCCATACAAAATGACATTTTCCAACTTAAAACCAACCAGATGACCATAATAATATTTCATTGCTTCCAGGAATAATGCTGTACCAACAATTATTATTGACCTTGCGATACTTCGCAACTGGGTTCTACCTGATGACTTCCCGGGACAATAATAATAAACAAATAATAATAACATCAATAATGAACGAATGATTGTACGAACTAAATCGAATACTGTGTATTGTTTTATTTATGGTGTTGACGTTTGTGGTTCCTTAGAAAAAATGCCATTTTAGACAGACAGCCGTGGCTGCAGACACTAATAGCTACTGGGGACCGAATTTTCTGTGGTGAAATGCGCACGTTTATTGCGCGGTTTATTAGCATGATTCTCCTGCCTGTAAAGTTATGTGACCCGTAGTCAACATTTTAAGAGACTGGTGAAATAGCCTCTGTGTAGAATTGGAATAAACATATAGATTTGCGACACTTAGAATGGAGAAAAAGTATCGATCACCGTTTTGGAAATTTTTGTCGTTTAAGACGAAACGGAAATTTTTGTCGTTTAAAATGTTTAAATAAAATTTTCAAACGTTTGTGTTGGTTGATGAAACAAATGGTTGTTATGTGAAATTAATGTAATGATCAGCAACCTCTGAATTCGTATATGTTGATAACCGCTGCACCATGCACGAAGGGCCTCAAATTTTATAAAAATATGGTCATTTTAGTAAAAATAAAAGAACCAGGTACATGGTGTTAAGAGAAGTACCGGAGTTAAATTTAACCTGCGATTCCTGATATTATTTGAAATAAAAATGTTTATGAAATTTTGGTTTCAGGTGACTTTTTTTAACCATTTTTTTGTTTTCCAAAAACATATTTTTTCTTTCACATGTCGACACTGGTCACTCGGCCGAGGAATAAC
Organism: Glyphotaelius pellucidus; assembly: GCA_936435175.1. NCBI lineage: Eukaryota > Metazoa > Arthropoda > Insecta > Trichoptera > Limnephilidae > Glyphotaelius > Glyphotaelius pellucidus. Next base: position 3,388,920 of record OW386541.1, read on the forward strand.
CCACCCATCTCTCCGACCCCAACTGTTCAATACCAATTGTTTTTTAAAAATGTTTTTCATAACTGAAAACGTCACTGAAGGTTTAAATGTCACCTTCGTTCTCTGCGTGCGAAATGCATCTAAATTTATTTAATAAACAATATGTACGTTCCTGTAAATTTTCTGCCTGTGTAGAGTTCCTATAAATAAAACAATATAAATACAATTTTACGCAGCACCGCGTTCATTGGTCAATTTGATTGTTTCGTTTTGTATCAGAGATCGATGAACCGGTGGAAGCAAATTTTAGCCAAAAGTCGTTACTCAAAAACCTTTCACCCTCGCCTTCAATGCCCGCGACATTGTAAATAACTCATTTGTAAAAAATAAAAAATAAAAAAAAGCTGAGGCTTAAGCGTAAGCGTTAGTAAAGGTCATTTCATGAACATTCTCCAGCGCTGAAGAGTCCTTAATTCTCCAGTCTTCTCAAAATAAATATCTACTCTACTTTTGCCACTTATCTTTTAATAAATGTAATGTTAACAGTGATGGGGGTAGCAAATAATGTAAAATCATGCAATGCCCAGTGTTTTAATTATAATGCCCTCCGCGTGCAAAGCCTTATCTTCTGCAAGCATTTACTTTCTAATGTTTATGTATCTGTTTGTAAATAATTAAATTAGATAGAACTTAGGAATTCTCAATAAGTTGTACAGCACCCTTGATGTGATTTTTTACAGAAACGGCGCTCTACAAATTATCCAATTATTATTATTATTAGACGCAAGATTATAGAAATATATTATAAATTTGTATAGAGCCCTTGGGGTGATTTTTCACAAAAACAAATCATCAAAATATTATTATTATTTTTTAGATAAATAGCGCACTTGAGATGGATATTTCACAAAAAGCCACGTGGTTAATAATTTATTAGGGTACCTACCCTCCTGTCTACCTATTGAAAATAATGAGTTATTGGCCCTTGGGATGATTTTTCACAAAAACGTAGTTATACAAATTATCTAATTTCATGAATTTTTATCCGTTATTTTTGTTGGTGTTTTATTCAATAAAGGAGATTGATTCAAAATGACATGCCGTGTTGGCTTCTGGTAGATGTTAGTCTGTAATAATTACCGATTTACTAATTATCAAAATACTAATTGCCCTCCTTCTGTGAGAAATGATGGTGTGATAATTACTTATTTTTGAGACACGATTTGATTCATGGAAACAGTTCATTATTTCTATTAAAACTAGCAAAGCTCATCAACGCCGAGCTCGAAATAATATTATGAGATATAAGTACTTTCTGGCTTAGGAGAATAAAGATAAGATACAAAAAATAACATTTTAATTACAAAATACACTTTGTGATTGGGAATTGTAGGTTTCAGTAGATTAAAATGCACTTTACTTAAATTATTCTAATCTAAGTTACACATTAATTAATTGGCGAAAACTTTACGATTTCCATAGGTAATATGAGGTCTATTATATAACTTTAATATTTCCCTAGGTAGGTATTAGAATTCACTAGGTACCGTATCTAGTGAAATGGTTATTAGAAGAGAAATTGTGAACAAAAATATGAATTGAATCACACGCGATCACACATCTCTGCATGGAAATCACGTGTATGGCGCATGTGCAGATGTACCAAAATGCAATGTTGCCATTTATTTTGCAGCACAGTTTAAGACATTTTTTTATTAGTAAAAAAAATGTACACTCATAATAAAATCAAAATGTACAGGAAGTAAACCGTCTAACGATTGGGAAGCGTTTTTTTACACTCGTAAGTAAGGTGTTACACAATAATTTAAATGCGAAGTTGCAATATAAATGTACACAAGGCTAGTTCTTTACAAATCTAATTTATTTTGGCCTACCTACACTACCTATCTTTATTCCCCAAGTGTCAAGAAAAAGTAGGCACCTATAAAAATAAATGAGCATGACATGTGTGTGTTTCGTGTTTCAAATTAACGAAAATACCTATTATAAATGAAAGCCCTCTCACAAAAAACCACTAGCTATTCAAATTGTTATACATAACATATTATGTAAAAATGGAACCTGAAAATCTGAAAAATATATTTTGTTTTGAATGTTTTCATAGTTAATTAGTAAATTTAATTTCGTTGTTAAAAAGATGCAAGTATCTTATTTAATTATTAAAAAAAAAATACAATAAAAGCTATGTTCGGGCGTAATTATTAGTACCTAGTTAAAATTATTGGTCACAGTTAAAATTTGTAGGTGGAAACCTGACGTTTTCAGTCTTAAAAAATTGAATTGTGTATTTCAATGAAAGCCAACATACCTAATATATTATTATGATAATCATTTCGTTAGTAAATATGTTCTAATTAATACAGGTACCAATAGATGGCACTGATTGCTACATTAGTAATTTGTAACGAAAGGCACGGCCTTTTGAGACACTAACACAGACGAGTCTTCCATTTATGCACATTTCGCACACATGAATATTTTTTGTATAGAGTACAAATTCACCCTTGATTGAATACAACATGTGCATCATATTGTATAGGTACCTACTTAGTTTCTGCTTCCAGTAGATTTGTAGTTTGTTGAACTTCGTGCATATTTTTAAAGTGTAGATTGATTTCTTGTAATAATTTTTTTTTTTTTTATTCGAGTAAGGTAGGGCTGGCAGTGCTCATGTGACCATACGGAAAGCACACCTCTACGGTAGGTTCACAAATAGTAAGTGTGTGTTGATAATATAAAAATAAAGTTGTCCTCTAATAAATAGTGGATGTCAAGTTGCTTCTCACTTCCCACCAAGTGTCAGACCACACACAATCAAAACATCCATCCTATACGAAACCACTACCGTTCCTCAACACGATTCATTATTTCAAAATATCGTTCCTTTTCCAAACATATGCGTGATATCTCCGTCCTCTTCCCTCTCACCCGAAACCTTAACACGTAAAAGCAACAGAAGGCAATGCATCTCTTTTGGTTTTTGCATTTAAATTGTATATGCGTTTCGTTCATGTTAGGTTCGATGTTTTGTGTTGGTGAGGGATGGGAGCTGTGTATTGGTATGGAGGCGGAAGCCACGCCTATATTCTCGTTCCCCTCTATATCAATATAGCGAGTGCATGTTGGCGGGAAATGCTGGCGACAGATTCGCTGCGTTCTATGTTTGAATTTAGCTTGTCATCTCCCTCGCTTGGAAGCGCGTTATAATGATACCAACTATGAAAATATTAAGCTCTTTTTAATTTTAGAGATGGCTTTACGTAGGTACTTTTTTTTCGATTTTATCGATTACTTCGAGTATTGTGTAGGTATCGTCGTACATATCCTGAAACAGTGTTTTAATGTTTTTGGATGCCCATAAAAAATATAATAAAATTGTAGTTCGTTTTTATAAAAATACGCGTTGCATGTGAAAAACAATTATTTTACCAAAATTGTAATTTTAATTACATTATCTACTTACGGTTCAACAAAGCAAACAAAAATAATTGAAATTAAATGTAATGTTAACTATCTAGAAATGATAAAATCTAAGCCTATTCATAAGTAAATGCGACTAGAAAAATAATGAGTTGTCTTATTGTTAGAAAAAATAGTGTTCATTAAAATGTTAATTATCGTAAAATTAACTACGACACTAATTGTCTATGCTTTCACCGGCGGCGTCTACGAATAATTGTACGATTCTAATCGCGCTCGTAGGTCATAAATTTTCCAAATTGAAGTTCGGCGGAAAGACGTTGTTATCGTGTGGAAAGTCGGCATCTGAATCTGAAAGACAGACAATCGAGCCGAGGGGCGGGCCTAGCGGCTGAGTGGCTCGGCGGCTCCGCCCCGCGGCGGGGCGAGGAAGGCGCGCGCCAGCTCAGTGCGCAGTCAGCCGCCAGTACGACAGCCTCATTGCCCGCGCTACCCACACTAGTACTAGTGACCCGAAGTGACAGTTTTATTTTTAATTTTTACCCATCTTTCCAGTACCTACCGCGGCATAAACATTAATCCGTGGCATTTTCGAACACTAGTCGGGCGGGAAATTGCCGAGCGCGCGTGAAAAGTGTGTTTGAAATTTTCAAAACGAATGAACTGTCAGTGATGATTGATTTTTATAACGAAAGATTGCAGTAATTAGTTTCGCACAACTTTTTTCGGGTGAATTATAATAATAAATAAAACATTCCCACAATTCCAACGCAAGGTAAACAACCTTTCGGATTTCAATAATATATCGCATTTTGAATTGAATATCGATTTTTGAGTGCACAACCCAATTAAAACAGTGATTTTCTAAACATTTTCTGTAATAATTTTCACAAATAAAGCATTGTTTTCATACGTAATCCATTAAGTAAATAGTTTGTAGTGTTCTGATTATTGCATTTTACCTGCCGTCGGTAAGCGATTTTGAAAAATCAAAAGGTTATTTTTAAAATAAATTCACCGGTGTTTAATCAATTATGAAATTGCGAAAATAATCCCAGTGATTGTATTGGATAAGAACTTTAGATTGTTGAGAGTGACCATGCTTCTTGGCACCATGCAGGACGATTTGTTGTTGGGGGCCCCCAAGGCCCGGGCTACGGACTTCAGTATAGCGGCTATCATGTCCCGGGGGGCGCAGCCTGCGGGCAGGTACCCCATCCCCTGTAGGAGGGCGTCTCCAGGGACTGACAGCACAGGTGAGCGCCCTTTCTCAGTACTAACATCTATTCTTAGAATTTTGATGATCGACTTATTAAAACCTAGATACTTACCTATACCACAATACCTACTTATTATACAATATATCAGGTAATAAGTACACTAACATTGTTGTACTTGTAAGCTGTTTTATCTAATTAGGATGGAACACCATGTACCCAAAACATACTTTTTAATTTAGGTGTCTACCAATTATTGTATTCAATGATAGATAGGTGAATCTCTTTCTGACTATATTTGGAAGCATATGCACATATTTCTTCGTGTTTAATAATTAGACAAACATAAGCCATGTCTAAATTTCATTGTTTGAACGTTAGACAAAATTTAGACAACTTTTCCATGCCTTTTTACTCATTTGAGGTTTATGTTTTCGCTAAATACCCTACCCGTCCTTAAGGATTACTAAGTAAGTACCTAGTACCTATTTAGTTACTAGGTTTAACTAAATTTAAAATGTTGACATCCATCTGTATCGAAAATAGGTACCTACCTAGGTAGGTATCTATTTTGCATTCAAACTTAAATGCATTCCTTTTTGTTAGCATTTCATCAATAGTTCAAATGGTGTTTTCCACTTTTCTGTAAGCATAAAAATTACTCCTCGGTAGATACTTACACACCTGTTAACCTAAATATGTAGGTGTAATAAAGTACCTAGGCGGAGTAATGTACCTATATCTAAATGAAACCCCTCTCTTTCTTAAAATAACGCCGATCAAGAGAATCATTTTCATAAAACAATTGTTTTTATTAGGCAGGTATCTATGAATGCAGACTAAACACCTTAGATTTAATTTGATTTGAATCTATGATTCTTTGGCTGATGGATAAATTGGTAGGTACCATGGATAGGTACCTAGTGAAATAAATTATTATAAAGTTTTATAACCTACACAAACAGGTAAGAAACTTGTATTAATGCACTTGTTAGAAGTATTCTAAAATATAACTCCAAAACTTGGTCACCTGTCTTTAATAATCATCCTTTTTTTAAATTTTTCTTTATTCATTGTTTTGAAGGTTACATAATTTGTGGAATTTTCGACCACATACTATACCCACCATAAAATATTGCTTTGCTTTCCAAAATACACTCATTAAAAATATATTATATACTCAGGATTAAATACATGTAACATGTGTTCACAATTATGTCCTCTGCGTGCGAACTCTATCTAAATTTATTTATAGACAATAAACAATGTTAATTTCAAGCGACCTAAGTATGGTCCTATATATATTTTTAGGCAGCATCGCGTTCATTGGTCGAGACATTGTACACACATTTTCGTATCAGTGATCGATGAACCGGTGGATGCAATTTTTAGCCATAAGTTGTTTTTTTGTTTGTCTAGTTGTAGTTTTTCTAGATTTTAGAAATATATGGTATGGTATGCTTTTAGGTTTTCACGGCCAAAAAGTATTTTTGTTATTGTTTTTGGGGTGTTATGCCGTGTTTCGCTACCTCCTTCTTTAGCCAACGTTTCGGACAGCGTTACAGTGTCCATCATCATCATCATCTCATCATCTGCCCTGATGATGGACACTGTAACGCTGTACGAAACGTTGGCTAAAGAAGGAGGTAGCGAAACACGGCATAACACCCCAAAAACAATAACAAAAATATATGGTATGTTTGTATAGCGCCCTTGAGGTGATTTTTCACATAAACGGCGCTATATAAATCATCCAAATATTATTATTATTATGCTAGACACATGCCCTGTTATGGTGATCGATGAAAGACACTTGAACACAGAAGATGAAGGCACATTGAAAGAGTCAAACGCAATTTTTTGAGGTGTATTAATTTAAGACTCGGAATTCCTTTAGAATCAATCAATTATGATTTTTTTTATTATATTCATTGATATTGTTGAAGTCGTGAAATTGTAGATAAATTATCACTTGAACATCCCTGATATATTAATTTTGATTCACTTTCATTCCTACCATTAGATCAAGGTTCCCTAGCATGTAATACTGAGATAATTACCTGTACTGCATTTTCAGGCTACAGTTCTGTTATAAATGGATTTCACACCATTGGTAACTTTAATGCCAATGTTGCTGATGTTTTTAATATAGGTACCTCTACTGAAGCATAAAGCTGCACTAATTAAAAAAAAACCTTAGCAGTTCTCATTTTAACAAGGTCAATGCATAAAAGGTTTTTGGTTTCTTCGCGGCATAACTTTTGTTTATTTATGTAATCTTATAATTTTTCTTTTATTTCTTCTTTCTATAATATACCACGATTGTTAAAAACAACATTTATGTACATGGCACTGTGCCTTTAATTCAAAATAAATAAATATAATCGAGTCGGTCACAACAGCTTGAAATATTCAATGCATATGTATGTACCTACCTGATCTATTCCCAAACTTGAAAAACGACACACATTTTACCATTGGCCTTAGAGCAACGCGCATCACTGATTGGGACCTATGTGAATAAAAATAAAATAAGATATTTGATGATATCTACCTAATCCCATAAGAATTCATTTTAATATCCAGTGACATGCTTGCCAATAATAAGTAGATAACAGTGGCGTGCTTCTGAATTATTCCAACTATCGATAATTTACTAACTTTCTTTTTGAAAATGCGACACTAAAAGAGACAATCACATACATTTATAGGATTTAGCCCGCAAGAGAATAATGTAGAATAATCGGTCTCCTCTTTGTGCGGTGCTTCGTAGCCTATCGGTCTCCTCCTTGTACGGTGCTTCGTAGCCTCCTTACTCTTGTCTAATTTAGTTTTCTGAAGGTTCCACTTGTACCGCATGTGAACTGCACACTTTTTTTCTCTCTTCTTCTTTATTTCCTCTTATTTTTCTACTCTATTTCTTATCTATTATTTGTTTTGTGTATAAAAAATATATACACCGATATGTAATTGTTTGTTGTTAACCACTGCAGAGCGCAACTTTTTTCTCCGATTGCACGAGATTTTTTGGTAACCATTTTGAATTTTTTCCGCCCACATTAAAAAAAATCATACCTCGGAATTTTGATAAAGAAACATACAAACTGATTATAGTTTTATGCATCCAATGAATTCACCTATCTTTTGTCGATTATCACATATTCGTAGAATTTATAAAAAAAATATTATAAAATCTTAACCTTCTACTTAATTACTTACAAATAAAGGAATATTTGCCAAAATTGGCAGCAAAGCAATCTGAGGCATTTTAAATAGCGCCATATTGTGGCACAAAGCGCTCCAGTGGTTAAATTGAGGTTTACATACGTTTCTCCGCCTTTTTATCTCGAGCTTGGCTCTATTTAATATATTTTTAATAGAAAAACTTTATTTGATGTACAATAACTCGTAATTAATTGTACCATCATAGGTATTTAATAAATAAATAAATAGAATAATTATTTTTTAAATTGCTATATTATGAACAAACGGTTTATGAGCAGGTTATTTTGTAAGATCTCTCTATCAAATAAATTATTTTCGTTTGTGTTGAATTGGGAATAATTTTTTTGAAAAAAAAAAAAAACTGAAGTCAACGAATAAAAAGTAGGTAGGTATCTACGAAGGTGATAGTAGGTACATAACTCTTGTCAGATTACAAGATTTATGAAAAACAATTATCGTTTCAATTTATTGCATCCATAAAACGTTGATAGAATGCCATTTAAGTAATATTTTATGAAATGAAACAGATTTTATTTCTTATTCGAAGCTTTATATTCGATCAATCTTTTTTACGACCGGGCAATGAATTTCAGTGCAATAATATTGTTTTGTATTTGTAAGCAAAATTTTTAAATATTATTATTCTAGGTGTTGAAATCGAAAAATGGTCGGTGGGAGTTGATATGTTGGAAGGTACCCACCTACCGACCTCTATCATTTCACAGTAACTGACTAACTAACCATCACGCCGTTTCACTGCAGGGGTAGGCAGAGAGGACGGGCCGCCAAACAACTCGGTCTTGGCACACACTCTTTGCCACATCCATACATCGTCTCATACATACTCTTCTATAATTCCGACTCAAGTATTTGATTCACTTGATCGTGCCAAATCTTCCTTAGGCGTACCCGACTTTTTCTACCATTCACACTTGCGTCATTTATTCTTCTTACACTACTTTCTTCGTTCATTCGCTCTACATGCCAAAACATCTGAGGGTCCCTTTCTTAATCTTACTCATTAGGGTAAAAGCCGGATAGTTGCGCCACTTTTCAAAAAAGGTCTATTGTTAAAAAAAAATGTATTATTAAGGGGATCCAATAGTCCAGGGAAAAATCGAAATCGGAATTCACGCTCTTTGTGGGAGGAGTTAAAAAATATTTGAGAAAAAGCTTTTGGAATGGTTGAAAAAGTTATTTGAGAATTTTTTTTTACAGGTTGATTTCGTAAAGGCCTAAAAAAAACATTAACTCCTTTTCTACACATTGTTTATTGTAATAACAAGGAAATTTAAAATTGATCTCACGAAACCGAGCGACGTGGAGTCACACGTCTGTTCCCTGCTCCGGCCAGGGTGGTTCTGAAAGAAAGTAGGGTGTGGCAAGCCAGTAGTCCTTCGGTGAACGACATAAAGGTCACTTTGAAAATCCTAATTCGTCGGCTGCCGGCCGTATTGTAAAATAACAACGCAAAAAATCATATTTTATATTATTTTGTGAATATCGGGCTGAAATATCAATTTATTTTGCAATTATCATAAAAAAAACTAAATTTGCTACAATAAACAATAAAACCATATCCGAAAAGATGTTCATAAGTAGGAGAGTTTGCACTTGAAAGTGTTTTTTTATAGACCAATTACTTTATTTTTTTCTAGGCTTATTAAAAAACTTATAAAAAAAATGACCGATATTTTTAAGGGCTAAGATATGTTGTACACGCAGTATTTAATTGAAGCATCTATAATATTTCTAAGCCATCAAATTTTAAAAACAAAAACACATGATATTGTGTGATTTTGCATTATTTACTATGGCTTCATCTTAAGAATAATACAACACGTATATTAAAATGTAAGTCTTTAATCTTTTATAGTAGCCTATTTTAGTAAACGTAATTAATATACGTTTTGAGTAAGTCCTGTTTTATTTGACCTCTCAAAAAGATATGCCTATCGTAGCGGATAGTAGCCTAACGTTAAAAAGGCTTCGGGGGGTACTTGCCTCGTGCGGGGATAGACGCCTCACTATTATTATTATTATTTACTGGGACCCTTTATTAACCACTCATCAACATTATAAGTTAGTATTAAGTTTTAAACTATAAAAATACAACAAAAATTACCTCCAAACTTTAAGCATTAATTAACTAAAGAAGCCAGGGTTTTCAACATTTCACATCTCAAGTAATGGTTTTCGAATGTTGTACAAGTTTCTTGCAACCACGACAATAGAGCGACTATCCGCAAAAGAAAATAGAGCGACTACCCTTTTTGATACGAATTCTTGCCCTTTTTATTTGCGAATTAAATAAAAACTATTCAACAGTAAGACGTAATTAACAGTGTAATTTAAACTCTAATGCATGCATTGAAACAAAAAGTTGACCGAAACCACAATCAGTAAAAAAATATTCAATAGAAATTACTTACCAATATAATTTCGATGCCGTCAAAGTTTCACCGCGGAATATTTTCGCCCACAAAGCGCATACGTGTACTCCGATGGTTTACATGTCACTGAGGCCTGCGAGAGGGGCACTTCTAATTATAGTAAAGCGCTAAAGCTACCAACACCCCCAACATAGTGTATTCAAAATATCAATAACATTTTCATCCAGGGAGGGGGGGGGGTTAAGACGGGGAAGAGAAAGGGGGCAAAGTACCCGGTTATACAGATCTGGTCACCAAACACGGCTAAAGCCATTTCAAGCAACGTTTTAATTCGATTGGTGGTCTTACACCGAGACGATACTGAGAGTATCTTCAATCTGGAACGTGCCTCAAACATATTATACATTTTTTAAATGAAATAATTGTGAAATAACACAAATTAATTTTAAAAAAGTGATATAACAAAATAATCAAACAAAATTTGCGCACGCCCGGATTCGATCTCGTGACTTTCGGATTGCGAGTCAAGAGCCTTACCTCTCGACCACGGAGACTTTCTATTTATCGTAATAAGCCTTTTTGTGTGGATCGTGGATAGATAATTTTTACAATTTGTTTTAAGCGAAAAAAAACAGTCTCTCTGCCTTAATTAATTAATTTAACTTAATAATATCTGACATCTTCATATTAACAATAATCAAGTTAAATTCGGGAGCTAACTAAGAAATAAGGTAGGTAAGTCCCGCACTCGTAAAGTAGGTAGGCTCCTACTTTTTATATTTGTAATATTTATTTTTTCCATTTTACCTACTTATTGGCAAAAGTATTTTAAGTTCTATAATATAGAACCTAAAACGCCTACTTGCATCCCAATTAGGTATTTAGTATTTTCAAAAAATAATAAATACAAGTACATTATTGTATAAATCATCACATTTCTCAAATCTGTTGAATTTATTAGGGAATATAATTTGCGCGCGGGGAATCTAGATGGATCGATGGATGGTACCGGGAGAGAAAAGCCTCCTATCGATCTTCAGAAACCGACAATGTTCATTATTCATCATGTCAGTGTTGAATCTACGTTGCTAATCCGCGATAATCCCTCCTTCATATCATCCCACCTTCCTCTTACCTTCCATTACCGCACCCCTCACTCCCCACTCTCTCCTCCTTCCCGGCCCCACACTTCTTGCTAGGTGATTTCTCTTGCCTTGCGAATGCCTGGTATACAGTTCTGTTCTGGTATAATGAGCTCTAAAACACCTCTCTCTGAGTCTAATTTTCCATGAACTTATCTTTCTCAAAGGTGAGGAAAGCGACTATTTTTATATTATCTTCCGATGGTATGTAACTTCGTATGTTGGAAAAGTTCGTAAGTTGGAAAGTTGGAAAATTAATCAACAGCCAATAGTTAGAAAAAAATATTCATTCTAATGAAAATAATTATCGTTAAGAAGGTGTTTTCAAAACACTTAACGTCTATCTAAGAAATATTTGAAACTTTCAAAATACCTTCTTTAAGCCCCCGCGAACGTTTCTGAATTCTTGCGGAACTAATTGTCAAAAATTTGAGAATGACATTTTGCAAAACAATGATTGTTAAGTCAAAATTCGATTTTCAAAACTCTTTATATTAATGAATTAATTTTAACTGCTTAAATCTATGTTAGGTACCAAATTTGATTGATTGTTCTTAAAATATACAAAAATGAATATTAGTAATATATGAAAAATGAAAGTTCGAATTAAAAAATTGTAATAGATGACACGCAAGCTGTTTAAAAACTGAATGTACTGGGACTGAATATATGGAACGCGGGAGGGGGGTTCGTGGGACGGGAGAGCGGGAAGGGGAGTTGGAAGGTGGAAAGGTGGAAGGGGAACACGGGAGGGGAAAGGGATGCGGGAGGGGAATGAGGACATACGGGAAAGGACATGCAGGGAGAAACAATTTATTTCTTTGAATATGCATTGCAACGCTTGCCGGGAACCAGCTAGTAAAAAATAAATATTTAAGCGTTGGTAATTTTCATATATAGTTTCTTATAATAATAATTGGATGATTTGTAGAGCGCCATTTTTTTGACGAATCACCTCATGGGCGCTGTAAAATTTATTATGAATTCTTATGCTCTATCTAATTTTATTATTTACAAATAGATACCGAAAACATGCTTACCTGGCAGGTCACTTCCGATAAACACACTTTAATTAGAAAGTTAATGCTTGGAGAAGACACATCTTTGCATGCAGAGGATATTATGTTTAAAACACTTGACATTGCAATACTTTAGGTTTGCTACACCCATCTGCGTTCCATCCATTTGATGTTTTTCCTGATTTTATTCATCTTACTATCCCGTCCTGGAGTTTTGTTTTTTACCTACTCGTGATTTAGGCGTATATAAGGGAGGGCCTTCCTTTAGACCTAAGTATTGCAAATGAAAAAAGATTATAGAACTCGTAGATTACATTCCCAGATAATACAACAATATTATTTAAATAAACTCCTTTATCATGTTGTTGTTATGTTGTTGTAAGAGGTGCAAAAAAACTTTCTAGGAAATTTTCAAATGCTTTCCCCTTCCTTAGGATCAAATCCCCTCTGTTGCTACACCCTTTCATATTATGTAGGTACGCAAGGTACATATCTACGTTAATGCTCATAATAGCTAAAAAGGAAAAAAAATGGCTTTAAGGGATAAAAATATTTGCTTTGACCCAGGAATTCCACACAGAAAACTAGATTGAAAATTCCTGACGCCAGAGCTCACCTTTCAAGATATTTTAATGCTTCTGATTTTCACATGAAATACGTTTTTTGTGAAGCAAATGCGAAAAGAAAATCATCCATCACTAGAGAGAACTTTTCCGTCATTTTCGTTTGCTAAAGCGATTTATACTTAGTATACCTGTACAATATTTACTTTTTGGCAACGATTTAATAACCCTTGTTGTTTTAAAATCATGTGCCCATGAAAATGATCTTTCATTCACCGTAGGAAATCCGCTTTCTTCTCTCCTCGATTTCGCGGCCTGTCCATTATATTGGAGATATCTGAACAGCTACCAGCTTGTAAATAACAGCGCACAATAATTACACCTAATTTATTACCTTCAAATTAATGACGTATTTTGATAAGTGGCAGGCGAGTAAGTCTTATTACGGGTGTAGTGCACCTGCCTGGTCATTAAAGATGGTGTCATTTTACAATATTATTCAAAATGTCGATTAAAACATTGAGACGTTTTAACAACCCGTTTATTATTGGTACGATCGCAGCAGCCTATAAATTGATCAAGAGAAATTCGATCCTTTTTATTATGCCACGCTTGAAATATTTTGTGGAAATTTAACGATTGGTAAGTATTTGAAACGTTCATATAACCCAGTGATTCCCAAAGTGGTCCAGGTGGACCCCTAGGGGTCCACGAGAGACCCGACGGGGGTCCACGTAGACGCGATAAATAAATGGGGTCCACAAGTTGTAAGTGGGGGTCCACGAACTGGTTTCGATTGAGACCCATCCCGTGCCCCAAGTGGTCCAGTTGGACCCCTAGGGGTCCACGGGAGACCCGAGACGGGGGTCCACGTAGATGCGATAAATAAATGGGGGTCCACAAGTTGTAAGTGGGGGTCCACGAACTGGTTTCGATTGAGACCCATCCCGTGCCCCAAGTGGTCCAGTTGGACCCCTAGGGGTCCACGGGAGACCCGAGACGGGGGTCCACGTAGATGCGATAAATAAATGGGGGTCCACAAGTTGTAAGTGGGGGTCCACGAACTGGTTTCGATTGAGACCCATCCCGTAACCCACCCCCCGTCTCATATCTTATTACGCCCTCTCCATAACACAGCGACTGGTGTACAGCGCACATTGTTGTACCGATTATGCATAAGATCTTAAAACTCCCAGCTAGGCAAGGGGGGGCCGTAATGGGATATGAGTGTACTGTACTGGAAAGGGAACATACCGATATCCCATTACCCCCTTCGTCGTGGGATTATATATAATCTCGAATACTGGTCCATTTTGCCCCCGTTTGAAAAAGTAGTAGATCCGGTACTGCTTCGTTGTGATAGACCACACCTCGCCATTCAATATTCAGTACTACGCGTGTAGAGTTTTGGGTGTATATTAGAAATGTGTGCCAGCAGGGGGTCCACCGTGACCAGTAAAATTTTGAAAGTGGTCTACGAGAAAAAAGTTTGGGAACCTCTGATATAACCGAATTGAAACGTATTTATCTATCGGGCCTTTTCAATAATTTCCCATCCAATCGATTTGGTTTAAAAATTTCATAACATTTGTAAGGCATTATTAAACGTTGTCGTGAAATTATTTATTTTATAATTATTAAAAAAACGCATGGTATGATGGTTCAAATCTTCAAACTTGTGTGTAGTTGGCTGAAAGGGGAATTAACGAACGAAGTGGTCAATTTTTAAATCCATAAAATTGATGTGCACAAATTCTACGTCAAAAGGTAGTTACACGCCCATCTGCACTGATAAACTTGTATAAATCGACATATTTAATTTCGCAGGCGGGGGCGCCTCTATCGTAGATAATATGTTGATTAGTTGTTATATAAAACCGTAGATATGTTAAAAATAGTGCATTCGTTTATTAAGGGTCTACTATTCGTATTTCGACCGATTTCTTACATATCTCCTTTAAACATTTGAAGTTTTGAAGCTCTTAAAAAAATATATGTTATTTTTGAAGATAATATCTAGATACGTTCCACGCCGAAACGCAAATTATATGAAATTCCCTCGATAGAAAAAAATCGCAAAGTATGCTCCGAAAATTATTTTAAACAAGTCTATTTCTTTTATTTTACAAGTTATATTTGTGAAAAAATGTACAATGTTTCTTTAAATGATACTTAAGCTACGTTCCACGAGATTTTTGCTCTATTTTAAACGAGTCATGTTTTATTAAGCTTTTTCGCAATTTTCGCTGCTATTCTACGACTAAACATATTAGCGCGCTCTGTCCAACACTCGTAATTACATATCTCTCCATCTTCTTCTTTTTCAGCGCTGTGCGTTTCAAGAGTGCGGCCTTAATTCGTCTTTTGGCCGCCTTGGAGGATTAGCGTGTCAAACTAAAGATATATGTATATATCTGTGCGTGTGCATATACGTATGCATATACATATAAATGTGTTGTTAAGGTTCCCAATTTACGAATACATAATAAAGTTGTCAAAAGGGCAAAATAAAGTGCATGGAATCAATTTTATAAAAGAGTGTTACGGCCTTCCCATTAATGTTCAAGTATTTATTAACTTACTCAGTTGAGAGGGGCTCATTGCGTTGTGTAGGCGACGTGTGGACGGAACCAATCAGAAGGTATTCTCGTTGATAAGTAGCAACAAAGTTAGGTTACCTACTTTATTTTTTCCGCTCTCTCTCGACAATAATTCACTGCTCCCTGAATAAACTCATATTTCTCTTATTTAAATTACAAAAGCATCCCTTAATTTTGACAAACCTTACCGTTTCCCATAACTCTTGAAAATTAATGCGCCTACCCCGCGGCATCTGCCCTCTTTTCGCATTTTTTACCGTTTCATATATCACCGAGAAAGCCGTCGTCCTTTTCCTACGTTACTTCGAAGACAGGTCTACGCCCGCCGTAAAGCCTCCCTACCCGAGGAGGGTGGGAGGTAGGGAGGGGTGGATTTACCTAAATAAAATAATATATATTATATTCTCAGGAACCCTGATCCCGATACGGCCCTGGAAAGGCGGCTATGACGACAGAAAGGGGTTAGACAGGTCGGGATTAGGGCGTGATACAGCGGGATTTCGTTAGGGGATTACAAATTCGCAAATTTGCTAAGACGAACGTGTCTTGAAGTTTACCTACCTGGCCTATCGATTCGTCACTTTGGAGTTTAAGGAGGCTCAGCTAGGGAGATTATTAATCTATTAAATTTGATGATTTAGAGTTAATAACAATAAAATATATTAATAATCATGAAAAATATGCAAAGGTTTACTATAAGCTTCCTGATTTTCGGTGGATAATAATAAAATCAAAAAAAAAAATCATAAGCTTTTATCATAGATAAGAGGCGCCATCAAATAATTGAAAATTGATAGTTTGGTTTAGTACCTTTTTAATATTTAAATTTGTATATATCCTACTCTTGACCCAGAAAAGTTTTTGTGCACTATAATTGATTTGATGGCGTTTTTGAGTAATCTGAGTATTGTAACAGATTTTTATTTATTTATTTATTTCATTTTTATTTAGTAAAATATTTACACATTTATGTACATTATTTATAAATTGTTTTGACTGTCCAACTAGGATGATTCCCGTTTTAGGACAGTCAAATTAGGATAAGTGTGAATATATATGGACCATGATTTATACAAAAAGAGGGAAAATTGAGGAAATGAAAAGAAGAGAAAGAATAAAACATAAAATTGGCAAGTTAAAAGCGTATTAACATATTACTTTAAAAAAAAGGTTTATATGTATAGGTTCTTGAAAAAAAAGGGCTTAAACATATAGTTCACTTGTGTATGCATGGCATACAACAGTTATTAAAATGATAATAATAAATAAAAGGAATAAAAATATTTTTACACTTAAACGGGAGGCACTTTAACACTTTAGATGGAGGCAGATTTTACGGCGTTACGACGTTACACGTTGACGACTGGCGTGGTCTAGCGGTAAGGCTCTTGACTCGCAATCCGAAGGTCGCGGGATCGAATTCCGGCTTATAAAATTTGTTTGATTCATTTGTGTTATTTCACATATAATTCATTTAAAATAATTTATAGTATATTTGCGGCACGTTCTAGAGTGGAAGATACTTTCAGTATCGCCCTGGTGTAAGACCACCATTCAGAATTGACACCAATCAGTTGCTTGAAATGGATTTAGCCGTGTTTGGTGACCAGATCTGAATAGCCAGATACTTCCCCACCTCCCTCTTCCCTATCTCTTTCCCCTCTCCACTACCTTCAGCTTCACAACGTACCCCAATTGGGGAAGCCATAGTCTTACTGGCTGCAAAACATATAACTGCATAGTCAACTCAAATTTCAATTTTTCGGAGATATCCGACTAATCAACTTGACGATTATGAGTATAAACGACACGTTGAGGATATCTTCTGCCATGGAATGAAGTGTTTCACATATGTCAGTACCTCCACCTTTTAAAACATACAGAAATCAAAATTTATCAATTTTTATTTGCATTTCCACGGGTTAGAACTTAGAACCCGCGACCTCTGCCAACTAGTGCCAAGGATTTTATTACTATTCCGAGAATTGTTAATGGCAGTAAACAAGTTATTTGTGTGTCAACACTTCCACTTTGTCCATAAATTAATTTTATAAGATATTATGGATGCTACCTAAACAAAAAGTAAAACCCCAAATAAAATTAATGCTTCAAGTACAAGGATAACAGGGATGATTGAAATATTTAATATTCTTTTCCATTCGATTATGCCATTATTAAAACGGCGTCATCTTTTGCTGCAAAACAAAAATGCAAAATTTATTTCTATATTAAGTGAGTACCTACCTACTTCTAAATGCGCGCGCTAAAGAGTACGCATAAGTCGGCCAAAGAGTAGAAATTTTAAAAATGGAACTACAAAATTTGTAGGCTGGCAACACAAATTAACCTACCAAATTTAAAGTGCAATAAAATTGAATGTATAGAACACAGTAAACCACATTTAAAAAAACATTTTTTATTCAGAAAAAAAAATTAAAATCGAAGAAGCATTGTTGTTAAGGTACCTACTTAATGAAATAAATTTGAATGAAACAATTTAAATAAGAATGAAACAAGTTCTTTGTTTAAAACCACTTAATTTAAATTCATATTCGTTGACCGGTTTCGGTCGAACTCGACCTTCTTTAGGACAATAAACATATAAACTGAATTAAAGTACAGAGGAGAGAAATAAATTTGATTAAGTGGTGTTTTACAAAGTGATTTGCTTTCTTTTTTAATTAAATGAAGACACTATGAGCGAAACTCAATCGAAAATCTGGAAACAAACAGATCAGAAAAATATATTGGCACCTCTGGGACTCGAACCCAGGACCTCTCTCTATCCGGGCAAGTGCTCTGACCACTGAGTTAAGGTGTCGATATCCAATTCGGTCACTTTAAACTGTACCATACTTCGACCAAGAACCACCCATATTATCTTAATTTTCTTAACGCATATTTTTATTGGCTGCCATCTTTATGTATGATTGCAAGATTCAAACCCGAACTAAAAGTAATCTAGATGGTGTCTGGATAAATTTTTATCCATTTTATTTTAATATGCGACATCTATTGACTTTTCTGTTTCCAGATTTTCGATTGAGTTTTGCTCATAGTGTCTTCATTTATTTAAATATTAAAATTTGAGGTTTTACTCATAAAAGTTAAATAAAAAAAAAAATGATTTGGTTTCATTTAATTCAACATAAATTTGAATTTAACAGTGGATAGAAAGGAAGAATCACTAATGGTGAGTTTAGTTACACTACTTTTAGATGTGAGTGAGTTAAATATATTCAAATCTAAAATTAGAGACATGATCTAAAGCCCGGGCAACGCTAGGTACTAGTATTTTTTATAAGCCTGATTTTTTTTTTCAGACTTACAAACATTTGAACTCGAACTGATAATTTAGTTGTATTGTTTCAGGGGCCCTCTCGCGCCAGGGCTCCCCCGCCTCCAGCGGCTGCCCGGAGGAGGACGCCGACGTGGATGTTGAGCGCTGCTCCGATGGTGAGGAGGAAGGGCGCAGGGAAAGGGGGCCACCCCGCGCGCGCTCCCCCGGATCCCCCCGCTCGCATCGCTCCTCCCCGCACTCGGGCTCGCGCACACCCTGCTCAGGTCAGAATCACTAATATTATTGTGGATTTATCTTCAAGGAAAAAAAAATATATTGAAAAAAAATCTAACCAGACAAAACCGGAAATACCTATGTCATTTTTAAATCAAATTATAGACGTATTAAGTCTATTCCACAAAAAAATATAAATTGATTTCGAAAGACTATTCTTTTATCTAGTAAAGCTATTTTTAAAATTTTGAGAAAATATGTTTTTTTAGAACAATGAGGTTTTACCGTAGGTGGTTGGCAGATTTGTTAAATTTTCAAACAAAATTTTGTATTATACAACATACATTTCAAATCATATAATCATACAGTAAAATAAATCAATACATTATTTGGGAAAGCTACTTATCTGAATTTTAATTTTAGTTCAAATAATATTATTAAAAAAAGATCCGCGCCCTTGTTTTGTGACGAAAATACTTGTTTGTCTATTTATTTACGGTCTTACAAACTAATATATAAAAGTACATTCTTATTTTGCTTCGACATTATTGAAAAATTATAAATACTTTGATCAAAAAATAATTACAAAAAGTACATAATTTTAATTGTTTTATCATCACGAGTTTGAGCATTTTTGAATGTGGGTATTTATCAAAGCAAATTTGGAATGAAATAAAATCGATATTGAGTTATTATGTTAAAATGCCGGTATGGAGGATAACTAATCTTAAAATTATTTGTTTTTTGTACATCTAAGTTTATTATCATTATAATATGATGAACAGTTTAGTATTTTTTGACAATTATTTAAATTTTGTTACAAATGAGTATCTTACCTAATCTGAATAGCCAGGTACTTCCAACCCTTCTTTTCCTCTACTCATTCCCCTTTTCCACTGCTTTCTGACTCACAATATTCCCGAAACGGGAATGCCGCGCCATGTGTAAATAATACACCTATAGAGTAAAAAAAATGTCTAGGCACGCCACCGTTGTGGTCCCTACATACCAATAAGTACTCATTTTATGCCTTTCAATTCACTCTACAAATCACATGTGTAAATTTGAATCTAACCTTAAATTAGATAAGCAGATCCTATCTCTAAACATCAGTAATTAAAATATAAATTAAATATATGTAAGAAGTTCGGTAAAAATTTTTTCAAAAACTTTTTGTAGGTGTACTGCTGATAGACCCGTCGTAACCACAGACATGTAACAGAGAAAGTAAGGTTACAATCGACTTCTGAATATTAGGTTTCTAACATAAATTCAGCCATAAACTCTGTATCCTAATTTGACTAGATAATTCCAGTGGTGTGCAGAGTTCAAAGAAAATTAAATAATTTAAAAAAATATGGGTATAATTTAAGATTTTCAGGACCAAAGTATTATCGTTATTTATTTTTAGGGTGTCATACCGTGTTGTGCTACCTCCTTCTTTTGCCATCACACATCTAGCCTGATGATGGACACTGTAACACTGTCCGAAACGGTGGCTAAAGAAGGAGGTAGCGCCAAACGGCATTACACCCCAAAAATAAATAATGATAATAATTTTATTTTTCCATAAAACAATACACTAAAATGGCCATTTCAAAATTTTAATGTGCATTTCACAATTATTCATACCCTAACCTGTAAAACTACTGCACACAGCCTACATTTGGTTATAGATCAGAAAAATTCAATGTAATATTTTTGCAGATGCTGGCGAGCGCTCCTCCCCCTCACCTTCCTCCTCACCCGGCCCCCCGCGCGCCGCCCCCGCCCCCCGCTGCAACTGTGAGGACCTGCTGCAGGCCGACTGCCGCCTAGAAACCAAGGACTTGTGGGACAAGTTCCATGACCTGGGCACCGAGATGATCATCACCAAGACTGGAAGGTAGGAACCAACCAAACACTTAAAAAGCCCTTTGATTTTACATTGATCAAACGCTGACCGTTACGGGAGGATGAATTTTCGAATGATGAAAAATGTCAATGTTTTCAAAGTTGGCTTGATAGCCGATATCAAATATGACCGGAATTTAATCTCACAGGAATTTCTGTATTAAGAGAGCTTTGATTTAAAGTCATAGAGAAGAAGTTTTCTTAATTTTTATTTTTATGTATATATGCCACACTCTGCTAACAGGAGCCAGTGAGTCAATGGCATCCCGAACTGGGGTACATTGCGAGGCTGAAGGGTTTGGGGAGGAGAAGGAGATGGGGAAGTATCAAACGCGCCTAAAGCCATTTCATTCAAATTTGTCTCTGATTCCCTTTTCCTATTAATTCATTGATCTAAGATGCATTAGAAATGGTTTTTTTACACATAACAAACATTGACCGGTCAGTGGCTGAGTTGGCATCACGTTTTGGTCCCACCCAGACATCGCGGTCGTCGGCTGGCCAAGTCCTACATCACGACACAGGTAACATTTTCCGCTTACTGTGGTTGTAGTAGGAGGTTTTCAAATATGTAAATATGTCAGGTCATTCGCAACTTGGAAATGTTTGTCTTTCTTCTAAAAAAATATGAACATAATTTGCCGAACAATAAATGAACAAATATTAATTCAATAAAACAATGTGTAGGTACTTAGTACGGTCAGATTAAAGATTTAAAAAATTATGAGTATGATGTGAATAGCAAAACCTAGTTTATGTAAATCAATGTTAAAAATATCTATAAGCCAATTAATAATGTTTTTGGTGTAAGGGTTAGTTTTAATTAATTACAACCCCAAGATAAATCTCCCTGTTGCAACACAATGGAGGCTATAAAAATAACTCCCCATCATAATTATGGCGATACATCAAGACGTGCAGTGTTGTGTTGTGTTATTTCTGTAGCCTGTTTGTTCACCCCATCACCGGATAACAGTTTAGTAATGAAATTGAGTCAAGCAGCATCCCGTCCACTCGAACAATCAGTATATCAATTAACCCTAGCATCCCTTTGAGATTACTCCACTTTGTTTTGTTGGGAGCAGGGCCGTGTTTAGGGAGCATGTAGCAAACAAATTCTTAATCCTGAAATAATATAAATAATAATGTTCCTTAAAAAATTTCTTCTGGGAAAATTAAAAAATTGCTCGGAAAATGGGTCGTGAAATTTTATTTTAGGTTATTGAAAAGTTCGAAATCGGAATCTTTTTGTTAGGAATTTAAAATACTCGAGAAGACTTTTTTGGAAAGTTTTGAGAAGGTTTTTGAGAGTTGTTTTTTATAGGTTCCTTTCGTAAAGGCCTGTTTAGAACGTTAACTTTTTTTTTATGCATGGTTTATTACAATAACAGGGAAATTTAAAATCGATTGCACGGAACCAAGCGACAAGTCCAGGGGCTCTATGTCGCTTATAGTATGTTCATACGCACAGACAGTAGTCAGTATATCGCTATAGTATGTCCAAGCTCAGACAGTATGTCCATACGCACCCACGGCGGGGCGTCAACTAATTCAAAATGTGCATGTATGCGCATATCTTTATACGGACTAATTAATTAATTCTCAAATCTAAATTCGTTGATTCGATGAAAAGAAGTGTTTACGCGCGAAATTACATTGTTTTGCTTTATTTTGTGAAATTCAAACACATATATATTAAAATGTTTTTCGATTATTTTGTAAAGAACTTAATTTGCCACAATATATAATAAAACTTTATCCGAAAATAGATTCATTAGTAGAGATTTTGGCACTTGAATTTACTTTACTTTTTTCCAGACTTACAAAAAGACTTATTAAAAAAATACTCGATTATTTCCTCGATGTGTTCTACTCGCAGTATTTAATTGAAGCTTCTATAATGTTTCTAAGCGATCAAATTTTCAAACCAAAAACACATAATTTTTGTACGTTTTTGAATTAATTCGCATGGCTTTAGTATTATGTATTTATGCACTTCTGAAAAATATTCTTCCGGAAAATTTAAAATTTTAGCTTGGAAAATGGGTCTGGAAATTTTTATAAAAACAATCATCTTTTTGATTTTTTTATGGTCACATTTGAGATTTACTTCTTCCTCAAAAATTGGAAAATAATTTTTTTTTTCGGAGAACTGAGAAATTCCAAGTTTGGTATATTTTCTTTATCACATTTTCTCATCGGGAGCTGTTTGAAACTTCAATGGTCCTTTTTGAAAATAACATATCTATAGAATCATCGGTTCATTCATGTACGTCCCAACACTCTGTATAATTGTGTGAAGCTAAAAAGTAATATTTAAGCGATTTATGAACTATAATATCATTGTTTTATTAATATCATTGGTAAAATATTTTGTAATTTGGCTTCAATTTGAAGGCCTGAATACACTCCCGACAAATTGCTTTAATTTTAAAATATCCTGAGTTTTTGCAATAATATGATAACTTTGTAATCTATAGGTCTAAAACTTGCGAAATACATCCCCACCGCAGGTATTCGTCGCCCTAGCCAGCTACCTATATTACCTATGTCTAAATTCAGCCCTGTTGAGTGGAGGGGGGGTTCGCCTTGTTGACTGAATCAGTGCCTATACTGCCCCCCCGGCCATTAATCTGATCGCGTTACGCCACTGGTGGGTGTTTAGCTATCTGCCGTGGCACAATCTCCGAGTCTAATGGCTCGCAGTATCGCATCAATCTAAATCACTAAATGACTCATTGTTCCCTGCTCACTTCTCCCCCCCGGCTGGGCTGGGAGCTGGACCACTTGGGGATGCTGTTTTGTGGGGGGGAAGAGGGTTCTCAATCTGTTGCATAAAATGGTCACATGATTCTATTTTTTTTAATACTTCATATAATTGAATAATTACAATTAATTTCATTAATTCATTCATCAAAGAAGAAGAAGATTACACTAATAGTCTAAACGAAAATATGAAAGAGAACATGATACATAAAAATAAAAAGATTACGGTCACAACTAGGACTCGAACCCAAAACCTCTTGTCTTACTAGGAAGCATGCCTTATTCAATTAGGCCACTGCCAAAAACTGAATATCGATTTTATTTCATTCAACATTTGCTTTGATAAATACCCACATTCAAAAATGCTCAAATTCGTGATGATAAAACTATTAAAATTATGTTCTCTTTGTAATTATTTTATGATCATAAGTATTTATAATTTTTAATAATGTCTAAGCAAAATAAGAATGTATTTTTTTAAAATATATTAGTTTGTAAGACCGTAAATAAATAGACAAACTGAAGTATTTTCGTCACAAAACAAGGGTGCGGATCTTTTTTTTATGATTTTATTTGAACTAAAATTAAAATTCTGAAAAGTTGCTTTCCCAAATAATGCATAGATTTATTTTACTGCATGATTTGAAATGTATGTTGTATAATACAAAATTTTGTTTGAAAATTTAACAAATCTTCCAACAACCTACGGTAAAACCGTATTGTACTAAAAATAAACATATTTTCTCAAAATTTAAAACAAAGCTTTACTAGATAAAAGCACAGTCTTTCGAAATCAATTAAATTTTTTTTGTGGAAAAGAGTCAATACGTTAAAAATTTGATTTAAAAATGACATATTTCGGGTTTTGTCTGGTTATTCCCTCTAAATAAGAGGGGAAGTGGCCTAATTGGATAAGGCATTCGTCCTGGTAAGACGAGAGGTTCTAGGCTCGTGACCCGGTTGCGACCGTTATCTTTTTATTCTTCCGTCTTGCTCTTTCATATTTTTGTTTATATTATTAGTTTTATCTTCTTCTTCGATGATATTATATTACATTGATGGGAAAAACCTTCAAAAGTTATAAAAAGGGAGTTGTTCTAAAAAGTTGGATTAATTACAAAGATCAGATTGACGTTATTGCGCTAATTATGAAATTTCAAATAGAAAATCCTGAAAAAAATTCGCTACTGAGTTCATCATTTGAGCTTGAGTGTAATGGGTCACAAAAACAAATTTCCTGTTTGTAGTTAAGAATTTAAAAAATATTTTGTTTCCCTCAAAATGTGATCTACAACGATTTGAAAGAAAGTTGTCGCAAATTTACATGATTCCTTTCGACTCCAAGGCCCTAGACAGATCAATGAAATTAACTCTTCTTTCAAGAAAGAACTTTAAAATGTAAATAAAGAACATGGGAAATTGATCTGACTTCTTCCTTTCAGATGTAGGAAGGTACTTGTTCTATGCAACAGTTTGAATATCGCCTGCGTAAGTAATCTGTTGCCCCGATCGCACCTTGAGTGTTAGTGTATGTCTGCAGTGTAAAGTTATTATTTATCAAAAGCTTTGATCACCTGCTGGTCGCTGTTACTTTAACTTCTCCCGCACTATAACTGTCCACCGTGTTTTACATAAATTATCAACGTCTGCGCCACATAAAGTACAATCCGCGCAAACGCAGGGCGTTCCGATCAAAACACTTGTCATGCACACATTATGAATAGCATCTACGTGCGTATGAAATAAGACTTCACGCTGCTTTCACCAATTATTACTGAGAAAACGCTAAGCTATCAAAAAAAGTCTGCAATCGATCAAAAGAAAAATACGTTTTTTGGTGAATAACATATTACGTCTTTTCGTTAATTTAATCACATATCATTAATTCTATCGTGCTCTTTAAATTATTTTTTAAGCTGGAGAACAGATAGCGACTACGGATGCGAAATAATGACGCAGGAATTCCTTCAATCGTTTGAACTCAATAAACAATGTTAGCAGGTACGGCGCCCGTAAGATCTTCCATAGGCGCTAGGAATGACTGGGAGTAGAAATACATATGGCTGACGAGATTTCCTTGTAAATTAGAGATTAAAATATGATGTAAAAAGAAAATAATAAATTGAGTACCATTAAACCATTCTCATTCTAGTTAAAATATAACTATTCTCCATGACATGTAATGTTAGTAGATTGTTAATTTGCTTTTTAAATATGCGAGACTGTTTTCATAGATATCTATATATGTGTCGATACAAATCAAACTCGCTAAAGTCCACTACCAACCATTTTTTTGTGCAATTTAATTCAATTTTTTTCAATTCAATTTCAATTCAGCAAAAAAAACTAATCTTTTGCTTAGATCAATCTAACCGAAGTCCACGGCTTCCCAAAAAATTAAGGGTGAAAGTTGATAGATTTTTTCAATCCGACCCAAGTCCCGCACTCGCTTCAAATCATATGATCCAAAATCCATTACAGCCAACCACACGTCGTCTTCACTCTGTCATGGCCGCCACTAGTGTTTGTTCAAACTCACCAAAGTCCTATTTCTTTAATTCAAACACACCTTAGTCCAGTGCCTTCTATTTCAATATCGACTACGTCCGAAGGTATTATATCAAATGCGCCTAAGTCCATAAAAAAAAACCAACGAAAATGCATATTTACTTCAAGAAATTTATTTTGATTTATTTTTCTGTGTACCCAGGTACAATATTCATAACACAAATAATATTCACAGGTTTTTATCAGCTAAAAGTTGAAACTAGAAAAAATCGTCACTATCCGAAAAATGTTTGAATGGGACTTAAGCGAGTTTAATATGTGTCGACACATTTCAAATATATCAAACATATCAACTATATCGACATATAGTCACATTTAATAGTATTATACAGCGATACATTCGAGACAGTGGATTGAAGTGGGCAATATTGTTATTAAATAATTCAAGGTGGAATATATTATGACTCCTTAAATTACGACTTTTAGGAACTTTGATGTGAATATTAAATTTTGTATAAAAATAAAAATATCAAGCCAACGAATTGTCTTCTTTTTCCAGTATTTTAAAATTATAGTGTTAAAATTTTCGTGTGGGACGGATTGCCTGAAGCAATTTTTCTTTAGCACAGGGCGCAAAACGTCGCAGCTTCGGCCCTGCACGGGATTACTGCCGATGATACGATTATCCACATTCAGCCGGTTGGATTGTTGGTTCCTATAATATCTGTGGCCTGTTTGGTCGGGTATCCAATTCATGTCCTGTCTGGCCCGTTTTATCGCGTATTGCTCGTATTGCCCGCTTACCTATTGTGCATTCGGATGGGCCATACGTTACCACGTTTGACATTTTTACTAGTTAGTTCAACACCTGAGAACCGCTCGTATAAATCCTAAGCGAGTTTTACGGGCCGACCGGAATATAAAATATATGGTCGCCTAGATGAAATTTCATAAATCAGGGTGCGCCTTAAATTATCCTAAATGGTGTTTTGTCATATACGATTTCTATAGCCCAGGGGAATTCAATCGTGTAAGACTATGTGCTATAGCTATAGTCATATACCATAATGCCCGAAATAGGCAAGAGGTTGATTATGGCATGGTGAATGCCTTGACATACAATATTCAATACTTACAACTTACTTTATTCTTCAAACCATTTAGTCATCTAGGTAGGAACCATACACCATTTTTTTCAGCTTTTTTATATTAATTGTTTTTGTGTTTAATTCGTAGAGCTCCATTTAATTTTTTTTTTAATTTAATTAAAATTAAATTTGATAATTTTATTTTATATAAAGCACTTTAATGAGTCATAGCAGTAAAGTCATTATTGAACAATTAAGTAAACCTTAATACTTAGTTTGGGAAAACAGATTTCACACATAATGGAGTGTCCACTGTCTCTACTTAATTTCTTAACAAATTGGTTTAACCGGTAATAAATCAATCTAGACACCTTCAAAAATTGACAATTAGGTTCGTATAAATACGTCGTCTCAAAGTAGTTCAACCACAGTTTGAAAATGGTCTTGTAAATCGAAACATCTGTAACAAAAATACAAACTAAAAACATTATCAAATTTAATTATATATAAAAAAAAAAAATTGTTAAAAATGTTAAGAAATTCTTTATTCAGGTATTTAATTAGTTCTAGGTTCGCCTGAGATTCATCTTTATTAATTTTTTATTTAATATATTTGGAAAAAATGGATCAAATATAATATTTATAAATATATGGACAAATTATATATATCAAATTTATTTTCCCTTTGAAATGAAATTTCAATTGATTAATGTTTGTTCTGTTTTATTTATCGACCGCAAATAGATTTTTCAAACCTCCATAGCTCTTAATTAAAATGACAATGTGATCTGAATATATTTGCCTAGAACTCAAAATTCATGCCGAAAAACGTTATTCAAATTGTTTATGCCTTAGCTCACCGTTAAAGAGTTTTTGTTAGGTAGGTACTTCATTCAATTAGATTTCTAACTCAATATAAGTAAGATAAATCGGTAATTAATTTGGAAGGAAAAAATATTTAAAAAATTTAAGAAATTTTCGCGTTATATTTTTAACCGTTATATTTTTAACCTGCTTTATAATTCACAGCTCTTAAATAATAAACTTCAACGCGAAGGTTTCCTTAATTTTAATGTTCTTATGCATCCTCGTTAGTCCGTAGGTTCGTACGGACCAAACAGTGATAAAGTTGTCCCTCGGGTTGATTTAGAGTCACAGTTTTTATTGTTAAAGGACACCTGTTCATCATAAAAGCAGAATTTCTATTGTCACATTTCGGTCTCGAAAGCTCAATAAATATAATTTTTTTAAATTTTATTATCACAACACCTTCGTTTTATGTTAAATATTTTCGACCTGAGCCCATTCTCGTAATATTGCAAAGGGTCCAATGAATAAATTCTTGATTTGAAATGTAAAGGAAAGCATAAAATATTTATTTCGACTGTCAGCAAATATAACGAAATGATGTAATTCAAAGAATTAATCTGTTAAATGATAGCATAGATATATAAAAAAAATCGTTTATAGCGAATGGGGTTAATAACCAACCAATCAAAATATTCGTAAATCCTTTTTTTGTAGTTTTCAAACTTTTGGTAGGTAGGTACCCAATAAAAACATTTATCTTCTTATTTTTTACTTGTCCGTATTCACTACCCGGCTTTGCCCGACTGTCATCATTTTTCGTAGACTTTTTCTATACATTGTAAACGGCCGGCGTAGTCCAGCGGTAAAGCTCTTGACTCCCAATCCGAAGGTCGCGGGATCGAATCCCAGCGTGGCGAATAAATTTTATTTGATTAATTTGTGTTATTTCACAATTTATTCATTAAAAATAATATGTAGTATATTTTCGGCACGCTTCAGAATCGAAGATACTATCAGTATCGCCCTGGTGTAAGACCACCATTCAGAGTAGAAAAATTGCTTGAAATGGCTTTAGCCGTGTTTCGTGGCCAGATCTAAATAGCCAGGTACTTCCCCATCTTCCTTTTTCCTATCTACTACCTTCAGCCTCAGAGCACACCCCAATTGGGGATGTCATAGTTTCACTGGCTCCAGTGATCAGGAGCTCCTGGGAGCAGTTGGGACTCTTGCGCGGTATTCACATAAAAGAACGGTTAGGCATTGGAAACTTTGAAGTTCCCTAGTTCATGATTGAAATGGGGTTATAGAATTGAGATTCCGGAAAGACAAATCTCATGACGCAGGAGCTCAGTTGTGAGAAAAATAGTAAAATTTTCTGCACAATAGTTAAGATTTGAGTCGGTAGGTAGTAAAACAAATCTATTTATTTTACATTAACTCCACACAGGGGGCCCTGAGGAATATAATTTCCCTCGGAACCTACGGCATCTTAGGGGATGCTGTGTGGAGGGTTATTATTTTTTACTTCAAATACTATAATTGATTTACCGTATTCTACGAGTATAAAGGCCCAAATTCAAACAGGGAAATGTTTTCTCTATTGAGTTGGATATTTTTGTTAACAAAAAATTCTTTCTTGTAATTAGCTTTAATAATAGTAATGGTCTTTATTCCAGAACGTGAGTTGGTAATTTTTTTTATTTATTTATTTTTTCTTTTTAAATAAAATCATTTATTGAGCACTTATTGGTCCATCTTATCTGAGATTGTGGGAGCCAATATCTTTCTCCAATGTTCTTCTATGCTCGATCCTGAGCCAGACGGCGGGATTTAATGATGAGGATATTTCTGCAGTTGTTAATCCTTCCCCTCAGTCCTGCAATCCTGGTTCTTAATATATCTGTAAATCCTGGAACTCGCCCTTCCGTGAACATTGAGGAGGCACTGCAGTGCCTGAGTATCTTTTCTTTTTAATATAAATGCATTTTAAACATTAAAAAATGATATTGCCCACGAAAGAATCAGTTTTTGTTTTGCATGATTTTTTCATTGATAATTTTGTATCCATTTATAATAATATGATTACAGGAACGAGAAACGAAACTCGTTTCTAATATATTATATTCAGTAAAAGTCTCCTGCCACGACTTTGACAGGTTAGTTGTGAGTCGTTAGTGCGGCTGTATGTTGATACCGTCGGGGTCACCAATACATCGAAGCCTTTACTCACACTGGCGCAGCTTTGGGTGTTATGTTAACTCACTTTGTAAGCTTTTATACAAATCTGCTGCCGTGAAAATATTTTTCTATTGTTGCAGCCAAATACAACATGATTGTGTTGATATTGATTGACAGGACAGGGGTGGATCGGGAAATTATTAAAATTTATACAAATGTTCCATGTGGTTCTCTGCGTTTGGTGACTTAGCAGGGATGCCTTGGTTCATGGGTGAGATTTGTCGGGTCTTGGTGGCGGAAGCGATTGCGTCTGCGCGGCGGGCTGGATCGAGAGATACTGGCTGAGAGAGACTTTTTGACCTCTCCAGCCGAACTCTCTTGACCTATCGCCTTGCACTGCAGTGTGAGGAATGGATTCATACGTCCATCACTCTTGGACATACTGACTTTCAGGTTCTTAGTTCCTAACCACCCCTTGTACGTTTCTCCTTCCCAGAACTTCCTCTCCTTCTTTTTTTCCCTCCACACACTCTCCACACAGCATCCCCAAAAAAGACATAGTTACCGAGTGAAATTGTTTTCCTCAGGGCCTTGTATGTGGAGCTAATGTAAAAGAATTCAACCTAAAAAAGTTGAAATTTATCTTTAAATTTAGCTCTTTTTTATGTGAATTTCGCATATCATGTGTACTGCTCCCAATTTTTTGGAACCAGTGGGACTGTGGCTTCTCCAATTGGAGTTTGTTGTGAGGCTGAAGGGAGTGGGTTAGGGAAGAATACGGAAAGATTGTGAAACACCTGTGTACCTTGTGACCACTGAATCAAATATCTCAGACAAATAATTAGAGCATTTGGTTTCTCAGAACAGGCCGTCTATCACCAATATTGATCTTACAAGACAAAAAGAATTGTACACATTTTAAATATTTTCAGTTATCGTACAATATTATTACGTTATTTTTGCTTTATAAATGCATCTAACGCAATGTAATAAATAAATTAAATGTCAAGGAGTTTCCGTGAGATCCGCTGTTCGCGAGTTTCCACAAGGTCCTGATGAGATTGAAACCTTTCCAGGGTCAAATCAAGGAACATTATTGCCATTTTAGACACCAACTAAGTATAAGAAATAATATTTTATTTGTCTTATAACTAAAAAATAATTAGTTATAGTTAACTCAGTGACCACTCGGTAAACACATCTGAAATATTAGATATAGCAGTCCCAGCGAGAGCTCGCACGCACATCATTGACGCAGTCCTTTTTGCTCGCCTTGCATCAAAACGAAAGAGATTGTATCAAACGAAAGAGAAGATGCTAGAACGATAACGTCACTTACGACTTAGGTACTAGGTACAAACACCAATCGTTAAATTATAAATTAAATTAACCTAACCACTGGAGAGCTTTTTGTCACAATATGGCACCATTTAAAATACCTCGGATTGTTTTGCTGTCAATTTTGGCAAATTTTCCCTTATTTGTAAGTATTTAAGTAGAAGTTTACGATTTTATAATTTTTTTTTTTAAATCCTACGAATATGTAATAATCGACAAAAGATAGGTGAATTTATTGGCTGCATTGATCAGTTTGTATGTTTCTATAATAGAGGTATGATTTTTTTTTTAATTTGGGCGGCAAATATTCGAAATGATCTCCAAAAAATGTCGAGCAATCGGAGAAAAAAGTTTTAAATTGCGCTGTCGCTCCAGTGGTTGCTAATACGACCATCGAAGGTTTTTAAAAAAATATTTGTTTTAGAGTCGCGAAATCTTCGTGAGCATTGTGTATTAGATTTCCAATGTATAGCTGGAATCTGGAAGATTTGTTTCAAAGTTTTTCTTTAATTCAACTGAACTTTAATCGTTTTGTAAATTAAACGATTCTTTTTATAACGTTGCAAGAAACGGATTTGTTTTTTTCAAACCACGGGAGACGTTCCCATCTGCTAAAGGTCATGGGTAAATATTTGGATCCTGTCTATAAAATTTATAAATCCATAAATATCCGTCCACAATCCATTATAATATCTCAGTGGCTTATGAATCGAAATAATTAATCTTGAAGCGCGTGACGTTGTTGACACCTGAACAACAATTGAACAGCAACTGCTAATAAACCGATACGTAACACGTATTGTTAGCCCTGTGAATATACCTCATAAGGCTGTGGGCACTTCCATTGTTGGAAATACAACAATGCAGCCAATGAGGTATATAATGGTCGACCAAACCACAAAACTAACTACATAAGATTCATCTTAAAATTAACCACGATGTAATAAATCTCTACCATCATCTCCAGCACTTCTTAATCGTTGATAGTTATAATCAGAACCTTTCTATGGCTGTTGAGATGTTTCACTAAGTTTGCAAGAAGCTGTTCACCTATTCTCGCACCGTTGTTGTTTAACTTTTCTCAATAATAATTTGATGTTGTGAATAATGAATTATTTGCATGTTTAGCTGAGTTTCCAGTTTCCAGTTGCATACTTATTGCAGATATTCATTTAGTTTGTTTATCTTGTTTGTCATCGGCGCTTTACAAACTGTGGGAACCGTTATTAAGTGCAGTAATTCACGAATTCAGGAAACGCAGTCTCATAATGCTTAATATCTTGTTACTAAAATAACTTTCTACGTATTTGTATCTTATTGTAGAAAATTTAATTAATGTAAATTTATCCCACATTGTTGAACAATCATTAGATGGCGAAACTCATCAAAAATCTTTACGTTACGTAAAGATTTTTCATACGCACCAACCTACAATTTTTTTATCCGTTTTTTTTATTTAAAAAATTTTGATGTAATTAATTCTCAAATATTTATTAGTTGTTGACTTGAAATATTTATGAAGCATCTCACCGGCTGCGCCACTTTGTAATGAGAGCCACTTGTGAAGAGCTCCTGAAACCGAAAGAATTTGTAGATCTTCCTTCGGTCATTTTTGCCACAACTCGGCAACGAGACCATGCGATCCGAATTAGACTACTATGGTAGAGTATGTTTTGGATCATAGACCATTGTGATACATTAAAAATTTTAAGGATAGATCAATGCAACTATTTAGAGCTATAATGCCTTGAAAAAAGATTTATTTATTTATTTATTTATTTATAAATAAACGCCCTTTTTCGGGGCTTTTACATATATAGCATAGAAAAAACATTTTATTGTACATAACTGAACTGCCTCAATAACAATATTTTATATTTATTCAAAGATAAACTGAAGATGTCCACTGACTTGGTATAATTGTTTATACTTTTATATAAATACTAGATTTTACCCGCGGCTTCGCTCTCATGTATGAGGGGGTAATTACTGTAGCGCTTGCACTTATCAATTATCCCCCCCCCCTTACCCCCTCCCCCCGCTCCTTCCCCCCCTACCACCACCCTTCTCTCGCATTCCATTCATTCAATTCCGGTACATTCAGTTTTCAAACAGCTCGTGTGCCACCTAAATTTCATAATGCCAGAGCTCACCAGTAGTAAAAAAAAAAAATATCCAATTTGGTGCGGTCGTTCGGAAGTTATGCGCGTACAAACATTTTGTAGATTCATTTTTATTTACATAGATGGATATTAACTATGACGCCTAAAATAAAATTTCCCGCAAATATATCAACATGTTTCCACGGTAACGATTTGTTTTCTGACGTTAGCAATAACTCGCTTTTGTTAGCGACAGAAAACGCATAATAAAAATAATATATCAATATTTTTCATTTCATAACGCTAAAGTTTACCATTATATACAGCCTATATTACTCGAACATAATGTAGCTTTCTATTGGTGAAATATTTTTTAAAATCGGTTTATTGTTTTATGCGTGAAAGCGTAACAAACAAATACACGCAGTTTCGCATTTATAATATTAGTATAGATTTCTAACAAAAAATGTTGAGATCTTCTGAGAAGTAGATAGTGCAACGTCTATAGTAATATTATAAGGAAATGACACTGGGTGTTCTGTGGTCCGTAGTTAGTTACTGGGGTACCTTATTCAACATCCACTCAGTTAATGTATTCCTTGTAAATCTAAATCATTTTACTAAGCCGACGTGAATAAACACGTATAAGAGGCCCCATTCATTGTTCGTTCAACACACCGACCAACCGACCAACGGTAGACCGGTAGCACGAGGAGAACAAACCAAACCGGTACTGAACCGGAGTCAACCGTTTCCAAACAGTTTCAGTAGCGATTCAAAGGAATTAGTGGGCATTTTGTTGAAGGCAAATGTTAATAGAATGGTAGCCGGTTTTCAAAAGTGACAAAATATTTGGTATAATAATTCAGATACTAAATTTAGCAACAATGCATAATTTATTGAAGAGAGCTAGATTGAGAAATGAGAAATTCCAGTAAAAATAAATAATGACTTGAAACATAAAAAAAAACTCCGATTCTTAACATTTACGTAGATAGTACTGCATTATATGAGGTGTGTAGAAGCAAAGGCAGCAATCTCCACTTTCGTTTTTTTTTAAAGGCAAAAAACACTTTGATATCTTTGCCTTTGATACATATTTTCAATCTCCGATTTTGATGGCAGAAAGCTCAGAGTTTGAAAATATGTATCGAAGGCAAAGATATCAATGTGTTTTTTTTGCCTTTTTTTCAAAAAACGAAAGTGGAGATTGCTGCCTTTGCTTCTACATACCTCATGTGATATATATGGTGACCGGCCAACTCGGAATGAAACCAACTCAGAACCATCTCAGATAAGTCATTTAGAGTGATAAAAAAATATTTAAAAAAAAATGGTTAAATAGGTTATGTTAGGTTAGGGTTATCGGATAATTTTAAATTATTTTCTTCATAGATTTTAATGACTTTTCAAGGAGGTGTTGAGTTGACATTATTCCCAGTTGGCATGGAACCGATATATATACATATTTAATGTCCGGTCAGTGGCTGAATTGGCCGCGTTTGGGTCCCACTTAGAGGTCGCCTGTTCGATTCCTCTTCTGGCCAGGTCCTCCATCACGACACAAGTAACATTTTCCGCTTTTTGTTGTGGAAGTAGGATATTTTCAAATATTGTCAGGTTATTTTTAACCTTGGAAAGTATGTCTTTCTTTTAAAGAAAAAAAGATTAAAAAAATAAAATTATTCGACTTTTTTAAGAAAATAAAATGAAAGCTGAAGGCTGTGGCTCGGCTCTGACGCCCGAAGACGATTTAGTGGATAAGATTGACGACTGTGACGTCATCGGAAACAATATTGATCAAAATGATTTTGCTCTGAAAACGAACGTTATAAAAATTTTTTCACGCAAATGTTAGGTGGTCAATATTATAACGAAATAATTTTGGGAGACGGGTATGGGTACCGCCGCCCCGGGAACCATTTATTGGATAACTAACGCCTTTGCGTTAACCAAGGTCACCCCAAGTGGTTCCCTACGTTTGGTGACTAAGCAGGATTCCCGGGTTCATGGGGTGAGGTTTATCAAGGTCTCGATGTGTCTGCCCACCCGCCGCAACCCGGTCAGATCAAGAGAGACTGGTTGAAGAGGTCTTTCGACCTCTCCAGCCAGAACCCCTTGCCTTGCACCGCAGATGAAAGAATGGATTCGTACGTCCGTCACTTCTGGACACACTGACCCCATAATCCTACCCATCTCTCATATCTATTCCTTCCCAGAACTTTTTCTTCTTCCTTTCCTTAAAAAAATCCCACATTAAGCATTCCCTAAGATGATATAGGCCCTGAAGAAAATAATTTGCCTCAGGGCCTCCTGTGTGGAGTTTATGTAAAAAAAGCTTGCAATTCATATAAAATATGATATGAAAACAGTTAAAAATCATATTAATATTTAATAGTTTAATACAATATTTGAATCTCAGATCAATATTTCCAAAAGAGAAAATGTCATTTTTTAAGCCCTAGGTTTTTTTTCTAGAACGGTTCGCATTCACCCAGGGCTGCCCAAAGTGGTAGTATCAACATCCAGGTGATGTTCCAACATAATGGGCGACAATTATTACAACACAGCTATAGTTACTTACCGGGGATGCTTGAGCGCGTCACGCGAATCCCTCATCAGTAGTAGCCCTGCACTGCAGACCGCCTATACCTAGAAGGTGAAACAGGGCTGCCACAAACTACATGTAGGAAACTGGAAAAAATGATAATATCTGTCTAGTTTTCTGGTAAGTAATGTTAAATGTAAATGTTGCTTGAAATGGCTTTAGCAGTGTTTGATGACTAGATCTGAATGGCCAGATACTTTCCCACCTTCCTTTTCCCCATCTGCATGAACTATGAAGAGGAATATTTTCTGCGGAATGCATTTATAGTTTTTATATTTTAGCGCTTATCCTAATTCATTATATCTTAAGTTTACCGAACCTTACTTAGAGTTCACCTGGAATCTTGGTTATAAAACCGAAACCATGTGATGCGATAGTAAAAGCTCTACAACGTCTCCGGTATCATGAAAATTAATTACCTAATTGGTTTTTTTTTAAATTTTAGTCAGTGCAATTATTTTTACCATTGACATATTTTACGTGGGAAAAAGACAATCCTTCATTCTGTTTTAATTTTTTTAATTTTCAATTAATTATTTCTTAAAAAAAAACTTTTTTTTACATTAGCTCCACACAGCAGATCCTGAAGAAAACAAATTCCCCCAGGGTCTATGTCATCTTAGGGGATTTTTAATTTTTTTTATTTTTTATATGAATACCGCACAAGAGTCACAACTGCTACCGTCTGGAGCCAGTGAGCCTATTGCATCCCCAATTGGGGTATGTTGTCGAAGGTAGTGGGGAGGGGAAGTAGATGGGGAAGAGGAAGGTGGGAAGTACCTGGCTATTCAGGAGGATGCTGTGTGAAGGGCTTTTTGAGGAAAGGAAAGAGAGAAAGTTCTGGGAAGGAAAAGGTATGAGGGGTTGTTAAGAATCTGAGGGGCAATGTGTCGAGGAGTGACGGGCAGTGAGTCCGAGAGAGCCTGACAAGAGAGATCAAAAGTTCTCCCTCAACCAGTCTCTTTCGATCTGCCCGCACAGACGGTGTGCAGACGCATCCACCGTTAAGACCTAGAAATCGGGCGCCCC
This sequence comes from Glyphotaelius pellucidus, assembly GCA_936435175.1. Taxonomy (NCBI): domain Eukaryota; kingdom Metazoa; phylum Arthropoda; class Insecta; order Trichoptera; family Limnephilidae; genus Glyphotaelius; species Glyphotaelius pellucidus. Next base: position 3,426,333 of record OW386541.1, read on the forward strand.
TGTTAATTCACCAAACGTGGTGACCTACGGCAGATGTGTTGGTTATCCAAGAAATGGTTCCGGGGGCGGCAGTATCCATATCTACCTCCCCAATTAAATCTTGTTTGTTTTGCACGATTTATTCGTTTAACCATTGATTTCTCCTTCTGTTCATGATATTACGGTGTATTTTTGATTTCAATGCCAATCTCTCACACTTATCAAAGTTCGTCACGTCAACATTCACAAACGTGAATAATTTTTAGCTCTTCTGCAGTTCACGCGACAACAAAAATTGCCAGCGGTGTGAACCGACCCTATTCACACTGCTCCGAAGATCCGACTTTTAATTCGCCTGTGGGAACGCGCCGTGTCTGACGAGGTGTTACTTCTTTATTGGTTTTGTTTTTTCTACCTTATAAGTCGGTAATTACGGCCAGCCATGCAGCGCATGACATGAATGCTCGCCGGAATTACCGGAGAACGGCAGCCATCGGCCTTACTTGACGATTGTTTGTTTCGTGTGACATGGCACTTTTTTTGTTAATTCGAAATTAAATCCGATATACATCAGATAGTAAAAATTTCTATTTGATTGTTTTCGAAATGTGATTTTTTAAGGCTTAATGGCTAAATAAATGTTAATAAAGATAAGGATTTTTCAATAAACAATTTTTTGATGTTTATATCAATCTGCGAACTTGTTGTTATAATCGTAAAAAGAACCTTTTTGTTTGTCATGCTTAAAGGAATGTAATTAAATAAACTAAAAATAGGGGTTCGTGGTAAAGGCTTTCGACTAGCGACCCGGATGTTGTGGTTTGAAATCCTGGCGTGCGCACGTAAATTTTATTTGATTGATTTGTGTTTTCACAATCAAATAATTGAAAATAATATAAAGTATATTTGCAGCACGTTCCAGCGTGGAAGATACTCAAGCAACGTTTAAATTCTGAATGATGGTCTTACACAGAACGTGCCGCAAATATACTTTATTTTATTTTAAATGAATTACAATGAAATAACACAAATTAATCAAATAAAATTTATCTGCCAGGCCAAGATTCGATCCCGCGACCTCCGGAGTGCGTGTCAAGAGCCTTACTGCTCGACCATCTTTTGGGACTTTTGTGCGGTATTCACATGTTATAATATTAATTTTAAACAATAAATAAAGTGAAACACGTTTTAAAGACCACGCTTATAACGACATATCGGTTATAACATATAATATTTACATTTTTGCATTTTTCCAGAGAAGCGCTCACGGTCATCCCAAGTATTTTCTTCACAAATATATACTTACAGAAAAATATTTAATGCTTATTGGTACCTACGTTGCAATAAATAGTACCTATCTACTTAATTAACATATTTCATTGCAATCTTAGTGAAGCTCTTTAGAAAATCACTCTCCATCACGTGGGTAGGTATGGTTTGATTTGCATGTTCTTCCTCGTTTTTCACATGGTTTCTTATTACGGTGTAGAATATTTATTAAGCAAAGAAGCTTATATTGCAGAATCAACTGAATTTGCTTATATCTTACCAGTTTTCCAGTTAAAGTAAATTGTTTAAATAATTACATCCGCGATCGAGCGATTCTTGAAAATAATAACAGTGAATAATAACTATTTTGCAACATCGTCGCCTTAGTTCGCATTTGTCCAACAGACCATTTTAGTTTTTGTTCAATCTCCACTTTAAAATTAAAAATAAAGTGTAAAAAATGATAGCTAATCCCTTAACTGCGAATTATTTAAACTAATGAGAACATCGCCTTTAAGAAAATAGCTTTATCTTAAACACATATCATATTTTTTTATTGAAATAATGAAAGAAAACTTTCTCCTCCTGTAAAATTTACTAATGGTCCGTTGGACAAATGCGAACTAAGGCGACGACATGTAGGTGAGTTCCTTCAAAAGGTTGTAACTTATCTTTACATAATATAAAATAAAGTCGCCCTCGCAGTCTGTACGCTTAGATCTTTTAAACTACGCAACGGATTTTTATGCGGTTTTCACCAATATATAGAATGATTCAAGTGGAAGGTTTATATGTATTACACATGCATATTATAGTAGAGAAAAGCCGAGAAATTCAAATATTCAATTCAGGCAGCGGGCAGCGGCTGGTAAACGGGCGGTGTGAATTTGATATGTATGCAAATTAATAGATGGCGTTGGTTATAAAGGTTGGATAATGACGTTGTGTTTCGTTAGCCACAGCAACGTGTGGCCGGGTCTGCTAGTTATATATTTATAAGTAATATAAATATCTGGTGAGAAACTACCATTCAGTATCGAAACTTGTGGCACGGCTTTAACTCTGTTTAGCAAACAGAGCTGACAAGCCAACTAGTTTCTGTTGGAACTCTTGTGCAAAATCTCGTAAAACAAATGAAATATGTACTAAAAGCTTTTTTGTCCATCTTGCTCATAAACGAGACATCTAAGAAATAAAATATGTTGATTATTAATTAAATGTATCACGGGATAGTCTAAATTCTTCGCCAAAAAATCAGTTCCAATTTTAAAAATGAACTAAAATATTTTTTGTTTAAAATGTTAAGTATTATTAAAGGTAGGAAGGAAGGCACTTTATCGCTTGTTTGAATTCTTCATGCAATCAATTCAAATTTTTTTACATGGCACTTAAATTCAAAGTAAACTCGAATTCATTGTACTAGAGTTACGCTGAAAGACACAACCGAAATTATTTTATTTTTTTAATACGTATACCGCACAAGAGTCTCAACTGCTCCCGTCTGGAGCCAGTGAGACTTTGGCTTTCCCAATTGGGGTATGTTGTGAGGCTGAATGTAGTGGGGAGGGAAAGGAGATGGGGAAGAGGAAGGTGGGAAGTACCTGGCTATTCTGATCTGATCACCAAACACGGCTAAAGCCATTTCAAGCAACGTTTCAATTCTGAATGGCGGTCTTACACCAGGAAGATACTGAAAGTATCTTCCACTCTTGAACCTGCCGGAAATATTCTTTATTTTCTTCTTCTTCTTCATACTTTATATTAATTCAAATGAATTAATTGTGAAATAACACAAATTAACTAACTAACTAACTAAACATCACGCCGTTTCTCCGAAGGGGCAGACAGAGAGGACGGACTGCCAAACAACTCGATCTTGGCACACACTCCTTTCCTCGTTCGCATTTATTCATTCATTCATCGTCTCATACATGCTCTTCAAGTATCTGATTCACTTGGTCGTGCCATGTCTTCCTCGGGCGTCCCCGACTTCGTCTACCATTCGCATTTGCGTAATATATTCTCCTTACACTCCTTACATCTCCTATCATTCATTCGCTCTACATGCCCAAACAATCTGAGCGTCCCTTTCTTAATCTTACCCATTACGCTTACATCAGCATTGCATGCTTTACGGATCTCCACATTTCAAATTCAAAAAACCATTTATTGCACAAAAAAAACACATGTACAAAAGGTGTCACTTATAGACGAATTCTATTTCTTACAGCTAACCAAAAAAAATTCTCTCACGACCATACGCAATAATACAAATTAATCAAATAAAATTTATATGCCACGCCGGGATTCGATCCCACGACCTTCGGAGTCAAATATGTGCTGATGATTGTTGCATTATTTAAAACTTTTTGACTTTCTATATCTAATAGATTGTTTTTGGTCCAAATACATACTCTGTAAAAAAAATCGACATTCGAAATGTATGACAATGAGAAATGTGTTGCACTTTTTTCAGGGAATTTTAATATGAGCGCATTTCCATCTGACCCCTTTTGTGGGTCTCGTCACGTCCGTGCGGGTCCGAAAAATCGTGTCCGCGCGCATCTCAATGTCGTATAATTGTAGGCCACGCGGCCGGTACACCCCAAACCCCTCGCGGGTCGTGTAATCGAAACTTGTTTTATTGCCCGTTAGTTGTCGGTGCATAATTTGCCATGTGCAAAACCAATGTATTCACGGAAAATGTGCCATTCGCCGTTGTCGTTTTTGTTGTTAATATTATAAGGCATTATAACTCGCTTTGTATTCATTAAAGGCACTCGAGTTTGTTTTTAATCGCTAGGGAAAAAGACGCAATCAACATACGCAAGCAAAAAATTGTAATTAAATACTTTGCATGCTACCTTTTTATACATAGTAATAATAATAGCTTAATATTTGTATAGCGCTGTTTTGTGTTATTTCACTTCAAGTGCCCTTAACTACAATAAATTTAAAAATAATAATTCAGTAATCCCTACAGTGCTCCTTATGAGATCTTACAAAATATTGCTCAAATAATATGAAATAAAGAATAAACAACATATTCCAACTTGGAATATATATGAATATTTAAAAAATTTCATTATTGATATTGTAGTAAGTGAAAAAAATTTTTTTTTTTGAAAATCGGTTTTTTGTATGAAGATTTTCAGGAAATCCGTGCGGCGCACGGCCAAACTGAAATTACCTGAAATTTTTCATAGAAAAACTCGATTTTAGAAAAAAAAAATTTTTTTTTGGCTACAACAACACCATTAGTGGCGATTTTTTTTTTAAATTAGCACTGTAGCACACCCAAAAGTCACGAGCCGCCACTGTCCAAGCAATGACAGTAAAACAAAATTGACAATAACAGTGCTGTTAATGTTAATAATAAAATAATATTATCTTGTAGAGTGCCATTCGTGTAAAAAATCACCACGAGGGTGCTGTACAATTTATTATGATATCTTAGGTTCTTTTAATTTTATTCTGTACAAATAGATACAGAAAACATACTTTCCTGGAAATAATTACATTATCTTTTTCTGACTTTTCTGTTTCCAGATTTTCGATTGAGTTTCGCTAATATCGTCTTCATTTAATTAAACCTTTACAAACCTTATTTGCTTGCATTATGACACAATTATTGTGTAAAAATGATATTTGCGGAAAATCTGATATTGCTTGTAAGGTTAAAAAAATCATATGTGCAGTTCACACGCGGTAGAAGTCAAACCTAAAAAAAACTAGACTTCGAGAGAATGAGACGAATGCAGATTATCAGGAGTAGGATAATTATAGGGTTTATAATATTGTTACCGAGTTTAAAAATCATTTTGTTCTACGAAGCACCGTGCAAAGAGGACACTGATTAGTCTATCTCATTCTCTCACAGGCTAAATCCTTTAGATGTATGTGTTTGTCTCTTTTTAGTGTCGCTCGTTTTCGTTTCACCGTGTTTCAAATCCCAACGGTGCCAAAGAAGTTTTCACTTCAAAAAACAGTTTTGAGTAGGTAAGTTTAGAAAAATAAAGCATACGACACACTGCGTCAGTGTTAGTGCACGACATCGGATGGTGTCGGCATTTGTCATCGTCGGTGGTGTTTCCCCTTCACACCTGACGTACCGGCACCGCGCGGCTGTCGCCCGCCGCTAATGTCTAATTAGCCATTGTGAATTGGAAAATAATGATCGGTTCTGTGTTCTGTCGGACGTTGTCGCGAGCTCGGCTATCATTACGGGCGGTGGAAATGGTACTTTACCTTACTTACTGTACAGGTGGTGCTGAATTTATTGATGTTTTATTAAATGAATGCAAAATTTTGGAGATTTTTTGATGATATTTTAATCAGCACTGAAAATTAGTGTAGTGATTGAAAAAAATCACTTAAAAATAAATCTCTAAAGGGGTGCTCTAAAATTAGTCAAATGATTAGTTGAAACTTCTAACCGGGAAGAAATGTTATTGTTTTTCAAATAACTCGAACCTATATAACGATTTTTTTCCAAAAGCTAGTTAAATTTATTATTTATTTACATTTTTTTACAAAAGTTGAAAAGAAAATAATGTTATTGGGGTACCCTCTTCCAAGAACACATTATACGTGGGATACGTTGTTTAGATTTTCACGGCCAAAAGTATTTTCGTTATTTATTTTTGGGGTGTTATGCCTTGTTGCGCTACCTCCTTCTTTAGCCAACGTTTTGGACACTGTACTACCTCCTTCTTTAGCCAAAGTTTCGGACACTGTACATTGTACAGTGTCCGAAACGTTGACTAAAGAAGGAGGTAGCGCAACACGGCATAACACCCCAAAAACAAATAAACAAAACATTATACGTGGTTTTGTTTATTGTAAGTACGCATCTATGTTCAAATATTAAGAGAGGAAAATTATAAAGAAATGTGTAGAAGAAAACACAATGCAAGCTTTAATCTTAAACATACGATTATTGTGCAATATTTGACTAAAACTGATGAAAAACCACAAAAAACAGTAATTTTTTTGCGGCTTTACCGTTTTTCCAGCGCAAAAGACAAATGCCCCCTTGCGGAAAAGAATTAAAACAACCAACCATTTTTACCAATAAACTATTACCAAATACAACGTTGCCAGCTGTAAAATAATTCAATGCGTTTTTAAAGCGCATCCGCGGAAGCAAGCTTATTAATAACAGATAGTGTTATCTAGTGTATACGGGCTTTATTTATGTTGTTGCAACAACACAGGTTATCGGCCATAAAAAGTTTTTTTTTGTAAGGCTGTTAGTCTATAGAAGTTCGTGAAAAGTAACTCTGGTCTAATAATACCTAACAAAACGCAGATGACTGTAATTATTATAAACGAAAATCGTGTTAAAGAATCCACCTTTTTAAAAAGTCCTAAAAAAGCTTGCAAATTATTTTCATATCACAACTAACTATCTTTATTAATCATATTTTCACTTTCTTTCTTAGCCAATGTACAGTTTCTAACTTTTACCCATCAATTGCAAACTCATCAAAAATAGAACCACATTTCATCCATCAGATTTCATTCATCGAGTCATCATTTTCAGCACCCTGTATCTAACAAACAACAGACCGTCCTAATAAACACATTCAACCCAGGCAGGTAGATATTAGGTATACCAATTTAACATTGGTTGTTATTTTTCCCATTAACAATAAAGTGTCATTGTCTTCCCGGTGACATGAGGATGTCAATTGTCACCAATTTGTTATTATTGTGATCAATGTAGGAACGAATGTGTACCTACATTTGTACATCATGTGGCGTTAAAATATAGCCTTAACGGGATGATAAAATGATTAATGGAGGTGTCTTTGTTTGGTTATTTGTTCGGCGGACGCTATCCTATTAGCCGTAATAATGAACAATGTTTTTCATTGTATTTTTTTTTGTTATTGTGGAAATACAAAAGTTATCGACGTTGCTTGACGCGAAATTATACAGGCGAAAACAGGCCCGTGAAAGGTCATACTCATTACTGCGGGCTTGGGTAATATTACTATCGTATCAATTACCACTTGATATTTCATAGTGTTATGTTACCTACTTAAATATATTATTTTTCATAACCGTGTTCGTTGTTTCAATAACTATCTCAATTTCTGTTAACAAGTTGCTTTATTGAGTTAAGAAATAACTTTCCAATAAGGTCGTAACATCATTTTTATTTATACTACTTTTTTTACAGGTTGATTTCGTAAAGGCTTGTAAAAAACATTAACTCCTTTTTTACGCATTTTTTATTGTAATAATAAGGAAATTTAAAATTGATTTCACGGAACTCAGCGACGCGGTTCCTATACGTCTATTCCCCGCTCCAGCCGGGGCCGAACTGATACAAAATGGGTTTGGTAAGTCAGTAGTCCTTGGGTGGACGCCGTAAGGTTCACTTTGAAAATCCAAATTCGTCGACTGCCGGCCGTATTGAAATAACAACGCGAAAATGCATATTTTATTTTATTTTGTATCGAATATCAATTTTTTTTTGCGATTATTATAAAAGGAACCGAATTTGCTACTTGCTGAAAAGGGGTTTATAAGTAGGAGAGTTTGCACTTGGAAGTGTTTTTACAGACCTAATACTTTATTTTTTTCTAGACTTATTAAAAGATTTATAAAAAAATAACCTATATTTTTAAGGGTCAAGATATGTTCTACAAGCAGTATTTAAGCTGCCGCTATCCGAATTCGACCGATTTCGTACATATCTCCCTTAAACATTTAAAGTTTTTAAGCTCTTAAAAAAATATATGTTATTTTTGAAGATAATATCTAGATACGTTCTATGCCGATTTGCAAATTTTATGGAATTCCCTCGATGGAAAAAAATCGCAAGGTACGCTCCGAAAATTATTTAAAACAAGTCTCTTTCTATTATTTTACAAGTTATATTTGTGAAAAAATTCACAATGTTTCTTTATATGATAATTAAGATACGTTCCACGAGATTTTTGCTCTATTTTAAACGAGTCATTTTTTATTTCGCTTTTTCGCAATTTTATCACTTAAAATATTAGCGCGCTCACTCCAACATTCGTAATTACATACCTCTCCATCTTCTTCTTTTTCAACTGAGAAGCGCCGCCTTAAGAGTGAATTTCAACAAAATATTTTCAGCGAAATCAGACTAAAAATTTATAAAAAACGTAGGAATGTACGTATGTATTTACCAATAGATACACGACCCACAAACGTTTTTGTTTTGAAAAATATCTAAAAACACGACGCACCACTAATACGGAAATACATGGGTTTGGGTCAGCATTTCTAGTGAAGTACCTCACGCTTTTAGGCTCTCGATTACGCGCCTACTAATCGCTTGAAAGCGTAAGAAGAATTCACGTATTTTTTGTTATTCGTTGGTAACTGTGAGACGTGGACACATATAACACAGCACACGCCACGTCACATATTCGTTACGCGCCATAAACCATAATGCATAAGTTACCACCACAACAATTTACCCGTGATATACGAGAATTCGGGTAAACGTCAACTTCAACACGAAACTGGGTTAACGCCTAACCGCCACGTAACCCCCAGTTACCGGTTTCATCTAACCAACTTACTAACTACGCTGAAAACGTGAAAATAATTCCACGCGTAAAAAAATACAACTCAATACGCTTTCACGAAAACCACGCATATTATTATAATTTCAACTTTTTAATGAAGTGTTTCGTTTTTATGCCCGGTTTTTAACTGGTGCGAACATAACACGCGACTTGGAGAAAAGCCTAATAATTATATCAATGTGAATGTATGTCACAAATTTACCTTATTGTAAGGTTTTAGTATTATTTGATGGTTATTTATGATATATTTTTTCTGAAGTCATGGCGGCTCCGTATTTCCTTCAACTAATAATAATACATTATACAACGTGCCAATCTACGTAGAAAAATAAACAAAACAGTAAATTTATTTTATTTTATTTTATCGTGGTTACGATTCTCGGCTACGAATCCGCGGGTAGCGGATTATTAACTAACTTGCCAATGGTCATGCCAGTAGGGGCTGTCTTGTTGTTAAATAGAATCGCTTCGAATTTCGACATGTCCAACATCAATGAAGCACAATTTAGACGGCAAGCTTTGTAGTCTAATTATGCTTCATTTATGTTTAAATTTGTTAATTTAATATTAATATTTTTCACCTTTAAAAACGCCTTGCAATTCTAATTTTGTAGTGTTATTGAAAAAATTGAAATGAATTGAATTAATTTTTGTGTCATTTCACAGTTATATGATTAAAAATGATATGTAGTACGGCCTGGTGAAAGACCATCACTCCGAAGTGAGACTCTTTTTTGAAAGGGCTTTAGTCATGTTTGATGATCAGATCTGAATAGCCGGGTACTTCTACACTTTCGTTTTCCCCATTTCCTTCACTTCCCACTACCCTCAGCCTCACAAAATATCAATAGTCCCTTAAGGCGCTGTATCCCCGCTCAAAAAGAAGAACATGAAGAGATATGTAATTACGAATGTTGGAAAGAGCGCGCTAATATTCAAAACGATAAAATTGAAGCGAAAATTGTGAAAATGTTTAATAAAACACGACTCGTTTAAAATAGAGCAAAAATCTCGTAAGGAACATCTAAAATAGCATTTAATGAAACATTGTGAATTTTTTCATAATTATGACTTCTGCTATAAGTGAAATGAAAGTGTTTATAATAATTTTCGGAGAATCCCTTGCGATTTTTTTCTATCTAGAGAATTTCATATAATTTGCGTTTCGGCGTGGGGAACGTCTAGATATGTCTTCAAAAATAATATATCTTTTTTCAAATATTTAAGGGAGATATGTAAGAAATCGGTAGAAATTCGGGTAGCGGCGGCTTAACACCCTGTACATAAATAATTATTGACTCTTTTAAATACACGGTTTATAATATTTACACTTGAGTATCCGCATTGAATATCCATCCTAAGAATGATCTTACTTGAAATTGACACTATTAAACGATTATGTTCGTATTAAGCGTTATTTATTTGGAAATATCACACATTATGATAATGTTTATCCATTAAAATATTCACAGAGACATAACAGTCCATTAGATGGATAAAACATTTCTTTATTCACAATAATTGTCATGGCGAGAATGTCAACGCATTGTCGTATTGGAATTATTTATTTATGGAATGGTCACAATGGACGATTAGGCCAACAATTATAACACGGACATAAAATACACATACAGCGACGAATAGTTGTATGTCCACAAGTTTATTTTATATAATATTATTTATAAGCACTTACTTACCCTTTATATTTATTTCTTACATTGTTTATGCGTTCATCAATTATTAGAATACGATTGGTTTTGTTTTAAATATGTTGAAAGCTTTAGTTATCAACCAGAAATATTTATTCAAAATCTTCAGCAATGCTTTTGACAACATCTATCTTCTAGAAAACATGAATTTCCACTATCCAGTACAAAATACACGATTAAAAAAAAAAAAAATCCCACACTTTAAAATTAACTACACACACAACATTTATTTTTCAGAACAAAGTGCACAAAATACAAAAATATCTTTTCAGACGCTGATATTTTCTATTTATCAGACGAGTGAGGTCAATTTACTAATTGTACCTATATTAGAAAAAAATAAAACCAATTGTTGATTATCATCTACCTTTGCTGTGTGTTATTTTCTCATTTTCATTATTTTATGTATTAATTTTCGGGAAATCGACAGTTTTCATTTTTTCAGTTTGTACATAAAACCAATTATGGATTTCCTTCTTGTGATTTTACCTTTACTGAGACATCATAATAAGAAATAAGTAAATTAAATATCTAAGAAAGGAATATGAATCCAAAAAAAAAAAAATATATATATATTAAACAAATTATAAATTATGTTATTTAGCTTTTTTATCTTGTTTAGCCTTGAAACCTACGATGTTTTTTTTTTATATAAGTACATGGTTCAATTTCATATTGTCTATCGTGTATCCTTTAATTAGTTTTCTTCTTTTTCAAAATTTTATTTTTCTACCAACTCCACTCTATGTTTTTTTTTAATAATCTGTGTTTTCTGTATATATATATGTGTATATTAAGTTTAGGCGGAAAATTTTGCTGGTTCATGCAACCAAGTAACACGCAATTATTTTAATAAAATATGTTTAACTGTGTGTTTCTCTATAAACTAAAATAAAAAAAATGCTCTGGCGACATCTTACCAGATCACTTAACTAATGGAAACTAAACCGAGACAATACACAACAATGCAAACTGGAAGATCTTTAATTATTCTTATTTATTATTAAAATTAATTATCAATAAACGCCCTGCAATGAAATTTGATTTGAAATAATTTACTTATTAGTAGGTACGTTTTAAGTGGTGTGAATACCGATATTTCAGCTTGACTCATTAATTATTATTAAAGATTCACTTCTTGTTTCAATGGGTGCGTAAAACAAATTAATTTGAAAGACGATTACCATTAAACGATTAATTTTGATGATTTTTAATGTTTTATTCAGGAAATATTCCGTTTTCTTACTACCGCTTTAAGAGTAGACACCAATCCAATACAGAGATCCATAATACAACATATTTGTGAAAATGCTTTACGTACCTGTGTATTACATTATATTTATCAAATACCCGTAATATTGTGAATAAGCTGTAAAAAATTTAAAAGGTTTAGAATGAGGCGTCATTTCAGATAATTATTTAACACAACCGCTGGGTATTTGATCCATTCCATTTCTATAAAAATGTTCTGATTTGAACGTCTGTCATGACATTGTGAGGGATGACATCTACCCTCGGGGGGTGTTTAGGTGGAAGGAACCCCCGCGGCAACTCTCATATCAATCTACCCTACACACATATCACATTTTGATTGAGAATTATTCAAAGCATGAAATTCACGCTTAAAAAAATACCTGTATTTTTTATAACGAAAAATATTCGGTACCCATCATTGTCCTAATGATATTACTATATTTATTACAGCTTGGATTTTTTTAATTTTATAAAGGGTTTTTGATAATGCATAATTTTATTTTTATGTTTTTTTATTTTATTGGTAGGTATTGGTTGATATTATAAATTATGTGTCTATGAAGCATTATATGACTCTCATAATTCAGTAAAAATTTAGAATAAATTATTTTTTCTCATTTATCAACCATAAATGTCAGTCCATCTCACTGACCCGTGTAATTTTGTAATGTTTAACAGCATGTAAATCAAACTCGCTTGGGTAGGTACTTGATACTCGTTTTTTTAACTGAACTTTAACTAAACTATCAATAACATAAAATCTATAATCTCATACAGATCATAATAATGTAGTTCAAATTGTGGCACATTGTCAAAAGCGACCGAGAGTTATGCCTACCTAATTTGAATGCCTTCAGAACCCGTGCCGGTTGTGCGCCGGCGCACACGCCAAAATTTTCAATTTTTTATTTATTTTGGAATGCGATTTTAACCCTTATGTATAAAGAAAACGTATAAAGGATAAGTTCAGAATCTCTTGGGGCATTCTTGTTCTTGACGTACAAGATACCGTAAACACACCTAGCCACTCTGAGAACCTAACCGCTGTTAAACTGAGAACGTCGTAAGATCGTGAAAAAGTTCGGTAAACCTATAAATTTATCAAATAAACGCAAGTAATGTTGTTTTTATGCATAGATTATTGTTCAAGGAATGTTTTTCAGTAAATATAATATACGATAGCACAAAATATTACGTCAAAGTCAACTTCGCGAAATTTACGTCGTTTCCTCCTTGGCCTTTAGGAGGTTAAATCACCTCTCCCTTTTACTATTTCAAGCCTACTACTATTTGTTTCTTACATACATTTAATTTAGTACCTACCTAAGAGTATTTTATAATAGCACCTTATATAGCTATTAGTATTTGGCGTATTTGGCGTGGTTACGTAGCCTGGACAGTATTTTTTCTATGTAACTGTGCCAAATACGCCAAAACGAATAGCCATGTTAGGTGCCACTATAGGAAGTTACGTATTTACATATAACTATCCCCAAAGCATTGCTTAAAATACACACCATTAGCATAGTGCCGAATCATACTTTTACACCTCAAATTTGAATGTAAGCCTCAGCCACCTTTATGGATATGAGGGATCTTTGAATTACTTACTGAAGCCGAACGTTCTTCAAAGGGGTATCACAATAGTACTGAGTTTGAAGAACAAACAATGAAACAAATCTCTTGCTTCTCATGAATTCGTTCAATTTCATGGAAGTTTTCTTTGATTTGTTTGTCGATTTAAGCCTGATGCAGTATGTGGTTGGAATGGTCCACGGATTGTCATGGTAATAACCGCAGCGGGAGATGGTCGGAGAAGTCTGCTGTCATCACCCAGATCAAATTATTTATGTAGACAAGGAGGCTTTTGACAGCATCCAGTATCCACTAGCTTACGACTCCGCATCGTTTTTATAGAACCAGAAACACGCGTCGCCTCGCCAGAATTACGTATGTTAATTTCATAAAGAAATAAAATAACACAAAACGTGTAGTTTATACCGTGACAGAGTCGTTTTTCATTTCTAATAATTAAAATGGAAACCTATTCGTGTTTAATAATCAAAGGCTTAATGTTCAATAAGCAGTTATAATTATTATATTAACCATGAACTGTATACAAAAGTATCTAAAGATAAATTTAATATTGAATTTGTTTCTAAATTAATTAACAGTCCGAGAGTTAATATTAGTAGTGTGTATATTATTAGCCAATACATTCACAACAAATGGTAGAGGGGATGGACTGTGAAATGAAACAAATCAGACACCTCTTGCTTCATTCAAATTCATTGATATGCTTTAATATTATATTTATAAAACTGAATTTCACAATAAAGGCTGAAACTAAAATGAATTTCGTTATATACAAAATAAAATATTTTTTGGTAGCTTTCAATTGTTTAATTAAGACGTAATTGTCATTCTTTCATAGAAATTATACTGGTAATTCTGTAAACAGTTAAGAGCCATTAACCAGCGGTCTAGAATTTATATTTCATCGAACGATGATTTTGCGATTGTACCCTTGCAACGGTACAGGGCGGTCCCGATGAGAAAGATGAATTATTCTCCGTACCAGCATTTTAACATAATGACTCAATATCGATTTTATTTCATTCCAAAATTGCTTCGATAAATACCCACATTCAAAAATGCGTAATTTCGTGATGATAAAACAATTAAAATTATGTACTTTATGTAATTATTGTTTGATTATAAGTATTTATAATTTTTCAATAATGTCTAAGCAAAATAAGAACGCAATTTAAAAAATATATGTATTTTAGTTTGTAAGACATAAATAAATAGACAAACTGAAGTATTTTCGTCACAAAACAAGGGCGGTGATCTTTTTTTTATGATTTTATTTGAACTAAAATTAAAATTCTGAAAAGTAGGTCTCCCAAATAATTCATTGATTTATTTTACTCCACGATTATACGATTTGATATGTATGTTGCATAATACAAAATTTTGTTTGAAAATTTATCAAATCTGCCAACGACCTAAAAATAAATATTTTCTCAAAAAAAAAATAGATTTACTAGATAAAAGAACAATCTTTCGAAATCAATTTATATTTTTTTGTGGAAAAGAGTCGATACGTCTAAAAGTTGATTTAAAAATGACGTATTTCCAGTTTTGTCTGGTTATTCCCATTTAGTTGATCTCACGTTAAAAATAAATAAATCCTAAATGTCTCTTATTTATAAATCAAAATTTAAATTTCCTTCCGTAATCATAAGTCTTGTAAGTAAACCTAACTCTAAATGCCTACCTAATCCAAGCATAAATTTTTTAATTAAAGTGTGTTTATCGGAAGTGACCTGCCAGGTAAGTATGTTTTCTGTATCTATTTGTAAATAATAAAATTAAATAGAGCCTAAGAATTCATAATAAATTGTACAGCGCCCCTGAGGTGATTTTTCACAAAAGCGGCGCTGTACGAATTATGCAATTATTATTAATTATAAACCGTAATATAATTTATACAGCTAAATACTATAATAAATACAGCTAAAAAAATTACAATTCAATATATCAGCAAGATTTCAAAACAATATCAAAATCCCTAAATTTAATACCAAGCACATCCAAAATACCTATCTGTATCTAGGTATAAATTATTTCAACAACCTCCCATTAGAACTAAAAATTATCGAAAATACACATAAATTCCAAATTAAATTGAAAAATCACCTGAAACAACTGTAAGAATCCATTTCTACCGTTAATATTTCATTTAAATCTTGAAATTTATTTATTGTTGTATCTCGAGTTTTCTTACATATCTTTTGTTATTAGATGCAATATTATTATTTTCTACTAAATTTTACATATACTTGAGCTTGAATTCCCTCACCAAACACAAGAGCCTTGTCTCTTTATGATGAGGAAATGCTATTGTTATGTTCATTTTACAACTCTGTTTAACATGTAAAAAAAAATGTATACTTATTGTAAAAACATACAAATCCATACTTCCATAATAAT
Organism: Glyphotaelius pellucidus; assembly: GCA_936435175.1. Classification (NCBI taxonomy): domain Eukaryota; kingdom Metazoa; phylum Arthropoda; class Insecta; order Trichoptera; family Limnephilidae; genus Glyphotaelius; species Glyphotaelius pellucidus. The sequence continues at coordinate 3,442,114 of OW386541.1, forward strand.
ATTATAAATGCGAAACTGCTCTAGTTTGTTTATGACCTTTTCAGGCATTAACCAATAAAAAGACTTTAAAAATTCATTCACCAATAGAAAGTTAAATTATATGCGCAGACTACATGTTGTATATGATGGTAAGCTCTGGCGTTATGAAATTATAAATATTAATATATTATATTTGTTATACGTTTTCTGTCGCTAACAAAAGCGAGTTAATTGCAAATGTCAGAAAAAAATCATTCCCATGGAAACGATGTTGATATATTTGTGGGCTCTAAGCTGGTAGGTACTCAGCCCCCTGGTCAGCTACTGCCCCAGAAAATTCAAATATTAGAATGTGTTTTGTTTTTATTGGACAAGCTGAAATAAATGTCAGATAAGAGTTCCTACATTAAAAAAATAATTCGTAACGATTATAAAGACTGAATAATAAATAGTGTAATTTTGTATTATATTAACAAACTTCTAACTATTTAATTAAAAATAAACATCCGAAATGTTTGTAAGCGCATAAATTCCGAACGAATGAACAAAATTGGATAATTCTTTTTTTCTTTGTGAAATTTAGGTGGCAGGCTAGATGTTTGAAAACTGAATGTAAGGGAATGAATGTATGGAATGCGGGAGGGGGTGGGGTGTGGAGGAGGGGGGATAATTGATAAGTTCAACCGCTACAGTAATTTCCCGTAATACCATGCGAGGCCGCGGGGAAAAGCTAGTATTAAATAAATAAAAATAAATAAATAAAAAAATTACTTAAATATCAGAAAAGGAGTTTCAAATATCAAAAAATAATCTTTACTGAACTATTAAAACGGCCACCATCTTGAAAATGAAACGTACAAACAAATTTACAGTCAGGCGAAATGCAAAACGGTGGAGTTAATCTGTAATATTAATCCAAAATTTTAATATTTTATAAACTGACGCCGTAGACACAATAATATTTTTAACGTGTATGGCCTTAACTGTAGGAAATCATCAATAACATAAAAAATAATACATCGATACAAATAATTTCATATCAAGAAAAATAAACGTCACACCTTCGTACTAAAAGGTAAATATACAAATTCCTTGCAAATAAAAAACCAATGAATTTCAGAAGCTATTATTGATAATCATCTTCCAAACAAAGCTACCGTAATTATATTATAATATGTATATAGGTACCTAATTAATATTCTACAAATAACTGTCGATTAAATTTACCAACCTTAACCGATAAATTGTCGACAGTAAAATATTTTGTCACCACTTTGTATTTTTTATCAATTTGTTTTATTTTCTTGAAATCCGTGCGTAGCAGCAACTAACGGCCTAACAATGTGTTCGCCATGGACCCCCTGTGGTCCCCATGAAAATACCAATTAACTGGACGTTGAAATATCTTATGCCTTCTGTCGGTACGCAAAACTAACAGACACGACCGAACACAATCGATTAAACGTGGACAAATTTCAACCACTTTGTAAAAAATACTAATAAACTAAGGAATTTCAAATTGAGAGCTTTAAAAATGAAAAGCTCTTTCTTCAGTTTCAGAATGCTTTCAAAATTTACCTGCTGCAATTAGAAAATATTACTCACGTAGACAAGTAAAATTACTTTTCATTAGTTTCCGTAAGTACATATGCAAATTGATTGCAGTCCTTTTATGAGGTGGTGTCATTTTACGTTTACAATTTCCCAGCGATTATATCGTCTGCATCTTGTATCACTGGAGGTGATGTTATATTTGTATTAACACACTAATGTTCCGGTTCGTTCAACCAAAATACTTTACGACGATCTTTGTACGAGAATATTTTTTTAATGTGCTGCATATAGTAGAGAATTATTTAAATTAACACGCTTGAATTGTCAACGATGATTTTTGTGTTTAATAAAATGAAACGGGCTGTTAAATTAATTTTCTTTATTATTTATTGCCCGTTGATCGCTTACTAACATTAAAATAAGCTTAATAACTGTTATTCTATTTGCATAACAATTCAGAGTTTTTAATATTATTTTCGAATCTAATAAACATAATTCACTTTAAGAACTTTATTGTTAGATTTAGTTTGCACGTCCACATTTTTAGGAAAATCATACATCAGGGCTCATTAGGTTACCAATGTATTATTTAAAATATACAAGAAACTGAGAATTTTCACCCAAACGGTTTTCATATTATCTGATACCCTAGCGTCTGTACTGTTGTAATTTTAGAGCTCGACTTCGAGTACATCTCTGACGACGCACCAAATGCAAACCAAATGTGTACGTGAAGTTTGTGACTAAGCTACTATCGTGATACGTGAACTATATTTTCGCATTACATTTGATTCGAGATAAATTTGCTGTCTATGAACGTATTTGAAAATAAAATGCTGTTTTCGAAGGCAGATGAATATAGGTATAATTAATAGATAATAGTTTTCAATCTTCAACATCCTGGTCATCAGCGATATCTCCCATGTTCTTAAAGAAATCATAAAACTGCGGGTGATATTTTAAGCCATTAATGAAATGGTCAGGTCTAACACATTCGTATTAAACATTCCTAAAAATATAACTAACTTTAAGAGAGTCGGCAGATCTGCAACTGTACTGATAGAAGTCGAACCTTAGAAAGTAAAAACACAGCAATTACTAAAATTTGCTAAAATGAGTTGAATTTTGGAAGTTATTTAAGTAGGTATCGAATTTCTTATGTTTTATATAAAGCCTAATTATTATAAGGTCGTTTGTATAAAAAAACGATTATTTTGTTTTTCATATCAACGCAATTTCTTTGCATTTGATAAGTAAAAATGCATTAAGAATTTCTATTTCTGTAAGTAAAAAAGTTCGTGCGTTGAAATTATTGTTTATTTAGAAATATATTACCTTGAAATACATTCTCCCCCCGCATTGTCTATAGTAGGTACTCTATAGCGGCGTCCCCCAAATATCAATTTTTGACTTTTGATTAGAGTTTGTTAGTCGCGTTTTTTGTATTTATTTTGTTCAAAAACCTGTTTTATACATAAAAACGCAAATAATGCACATTAAAATATTATACTATTTTTTTTGTGAAAACTTCTTAAGCACAAACAGAGACAAACACATACATCTCTAGGATTTAGCCTGCAAGAGAATGATAAACTAGTCGGTGTCCTCTTTATGCGGTGCTTCTTAGAATAAAACGTAAAATAATTTTTAAACTTGGTAACAATATTATCTATAATAAATAAACTTTACCGTTATCCTACTCCTGACACTCTGCATTCGTCTCATTCTCTCGAAGCTTAGTTTTCTGAAGGTTTCACTTCTTCCGCGTGTGAACTGCATACATGTTTTTCAAAATTTATTTTTTGTTTTTTAATTTATTATTTTTATAATCACTTAACATCACTAAATAAACATTCTCCATTAGTACATAAAAATACAGTAAAACTGAAAAACGCGTATTTTCAAAAGGTTTAATTTTTTATTATAATAATGTAGAATAAGTGTACACGATTATTTTTTTGTAAATGAACAAAACTAGACAATTTATTTTGTAAACGTTATCCAAAACTAGACTCTTTTTCTCCATTTCATCAATGGTACCTAATTACTGTGTTTTTACTTACCTACTTACGGCAGACTCGGTTGAATTATTCGATTACCTGTCGGGCTAGGTTATGATCGCGATTTCGATTAAAAAACTTTTCACAAAACACGTGTGTTTTCGTAAGACACATTTAAAAAAATCGTTCAAAAATATTTCTTGCGTTTCTTTCATTTCTCGTATTAACTACGTTACAATTTCTAGACATTTCGCTTTGAAGAGTATAAAGATAAACAAAAATTAAGTAACAAATGTTCGCGTGAAATAAAACTCTTCAAAACAAAAGGTACATACGCATTTCATGCCAAATTTACAGTGGTCATCCACCGGTGTCACACCACAATAAGTCTCGCAACGCCCCTTTTATTAAGCAAACAATTGGCACGCACATGAATGCGTTGCAATTCAATGCAATAAATTGAGGACCTGCATACAGTGCATACTGGTATAAGTCCAACACGAGTACAAGCTTCACTCCACGACAGCTTGTCCGCTTTTGTGCGGTGAACAGTTCAGTCCAGTATTGTATAGAATTTGTAAGCTTTTTGGACGACGATTTTCAAATTTATTTTAAAGTATTCTATACGCTTTGCGGTGGAAAGAACTTAGTTCTCATATTTGTTTCAGATATCAATGAAAAACGACTTTTAAAATAGTTACGTTTTCAGAAAAAAAATGCAATTCGTATAATGCGTATATTAATACCCATTAATATCTTTACTATAAGATACTATAATATTTGCAAAATTACATATCTACCAAGTAATACTTATTGCCTATTTTAATTGTTCTTCTAGTTTGTTAATTTGTTTAGACAATTTAGATAATAATGAGCATTATTGAGCGGTATATTACATTCAATAATCAATGACAAAGAATATAAGAATGATTATTTGCTATTATTGTTTGACTTGTTAGTCATAATTCATAAGTAATAAGATTTAATTCATAATAATGATATTTATGAGCTGTTTAATACGTTTTAAAACATCGTGAGATAATATATAAGATATTGAAACAACTAATATGTGATAGTGTTATATTATTAGGATAGAGGATTCTCTAGGTTTTAATAAGATAACCTGATAACATAGTCGTTGCAAAGAGCCATTGCAAAATTTCCAGACTAATTTATCCGGTTTTCGGAACAATTCATAAAGGTCTCATAGAAATCGTTGTGTCTCCCTTATTACCATGGATAAAAGTATGATCTAAACGGTGTTAGAAAGAGAAAATATCACGCTTTATATTTAAATCTGAAAGTTTACAGCAAAATAATAAAAATGTATACCTTTATGAATCCCAAATTTCCGACAGCAATTTGAAAATTTTTATTAAAATTTTTTTTTCAGGTTCTCCATAAAACAGTTATCCACCAGAATGTTATGGAGAAGATTTATGAATCCTTGGAAATTTTTAATTAATTATTTTTACATGAAACGACAAAAAATGAGTTGACGGTGACGTTCATAATGCATTTGCGTAATAAAACATGTAGGTATTTTTTTTTTTTCGTTATTTAATTTAAATAATTTTAGTTAAAAAAGTTGAGCCATTTTAATAACTTTTTATGTTTACCTTCAAAAATTTTCAGGTTTGAAAAAGTATATGTTTATTTCGGATTATAAAATTGAAAGCTTATTTCATCACCTTTCAAAAACAGTTTTCAACTTTCGGATGCGTTTAGAAATATTCCATTATTTGGTTTTAATTGCAAAGCGGAAATATTTTGAATCTTCGACAAGATAGTCCCGAGACCTGGGGGGTTAATTTTAAGGCCTTTATTTCACTTCAATTTGATTATCACGCACTTGAATATTTCTATCGATTTGTTAAATACGGTTATTGTGGCCACTTCCCGCACGCTGCACCCCATTCGTTCACTTACTCCCCGCCTTCCCCTGCATATTTACCTATATACAAATATTCAACTACCTTAATGCGAGATGGGAGTAAACCTAAATAATATATACTCACGTACCTACGCACTTGAAGGGGAAAGTGAGGTTAGACGTCTTCTTCTGCTCAAATTGTAACAAGAAACTGTCTGTTCGACTTGTAGGGGGAAGCAACTGCATTCATTTCCACTTACAAGCAACTTACTAACTTGCATTACACGGGGAACAAACAAGTAGGTACATTCAGTCGCAATTTCAATTTTTATATTGGCTTAGGGAGGCGGAAGGAGACGGGTGAGCCGCCGCGTCTTGGGCGAGAAGGAGAGGGGTTTAATTGGATCCAATACCACAATGCCGAAGTATTTGTGTTTTCTTACAAGGGGTAGTTCTGTAAGCGCTCCCTTAGAGTATTGTAACTTGTAACTACTTGCTGAGGGGAGGTTTAAACCTATTGAAAAGACGGAGGGGATTCTGTTATTCCACATTTACTTTATTCAAGAGATACACATACTGTGTAATAATGGTGATCTCTCAAATTCGTGTTTAAAGTTAAATTTTTTTTATAGCATTTTTCAACATTGCTATCGATGACATCGCCGTTATAGATATTGGGAATAGCAGTGAAAAATAGATTCCCAAGCTTTGGCTTTGTTTGGAAAAATTAATTATGTATTGAATATTTCAATTCAACTCGATGCATTAAGAGGAACGTTTGCGCGGCCCATTTCGGCCAGTTTCATACAAATCTTAAATTTGGATTTAAGATCAAAACACCCCACCAAACTGAAAAATTATTTTTGTAATCAAAAGTTATATCAAATATCTAGCACGGATGTGAGCAACATTATTTATTTTTGCTTTAAATTATAAGATAAATGCAATTAAAGATTTTAATGTTTCACGATTTTAGAGGCAATTTGGGCAATCATTTGTGAGTAAATGAAAAACAATAAAAAAATAATTTTACTACATTTATCATAAAAATATGATGAAATATAAAATAAAAATAAAAATAAATGAAAAAACTCATTTTGATGGGTGTAAAGTAAGTAAACAAATTACCAATTTGTCGTTTATATATTTAAATTACTACTCGGAAAATGCATTTTATTTTTCGTTGTATTTTTAAAATAATTATAGAAAACTATTTTTTGTTGTTTTTCATTTACTCACAAATAATTGCCCAAGTTGCCTCCAAAATCGTGAAACATTAAATCTTTTATGCCTATATCTTATAATTTATAGCAAAAATAAATAAAGTAGCTCACTTCGGTACTAGGTATTTGATATTACTTTTGATAAAAAAAAAATAGTTTTTCAGTTTGGTTGGGTATTTTGATCTAAAATCCAGAATTAAGATTTGTATGAAACGGGCCAAAAAGGGCCGCGCATACGTTCCTCTTAACCGTGTCAAACTGTATCTCATTGTCTCAAAGAGCTTAAATTGTTTATTTAAAACCAGCCCATTGAGGTATCAGACAATATAAAATGCATTATGGTGTAGAGCGCAAGAAAAAACTGGTCATAAATAACCAACGACATTAAAATTAGGCCAAGCATATGACAGCGTTTTGTTCTGTGGGAAACCACCGGGAAACAATGGTGAAAGAATTCATTTTCATTTGTAAGGGAACGCAACAAAAATATAGCAATAAAACAATACAAACATTTAGTCGTGTGGCCCCCGGGACCCCCACGGCGAGGGCCCGTATTTCATAGTATTATTATTTCTTGGACCCGACTGTATTATTTAGGTAAGGTGCAATCAACTTGACATGTGATTATATTCAATCCGACCCATTCTGAGATGTTATTTTGCTGATAATCCTCTAATCTTTAAAAATAAATAATATGCATACTTTTTAAGCAATAAAAATTGCTCATCCGGTGAATAGAACGGATGAAGACGTAATCATACCTACCCATTTTAACTAACCAAACACGTTTGGATTTTTTACAATGTATCTTTAGAAACAATATATAGGCATACCACTGATTGCTCTATTGTAACATAACACAGAAATACATCTTTTGGACAGAGATATATTAAATTTTACAACAAATCAAACAACAGCAAATTACAGAAATAAATGCATTTAAAACTAAAGTAAAAACACGGCTGAAAGAATTATAATCAACTTGCAAATATTATGAAGACACTGTAAAGATTTCTAAATGAAAGAATTCTAAAGATACCTTGTAAAAATACAAAAACCAAAAACTACAGGCCGTCTCAGAACAAGAAACTAGTGAAAACTTTGAATTTATTCTTATATTGTTTTTTACTTACATCATGCTAGTTTGTCACACATTCCTTGCTTCAATCACATTCATACACCGTATCGTATATAGGTACAGTAAAGTGGGGTGACTTTGATCAATATCCAACTTTGAAATTTAATCTTTTATAAAAATATTTGCTTTGGAAAATTTGATGTCATATTTATTGCACATGTTTAAGCTACTGAAGTATTGTATGAATTGAATTATGTGTGCGAAAATAAAAAAAATAATGATGATCAAAGTCGCATTTCAGAATGGGGTGACTTTGATACTAATACCATTTTTGCTATTCATTATAGTGATTTTAAAATCTAGCATTGATGAAAATTTAAAATCTCGCATTTGCGAGTTCAAAGATTCTAGTCGTTATATAGGTACAAATATTTATATCTATATTGACACATACGTAGATACTTTAGAATTTAAAGATACGAAACTCTTGTAATCGTTGACGAATTTATGAATTTTGTTTTACATTTCTAAAAGATTTAAATTAATGAAAATATCTAAAAAAAACAGCTTCACAACTCTTGTTATTGTTTTTGGGGTGTTATGCCGTGTTTCGCTACCTCCTTCTTTAGCCAACGTTTCGGACAGCGTTACAGTGTCCATCATCAGGGCAGATGAGTCATCTGCCCTGATGATGGACACTGTAACGCTGTCCGAAACGTTGGCTAAAGAAGGAGGTAGCGAAACACGGCATAACACCCCAAAAACAATAACAAAAATACTTTTTGGCCGTGAAAACCTAAAAACATACCTAAGCTTCACAACTCAACTGACAATACGCTTGAAAATAACTAGAAACCAACTAATATGACACTTCTCATTTGCGAAGCGTAATTAACACATTAAAAAAACGAATGATTTCTGAGTGGTAGCGAGAATTATGGTCCTATCTAGATATCAGCGATGAACAAATTCAAAAATCTCCCCATATTACGGTACCCACATTATTCCGACTCACACGACTCGATTTGAATTGAATTGATCGTGTCGTATCTTCCTCGGACGTTTTCTTCTTCCACTAGGTAGAGGCGACATAAACGATAAAATAAATAAAAATTTTAAATAACGCCGTTTTTTGAGAAAATTTCCTCAAGAGCAATATACATTGAAAATAATAGTACACGATGAACACAATATCATTTTAACTCTTCTTTGCTTAGTTCTAACTTATTATGACGTCACAACGGAACTAAATTACCGAAGTAGAAATCCTATTTCCCAATGCAGTCTTGGATGGTTACGAACCCAAACCTGTTGATAAAAGTATTACCACGCCTAACGAAAGGGCACGCTTTCATATTGTCTGCAAGTAGGTATGCCTTCACTTGTTTTCATCCCTTAAAACAATATCGAACAAAAGCTTACGAGCAATTGCGAAGTGTTTTGAAGTATCAATTTTCCACGGGTCATAAAAGTAGGTACTGCGCTTTCAGGGATCGTATCTCATCCATCACTCGACGTGAGGGCATGTTGTTTATACCAAAAATGTGACAAATGCTTTGTAACTAAGGGGACAATGGGTCCAAATCTTGTGGTTCCCATGGCTAGAGTTTTCGAAATTGACTTCCCGCTTTGTTCCCGCAAACGCCAACATTTCATAGACGATTCGCCTATTTCCATTTCCGGCAGCGATATTATTCCCAAGACAACCGTCAAACTTCTTGGCGTTAATCTAGATTCAGACTTTTCGTTTAAAAGTCAAATAAATAGGACTGTAAGCACCGGTTTTTTTCACTTAAGACAACTCAAGTCCGTCCGAAGAAATCTTCCTACAGAGGCGACAAAACTACTAATCAACTCTTACGTAGTATCGCGACTCGATTATTGTAACGGTATCTATGCTAGCCTTCCAAAATATCAAACTGACAAACTTCAATCCGTTTTTAACGCAGCGGCACGGCTCATAACCGGAGTCTCTAAATATTCACACATTTCAGAACACCTTCGTAACCTTCATTGGCTCAAGTGCCCTGAAAGAATCCAGTACAAATTGTGCTGGATGGTGTTTAAATCAATCAATGAAATGGCCCCACCTTATATCTCTGAACTATGTGTCCCGGAAAATACTGGTCCGAGGCAGTCAACCCTTAGATCAGCAACATCATCAGCTATAGGCAGACTAATGGAACCTAAACGCAAGCCAAATACAAAGTTTGGAGATCGCGCTTTTGGAGTATCTGGGCCTAAGGCTTGGAATAAACTCCCTCCGGAACTAAGATGCATAACAAGCCCAACAGAATTTAGGTCCAAATTAAAAACCTACCTTTTTGGGCTCTCATATCCTTAATTTAAATAAACCTATCTGAGAGTATCATACTTTTATTTTCTATGATATGTCTTAATTACACTTTTCTAATTAATTTTCTAATTACTTGAATCTTTGCACATCAATCTGTCTCGTTACGAATCACATTTAGGAAGATCAAATCCTTGTACTACTGTACCGCCCACTATAAAATGTTGCTTTTGATTTCCAAAATACACTCATCAAAGAATGTATTTTATACTAATATTAAAATATATTTCAGGATTAAACACATATAACAAGTGTACACAATAATGTCCTCTGCGTGCGAACTATATCTAAATTTCTTAATAGACAATAAGTGTTAATTTCAAGCGACCTCCCAGGTAAGTATGGACCTGTATACATTTTTAAGAAGCATCGCGTTCATTGGTCGAGACATTGTACATATATTTTCTTATGAACCTGTGGATGCAATTTTTAGCCATTAGTTGTTTTAATTGTTTGTCTAGTTTGTAGTTTTTCTAGATTTTAGAAATGTATTGTAAGTTTGTGCAGCGCCCTTGAGGTGATTTTTCACAAAAACGGCGCTATATAAATCATCCAATTATTATTATTATTATTATTTGTTGGACCTTTTTTTCCACTATCTCTATTGTGCTGTCTCATTGTTTTGGCTCTGGGCGAGCACCTAAGTGTCGAAAATCGAGTACTTAGCCAAATTACAAATCAGAAAAGAGATTTTTGGTTTCGCGAACAATTTATAATGCGCTGTGAGAATTCAAGGGTGCTAAATGGCATTGAGATGACTATATAGAGAAAATATTTTCAATTGTTTTGAAGCTGCAGGAACTCTGAATGTGTTTTGGTATCACGAAATTTTCAAAAGTTGTATGGACTTTGTACGTCAACGTGATTATTTTTAGTTCTCTATGTCATTTCAACCATGAGCAGCGAGGGTTCAATTCAATTCAATTTGGGAGGCGGTTATGGGCACAGCCGCCCAGGGAACCATTTATAGCACAATCAACACTTCTGCCGTAGATCAAGAGGGCTGTCACGTTCATGGTGTGAGGATTGTCTAGCGTTTATCGTAGATTGTCTTGGCGGCGGAAGTTTATTTATTTTATTATATTACATTAGATACAATTAAATAGCAAAAATAACATAATAATAATATTTCAAGATGACTTTAAATATTAAAAATGTGTACAAGTGTTATTCTGTCTTGCAGGTCGATATTAGTTCCTAGCTAGGCAGATTGCCTGTTCTAAGGAACCAATTGCTAATAAAAAAGCCAGACATGTATTTTGACGTGTCTGAGTAGTGAGCCGGATTTGGAGAGACTGGTTGAGCTAGAACCTTTCACCTCTCCAGCAGGACTTTCTCGACCCTCTCACCCAGTGGAAGGAATGGATTCATACGTCCGTCACTCCTGGACATAATGTCCTCCAGATTCTTACACACCCTTCATATCCTTTTCCTTTTAAGATTTTTCTCTTCTTCCTTTCTCAAAAAACCCCCCACATAGCATCCCCTAAGATGACAAAGGCCCTGAGGGAAATAATTTCCTCAGGACATCCTGCGTGGAACTAATGTAAAAAAGCTATGGAGCTATGTACATATCAATTCCTTCAGCGTACTTTAGGCAGAATATCTCTAATAATAATAATAATAATATTTGGATATTTATATAGCGCCGTTTTTGTGAAAAATCACCTCAAGGACGCTGTACAAACTTACAATATATTTTTAAAATCTAGAAAAACTACAAACTAGACAAACTATTAAAAACAACTTCGTACGTCCGTCATGCAATTGCATTCTCACTGATGGTTCCTGGATGCTTTAAAATGGTTCTATGACAACTCAGAATCAACTCAACTCAACACCTCCTTGAAAAGTCATTAAAAGCTATGAAAAAATAGAAAACTAGCCCATTGCCTTACTTAATGTAACTTATTTAACCAATTTTTTATATATTTTTTTCGTCACTTTTAATGACTTTTCAAAGAAGGTGTTGATTTGAGTTCATTCTGAGTTGTCCGGTCACCCTTTAAAACATTCATGTACTACCCAGTTGGTTAGATAAACGAACATTTAAACGAAAAAAGCGCGCTTGAGGTGATTTTTCACTAAAACGGCGCTGTACAAATCACGCAAATATTGTTATTACATTATATTATTATTTAAAAAAAAAAAAAAAAAAACAGATTTCATCTCGTAATACGATTATCCAATAAAGCAAACGGTCGCTTGTTAACATCTTCATGGCATGCTCCGAGCTCATTCTTCATACCAGTTGAGCATTCTTATTGGCCTGTCAATCTTGTTATGATGGATATTGAACGTGGTCCGGCCGCGCCACCCACGGACACGCCACGGCGGCCGTATGCCATACTCCACACAATCCTCCAGCACACAGCTAACACGTCTCCTCTTCAATTTGTGGCCCAACACTTAATTTCTGCTTTACGACTGCTTTTACTGAGGGATCGCATATCACTTTTTGTACAATCCTTCTGCCGCTAGATCTTTTTCTGTTTTACGCATCGCTTATGAGTAGAGAATACAATCCCGAGCATGATTTTTTTTTAATCCCGGGATTACGGGATTTTCGATTCGCCGGATCCCGGTACTATCCCGGGATTAGGAAATGCGGTTAATAATTGGGATAAAATGAAATAAAAGCATAGATAGTAAGTTCTTAAGCATTATTTATTAATATTGTTAGTAACACAAGACAACTTTTCTATACTAATATTATAAATGCGAAAATTATAATTGCTCTACACCATAATGCTTTCACGCCTAAACTACTTAAATTTGATTTAATTTATTCTTTCACCAACAGAAAGCTACATTATATGCGAGTAATATAGGCTGTATATAATGGTAAATTATGGAGTTATGAAATTATAAATATAATATATTATTCGTTTATTGTTCCTTACAAAAGCGAGTTATTGATAACGTCATGCGAAAAGCAAAACAAATCGTTGTGTTGGTAACTGTGTTGATAAATTTGCGGGAAATTTTATTTCAGGCGTCGTAGTTATCTAGCTATATAAATAAAAATAAATCTAAGAAAAGTTTGTAGGCGCATAACTTCCGAACAAGTCAAGGGCGAAGCGGATTACGGAATACAAACTAGACCTGGTTGAGGCAATCCCGAAAATCCCGAGATTAGTCCAAGTGCAGTCCCGGTATTTTCGGGATCGAATATAGTATAATATCCCAGGATCCTGGGATTCGGGATCCCGGGATTGTATTCTCTACTTATGAGCAAAAGGGGAGGATTACAACAGAGCTATCAGTGGAACTTGACTAATTTCTTGAACAGAATTTATGCAGACAGACGAAGACCTTTCATTTAAAAATCTTATTGCTCTTTTAATGCAAACAAAATAAACAATCAGATAAATATGATTTGAGAGTGGAAGGTGTTATCGGTATCACTTTGATGAATGACCATCATTCAGAATCGAAACGTTGCGTTGGTTGAAATGGAAAACCATGTTTTATGACCAGATTTGAATAGCCAGGTACTTCTCAACCATCGTCCTCCCAATATCGGAGGCGGGTAAGGGTACCGCCGCCCCGGGAACCATTTATTGGATAACCAACAGCTCTGCCATAGATCACCCCATGTGCTTCACTACGTTTGAAGACTTAGCAAGGGTGCCCGGGTTCATAGAGATAAGGTTTGTCCGGGTCTTGGATGCGTCCGCGCACCTGCGCAAATGCGTAGTAGGCCAGATAGGGAAAGACTGGTTGAGGTAAACGTTTTAACCTCTCCAGCAGAACTCTATCGGAACATCGCCTTGCACCGCAGTAAGAGTGAGGGATTCAGATGTCCATCATTCCTGGATAAACTGGCCCTCAGATTCTTACACACCTCTTACGCCTTTTCCCTTCCCAGGACTTCCTCCCCTAAAAATACACTCCACACAGCATCCCCAAAGACGACTTTAGGGGAATTATTACTCTTCTTTATGTAGAACTAATGAAAACATAGGATTAATTTAGGTTTAATTTAAGAACTCGAACACTTAATAGGGTTACCAAATCATTAAATTTAAATATTTAAAGTTAATTATAACTTAAAGTAAAATGACACAAAACTGCGCTATACAAATGTTATGTTACTATTATTATTATACGGAGTTTCCTGAACATAAAAGGCAGGAAGATCGAAGGAATTTCCCATAAAACACTATCTCTGTTCTCTTTAAAACAAAGGGCCACATGAAATACGAAACCTTCACTATCGACTGGCAATACTTATATTCTGTGCGAATTTATGATTTCTTCACACTTCCTTCTAAGAACCTCGCCTAAGATGAGTGATGCTTTGATTGTATTTAAGTGTTTGGTAATTTAATACCTTTTGACACTTGTTTATTTAGGTATAAAAACTCGACAGATTGTAATAAACCATACGTTACATTTATGATATTTGATAGTGGTAGCGTGTCTTCGACTCGTGTTAAATGTTAAACAAACAGTATTGTAATAATATACTTACATACTTAAATTCACATCTCTTTCGACTAAGTAGGTAGACATTGGCAGCTCCTAAATAAAATTATTCCTCGATTAAACTATGCAAAAAATATATCCGCTTTTTTTGCGAAGATAGCTAAAAATAAACGTTGGCTCAAGTGTTCTTTACAAAATATAAGAAGAAGCCCGTCTCCCAATTACTTTCTCCCAATTACACTCTCCCGATGCCCGGGTTTAAAGGGTGAAGTATGTCTAGGTCTTGGCGCCGGATACATTTGCCCATCTGCTGCTTGGCGGGCCGGATCAGAAGAGTCTGGTGGAGGAAGACAGTTTGATATCTCCAGCCGGACTCTCTCGACCCTTGCCTGGCACCGCAGTGGGAAGTATGGATTCATATATCCGTCACTTCTGGACACACTGACTCCCCCATTCCTACCCACCCCTTTTTTATTTCCCAGAACTTCATTTCCTTCCTTTCCCTAAAAAGAACTTCCACATAGCATCCCCAAAAATGACACAAGCTCCGAAAAAAAAATGTTTTCTAACTAATGTACTTTTTAAGGTGAGCTCTGGTATCGTGCAATTTGCGAAGCTGTCGACAATCTAAAGGTTATTGCTCATCTTGCCCTGTCATTTCCGTCGCGATGCAAATGCGTACGCGATCTATGCAGATTTTAAATATTTTTTTATTTGCCACAAAGGTAAAACGCCATATTTATTGTACGATGTTTTTCAATATTGTAACTAGTTTAAAATAACTAATAATCACATTTTTCAGCCCATTACTCAGTAATTCCTAATCAAAGTCGAAATGCACATAAAGGCTTTTCAAAAATTTGTAAAGTTAGTTAGGTATCTTAAAAAGTTTTGATTTTCTTATTCAAAAGAATATATTTTATTGAAATAACTAGGCAAACTTCTCCTCTCAGCCTATTTATTATTACAAAAAGTGCATGCCTCGCGCACACTACAAAATATTAACCATTTACTTAGCATCGCGTTTTACATATTATTTCCCGGGCAGTATATCTATGTCTCGGAATAAAATGGAATATGACAGGTTAAAGAAGAAACGAAATACGATCAGATAACCTGGCTATTCATATTCATACAATAGGAATGTGAATGCGTTTGCAACAGAACCGTACTGGAATATTATAACGCCGTTCATGAAAACATCTTGTAAACCTTTCGTTAACGAAAGGTTTTACAAGGCGTTTTCATGAACGGCGAGTTCTAAGGCTCTCTATTCTAAAAAATATATTTTTGAGTGTATACATAAATAATTTTGTTTGATGTTACTGTTCTAGAGTTTTAGTCTTAGACTTTCTGTTGAGGGAATTACCTGCATAGATAATTAGGCATTTCCTTCGGTGTATTCACATAATATATATTACGATTTGTTTATTGTTTTTATGGTAAGTTTGTTGTGCTGTTATGAATTATTATATTAAATTGAAATATTAATAACCCCAATTATAGTAACATACTATAATTTTAATTATGCAATTGTTAATGTTCTCCAAAATGACCTTGATAGAATCTCATCCTTGCGACCTCTCGAAAGGAACCATTCCTTTATTCTGAATACAATTATTAATGTTCTCCAAAAGGACATTGAAAGAGTCACATCCTTGCGATATTTTCAAGGCTATAGATAAACCATTCCTTTGTTACGAATGCAATTATCAATGTTCTCAAAAGTTGTCTTAATAGAATCTCATTCTTTGTAAAAAATATTATGAACTAAATGTGCAATTTGGCTGCCTGAAACGGGAAACCTTTCCAGTTGGACAGACAAAGCATCACTTTGTAATGTATTGTATTGTAATATATATAAATAAATAAATAAAAATGTAAATGGTAGAAGAATTTGGGGACGCCCGAGGAACACATGGCACGATGAAGTGAATCAGATATTTGAGTTCTGTCACGTCAAGAATCAGAATAATAGAAGAGTATGAATGAGACGATGTTTGAATGTGAATGAGCAAAGAGTGTGTGCCAAAACCGAGCTGTTTAGAGGTCCGTCCTCTCTGCCAACCCTTACGGGGAAACGGCGTGATGGTTAGTTAGTTAGTAAGTTAAGTAACAAAGTTCGTTATTGAGTTATATCGAATATCACAGCTTAATAGTTATTTTGTCTACAATAAAAAACACATATTTGTCGGAGACCATTTTTATTTTATTAGCACTCTACCGGTTTCGGAAGCACCCTTATTTCTTCAGGAGAATATTGGTAAGTTTGTTGTGCTGTTATGAATTATTATATTGCAAATTGAAATATGAATGACGCAAATGTGAATGGTAGAAAAATTACAATATTCTCCTGACGAAGGAAGGGTGCTTCCAAAACCGGTAGAGTGTTAATAAAATAAAAATGATCAACAACAAATTAATGTGTTTTTTTATTGTAAATTATGGCGAGCCACAAAGTTAATGCTTTTTACAAAGATGTTATTTTGTCTGTTTTTTGGTGTAATTATTGAAGGTGATGTTTAAAAAAATCATTAAATAATCTCCCAATTCTGCCCCACGTTTCTTCTGCTTAGGAAAGTTCTCAGCGTTTTGTAAGTGTTGGGTACCTACTACGTACGATCCTTCTGTCAAAAAGAGGTTATACCTAATAAAATCTTAAAAGGATTATCGGAGCACAGTCCTCACCTACATCAACTCCACGCTCTACTCCCCTTTTTATCTCGAGCTCCCATCAAAACACTTCGGAATCTTCTTTAACTTTCGCAATCTATAGTTTCCTATTGCATCATTTTTGCAATTTACATTTCTATTCAAGAAGGAATCCAACACTTATTTTCTACATCATAAATAAAATAAACGATTTCATATTGTTACGCGATGGGATTTTAAGCATTTTAATTGAACGATCTGACGATGCTAAGCTTAGGGCGTATATCACCACCCTCCTCATGGCTTATACATACACATAATGAATATTAATAAATAAACAAACAAATACTAGCAAATGGTAAATAAACTCGGCTCAACTCAATAAATTAGATATTTCTGAACGTAGCCAAATACTAAAAACTGTTTTTGAAAGGTTACAAAATAAGCTTTCAAATAATATGATTACAAATAAATATTAACATTTGCAAATATAAAATTTAGAATGCAAACATTAAAAAATTTTTACAATGACTCAAGTAATGTTTTTATGTGAAGACGGTATTAAAATCACGGATTATGTTAAAAAAAAACTTATTTTATCGTATAAACCATTTTTTTACCTCGTTTTTTACCATTTCATACAAAAGTATTTAATAAAAACTTAACACTATCTAACGGCGTGTACGCGATTTGGCGGGTGAAAACTGTTTCTACAAAATAAGTATTTTTTACCTATATTTATGGAAAACTTTGAATAAAGATGTGTAGCGTGTTTTATTATAGATATTCTCCTTTTTTTTAGGGTTGTAACTAGAAAAAAAAAACGAAGTTATAACGGTTTCTGTGAGAACACACGCGTTAGCTTGAAAACAAGCTTTTGCACTTGACTGCTATTGTTATATTGTCGTCTAAACAAGCTTAGGGGTCGGAGTGGTTAACATTGCATCGTACCATTCAATCACCTGTGTGGAGTTAATGTAAAAAAAAACCTATCGATTTTCATTTACATTTCACGTTTTATCTCTTCCTAATAATTTACGTGGCAGCCACTTCTGACATCAACTTCGCTCGGGTAACATAATCTCCTGTTGCCCGTCTACTTACAAATCACACAGTGCTCCAAAAAAGCTCGTACCATTTTTATGACCCTGTTCCATTGTTGGCCGTCGCCTTGTTGGAGTCTCATTGTCAGTGGAGCATTTAAGTCACATAAAGAGAGGGCGTCCCGCTGAGGTGAGGAACCCTGGCCACCCAGCACTGTTGACAAAGGCCATCCCAGTGTTGCGAATCTCTTGCACCACGCAACACACTCCTGACCAAATATTTGGGGATTTAAATCTCTTAAAGATACCTGATTTCATGGTGATAAAAACGTACAAGAGTGATATATCCTGCCTGAACGTGTCGCTTCAAAATTTGGTTTTTGGTCTATTTGGTTGACAAATATTTTGACAGAATCTTGTGTTAGAAATTAAACCATGAAAGGTGGTGTTTTTTTATTATCGGAAAACCGTATCTGTAAATAATAATCTATTCACATAGTTATTGTCAACTTAGTTCTAAAAACATGATAAATGTTAATATTCTGTTAAGGAATGTGGTAGAAATTGTTGTTTTTTTGTATCTGAAACATTAAATTTGTTTGTTTGACAATTATTTATTATTTAATGACAATCGAAGTAGGGTTAATTTACATCTCTACATATTATAAAACAAAGTCCTCCGCCGCGTTTGTCTGTCTGTTCGCGATAAACTCAAAAACTACTGAACGGATTTTCATGCAGTTTTCACCAATAGATAAACTGATTCATGATGAAGATTAAGGTACATAATTTATCAATGTTTTGTGTAAATTGGTTTGTATAATATATAAGTGGTGGATGAGCGGGCTGGCAAGCGAGCGGTGTATTTGTATGCAAATCTACAGTTTATGCCTAGGTTGATGAAATTTTGCACACGTGACCTTCAAAACAAGAGAAAGGTCAATGCCTAGATTTAATTTAAAAAACTCTGTGTAAAGCCTATCAGGTATTGCAAAACACAGGGAAATTGGAGAAGGGCAAGATAAACGTTAAGACGTAACTGGGTATTCCGATTTAATCATTAACAAAGCAAAAGTGAAGATCCGCAAATAACGCAAGGCTGGTATAAGCGTAATGAGCAAGATTAAGAAAAGGACCCTCAGATGGTTTGCTCATGTAAAACGAATGAACAAAGAAAGGAATGTGAGAATATATGACGCAAATGTGAAGGTAGAAGAAGTCTGGGACGCACGAAGAATACATGGTGCGATCAAGTGAATCAGATTCTTGAGTTGGGTCATATCAAGAGTCAGAATAATAGAAGAGTATAAGATGATGTGTGAATTCGATTGAGGCAAAGACTGTGTGCCAAGACCTCTCTGCCTACCCCTGCGGGGAAACGGCACGATGTTTAGTTATTTAACAAAGCAAAAACCACTTTAAGCAATGTCTAGATCTTGAAGGTAGTCTTTTACAGGGCAATTTGCAGATTATAGGTTCTTGGGTATTCGTTTTTTATATTTAATCTCTTTGATATTTAGTCAATAGTTTAAATATTGCAAAGATCAATTAAATCAATGTTTCGATCGTGAATGGTTGGGTCTTCGTACCTAGTACCTACCTACATATCAATTTGTGAAATAACCTTTTCCATCAAGAAAATAAAGTTTTTAAATCGAAACCTTTGGTATATAGTCAAGGGGTTTGTCGCTCTTCTTTGGAGGTCTATAATAATGTAATATTTTAAATGTATTTCATGTTAAACACATTTGAGAAGTTACCTACCGCAAATGGCCCAATTCCCCGTACTGTTCTACTGCACACTGTTGGTACAAAAACAAGACCAGAACTGTATCTTCCATGGTTATTTGAGAGTTCTCAGGAAACATTGAACGGAAACTCTGAAATGTCGTTAGGGAGAACAATTCGCTTTAGAAGTAATGAGCGACAAGGTGACAATAAGTAAGATTAATGGCTTTTAATGGCTGTGAAATAATAATGGCCGTTTTATACGAAACCTTTTTAAACTTTTCCGTTAGGTAACTTTTTTGTTTATTACTTTGTGTTATTTATTCAAAGATGCTTCACAAAGGTCGATAACGCTATAAAATATAAAAATCCTTTATATTTTAAAACCCTTTAGATTTTATCACTGTTATAGTTATTTGAAGCATCTACCCAGCTTCACCCGATTTTAAACATTATTTTGTATGATAGATCAAACAAAATGATAACTTGTTTTATTTTTAGAGTGAAGTTGGTATTTTGTTTTTCAATTTGGGAGACGGGTTCATTAACACTCCTGCCATACGTCACCCCAAGTGATTCGCTACGTTTGGTGACTTAGCAGTGTTCGGGTTCACGGCGTGGCGGGCCGGATCGGGAAAGACTGGTTGTGGAAGACTTTTTATTTCTCCAGCCGACTATCTCGATTCATCGTCTTGTACCGCAGGGGGAGGGATGGATTCATACGTCTGTCACTCCTGGACATTGACCCTCACACCTTTTTCCTTCCCAGAACTTCCCCCCCTTCCTTTCTAAAAATACCCTCCATACAACATCCCCAAAAATGACACATGCCCTGAGGGAAATTGTTCTCAAGGCCTCCTGTGTGGAGCTTATAGAAATGACAGCGAATTGAAACTAAAATTAGCTGTAATGGTATACCTACCTACATTACTGATAAAATTAAAATTATTTGACGCCATAGCTGACCGTTAGCGATATAAATCGATTTTTCTCTTTGTAGAGTTAGGTTATGGCATAATTAATTAATTAACTTTGCATTTTTTATAAATTGAAAGTCATGTGAAATTTTGCTTTTAAACTATTTTTCAAACCTTTGAGAAAGGATGGGGTGATTTTATCATGTAGTTATTTATTTTCGATCCGGTTCTTGAATGAAAATGGTAAAAAATAACCCGACTTTGCCACTTTGTCAAATTGACACGTGCGTGATTTGCTTAAAATCCGCGACATAAATAATTTTGTACCCAATCTGTATCTCGTCCCTCTGACGAAAAGCGGATAAAACGCTAAATACTAAATAGCCAGTTTTTCCAGCGGAAAATCCCCAGCAATATCGACAGCCACGTTCGACCCGTGATTGTGCAAACGAGTAAGAGTTAATTTGTCAGGGCGGGCGCGGGGCAGGGCGGCGGCGGGGCGAGGGCGGGCGGGCGATTGACGAGGGCGGCAGTGATAATCCGGCGATAATGGCGGCGGTGGGTGGCGACAGCACCCGCCCAAAATGCCGCCCGCCCGCCACCCGGGCCGCCAAACCGCCTAAACAATCTCACTGGGACTAGCCAGGTGAAAACTGTTTCAGATTCTAAAATCTAACCACAATGAAATCCACTGATCACTTTCGATATTCTTTCGCGAGTATGTAGTATTTTCACAAACTATGAATTCTGTTAAAATGTGTAGTTTATTTTTCTGATTCTGATCATTGCATTAAAAATGTGTAATTTTTATATTTTCTTTAATAATTATTGTTTTGAAAAACCACACATTCCGAAACGGTTTCAACTGGCTACAACGTCATCATGACATAGAAAACGCCATTGGCTAGTAAGCAGAGGCGGCTCTAGGGGTCTAGAAGTGGAAGGTCAATCGAAAAAAAAATGTCAGAGGTAATGCGTAGGGAATAAAAAACGCCAATATGTATCTACATGTAATTAATTTGGCGGTACTCACCTATTCCGAAGCCGGTAGGTAGCACAATATGGTTTTATTTAATATTATTTATTTTATTCAAAATTATTTACACAATTAACTTTAAACTTTGATGTACATATTATTAATTAATGTTTTTTTAACATCGATTGATCTGTTATTACTATGACCGTGGAATTCCCCTATAATTGAAAAATTCTACAAAAATCTATGTACCGAGATAAAAGTTGGATAGGTAGGTAGGTGTAGGTGAGGATTCTAATGGTAAAAAAAAATAAAAAAGCACTCTAACATTTCTTGTATATTAAATCGATCCTCCTTTCTTTGGCTTGTGCGAAATGATCAATGACACGGCTGTAGAAATTATCTATTTTAGAAATATATTTTTTTTCGATGCTAAGCATCGCAAGTGAGCTTAACCTGTCTTGGCTCATTGTATTTCTTAAAAACGTTTTAATACGTTTAAGAGTTGAAAAACATCTTTCACTTTCAACTGTAGTCATTGGTATTACACAAATAAATTGCAGTATTTTTATTGTTTCTGAAAATATTTCCTGGAAATTATTGGTCAACAAAAAATTTAAAAGCGATGCAGCACTGTTGGCATGGTGTAAGTCATCACGTTGGTAAAACACTATTAGTTCATTTTTTAACTTTGATGAATCAATTTCATCAAAGTCATCCAATAAATTGAGTTGAGCTGTTGGAAAACATTTATTATATTCAGCAAAATTGTCTTTGTTAAATAAATTCGATAAAATGAGATGATCGCCATATTTAAACCTATTTTGCATTTCCACTAAAATAGTGTCTAAAACTTCTATCGCTACCAAATGACTATTTTCATCTGTGCGCCTCTTCTTACATTCGCCTTGTGGGGAATCGGTTGAATGTGCTGGGTTGGAACTCAATTCTGCTCGTATGGACAAAATATGATGTTGAAATTCACCAATATGCTTTTGTATTAATATTGCATCCAAATTTCTTTTTTGCATTTGCTTAAATAAAATTTCGCAGTGAGGCATTATTTTATTGAAGAATGTTAACCAATAAATAAAAACACTCTTTTCTAGGTTATTAATCAAATTTTGTGCTTG
The DNA here is from genome assembly GCA_936435175.1 of Glyphotaelius pellucidus. Lineage (NCBI taxonomy): Eukaryota > Metazoa > Arthropoda > Insecta > Trichoptera > Limnephilidae > Glyphotaelius > Glyphotaelius pellucidus. Next base: position 3,465,054 of record OW386541.1, read on the forward strand.
ACTTAAAGTATTTTGATCATTTTCCTTTTCCAAAATTAAATTTAAACATTTAAAAATATCAGATTTATATGTAAATACAGTAATTATGCATTTGGCATTAAAACACCACCTAGTTGGAGCTGCCTTTGGCAGACGGCCTTTAACGGTTTCATCTAAATATTGCATTCGCTTTGGAGATCTTGAAAAAAATACGGAAAATGATTGAACGGTCGCAAAAAACACTTTTATGCCCGTCGTTATGTTACATGCTTTTTGTAAAATTAGATTTAGTTGGTGAGCGTAACAATGAATGTAGTGAGCACGGGGAAAAGTTTCTTTGATTTTAACTTGAACACCTCCAGTTTTTCCAGATAAAACGGCTGCCCCATCGTAACACTGCGCTATCAGCTGTCGCGGTTTAACATCCAGGATCCTCAACTGGGTCAATATTTCATTTGTCAATCCAACGGCGGTGCATGCCTCTGGATTAACAAACTTCCAAAACCGTTCGCATACGACATTGTCTTTCAGATATCTGATCACAAATACCATTTGGGTTTTAGTGGAGCTGTCAGTTGTCTCATCCACCTGAATTGAAACATACTCAGATTTCTGTACATCTAGTTTAATTTCTTCCTGAGATACAGCTAAAATCGAGTCCAACAGATCATTTTGAATCGTCTTAGATAACCCTTTAAAACTCGAAGACCTTTCTAAATGTTCTTTTAATACAATGTCTATTTCCTGAATAAAGTTAATCAAGCCACGAAATATACCCGGATTATCCGACTCTTTTGTCTCATCGTGACCCCTTAATGCCAGTTCAAAAGAACCACAAAACTGTATGCATTTCAAAATTTTTGTTAAAATGTATCGATTTTTATCCACTTTTTCGTTGTGGTCCACGAGTGCTTTACGATATGCACTATCTAATTGAATCCGAATATCAATGGTTCCTAACAAAACAAAGCTCATTGAATTGTTAATATGCAATGTTGAATTAGAATGCTTTTTTATTTTTTCTTTCAAATGTTTCAAATCGCTAACACCTATTCGTGTCCATTGAATATCAGTTTCAGTTGAATTAAATAGTAAGCAGTGAAAACAAAAGTAAACGCTTCTTATCCCACAGCCACATATCCACTCACAAAAACTATAACTTTTTAAATTAAAGTAACGTTTAATATCTTTATTTTTATTTTTTGTGACAGAAACTATTTGCATTTGAGGTTTGGGGCGGCCGAGACACTTTATTTCAATACGTTTTTCGTGATTCAATGAATTATTCGCTAATTCTTTCAAAATATTATCAACTGAATTCGACATCGTAATTTATTCAAGGCAAATCACAACAGTGAAACGTGTTGACACGCTGACTAATGATATCCAAGATGGCCTTGCCCTTGTGGTATGCAATAAATCACACAAAAACCTTTCGGCTGATATTTTTGACGTCTCTTTCTAACATCTTAAAAACTTAGCATAAAAGGGTCTACGCACGACCCAATTTCTAGTCACTTCTTGCTGTTCTGCATGCAGAGTCTCTGCAAATCGGGTGGTTAGTAGTCACAACCGCCGGCCGTATTGTTATTATTCTCCAGCCGTATTATTATTTACCCTCTGCCGGGCCCCCACTCTTCCAATTTGGCTGCAGAGTCTCTGCGTATCGGACCGTTAGTAGGCAGAACTCCCTGCCGTATTATTATTTCCCTTCTGCGGTGTTATTCTTATTCCGCTGCCGGGCCAGCGGCAGAGGCTTCTTTCCAATTTGCCACCAATCTGCAGAAGAACCGACTTGTTTCTACTTGCCTCAGCCCCGATATTTGTCATTTCTCACCGGGAGCGTTCAGGGCGGTCGTTGGCAGCGACTTATATTATTTACGATATAAATATTATTAATTTAGATTGCATCATGCTTGAAAAGGAAAAAGAAATTTATGGATGGACCCTAATTCCTAGAAGGAAGAATATTTTTTAACATTATTTTTTTTTTTGCCTGTAAATCCCAGAAGAAGGAATAATATTTTTTTACATTATTAAAATTATTTTGGCCTATAAATCCCAGAAGAAGGAATAATATTTTTTTACATTATTAATATTATTTTGGCCTATAAATCCCAGAAGAAGGAATAATATTTTTTTACATTATTAATATTATTTTGGCCTATAAATCCCAGAAGAAGGAATAATATTTTTTTACATTATTAATATTATTTTGGCCTATAAATCCCATAAGAAGGAATAATATTTTTTTACATTATTAATATTATTTTGGCCTATAAATCCCAGAAGAAGAAATAATAATTTTTTACGGACTTTTTTAACGGACGGCCGGCGTAGTCCAGCGGTAAGGCTCTTGACTAGCATTCCGAAGGTCGCGGGATCGAATCCCGGCGTGTTAAATAAATTTTATTTGATTAATTTGTGTTATTTCACAATTTATTTATTTAAAATAATATATAGTATATTTGCGGCACGTTCCAGAGTGGAAGATACTCTCAGTATCGGCCTGGTGTAAGACCACCATTCAAAATTGAAAAGTTGCTTGAAATGGCTTTGGCCGTGTTTGATGACCAGAACTGAATAGCCTGGTACTTCCCACCTTCCTCTTCCCCGTCTCCTTCCCCTCACCACTACCTTCAGCCTCACAACATACCCCAATTGGGGATGCCATAGTCTCACTGACTCGAGACGGGAGTAGTTGGGACTCTTGTGCGGTATTCATATAAAAAAAATTTAAAAATCCCCAAGAGGGAATAAAAATTTTTTGCCACTGTTACTATTTTTACTATTATTGTATTCTTAACCCTCAAAAGCTATTTGTTCGATTTAACATTTTTTATTTCGAAACAATTCATAAAAGTCTCACAGAAATCAAATGTACACAAACGAAATAAATTTATGAAACATTGTGAATTATTTTTTCATGGAACGATAGAGGTGATAATAACGTTTATTTTTAAATTAAATATGTCCATTAAAATATGTATGTGTTTTAATTTTTTTGTATACGATGATATAATATGCAGTCTGTTTAAACACTCAGGCTAATTTGTTCGGTTGTCGGAACAACTCATATAGTTCTCGAAGAAATCAAATCATGGTTATAAATACAATCTAAGCGGTGCACTAAATACAAGTTCAGCAGCCCATCATCAATTTTCTGAGTGAGATTTCGTCGGATCCAGTTATCTCCAGATTAGGGAAACTGAACAAAAGGACAGTGAAAACAATTCCAAAAAAAGTACTCCAAATACTTAAGATACCAGACCCGACTACCGGGAATGATTCGGTAATTGAACCAAGTAGTGATGACGATGGTGTATTGTCACAAGATGATGAAGACGATCTTTTCTGTGTATAAATATAAATAAATAGCTTGTGAAATGAAGTGAGCATTAAAACTGATTTAATATATTTTTCATTTTTTTATTTTATTTTTGTACTAAATATGTGTGACTTTTCGAACATTTTTTTTCAATTATTTTTATTAACATGTCTATACGGAACTAAAAATCTAAAAAGGTGTGATGTAATTACAACCACTGATTTGATGCCAACTTTCGGGGTCATCCACCCCATTGTACGGTGTTAGAAAAAGAAATTACCACTTTTTTTATTCAAATCTAAAAATTAACCGTAAAATAATTGAAAATGTACGCCTTTATGAAACTTAAGTTTCCGACCGCAATCTGAAAAGAAATTATGAAACTTTGATAATTTTTTATTAATTATTTTTACATGAAACGACAAAAAATAAGTGGACGATAATGTTTGTAGTAGTTTATAGTAATTTGCCTAATAAAATTTGTGTATATTTTTTTCGTAATCAGTAATTTTAGTTGGAAAAAAAGTAAGGTGAGACATTTAAAAAAAAAATTATGTTGTGTGCAAAATTTTTATATTTCAAAAATTATATGGGGTGTAACAGCACGTACCCGAGACATTTTAACCAGCGATTCGTGAGCTTATTTAGAGAAAAAAATGTTGATTTCATTTTTCAGTTTTTCTATTAAAAACATTCAAAATATCACACGTCGCAACTGACTAGTTAGGATGTAGCGCGTTTATAGCCTAGCGACCATTTGATAAGCGTTGCGTCTCGTTCTAGCAGCACTTACTTTACAAAAGACAAACGAAACAGCGCTAGTTCATCGTGTCGGAATATATCGTGATGGGATCAGTAGCGGCATGTGATTAAAATACTTTTTTTTTTGTTTTTAATAGAAAAAAAATATCATCCGGCAGCAAAATGATATCTACATTTTTTACTCCAAATATGCTCAGGAATCACTGGATAAAATCCCTCAGGTACGTGCTGTTACACCCGTACGTTTATTTCCATTTATAAAATTTGAAAGCGTATTTTATCACCTTTCAAAAACAATTTTTAGTTTTCGGATACCTTCAGAAATATTCCATTTATTTGGATTTCATCGTAAAGCGGAAATATTTTTACCCTCTGAAATAATGTGATGTTTATGTGGCTAAAATTATGCCTTTCGATTAACCATTTTTTTGCCCGATATTTTTTTAACAAATCGGATTATTGTCTTTTGTCAATAAAGCCAACGCTAATCCAATACGTTGACATTTGGAAAGTGACAGCGCCATGATACAGCGCGAGCGCTCCGAACACGTCCGCACAGCGCAAAATCTACGACCTCTCTGCAAATCGGGTCGTCTGGTGGCAACCTCCAATCTACAGCACTTCTTGCAGAACAGCAAGAAGGGACTAGAAATCGGGTCGTGCGTAGACCACTTAAGTCGTTTGTCTCCCTTCATGGGGTCATGACCCAATGTTCTCTAAAAAAATATTTTTTATGATTCTAAGCACACGTCAGACATGATCTTGCTTACCTCCTTCTTCTGTACTGCAAAGAAAGAGACAGAAGACCGTTCTGGGACAAATTTTGAATTGACCCTTCGGTATTAATACAATTACTTCTCATTTGGTCGCAGGATGGCGCTGGAACGGAAATTATTTTTTGCAAAAAATAAAATAGCTTCTCATTTGGATACTAGATGGCAGTGGAAACGTTTCATAGTGCTTGTACAAAAAACGAAGCATTATTTTCCGTAAGTATAAATTAAAACTTTAAGGCGCTTTAAAATTGGTAATTGCGTAGTTTTTTCAATCCAAATTTTTGGGAGGTCATTAACCCATTGACCCCTACGGAAGGGCCGCCACTGCTAGTAAGACTGCTATTACAAATGTTCGCCGATTTCAGGAATAAAAAAACATGCCGTTTTGGCGGCAAATCGAAAGTGGCACATTTTAAATGGTTACAGAAATTTTTTTGTTAAGGTGATCCAATAGTCCAAGAAAAAATCTAAATCGGAATTATCGCCTATTTCTGGGCGGGATTTAAAAATACTTTTCAAGACTTGAGAAAAAGCTTTTGGAAAGGTTGGAAAACGTATTTGAGTTGTTTTTTACAGGTTGAGGCCCGTAAAAACATCAACTTCTTTCTTACGCAATGTTTATTGTAATAACAAGGAGATTTAAAATTGATTTCACGGAACCATGCGATGCGGATTCTAGGGACGTCTATTTCCCTTCGGAGGCGGGGCGGAACTGAAAACAATGGGTGTGAAAAATGATAGTTCTTACGTCGATAGCATAAGGTTCACTTTAGAAATCCAAATTCTTCGAGTACCGGTCGTCTTGATTGACGTCAAAAATAACAACGCGAAAATGCGTATTTCCTTTTATTTTGTGAAGTTATAAAAATATAAAAATTTGTTGCGATTATTATAAAAGAAACTGAATCTGCCACATTATACAATAAAAATATATCCGCTAACGTTCGGGGCACTTCCTCGTCGAAGCGGATGCATGCGGTCTGCGGTGACCGTACACCGGCACAGCCCACTAGTGCAGTGAACTAGGGAAGCTCCATCCACCAGCCACTAGTATAGTCAGTGTCAGTGGTTGCCCGGCCCCAGCTGAACGGATGGACGGTGGACAGTCTCGTGTCTGCCGGGCCGCTGGCTGCTAGTAATGCTAGTGCCTTTGCGGTACTAAACTCGTTACTCGCGAGGCCTACCTGACAATATTCACACCAGCGGCCGCTGAACGATTTCCACGTTTATTGATCCGTCACTTGCGGCAAATTGAATGGAGATACATTGTACATCGTCGACACGTGCAAAATACTAGTGCAGGTATTTACTTTGCACGTGCAAATATACCCATTTGAAAACATAGAAAGTGTCGCAATTAAATGGTTTTTTACTAATCGTCTTCGTAGATTAATGTATTTTCCTCTAAGAAGATTGATATTATGAAATCACTTTTTTTCTTCTTTTTGAAACATTGACGGCCTCCATGGTCGAGGGGAAGGCTCTCGAATAGCAATCCGAAGGTCGTTGTCCGAATCCCGGCGTGCGCAAGTAAATTTTGATTGATTTCTGTTATTTATGCATTTAAATACACTCTCAGTGACGCCCTGGTATAAGACAAATTTTTACATCCTTGAAAAACTACGCACAGTGACACAATCGAAATACATTTTGTCATCTATACTAATATTATAAATGCGAAACTGCGGGTGTTTGTTTGTTACGCTTTCACGCATAAACCAATAAACCGATTTTAAAAGTTCTTTCAACAATAGAAAGCTACATTATATGCGAGTAATAAAGGTTGTATATAATGGTAAGCTCTGGCGTTATAAAATTATAAATATTAATATATCACATTTATTATACGTTTTCTGTCGCTTACAAAAGCGAGTTATTGATAACGTCAGAAAACAAACCGTTGCCGTGGCAACGACGTTGATATACTTGCGCGAAATATTTGTCGTATTATCTATCTTTATAAATAAAAATGATTTTCCAAAATGTTTGTACGCGCATAACTTCCGAACGACTGCACCAAATTGGATAATTCTTTTTTTTACTACCGGTGAACTGTGGCATTATGAAATTTACGTGGCACGCGAACTATTTGAAAACTGAACGTACCGTGAAAGAATGTATGGAATGGGGGAGGGGGGAGGTGGGGTGTTATGAGTGGGAATAATTGATAAATGCATGCGCTACAGTAATTTCCCCCTAATACCATGAGAGCGAAGCCGCGGGTAGAAGCTAGTAAGTCATAAAGCAATGCACGCCATTCCACAATTTCTAGGCATGCACCCTACCAATGATTTGATCATAATTATTCACAACTAATAAAATGATAACCCAGAGTTACTGACCATTTTGTAGCGTTATGTAAATATCTACCGCTAATTAATATTCAAAATCATCACAGACGGTAATATTTCAGAAGAGGAAAAACTACAAATTGGCGTCATTCAAAATAAAAGCATAAAATAATTAACACGGTTCTTTATGACTTGCCGCGTACCTTTTAAAGCAGGGCTCGACGAACTACTGCCCGCGAGCCAAGTAAGGTCCGGGAGCTAATAATGGATTTAAAAATTTTTAGCTTAAAAACTAAAGAACATTTTTGATTTACGACGCTTCTCCTTAGTTTAAAAAAAATAAAAAAATTCTTTGTTAATTGATTTTCCGATTTATTAAAATCGATATCATTTATGTAAGATTACATCGATTGAATTTTTGGTCGCCACGATCTTAACTTAACAAACGGATTGCAATCTTCAGATCACAGGCGTCAGGTGGGAATGCTGTCCTTGTTCTACTGGTATTACAGCGGAAGATGCTCCAAGGAACTAGCGCCATTGATACCCTCGGCACCGGTGCATAGTCGGGAAACAGAAGTCTCTTCAAGACCCATGTTCACTCCTTCCTCTCCTCAAAAAGACCCTCCACACAGCGTCTTCAAAGATAACATAGGCCCCGAGGGAAATTATTTTCCTTAGGGCCTCCTGTGTGGAGTTAATGTAAAAAAAATCTAAATAATTAACAATTTTTGTTCAGTTTTGAAAATTGCAATAGGGTTTCGCCATAAACTCTAGTTTGTCGGCAATGTTTGTAAACTCCACCAAAAATGTCACGTTATTTAAAATTTCAAAATAATAAAAACGATATTCGGCTTTCACCTAATATGTTGAAAAATAAAATTTCTTTTGAAACTGACCTTCCGAATGATAAAAATCTATAATTTATTGATTTGACCTTGAACTTGGACCTAAAAAAATGTTCGCTGTCGTGCCTTCCTGGGTGTTTTTTCAATGGGGGGAACCTAATTTTTTTTTTGATTTTTTTGTGATTTGGCTCTAAACAAAAAAATTGCCAAGCCCTGATTTAATGTATAAATTTCAGCCGCATAATATGGTCTAAAATCTGTGTTCCGTTGCCTTAGAATAATTCGTCACGCGTTTACGCAGAAACTTGTCAAATTACCCGTAAGTGAATTGGATATTCGTAATTTACGAGTTATTTGATGAATACAATTTTCTAGGTTATCATTAACGTGCTTGTTGATGATTCATCTACGCTAATTAAAGTTAATTTACACGCGTTTGTTACACGTAGAATCCAACACAACAAATAATGCTGTGTAAGGTTTCACCACGTTAATTAAATGCGGTGATTGTCGGATTAAAGAATATCATAACAAAATTACAGGTGGAAATCAGTGCGTTCTAGAAACTAGATTACCAACCTTACCTAGCGAGTGATTTTGAGGTATTTTTAAATTATTAGTTTAAGTAATTTCAAAATTGCTTACTTAAGGTGATCCACCAGTAGTTGCAAAATTCGAAATCGGAAGGGCCCTCCCTCTTTTTAGGAGGGATTTAAAAATACATGAAAAGACTTGAGAAAACTTTTCTTTTCTTTTCTTTTAACTAGGTACTTCTATGTATACTGGAAACATATGTAAACTGTATACACAAGAATAGAAAAAAAATATTTAAAAAGCAGATATTATGCTGAAACTCATATCTAAATATAAATAACGATTGAAAACTCTTTCTTTTAGTCCTAAGTAAAAACATTTATTTGTATAATTGTCTTCGCCTTTGGCATAATGGTGCTCTACAAGTTTTGCTACGATTTTGGGGTGGCGGAATAATAGTCAATAGACTTTATTTAATCAAATGTATGACCTACTCGGAACAGACGTAATAATGAAGATAGACCGGACAATTCCTTATACCACAGTAGTTTTCTCTTTCATACAAGACTTCAACCCGTCGATCATTGCATAGAGTACCTACCTATGCCCTTTAAACCATAACAATAAGACTTGTATTTTGTATATGTACCTAGGTATACGTAGGTAGGTACCTACCTATTACGAAACAATTCTTATTTATTAAGTATATAAATTTGGGATAACAGCAACGGCAAGAAACTTTTTCTTTTCTGAGATGTCAGTTAGTTATTCCAGCGTTAAGTTATTCCTATGTGAAATCTGGTTAAATTAAATTAAATTTAAGTGTAATTTTCAAAATTGGAATGTGTGAAAATTATTCTAGACAAGCGATAAAGCAGGTATCTACCTGCTATCTGCCTATCAAACTTACTATTTTTGGTGGTCTGTAATGTTTGTTAGTTAGTCCTGAGTGAAAGCTGGTTCACAAATTTGTTACGAATTTAAGTGTCATTTTCAAAATTGGAATCAATTTAGGGAAGAATTCAATCAACCGATAAAGTAGACACCTATCTACCGAAAACGAAATATTTTTTTTTCTAAAATTGTTAAGAATTAAGATTTCAGAAATTTCACGGATCTGCGCTAGTATTCTAGTATTCTATCTATTATTTCAGAATAATTTATTTTGCAAATTAATTTTAAATAAAAAAGCACAGTTGGACTTTTTAAAATAAATTACACAAAATTGTATAAGAAATTACAGATTTCTGGACCTAGATTGTTATTCTCATTTTTTACAGTATTAATGTTAATCCAAATCCACCACATTAGACTCGCAGATGTGGATATCGTCAAAAACAATTCAACACTAATTATTCTTGATTTCTTTAATGATAATTGCACTAATGCAAAAAAAGCATACTCTACCAATATTCTAATCCCTTCACCTGTAGCATGTTAGCTTGTTCACTGCTTACATAGGTCCGGTAAACGTAATTAAAATAATACGATTAATATAATTTTAGTTCGGTTTCCAGGTGCCCTGTCCGGGCAGTGGGCAGTGGGCAGCTGCCTGGAGGCCAACACCCTTCACCCCTTCTGCTCTCCTACCCCCAACCCTCGCTAACAGGTCCTTATTCCGCTCCTTGGGTTACTCAAATATACTAATATTTGCATTCGGATCCTTCGGGCTACTTCCGCCGAGGATATTAATTATTTTTTTCCTAATGATTGCTTGAAACAAAATTTAACCAATTTAGTAGAAGATTTGCTGTTATTAAGAATTCTACTAAAACTAGATATTATAAATAATGACATACATCTACACACATCGTCTTCAATAATATATTCTAGATAGATTACTGAAGGTCAGCATCAATCAATACTAGACAATATTTTTCTGGATTAGCTTTTCGATTAGAATCATTATTTTAGCAGTTGCTTTAGGTTGACTATGGAACCTAAGCGCAAGCCAAATACTATGTTTGTAGAACGCGCTTTCGGAGTATCTGGGCCCAAGGCTTGGAATAAACTCCCTCCGGAACTGACATGCATAACAGGCCGCACAAAATTTAAGTCCAAACTAAAAACTTAACTTTTTAGGCTCTCATACCCTTACTTGAGAGAACCATTCTTGTATTGCTTACACTGTATTCTAATCACACTTTTCTTATTGGATTAACATTATTCGAAGTCTTACACCTCAATCTCTCTCTTATCGAGGAACGAATCAGTTTTAGGAAGATAAATTATAATTAAATCCTTGTACTGTTTTACCGCCCATCATAAAATTTACCTTTCTTTTCCTAAATACGTTCATTAAATAACATATTTATTATTAAAATAAATATCAGGATAAATAAAAGCATGTTCAATAACGCGTGTTCCGAAATATGTCCTCTGCGTGCGAACTGTAACTAAATTTCTTTAATAAAAATGAACCGTGTTAATCTCAAGTGACCTCCCGGGTAAGTGTGGTTCCGTGTATTGTCTACCTGTGCAGAATATGAATAAATTATAATATACCTATACACAGCATCTCATGCGTTTGTCAAATGCATTGTACGTGTAGTTTTGAATAAGTGATCGACGAACGGTTATCTGTTGTTCGGTAGACACATATATTCATGCTCGACGGCTTGGCTCGATGGAATTGATCGACTAATTTAACTTGGAACTATGCTTGTCGCTGCAGCTATGGTCTTATGTCGACCAGCTCGACATAAGACCATAGATAGACCACCAATACGCTCAGTCAAATCGTAAATGTCCCAACATCGAGCAATCACTTAATTAATTAATCGGAATCGAGAAATCGAATTAGGAATACGATAAAGCATTTAACAAACATTATTTAAGTATATTAAGTGACCAGATTCTAATATTTCAGGCACCGCTAAACCTTTCGTTAACCTCTTTACCCCCCTCTCTTCATGCAGCCCAAAAACGTTTCTCAAATTGGTTTAGCTTTAGCTCTACTTGCTCAGGGCAGTAAGGACTCAAGTGACAAATAATGTAAATAAACGTACGACAATTTTTATGTAGGTACTACGCTAGGAAAATCATGTAAGAAAAATTTGCAGTGCCTACCCTAACTGAACTATATTTGTACTATGTTTGATTATATGACAAGTATCTTAGAAAATAGCTGAACAAAAACTGAAGGAAATTTTATACTTTTGTTCATAATTCAGACAAGGGTTGCATGTTGTGCATGAGGTGTGGGGTCAACCTTACTGAGTAATGTTCGATGTTTCAAACGATATGCCGCGCGTTAAGTTATTCTTCCTGTTTGTCATAATTTTTTGTACTATATAGTTGTTGGTGCAATGGAACAAAAAGTGTACAGCTCTGTTATTCGAATCGGGGACCACCCCTCACAAAGATCGTCAACATTAATTTGTCCGGCGATATGAGCGCCATGCAAAAAATATGTGACATTTATTAGAACGTACGACTTATTTATACATTTATGCGCGACGCGCAAGTTAAAAGATACAGCGTCAGTTCTGATCGAATAATTTGTTGGAAGGAATGACCCTTTGTGAAAAAAAAAAAAATATAATGAAATATGTTATGTCCTACCGCGATGCCAACACATGTAATGTAATGGAAAACTGGTGTTTTATTTCTGTGATTCTCTCTACGATTTAATGAAGAGAGCAAGTTTATCCCAAGTTTCGTTATTTGAAAGTGAGGATACTAAATCACTATTTACCTACTTAACTAGCAAATATAGGAAACTTGAATTCTGAAGCATGTTCGCGAGAGGCAGAAAGGCTGATATAACCGAGAGACATGCAATTGGCAGATGTAGAAAGAAAGCTGATAGCATGCAAATGCAATAGAAATGTTGTTCCTAAGGCATATGTGTCATAAAACGTTATAATGATTTTTTAGACATAATTAAGGTCATCCAATAATAGTCCAGGAAAAAAATCTAAATCAAAAATAAAAATACTCGAGAAAAAGCTTTTGGAAAGATTGGAAAAGGTATTTGAGAGTTATTTTTTACAGGTTGATTTTGTAAAGGCCCAAAAAAAAACATTAACTACTTTCGTACTCATTGTTTATTGTAATAACAAGGAAATTTAAAATTGGTTTCACGGAACCAAGCGATGTGGATTCTAGGGACGTCTATTCCTCATCGCAGGCGGGGCGGAACTGAAACAAAATGGGTGTGACAAATACGTCGATGGCATAAGGTTCACATTAGAAATCCAAATTCGTGAAGTACCGGCCGTCTTGATTGATGTCAAAGTGGAGAGAAGTTCAGGCATAAATATAATTTTTTTGCGATTATTATAAAAAAAAACTGAATTTACCACATTAAACAATAAAACCATATCCGAAAAGGGATTTATAAATAGGAGAGTTTGCACTTGAAAGCGTTTTGTTTATCGACCTAATAGCTTATTTTTTTCTAGGCTTATTAAAAGATTTTTTTTAAATGACCGATATTTTCAAAGGCCAAGAAATGTTCTACACGCAGTATTTAATTGAAGCATCTATAATACTTCTAAGCCATCAAATTTTCAAAACAAAAATACACGATTTTGTATGATTTTACATTATTTCGCAAGGCTTCATCTTAACGAGATTAAGAAATGAACACTTATAGCTCATAGCTTATGGATATGAAACAGCTTCCGGAGAATAAACGGCATGTATAAGTGGACGGAAGAAGGTCCAGAAAGTCCCAGAAAGGGAACACTTAAGTCAGGCTAACTCAAGAGTCGAATAACTAAAGACTCCGTTTGAGTGTAGACGTATCAAGGTGTGTGTGTGTGTGTGTGTGTGTGTGTGTGTGTGTGTGTGTGTGTGTGTGTGTGTGTGTGTGTGTGTGTGTGTGTGTGTGTGTGTGTGTGTGTGTGTGTGTGTGTGTGTGTGTGTGTGTGTGTGTGTGTGTATTATTTGTTTTTGGGGTGTTATGCCGTGTTGCGCTGCCTCCTTCTTTAGCCAACGTTTCGGACAGCGTTACAGTGTCCATCATCAGGGCAGATGTAATTGTGTAATTGTTAGTGTTGAAATGTGTGCTAATGTACTTGGAAGCGATAAGGTTGCATTCTAAGGTTCATTTTGTATGCATTGCAAGGTTCATTTCATTAATCAGGAAGCAACGACTTGTGGCGATATGGAACTGAGCACTCGCCTCAATTTTTAAGCTCGTAAATGACAAGCAGTTACGTAGGAACTTTAAGCTTTACATACAGATGCATTTTTCATCCGATGCATTTACGAGAGTGGCCCGATTACGGCCAATAAATAATATTTTATAACCCACTACATCCGCGGCATCGGTCGCCTGTCAGTGCGCAGAGCGACGTGCGCAGTGCGCAGTGCGGGGACACCGCTTCACTAATATCATAATGTCATTGAGATACGCATCTCTGAATAAATTAAAACTATCTTTATGCCCTTATCTTTCGCATCACAAATAGCGCATCTTGATTGTTAGATTAAAAACTTATATTTATGTGACATTATTATGGTGGAGGCTAACAAACTAACTGACCATCACCGGAGAGGACGAACCGCCAAACGACTCAGTCTTGGCACACATTCCTTGCCTCATTGACATTCATACATCGTGTCATGGTGTATGATACATACTCTCCTACTGTTCGGACTCTTGATCAGTGGCGGCCGCTGCCCTGAAAATGTGGTGGTTCACTGACAATCCGCACTAATTACAAAAAAATACTAATCAACATTAGTTAAAATTAAAAATAATTTCATCTACCTAATTTGTAGAAAAGGCCTTTTCTAAGATGTTTTTGAAGAGTGAAAACTTTCATAACTTTTAAGGGTATATTACCGCAAACGCAGCAAAAACGCGGTTTTTGATGCAGTTTTTAGAAGATTTCTATACTGTTTATTAGAAAATAATATTATGTTTTGAACAAAAAAATTATTCTTCTAAATGGAGGAAAAATAAAATATGTTAAAATCTTTAAAACAAATGCGTAAAAAAATATTTACACAACCTCTAAAAATAGCTTAAAGTTCAATTACATCATTTAATTCCAAATACAGGAGAATTATAAAAATATACATTATCATCACATCAATGTTTTCTAAATGTCTGTTGAATAAAATTATTTTAAAAAGCATTAAAACAATGCATAAATAAATTAAAACTGTTTTTCAATATAACGATATTGTCACTCGCATCACGGTATTATAAAAACCGCGACATGAGTTTTTTCTCGTCAGTATTGATGATTTCAGAGTGAGAGGACGTCAAATGTTTTCAAAAATAAATACGTAAATGTGTTGGCACATCAGAAAAGAGGTCAAACTAAAGGAACGTCGTTATGTTATTGTGTATTGTTTCAGAACCAGGTTGACTTTTTTACTAATAGCGGCCGACCGGCCACGTCTACAACATTGGGTATAGAAACCAGCGGCGTATAATGTCTTAGGGTGCGCCTTCACCAGAATCATATTCCTAGTTTTGTTTATGTATTTATTTACGCATTACTGAGCTTTTAATTAAATTTCTAATTATACAGTTTTTTAATTGTAATAATGGTATATCTTATAAATTATGTTAAAATAAAATGAGTTACAAAGTTATAATAGAAGTAACAAAATTGTAAAATAGGTTGCAAACCAACAAAAAGAAATCGACACACTCCTAAAAATTAAATATAAGATTAACGAAAAAATTGTTGAAACTGAAAAAAATTAAAAAAAGCGCGTACGTGGAGTCCACGCGCGACAGAAGTGAAACTTCTTGTTTATTAGGTATGGATAGATATTATTAGTATTTTATTAATTGAACGAGATAATTATTGAGAAAAGTAGGGAAAAAGTTTCATAAAAACACGAAACGATCCTCACCATAAATCTCCCAGTATGAATCTAGCGAACCTTGCAGCAATTATTAAAACTATCTTGTTTGAATAACAAACAAATTATGCTATTTCATATTGAAACATGTTAGTTCACATTGCTGCCGCAGGTTTTTAAAGTAAACTATGGAATATATTTTCGATATTTGTTTTTGGGGTTTTAAGCCGTGTTTTGCATTTGAAAGGACATTTATTTTATTTATTTATTTAACGCCCAGATTACTTTTACATGATTTGTGGTGTAATTTTAATTTGACAGATACTTTGAAACATAGAAAATAATAAAAATAAAATTACAAGATAAAATAGATAAAAGTCATACAAACACAGAAACAAAAACAGAAGAATACAGCTATTTGTGAAGTCGTTGTACCGGAGAGTGGGCAATGTAGTTACGCTTATGAGTGCTGCTGTAGAATATTGTATTTTTTCGTGTTGTTACTGTGGGTGTTCGTAAGTTAAAGAGTTGCAGGAGTTCAAAACAGTCAAAATTAGAGTTAAATATTTTGAATAAAAATGTTAAGTCGTTAATTTAACGTCTCAAGTATAATAATGTCATGATGATGAGAAGGTAGAGCTGCTCGTAGGCCATCGAGATTTGATTGTAGTCCGCGGATGTTTTGGTAGTAGATTTTTAAAGTTTCGGTTCGATTTTTAGGTGGAATTGCTTGGATATTTTTGTAACTTCCTAGTTTTTTGGCAGATTCGGTCCAATTCGAGGGGTGGAGCTGAAAGCTGAATTTTTGCAGGTGGATAGTACTTCTTACAAGGAGTATTTTCCAAAAACTCCCCTCCCCCGCTTGCTTCCTCCCCCTGTCCCCTGCCAAACTTTGCAATTTTAGAGTTCTACAAAATCCATTATATCTCTTAAACTTTAATATACATCTGAAAAAAATTACACTGTTACACTTCTTAGAAAGCTGTCTAAAAATAAGTTTTTGAATTTTTTTTGTTATCTACTACGGTTTGGCAAATAATAATGACATTGTCGCAAAAAAAAAATTCTTTTCGTAAAATTTTGATTTAAAGATGATTTTTTTTTTATATGAGGGACCAAGCAAAAATGTTTCAAATAATCTATTTGCCAAATTTAATAAGCTTTAAAACGATATATAACTGCTTACTTTTATCCTTAATACTGGTCAAAATCCGACTCAATAGCAGGGCGGCAAGGCGTGCTTGGCGGTCGGGCCTAGCACACTGTGCTTGCAGATGACCGATTTGAGCTTAGGTAGGTATTTATAGTTTTAAATTGAAACACTGAGTACTTTTTAATTGATTAACGATATAAAAAACGCTTCAACACTTTAACGCTGTTCACAATGTTTCTTTTATTTCACGAGGAAAAAGTGTATCATGAGAGTCATTTCAAATTATTTTGACGATTGCAGCACCTGTAAGAACATAGGCTCTTACAGCTCTTGCATAAGCGAGTCCTTTTAGCACGTGTATCACTGTGGGACCTCCGTACACAGTTTTCCATAAATCTTCTAACCCACTTTCTTCCGTGATCCAAAACATCCCAAATATGACATTTACAAATGAAACTTGAAAAGTTATTTTGAGAAGAATTTGCTCTAATATCCTTGTATGCACGCAGTTTCGTAGCCCGGGAATGTCTGTCTTTTTTTTTTTTTTTAACTTTTTGTAAATAATAATAAATATTGAAAATGACCGATATTTTATTTATCATGCCAATATATTCAGACATAATAATGATCATAAATTATAAAAATGATGCGTAATTGAATACCGTATTGTTTTGACATCTGTCAATGAAGAATATGTCGGTTACGAGTCATAAGCTACTGCCTACCGTCTTGCAGTGCAGTTGATTGTGTCGAATAATTTATCAAATATTTCATCGAAATCTGATAGCAATCAATCGAACTTTACCACAAAATTAACATAAAACATGCACATACAACTTAATAAACATAATTTGAAAGATGCCCATTATTAAGCGATTCATGTTCAAACCTTACTCAAGGGTACCATCTAGTCTAATGGATTTGTTCGCTGCTTTGTTTCGTAGTATGTTCTCCAAGCGTGTAGCGTGTTCCCCGTTTGATTTTACTTCATTCCTCCCCGCCTCGAAATATTATTTCGGTTTTCGTAAATTCCGCCTTAATGAAAATTTGAAATTGTTTATAAAAATCTTTTTTCAACACTAAGTACATTTTTTTCTTGCACCGATTTACGTTGGAATACAAACTTATCGAATATAAATTTAATAATGTGACCCAAAAAAAAGTTTTTTTAATGTTTAGTTTTTTAAAATTTTATATTTCACTGCAACATTTACCCAGGGTGGCCAAATCATTATTTTAATAATTACCATTTACTCACGAAAAAATTATCAAAGATGCCTCTAAATTATGAAAATTTGAATTCTTTAATGACCTATAAAATTTATAATTTAAAATACAAATAAATAAAGTACATTTACTGTACATTTCGATTAAAAAATAATTATTCAGTTTGATCATACCCAATTAGGCGACTAAAAAACAAAAATTGTAATTTACGTATATGTTTACCGATGTCGTCACAGAGATGACACGGAATGTGAAAAGTTTTCAATTTGTGCATCAAATAGGCAAGACCAAAAAATTAAATGAAGTTATACATAAGATAAAATTATTTACGATGAAATACCTACTTATTATATAGATTTCCGAGTAATAGTAAAGTGCAATAACTCGGGAGATCATAAACAATAATAATATTTTTTTCAAAATTGAGGCTAGGATTAGAACGAGGCAATTACTCATATAATGAAATCGAACAAACTCTAAACCTTGCTCCTTTAGAAGACCGTCGGGAAAAATCTGATCTCATTTGTTTCTTCAAAATCATCAATTATATTATTGACTCACCTACATTATTACAACTCATCTCATTCAATACCTATACCCTCTCGTAGACTCAGAAATAAAGAACTGCTCTTCCTCAATCAACACTCGACTAATTATGGTTATAATTCACCACTGTCCAGAATGTGTAGATTGGTCAACTCACGTCAAGACCTTGATTTTTTGGCATAAGCCTAAATGATTTTTGTCGCTCACTAAACAATTGGAGATATTTTAAATTAATCTATTTTTAGCAAAGTCTTGACTTGACTTGACACTTCTATTTTCTTATGTTTTATCTGTTTGTCTTTGCTTTCATACATCATCCTTTATTCTTGTAATGTACATTTCCAAAATTTCGCGTTACTTGATTGTAAATTGGACGTTAGTCCGTTAATAAATAATAAATAAAATTGCATTATTTCCATCCCATACAAAAACATTTTTTCTATAGAATATTATTTTTAATTTTCTGAAGACTACCTTAACACGTTGTAGTAAAAAATTTCAAAATATTATTACCTGTAATATCATGCAAAATCACCTCCCGAAGTTATTGACTTCCAGAACATCTTGTATATTAACGCCAAAATAAATTGAATGGATTTTAAAATTAAAATATTTTGCATATTTTGACAGTACTGCTGAAAAAAAAAACAAAGTTTGAAATACCGAAAAATACCGGGTAGGAAACTTCGGAAATTTACGAAACAACTTGTTTTTATTGGTTAGTAAAATAAACATTTTCAGAAAATAAAAAAAACAAAAGAGCTCGCACTAACAGTGACTAAATCAAAGTTCGTAGAAAATGTTAAATAAATTTTCTACGAACCTTGGAATAGACCAATATATTTGTGTCAATTAATGATAAAGTTTTGCTCGTGAACGGGAAAGTAAAGCAACGTAATTCCTTCTACTTGAATTCTGAATATAAAGAATTTCCCAGAACATAAAAACGTATCTGTATGACATTTTCCCTGAATCGAACACACGCAATAATATCAATACAAGACACAAGTCTAAGAAGAGAGCACTTGGCGTGATATTCATGTGGAGTTTTATTTCTCCTCTTATGAATGCGGCTGCGTCAATTTGCAGGCGCGTTTCCGAGAACTACCGCCACGCGACGCTATTAGCAACAACTCGTACGGCAGCTATTTTAAGTGATCGTAATTTTGGAAATAAACACTCTTACAGACGGCGTCCACGGCATTTTGTTATTTTAATTGGCGGACTCAATTTAAAAGGGATCAAGTGCATGAGATTCGATGCCTTCCACTGCGAATTTTGTACGAAGGCTCATTTAAACGTTTAACAGCGATCATGATGGTTATAATTTTTAATTCCGACTTTGTATTAATACCAAAGGATACGAATTTAAACTTTATTGTAACAACAAGTAGGTAATAAATTATATTTACAGATATTTTCGAAAATTGTTGTTTCGTAAAATACTTGCGAACCGTGAGCTCTAGCTTCGTGAAATTTGCTCAAAATTTTCTGCTAATGGTTATTTACATGTAAACGAAATTTTTTCTCTGCAAAGTCCTTTGCTTCATGTGATATGGAACTTTTAAATTTTAATTTAAATACCGGGAGTTTTTATTTCTGAGTACCTCAAAAAAGTCCAAATTGCTCCCAAACGTCTGGAGCCAGCATTCCCAATAGGGGTATGTTGTAAGGTGGAAGGAAGTAGGGAGGGAAGCAGATGAGAAAGAGGAAGGTGGAGAAGTACCTGTCTAATCAGACCTGGTAACCAAACACGGCTAAAGCCATTTTAAGCACCGTTTCGACTCCGAAGGGTGGTCTTACACCAGGGCGATACTGAAAAAATCTACCACTCTGGAACGTGTCGCAAATATGCTATGTGTATATAATTTTGATTTAATATACTTAAGAAATAACATAAGAAATAAAATAACAAAACAATAGCGATTTAAGAAATAACATAAATAATTTAGCTACTTGCGTACGCTGAGGTTCAAACCCGCGACCTCAGGATTTGAAGCCAAAGATCGTAATCATCCACACAAGGAGGCTGTAAGGGTAGATAGGCAAAGATTCCGTATCGTTTGTTCATTTTTTATGCTTACTAAGAAAAAAAAATGGTGAAAGGGCGAGTGAGAGGGTAAAAAGATTATATCAATGGCGGCTCGTAAGTTTTTAGTGTGCTAGAGTGGTAAGATTGAAAAATACGACTTTGTTATTTTTTTTGTTTATTGTTTGAAGACTTTCAGATTTTATTCATCTGTAAAAGGCGCTGCCCTACATAACAAAAAAATTTCATTCACAATTTAATTTTAATTTTTTTAAATAAGCATGGTTATGTTTTTCAATCTTAGCATCAAGCAACCTCAAAAGTTACAAGCCGCCACTGCTAATAAGTAAGAATGTGATGAATGAACTTAGGTTTTTCAAATTACTACCAAAGTATCTAAACTCGTTGAAGATAATACAGTTATAATAAAATTAAGAAATCATTTGTATAATCTCTCGCAAACTTCCCTAATTCCCTTGTCAGTTATTGGAGGCAAGGACTGGCAATTCCCAGGCCAGTTGGCAGAGGGAGTCCTTTACAGAATGGCCTTGGGACTTTTGGCACACGGCAGGCGAGGGGACTCGAATAAGGACCTACACTGAAGTTAATTAGACAGATGAACGACAGTAACTCCTGTAATATAATAAAATATGAGATGTAGTACCTACCTATAATTATATGCACACTTGCAAAAAAAGGGTCCAAACATTATGAAAATTTTTCAATGCTCCACGGCTAAATGATACTAATATTTTAACCTGCGAAATCAAGAAAAGCTAAATAAATCTTCACGAGTTTAAAGTGGGACACACAATCAGCTGTTCTACTTTATAGAGAAGATAATAAATTTAAGAATATTTTTTTAAATTTTAACTTAATCAATCTTTGCAAATTCACTTTGTGGCGTCATTTTTAACCCTTAAAAAAATCGGGCGTATTTTGTCAGAAGGTAAAAATATTTCCGCTCTGCAATAAAATCCAAATAAATGGAATATTTGTGAATATATTCAAAAACTGAAAACTGTTTTTGAAAGGTGATGAAATACCCTTTCAAATCATATTATTAGAAATAACCATGTAATTTTTAAAATATACAAATTTTTAATGCAAACTTTTTAAAAAGAGTTTTTTCAAAAAGGCTCACCTTACGTTTGTTCTAATAAAAATGTTGAAATAAAAATACACACAAATTTTATTAATAAAATGAATGATAAGCTTTATTGTCACATCGCTTTTCTGTCGTTTTACATAAAAATAATTCCTGAAAAATTCACAAAGTTTCATAATTTTTTTCAATTTGCGTACATTGTACTTTCTAATTATTTTGTGGTTATTTTTTAGATCGGAATATATAGAATGTTGTTTTATCTTTTCAATACTGTTTAGATCATACTTAATCTCGATACTAAGGGAGACACAACGTCTCATGTGATTAAAAGAAAATTAAATGAAAACAAATCACTTTATCTCAAATACAAAGAAAAAGAAACTGTTTCTTTAACAAGCTGCCACAAAAGAATTATAATATTTATAAAACCACGAAGGAAGACCTCAACGAGGTTAACAAGCAGCGGTTAGGAAGACTGCAATGGATCAGCGGGCGTGATAAAAGCTTCGCTGTCATATTATGCACCGAAACCCTTTGTTAGGAGATAGTACTTTATCATCGAAATAAGTATAGGTATTTACTTCCACAAAGGAAGGGTGTTACGAAATGACGGCCTGGCTAATGATTGTAAACACGAATCCGCTTGGGTCAACCGCAATAGTGTTTATTGTGGCCTTTACAGGAGGAGTGACAGGTTGTGGCAAAGCCTCAAATCCTATCTGCAAGATGTTGTTTGGGACAACAGATTTCTCCCCTTTCCCTCAGCAGGACTGCATTTCGTTACTTTCGCGTCGGACAACATGTCGTTTTTGAGGTGTCGTTATATTGACACGAAATTATGATAATAATAGGCACTTATTTTGATGGAATATCACCACAAATTCTTTATAAAAGCAGGATATCTGTCTTAATATTGTGGTTAAATTACTTTTAGAAGACTTAAAATACATTGAGGCTATTGCTATTCTTAAAGTAATCAACGAGATTGTGTACTACGATAATATATTATTATTAAGCCTTATACGAGGGATAGTGAAATATTTCGAAATTGTGGGATAAATTGTGAACACAGGTATAAAAACACTAGGCTTCGTATTACGAACAACTAAAACCTTTGATTCCTTACAAGCCATTAAACTTATATATGTATCTCTAGTTAGAAGCCTAATCGAATATTACTCAGCAGTTTGGTCCCCAACTTAACAAAATTCACATTAATAACATTGAGCGAATTCAAAAACATTTTCTGCGTTTTATCAATTTTAAATTAAATATCCCAGTAGAAGACTTAAAATACGATTACTTATTAAATACCCTAAAAATACATACTTTAGAAGATGGACGTAAAATAAACGACTTAACATTTTTTATTCAAAATACTGAACTTTAAATTCGACTGTTGTGAACTCTTGCAACTCATTAACTTACGAACACCCTGAATAACAACACGACAAAATACAATATTCTACAGCAGCACTCGTAAGCGTAACTGCATTGCCCACTCTCCGATACAACTACTTCACACCATGGGAAATAAGTACTTGGATGATGTTGACATTTTCAATATCAATTTGGCGAGTTTTGTGGATCATCTAAAACATTTATTTCAACACTATTACTAAACACATCTTGTAAACCTATAAAATAGATGTATTTTTCTGTTTTTGTTTA
Organism: Glyphotaelius pellucidus; assembly: GCA_936435175.1. Taxonomy (NCBI): domain Eukaryota; kingdom Metazoa; phylum Arthropoda; class Insecta; order Trichoptera; family Limnephilidae; genus Glyphotaelius; species Glyphotaelius pellucidus. Next base: position 3,488,080 of record OW386541.1, read on the forward strand.
TGTGTTTGTATGACTTGTTGTACGACATTAATCTAATGTAGTTTTATTTGTATTATTTCCTAAGTTTCAAAGTAGCTGTCAAATTAAAATTACACTACGAATCATAAAAGACCTCTGGGCGTAAAATAAATAAATAAATGAAAAAAAATAAACCATCAAAAGGATAGAATGCAATAAGCAGAATATTAATAATGATTGACGATCGTGTCAATACCAAGTTATCTAGTACCTAGTCGTTACCTTTAGAATCAAGAACCTTATTCACCATCAAATTCCACGTTTGTTTTATGGTAGAACATTACAGACCTCAATAAAACACCGGTCAGTGGCTGGGTTGGCATCTAGTCTCGTTTTCACCCAGGCGTGGTAGTGAGTATAATGCTCAGCTGGAGTTAAGATGAAGCCATGCAAAATAATGTAAAATCATAAAAAATCATGTTTTATTGTTTTCAAAATTTGATCGCTTACAAGAATTATAGATACCTTAAAAATATTGGTGATTTTTTTAGTCTTTTAATAAGTCTATAAAAAAATAAAGAATTAGGTCTATAAAAAAACACTTTCAAGTGCAAACTCTCCTACCTATAAACCCCCTTTCGGATATGGTTCTATTGTTCAATGTAGAAAATTCAGTTTCTTATAATAATAAAAAAAAAAATAATATTTACGCCCGAAATTCACAAAATAAAATAAAATATGCATCGCGTTGTTATTTCACAATACGGCCGGCAGTCGACGAATTTGAATTTTCAAAGTGAACCTTATGCCGTCCACTCTATGACTACTGACTTGCCACACCCATTTTGTATCAGTTCGGCCCCCGCCGGAGCGGTAAATAGACGTATTAGACTCCGCGTCGCTTGGTTCCGTGAAATCAATTTTAAATTTCATTTTTATTACAATAAACAATGCGTACAAAAGGAGTTAATGTTTTTTACAGGCCTTTAAGAAATTAACCTGTGAAAAAAATTTCTCAAATACCTTTTCAAAAGCTTTTTCTCAAGTATTTTTAAACTCCTCCCAAAAAAGGGCGTGAATTCCAATTTCAATTTTTCCTGGACTATTGGATTACCTTAAAGTCCTCCATAACGATACAAGCGACATTTTCCACTTACCGTTGGTGATGGTAGTAGGAGATTTTCAAATATTGTCAGATTATTCGTAATCTGGGAATGTTTGTTTTTCTTTTAAAATGTAAATTGAGCTTTGCAAAAAGTATAATTAGGTTGGTACAAGTCCGGTAGGAAGCATTTTTCGCTGTTTTCGTTTCAATTGTTTCGTGTTGGCAAATTACACGAGCAACTTCACGCGCGGGGAAATTTAAGTGGTAATTGGAAAATGAAATGTTAAATCCGCAATCAATTACTGGGGCCATTAAATACCGCGTTTGTTTGGCGCTCGTATCTGAAGTGAAGCTAAACAGAATTTCAAGAGTTCTGCAGCATTATCAGCTGCCAAGTGCTGCTAAATTCGCCAATAGGTGTTCGGTGCTCACAACTGAAAAGTGAATAATTCAACTTATCGTTGTCTGTCACTCAGCTGACTCAACCAACGCGAATAAACTGTTGGTGCATTCTGAAACACGTTATGTTAGTTGTAATACATCTACTTATTGGCATTGTTGCTTTCAGACAGTTGCATGTTGCATGCATCGTGTTGGATGAATACATTGAAGGAAGCTTACTAGTAGGGTGCCAAATGTGACAGTTTTATTAAACGATTTGTTAACGTCCCAGGTATGGCATGATCAAGTGAATCAAATGTTCTATAGATACTAGCAATTTTAGCAGCCAATTTAAACACGGTTATAAAAGATGATTTTACACCTAATACGTGAAGGAAAGCTCAGGTTAATGTTATTTTTAATGCATCTTCTACCTACAATGTATTTTATTATTTTGGAAACATCTTTTGTATTAGGTAGGCACTTGAATTTATCATCTATTTACTTGTATGATTTGTCTGGTGTCTGAATTTTCCTGCCATAAGTCGACTCATAGCTCCACTATACAAGTATTGATTGTAGCTTGTCCGTGACTATACAAGTATTGATACTCAATAGGTACCCACTCTGCCTCTCTAGCCGATATTATTCTGCTTTGTCTCAACGCTAAACGATTTTTATAGACAGCTCCTAGTGGCAGTGTGGCTATGAAGCGAGCAATATAAATTCCTGTTAGCGAAATATTGAACAGTATAACGAAGCAACACTCTCACGGCTTGTGAGCCTCATTCCTACATACATTTTCAATTTCTTTCATTCCTGCAAGACTTTTCTCAAAGGAAATCCTAATTTTGATTTAATTTTATAATTTTTTTTAAATTAGATAAATTACTTTTTTTTTAAATTTATTTATTTATTTAAAATAATTAAATGACAATTATCAAGTAAATTAGTAAGCAGGTACTTAAAAATTGTTGGGAAGACACTATTATAGTAACAATTGATTTCATACACTTTATTTTGCCTGTTTGGCAGCTTATTTATTTATGAGCAGGTTGGAAGCGGCTCACGTGCGTTATGCGGTCCATCTTGAGGTAACTGCTGGAAAACGGTCCTTTGAATTTCTACATCCATACGTAATAAAAATGAAGGTTTTTAAGATATTGATAATGGATTTTAGATTTTTTTCTTCATCATGAACCCTATGGTAATTCAATGTTTTTTACAACAATTTTCTTTTTATAACTTTTGAAGTATTAATTTTAATAAATTTTCATCTTTTTCTTCAATTTTCTTAATTACGGTTATTAGTTAAAATTGATATATTTTTAGAGATAATCGATAGATTTTTTCCATGGTATCACCAATAGAGAATTCTAGTCCAATTTTTTTATTTTTTTTTATGAATAATGGCCCTCTTACTTAAATAACTGCATATTTATTTTTATTTTTATAGTTAGTTTCAATAGTTAAAATAAATCTCAAAGTTTTAATTTTTCAAGATCCCCCGGAAACCACCGAATCTAGTGTGACGTCATCATGACTAACCGAAGTATGAATCTTGTAGGGAACTGGAATCAGCTGTTCGACTCCCGCCATTTTGAATTTCAGCATTGGAGCGTTTTCATAGACTATTAATGGGCAATACGATCGTTTTTTGTACAGTTAAAGTTTTTGAATATTTTAAATAATATAGATAAACTAATAGAGATACTTTATTTTTGATACTGAATTATTAAGGCTTAAATAATGTTTCAATAAAAACAAAAACTATTATATGTCCAATTCTCTACAAACCAATAACTCGGAATGCCGAACGGCTTGCGTCTTCATTTCTATTGATTTCTATACAACTTTGACCCAGGTGACGCGGCGCGGTGACGTCACGCCGCCAAAACCCAGCAATAGGGTGTTTTAATGACACGTTTTAAAATGGACTTTTTAATATATTTTTTAAAAACTCTACGTTAAATATTATGTAATAAAACTTATATATTCAGAATCAGCGTATATTGGTCTATATGAACATATATTTTTAAAGCCATAATATTTTTCACTGGAGTTCCTTATTGGGGTATATTTATGTGGTGTGGGTGAAAAAAATGCAATATGAATTATTACATTCACAAAAACACAGAAAAAGCGCCGTAGATTAAAATTTTTCTAGGTCGAATTGCAAACCAATTTTTATTTCTCGGAGTGTCAGTATCCCGAGAATATTTAGACGAAAATCTTTCAGCATTTTCTTGAACGGAAATTTTTAGTACTTTATTAGGGACACAAATGCATCGGAAATCCACTCAGGCGTCGTGAGTTCAAACCGGTGCTTTATCCTAATTAGTACGAGTACCGTAAGGCCTTTATAATTGTACAAACAACATTAACTGCGTATATAAAAATGTTATAGAAAATTCCGAGTCGTGTCCTTAACGTATCATTTGGCATCTAGCCGGAGCCCCCTCCGACCTTAGTAGGGTCTTTTGGAAATTTTGGTGTATTAGATATTCTCTGAATCCTGTGTATCGTATCACGACATCCCCAAAAAGGACACGTTATGCCTTAAGGAGCTTATTTCCTATCGGGACCTTATATGAGGAATTAATGTTGAAAAAAAAAATAAAAACCTTTTCCCGGCTGGGGCACTACACCCCACAGATGGAGCCCTAGGCCGGGGGCTCCGTATAGGCGGAAGTCCGGACCCGATCGAGACAATGCATCACGTCCGTATCTGGCACTAAGCTTGTCACGTTTACGAGTATAATAAAGAGTTCAAAATCTGCTTAATGACTTTCAAAGCATTGCAAGGAATGGCGCCTGCCTATATATCGGAACTATGTGTCCGACAAAACTTAAGCGAGAGACAGCTTACTCTAAGGTCAGCAGATCTAGATGTTAATAATCGTTTAATCGAACTTTCTAGGTCAAATCGAGCCGTTTACTATGATCGCTCTTTTCGTGTAACTGGCCCTCTCATTTGGAATAAACTTCCCTCAGCTCTCACTAATATCCAGAATTTGGCTGAATTTAAACGGGATTTAAAAACACAATTATTTAAAAAATCATACCATTCATGAATCCTAACACATTTTCAATACACGTAATACCTAAGCCATGCTCTCAAGTTTCCGATAATTGTTTGGCTTCGGTTTCCTCCTAATTGTATTTTTATGTTTAATGATCGAATATAATGTCAGAATATTTCTCATTTCTAAACGCAAACTGCCTGTTAGTATATAATATTTTTGTTTTAAAGTTCTTGTTTTGTCCTGTGCTCCAAGCACTGTTATTGTTTATTATTATTGTCTAGTGTATGCTATGAAAGCACGATTTTTGTTAAATTTTGTTCTCTTGTCATTGTTTTGTAAATACTGTATATTCTTTGTTTCATATTATTTTAACAATATTTTGTAATGGATTCGTAAGGAGCACTGTAGGATTATTATTATAATTACTTTTGTAATTTATTAAGTTAAGCGCACTTGAAGTGAAGTGACACAAAACTGCGCTATACAAATGTAATGTTATTATTATTATTATTAATAAAAAATAATAGATTTGTGGTTTTGGCGCCAGTTTTTTGTTTTTAATTTTTTTTGTTTGCCAACTTGTCTATGATCCCATAGACGCCCATGGCTCCCACCCATTAGCGCACATTAATTTACTAGAGACGAGTTAATTAAATCTCATTAGCAATACACTAAGATTTTTCTCAATATGCTTCATATTCAGTCTTTATGGCTTCCTCGCACGCTATTTATGAATACATGTGCACTCTCATTTAGAACGATGGATTGATTCATTCATTTTACTACCCGGCTTTGTCCGAATTTGGATTCCTTTATAATATATTACTTCCAAAATTCCTTGTTACTGTATGTTTTCTCGCAGGAGGTAGGTATACTCATAAAAAATGTCAATAATAAATTGTTATTGAACCTTTGCCCAACACCAGTGGAAATATGATGTTAATTTTTTAATTTTTTATTGTAATATAAAAAACATGGGTTACAAATATACACATATGTGATATCTTATCGTGCGGGTAGTAATAACATCCGTTAATGTTACAATGTTATTTATTGAAGAGGTTATTATGGAGAGAGCGCCCAACAGCCCAAACATCCCTTTTATACATCTCCATACTCGCTGTCTCGCTCTCATGCCGTCACACTCATGCACATACATCACAACATATATTTTACAAAACACTTTAATAGAAGTCGTTTTTGGTCATGTTTATACCCCATCAGAAAAGAGGAGCTCTTGTGCCTGATAGGGGTTATAACTAGGTCTGGCAGAGTTGTGAAAACCCCTGTAAAATTTAGTCAAAATGATTACACTTTTGTCATCGTTATTTAGTTTTACATTAAAAAAATGTAAGGACGAAATGATCTATTATGTCGGTACTGGTCAAAACCCAGCTATCACATGCGGACAGTTGATAATCCGGTCGCGTCACTTGAAGCATATTCTTGAACGTATGAACAGTGTCAATAAACGTCTTATAATTTCGTCGACTTTCTTTTATCATCAACAAACTACAGACACATAAGTGTCTTATCGGGAATGATATTTTGAGTAGACAATAGTTACGTTACGTTAACCCAGAAAATACCAAAAAAAAAATACTGTTACCAAACAAACAGATTTTCTTCCACACAGTTAAGACTTACCCATGCAATTAATGCGTCTATGTTTTTGTCTAGACGAGCCTAGCAATAAAATACGTCTGCATTGCAAGTGTTGAGATTTTTTTCATGTTATCTTTGTGTGCAGCTCTCTAGGGAAAACAATTGAAACAATTTTCTTACAAATTTTTGTTGAGGGAACCGATATTAAGCAAAGTTTATCGAGTTTTCGTTGAGGGAAAGCAAAATTTTACGGGTTTTTGTTGAGGGAAAACGAGAGCCCGCTAAATTTGACGGCCCATTGGCTTGGCGTCGATTAGTACGCGCTGTGTGTGGCGGAACAGATGCGGACATTTTTTCCTCACTTGCATTTCCGTTATTGCCCCTGTATTCCAGAAAACATATAAATACATCCCGGCCGCTAATCGATTCTGGCGTTCTCGTTCGTCCCCGTGACATATTTAGCTCGAAATACCAACAATATTGTCAACGAAAATTATTTTCTACCAGTATACAAAATGGTATTATTTGTGACTTCGAAATTTCGTACATTCCTTAATTACAGTTTTATCATTTTAAATATGCATACCTTTTGCACGTCTATAAAATAATACACGTAATTTGTGACTTACCTCCTTTTTTATTACCCTTGGTTTATTTACGAAAAAATTCCTCCATTACTTCTAATACAGTTCTGATGAGATATTACCATTCTGATTTGAAATATAAGCCGTGTTACCGTATTATGATCAGATAATTTTATTATCCGAACCTTCTTCTTTCTTCAGCCTTGCAATATTATTCAAATTGGTGATGCCATAGTCCTAATTTTTTTTAATAATAGCTTCACATGGAAGGCATTCCATCAGGGCCCGTGTCATCTTTGGGTATGCTGTGTAGAAAATACTTATAGGAATAGGAAGAAGAGGAAGTTCTGGGAAGGAAAAACGAATCAGGGGTAGGTAGAAATCTGGGGTAAATTTGTCCAGGAGTGTCGTACGTAAGATTCCATCCCTCCCACTGCGATGCAAGGCGATAAGTCGAGAGAGTCAGACCGGAGAAGCCTAGGTTAGGTCTCCCTCAACCAGTCTCTCCACCACCTATACATCTCTGTTAAGTCACCAAATGTAGCGAACCACTTTGGGGTTACCTACGGCAGGAGTGTTGGTCATCCAATAAACGGTACCCGGGGCGGCGGTACCCGCACCCGCCTCCCACATTATACTACAAACTAACTGATTCCGGAAGTCTGCACTTTTGTTCTGTAATCATATAAAAATTAAAAATAAATTCGCCATGTATAATTTACGCCAACAAATTTGAGAAATTAAAATTGCAAAACGCCGTCAATCTGATTATACATAAAACCGGCCGCGAATAAATTATCCAATTACATTTATTAACATGCGCTTGATCAATCAAAATTCTGATTGCTTCTAATAATATTCCCCTTTTTATAAAGCTCGATTCCAACTTTGAGCACTTGTTATTGCCAGAAATATCCATTTTTACCACGTGGCAAGATGTTTAATTTCACATTATGACCTGCTGGCCAGTGGCCACGTTAAGTTCTGTTCCCCAGAGTGCAAGTCATTATTATAATAATTATTGCATGACAGGAAACAATTACAAAGTGTTAACGTGACTACGAAGGCACTTTGAAGGTACCTAGGAAATAATTTATCTTGCATTTTATAGTATCCACAAAGAGTGTGAAAAAATACTAATTGCGTATAATTTTTTTAGAACCCTAGCTTATGTTAATTTCCTACCGCGCGTGTCTCGCCAACTATAAAAAATACAATAAAAAAATATATATCTCGATAATTTATTTGGCTTCTTTGACAAATTTAAGAAACACATTGTAATTGTATTGTACATACAACTTAATTTCGGTTATTGTAGCTTGCTTAATTCCTGCAGGAAGCTAATCACGTTCAATGAACTAAACTTTGTTTTCAATTTAAGGCTACCCCGCTCAAAAAGAAGAAGTTGGAGAGGTATGTAAGGTAATTACAAACGTTGGAGAGAGCGCGCTAATATTTCAAATGATAAAATTGAAGCGAAAATAATGAAAATGTTTAATAAAACACGACTCGTTTGGAATAAAGCAAAAATCTCGTCGGGGTGGTCTAAAACAACGTTCAAAGAAACACTGAGAATTTTTTCATACACATAACTTAAAAATAAAAGAGAAAGTAAAATAATAGAGAAAGGCTTGAAAATAAAAATTTTCGGAGCATACTTTGCGATTTTTTTCTATCGAGGGAATTTCATATAATTTGCGTTTCGGCATGGGGATTGTAAAGATACGAGTATTATCTTCAAAAATAACATTTTTTTAAGAGCTTAAAAACTTCAAATGTTCAAGGGAGATATGCAAGAAATCGATAGAAATTTGGGTAGTGGGGGCTTAAGTGTCATTTTCAAAATTGGAAAATTATTTAATTTTAAATCATTAGTTAATAATTCTATATTTGATCTATGTATTTCTTTTGTTTAAATTTTTTACAGAATACTTAATTTTTTAATTTTACTAACTTGTATTGATTAGATGTGTTATTTTCTGATCATCTCTCTAATTTATCACAAATAAAAGGAAATTTACAAAATCATTGAAGAAGAAGATAACACTAATAATCACAAGAGAACAAGACACGACACAATAATCACAAGAGAACAAGACACGACACAATAATCACAAGAGAACAAGACACGACACAATAATCACAAGAGAACAAGACACGACACAATAATCACAAGAGAACAAGACACGACACAATAATCACAAGAGAACAAGACACGACACAATAATCACAAGAGAACAAGACACGACACAATAATCACAAGAGAACAAGACACGACACAATAATCACAAGAGAACAAGACACGACACAATAATCACAAGAGAACAAGACACGACACAATAGATATGGAAAAATTAGTCGGAGATTATATTGTTATTCTAAAATTTGAAATATGAGATTGGCAATAATGACGGTTTGACGGAAGGTGGCAATGGCCAAATTGGTAAAGGCGCCCGTCCCGGTTAGATGAGAGGTACTGGGTTCCTGTCGCAGTTGCGATTTTTTATCCTTTCCTATTTTTCTGTGTCTTATTCTCTGTCATATTTTCGTTTAGATTGTCAGTGTTATCTTTTTCTTCAATGATATATAATTGATGGGAATAACGTTCAAAAGTTATAAAAAGAAAGTCGTTCTCACAAAAAAAAAATATTTTCAATATTTGAAAGGATGATCCTAAGAAAAATATTTTATAAATGCCTACATTCAGCTTTACAAAATCCATAAATATAATTTCCTGTGATTTTTCACGGTCTTGCGCTTGTTAATTGACCATTTTCGATCTCTTCTCATTATCTTTGGGATAAATTCGATCTAAATTTTTAACAGTCTTTTCTTGTAGGAAAATATACCAGGAGAACATTACATTTATAGTACCTAATACCAGGCGAGCAGGAATGAAGGAAGATGATTATCACAAGAAGTTCACACACCTGGTTGAACATCGGTGTTTATTGGACGGAATAACTCGAATAGCTTCCGAAATCGACCGTAAACGGGTGAATCGAAAAGAACTGGAAACCTACTGACCTGTCAACTGAATAACTTTTAACATCACAAGTGACAAAACGCTTGAGTGACTACAACTATATTAAAAAATAACAAAATTTTATACAATAATAATAGGTGAGGTACCAGTAACAAAAAAAAAAATCTTTTTTTTTGTTGACAGCTCTTTTTTATGATTTCGGTAGGAAAAAGTATCTTCGTAAGTTAATTATTTTTTTTTCCTCTGGGGGATTGTTGAAATGAATATCAACTCGTGACAGGCCGACTGGAAGGCCTTCTGCAACACTGACCCAACTTGTCATTGCTTCAGTTGATGGAAATTTATTATGTAACCAGATTGTGAAACGATCGAAAAAATAGTACGGATGAAAGAACGCGGGAAACAAGTTGTGTTTTTATTGCATGCAAAAAATTTGCAATAAAATAATAATTCGTGTATAAAATCGCAGCATTTCGCAGAGTGTGGGTAATTTTTATTTTATTTATTATTTATTTATTAGTTTAATTTTAGTAAATTGTACATTTAAGTTAACAATTTCCTAATTAATTATTCTTTTTGCTAACCAATTTTTAGCGTTAAACGTTTTGGTCTTATGGCGATCCACTAGTCTTTGAAAAATTCGGAATCGGAAACCCCGCCCCTTTTTGGGAGGGATTTAAAAATACTTATAAGAGTTTTTTGGAAAGGTTGTAGAAGGTATTTGAGAGTTGTTTTTTTACAGGTTGGTTTCGTAAAGGCCTTAATAACAAGGAAATTTAAAAGCGATTTCATGAAACCAAGTGACGCTGAGTCTAGGGACGTCCATTCGCCACCGCAGCGAGGCGTTAACTAATACAAAATGCACATAGTCTTTATGCGGACGGCGTAAGGTTAAATTCTCAATTCAAAATTCATTGAATGCCGTCTATTTTGATTCATGTCGAAAAAAATAGCGCAAAATTATAATTGTTTTGTTTTGTTAAATTCAGGCGCAAATATTAAAATGTTTTCCGATTGTATTTTAAAGAACATAATTTGCCAAATTACATTATAAAACTTTACCTGAAAATGGATTCATTAGTAGGACATTTGTATTTAAAAATATTTTTTATAGGCCGGATACTCAATTTTTTTTAGACTTACAAAAAGACTCATTAAAAAAATACTCGATTATTTCCAAGGCCAAAATGTGTTAGGCTCGCAGTATTTAATTAAAGCATCTATAATATTCCGAAACGATCAAATTTTCAAATCAAAAACACAACATTTCATATGATTTTGCATTAATTCGCAGGGCCTCATCTTAACAATTTCTTCTGCAGTTGCCGAAATTTTACATAGATCGTTAGAAATATACTAAAAATATTAAAATTTCAAATTTTTTGTACAAAAAATGTAGAACCATTGTAGACGTAAAGATATAATAAGACAAACATCTTTCTTTTCATGGTCTTTAACATATGGTTCGATTGATTCGTCGATCGAAAAAGTCGATATCGATGACGTCAAAGGGTGATATAACAATCAGGCATTCCAACCGAGGTATCCCTTTTTATGTGCTAATGGTCGACAAAACAATGTCGATCGTAAAAATGGTTAAACATTCCGAACATAGAGAAAAAAACACAAAGACAACGTGTTATACGACGGTAATTCTTGTTCTCAAAAATTTACAGCCTTTCAATAAAAAGCGAGCGGACCGCCTGACACACCGGCAGACACCCGAGTTAAATTACTTAATAAAAATCGCCGGATCGGCCGTAAACTAGTTGTAGGCCGGATTAGAAGGAGCGTGAAAAAAATATCTAGTGGTACTATAATTAAGTATCGATTAGGCGATAGGGAACTGCCTACTCGTAGCGGCGTTCTTTAAGATCGCCCCTCGGAGATAGCGGCCCGCACATGTGCGGTGTTTACCTCGCGCGAGCTTTACGCCATAAGACGGTCAACTGAATCAGCCGGACACGAGAGGAACTGGCAAGGTTAAGATCTTGCATCGAAAATTTAATAGCCTAAATTAGGCAGCACTGTTTTTAAGTCATCGGTGATTAGAGCCGTTTGGTGGAGTGGTTTTTTACTGAACGGTTGTATTGGCCGAGACTTAATCCAGATACATACAAATTCAGGGGTGTTTCTAGATTCATTTATTGTGGGTACTGTTAGGATACAACTAATTGTTTAGAAGTGTTTTAAAGGCTGTGAAAAATAATAATAATAATTAAAGAAAATTGTGCTTAAAATTATAATATATTTGTGATTAAAAAATGTATTACTAATTAAAAAAATTTTTTTTTGTGAATATCGCCCCCAATTGGAGCAAGTTGTGAGGCTGAAGGTAGTGGGGAGAGATAGGAAATGTGAAAGATGAAGGTGGGGGAGTTCCTGACTATTCAGATCTGGTCACCAAACACGGCTAAAGCCATTTCAAGCAATGCGTCAATTCTGAATGGTGGTCTTACACCATTGCGATAATGAGAGTATCTACGACTATCTACCCCTCTGGAACGTGCCGCAAATACACTTATTGCATATTATTCAAGTGACAAAATCATGAAACAACACAAAAATCAAATAAAATTTAACAGCGTATGCCGGTTTAAGGCCCGGTAATAAGCGTTCAAAAATAAGAAGAAGAGGAGATATGTAAATACAAAACGATAATATTATGCGAAAGTTGTGAAAACATTTAATAAAACACAACTCGTTTAAAACAGATCTAAAATTTCGCAACAAATGCTTAAGTTGCATATGCAAAGATAAATACACTGAATTTTTTACACCTATAACATAATATTAAATAACAGAATAAAATGCGTTTTTAATAATTTTTGGAGCATGCTTTGCAAATTTTTCTATTAAGGGAATTTCATATAATTACGTTTAGACTCTACAAATGTTCAGATATTAATTTAAAAAAAATTATATAAATTTTTTTAGGAACTTAAAAACCTGAGACGTTCAAAAAAATATGTTATAAATCGGTAAAAATTAGAAATGCAATTTTCGTTTGTTCTAACCAACTTTAGTGATTTTATGTTACAACACTAGTTTCATTGCGTTACTTAATTATAACTGCATAAGAAGGTGCTTACATTTTGTTGATAATCAATCATTTTCTGTTTAAATAAGTAAACCCTGACAAAGCAAAAAAAAAACTGAATATTAAAGTTAACAACATTGGAAACACCTGCCTATAACCGCGAGTATGTTCTTGAGTTGCTGGTTTGTTCTTATTTACAATATGTGGGTAGTCATAAAATTCATTAGTTTGGACTAATTGAATTCCTGCGTTACCTGTCCATAGTTCTGAGACAATGAAACGCCTTTTATTGTCTTCGCATGTTGAAACGAGAATAATTAATTCATGTTTTAATAGATTTACTTTCTAAAATTAATTTTGACATGGACATTTACGAGCTGAAATAATCATGTAAATTATCAATAAATTGTACGAATTTATGATGGGCATCAACAGAACCTACAAACTTTCATCATATCAAAAAATAATGATAGTAAGTTAAATAATTATGACAAGTGATTTCCGAAGGTGTTGCAGAAATGCTAAAAGAGATTGAAGCAAACGCTGACAGTTTTAATGACGTCATTCTGTTCCACACTTCATAAAATCCGTTTTTTGATCCCCCGGGCAACGTTGTTCACGATCCTCCATACTGACATAAGCCGCTAACAAAATATTTACGCGTCCTGAAAAAAGTTCATTCCGACTCCACCTGCAGTCCGGCATGATAGATGTATTAATAAAATAAAATAAATAATACCTGTAAAAAAATCGACCCTCGTGTTTTTTCCGAGCCGAGATCCGTATCTCGATTTGCTCGAGAGAAGACCCTCACCGCGCTATTAGCGGGTGCATTAAAATCCGATGCATCAAACGTTGTTTGATTTGCTATGTAATTTCACATTCTTGCTCTATTCTTCCGTTACCTCCTGCCAGTGGATGATTAATCGGCTTCGCGAGAGTTGACGCCTCTTTTCGTTCTTCAACAGGTGGTTTGGAAATTAGTTTCATTCCTAAATCAATCAATACATTGTGATGATGATGTTGAGGGTTGGTTAGCTGAGTCTTTGTTGTGGCTTTATCCGGACACACGAATTTGGCTAAGAATCAATTTAGATTGTTGACCTACTTGAAATGAATTGACAGAGACTTGTTGGTTGATTGATTTTTAGTAGGTAACTTTCTTGAGCGTTTCTCTGATACCACAATATCAGTCAAACTGTTTTATACAGATAGGTATGGTGGAAATCAAAGCGTGCCTCGCCTCGCCGTTACTAGGCTTTACTTCTTCTGCACTCAAAGCAGAAGATACACTTCTTGTGCTTATCTCCGAGAGACTTCGCCAAGAATGTGTATCAGGCTTTTAGGATTTGGGTAACTGGCACCGATATAAACGTTAATTTCTGTTTGACCGCCAGTCTTCATCACTAATTCGATCCATCTTCTTGTTTCAGGCGTATGTTCCCGACCCTCCGAGTGTCCTTCACCGGTTTGAGCGCCAGCCAGCGCTACGCCGTGCTGCTGGACATCGTGCCCGTGGACGGCAAGCGCTACCGCTACGCCTACCACCGCTCCTCGTGGCTGGTGGCGGGCAAGGCGGACCCGCCCGCACCCGCGCGTCTCTACGCGCACCCTGACTCCCCCTTCACGGGCGAGCAGCTGCGCAAGCAGGTCGTCTCCTTCGAGAAGGTCAAGCTTACCAACAACGAGATGGACAAAAACGGACAGGTAAATATCGTTTACTAAATTAGGACTAGCAACCTCTTTCTCCAAAACCACGTATCTAACCGTAGTTAAGGATCTAATAGCGCTCTTACAGCCGTTGTTCCCAACTTTTCGATCAATAAATCTGAGACTCCGATCAGCTAAGTGATTTGTTTAGTAACGCTCGATTCGCCTGTTGGTCGAAGAGTTGCGTTAGAAGAAGCGAATTTGTGCATTTGAGGAGTGTTGAGCCAAAATTTCGGCTCAACAGTTGATCAGTAGGATTGGAAATAACGGTCGTTAGTGATCATCACCATTCTAAGATCGCCTAACTTAATACATGCAGCAATAATAAATGGGAGCCTGATCACAAGAGTGTAGTCGATTGGTTGCCTGCGCTTCGTCCTTTGTCGGTTTTTAGTGCCCGAGTAGAGACGGAACAGGGACAGGGACAATTGTGTGAAGGGGGTATATGTAATGGACAAACTCAGAAACTACACAACCGGTAATAATCTAAGCAACAACTGCACGATACGAGAACGTAGTATGAGATATGAGTTTTACCGCCTGTTGTTCCTAACTTTTCGATCGATCAATCTGGGTCTCCGATCAGCTAAGTAATTTGTTTAGTAACGCTCGATTTGCCTGTTGGTCGGAGAGTTGCGTTGGCGTTGAATTTGTGCATTTGAGGAGCGTAGAGCCAAAATTTCTGCTTAACAGTTGATCAGTAAGATTGGAAACAACGACCGTTAGAGTACGAGTATGAGGTGAGTCTATCATTAAAAAACATCTTTCCATTTCACGTCCATAGAGTCCGAGATGATGTTTTATTTCACGTCCATAGAGTCCGAGATCCGTTTTATGATGACAACATTTGCTGTACAAACTCAAACACAAATCAGCAACACCTTCTTTCATAGTAGCATTTTGCAGAATAAATTCTATCCCGCTTACACCCACAAATGTCAAGCCACAGTTTTAATGAAGCTTTATAATTTACCTTTTTAAACGTATCCCATTAAACGCAATGCGCCTCGGAGGGGCCGTCGGTAATACAATAACAGAGCAACCGCGGCGGCCTATCGCATGCACAACCGCCATTTTTCATGCATTATGTCTTGATGTGTTATAAACACATGCTAACCGCGTTTCCCTGCTTCTTTAAACTTTGTTTTAAAGGCGATCTAACGCGAGGTCAGGCTTCCCGGCAGCTTACCAAAAGTATTCATTACAATTTACCGACCGCCCACGACAGCAAACCTGGAACGCGACTTGCTTCCGCCCTTGGAATCGTAGAATGAAGAAAGGAAGAAGAGAATTGTGATGAAAACTATTTGTTTTGCCGCACAATTCAGCTACCCAGAGCCAATAGGAACAAAGCACCCAGTTTTACATAAGGAAAAGATAAGAGGAAGTTGAAAAACGATTGGCACTTAGTTTCTAGTTTCGCCAAAAAACGCAGCTGAAGATATTCTTAGAAACATTTTTTATCTGAAAGATTGGGGATAAATGAGGTACAAAAGTACATTTTTAAAATCTGTTTTATTTGTTTCTTAAAAAATACTCTTTGCGATGGAGTTTCTTGTATAGACTTAACACGCAGTAGGGCGCGAAAATGGGCGTTTTTCCAAATTTTAAGACAAAAAATATATATATAACCACTGGAGCGCTTTTTGTCACAATATGGCACTATATGGCACCACCACAACACGGGCATGTGCCTAGCATGGTGGTCGAAAAATTCTAAAATTTATGTAACCAACATTTCAATGAATAAAGAAAACTTAAAAAAAAAAAAAATTTAAAATACCTCGGATTGCTTTGTTGCCAATTTTGGCAAATTTTCCCTTATTTGTAAGTTATTAAGTAGAAGTTAACGATTTTATAAATTTTTTTTATAAATCCTACGAATATGTGATAATCGACAAAAGGTAGGTGAATTCATTGGATATATAAAACTATAATCAGTTTGTATGTCTCCATATTAAAATTCGGAGATATGATTTTTTTTTTAATTTGGGCGGAAAATATTCAAATGATCACCAAAAATTGTCGAGCGATCGGAGGAAAAGTTTTAAATTGCGCTGTCGCTCCAGTGGAAAATGAGTATTATTGTATCTCTATGAATTGGGATGGCATCAATAGATTGTAATTAACACAATGTATTCTCTATAGAATCAGGTGTGATGAAGAAGAGACATTGGAGAATTGCTCACATTTTTATATAATTATTTCTTCTCTTTTTCTCGTGTCGTCTCTTTCATACTAGACGTCTGTCGCACGTTCGTTAATAACGCGTTGATATTGGGGAGATTCGGGTGAGGCAAGTCTCGTAAAATTTTCTAAATATCTTATAGAACCGCACCGCGTGTCACCGTGACGTGGTTGATGCTCGGCGCTAAATCAACGCCTCACATTTACAAAACCCATTACATTACGACTTTATATCCGACGTTATTACATTGTCACTGGATATTCCCTAACAGCCATCAGCTACCTCGTCTGAAGATGACCACACCTCGCATTCTTACCTCGCTGCTCATGCCACGTACCACGTTACACCACACGACCACTGCACACAACGATACCGCATACAACCACACACTATCACACGGCATACCGCATACCACCACACGCAGGTAGAGACATTTAGCTGCAAATCATACCAAACAAAAAACAGGTAGTAATGTTTTACCGGAAATTTGATAGCTAACTTCATCGTGCAGCCGGCACACAGTCGGTATCAGATATTATTGTTCTTATCTCTACAAAGATTTGAATATGGTATTTCTTTCGACATTTCACAATATTCCATCGAAATAGTCACCTAATCGATGTCACGCCTGAAAACGTATCCCAGTCTTTATGAACGTAATATATTCGCCTTTAATTTATGGATATACGACAGCTTTATCCGCGAATCGTCCATTCATTTAAATAACATCGCGTAAAAATCTTGTCGCTTATGCTCGGCCGAATAATATTATAATCATTTGGTGGGGATTAACGTAAGTCATGTTTATGCTAATCGTGTATTTGCTTATCGCTCGACACGGTGGCATCTTAAAGGCAGCCATGCAGGGCTCAAACTGACTTACATCGAACTAGGTAGCCACTTTCTAACGTGGTTTATGCTAATGATGAAAACACACTTCTGAATAGGTACTCTGATGACTTGGAAGAATAACATCGATGGTTTATTATGTGTTTTGTTCTCTGATGAACAATACAACTCTGATGATTGCGAGTTTCTATAAAACTTCGTTTCGATTATTTACAATGTGTAATTAACTGATCGATAACTGTGTAATTAACTGATTTCGATTACTTACTATGTGTAATTAACTTATCCGTTCTAAAGGATGCTCTGTTCTAAAGGTGCCCGCCTGTACATCGGATATAATCTTCGTAAAAGTTGTCTCTTTCGTACAGTATGTACTCAAATGTACTGTCCTTTCTTGAGGCACTTTAAAACTTCGCGTAACAACCTGTACGAACGACATCTGTTGAGAGACATTGAATTTACATACATTTTCACATTCACCACATTATATTAAAAGCTTAGAATCTTACAGCCCTCAACCCAAACATCCTTAAGGTGATCCCCTAGGCCTTGAAAAGTTCGAAATCGGAATCCCCTCCTCTTAAAAATACTTGAGAAGACTTTTTTGGAAAGGTTGGAGAAGGTGTTGAGAGTTGTTTATTACAGGTTGATTTCGTAAAGGCCTGTAAAAAACGTTAACTCATTTTAACGAATTGTTTATTATAATAAGGAAATTTAAAATCGATTGCACGGAACCAAGCGACATAGAGTCCAGAGATGTTAACTAATACAACATGTGCATGAAATATTTATGCGGACGGCGTAAGGTTTATAATCCTAATTCGTTGAACGCTGCCCATTTTGATTCATGCCGAAAAGAACAGAGTGAAATTGCATTGTTTTGCTTTATTTTGTGAAATTCAGGCACAAGTATTAAAATGTTAAAATAAAGAACTTAATTTGCCACATTATATAATAAAACTTTATCCTAAAATGGATTCATTAGTAATAGATTTTGGCACTTGAACATATATTTTATGGGCATGATACTTAATTTTTTTTAAATACTTTTTAAAAAAATTATTCGATTATTTCCAAGGCCAAGATGTGTTTTATTTCCAACATTTAATTGAAGCATCTATGTAAGTATAATATTTCTAAGCGATCAAATTTTCAAACCAAAATTACATGATTTTGTACGATTTTGCATTATTTTGCACGGCTTTATCTTAAGATGAAGCCATAGTAAATAATGCAAAATCACACAAAATCATTTGTTTTTGTTTTGAAAATTTGATCGCTTAGAAATATTATAAATGCTTCAATTAAATAATGCGTGTAGAACATATCTTGGCCCTTAAAAATATCGGTCATTTTTTTTATAAGTCTTTTAATAGGCCTAGAAAAAAATATAGTAACAGGTCTTTAAAAAAACACTTTCAAGTGCAAACTCTCCTACTTACGAACATCTTTTCGGATATGGTTTTATTGCTTATTGTAGCAAATTTAGTTTCTTTTATGATAATCGCAAAAAAAATGATATTTACGCCCGATATTCACAAAATAAAATAAAATATGCATATTTGCGTTGTTATTTCACAATACGGCTGGCAGCCGACGAATGCGGATTTTCAAATTGACCCTTATGTCGTTCACCGAAGGACTACTGGCTTGCCACACCCTACTTTCTTTCAAAACTCCCCTGGCCGGAGCAGGGAGCGGACGTGTGACTCCACGTCGCTCGGTTCCGTGAAATCAATTTTAAATTTCCTTGTTATTACAATAAACAATGTGTAAAAAAGGAGTTAATGTTTTTTTTAGGTCTTTATGAAATCAACCTGTAAAAAAAAATTCTCAAATACCTTTTTCAACCGTTCCAAAAGCTTTTTCTCAAATATTTTTAAACTCCTCCCATAATGGGCGTGAATTCCGACTTCGATTTTTCCCTGGACTATTGGATCCCCTTAAATCAGAATGATTTCTACTCTTATTTGAAGATAAGTTTCTTCATATTCTAGTGAAAACATACCGTTTAATTTATTTTAGATTAAAGTCTTAACAACCGTTTACTTGAAATTGAGGTACCTGAATACAAGTCAGTAATTAATGGGTATGATCATGTGAGAGAGATGTTGAATTGAGATAACGCCCGTCGCTGGAGCCATAACTTAGCCGCGACAACAAATTTGTCAGCGCTCTTAACTGATGAAATGATTTCGTCGAATTGATACGAACTACAAATAATTAATGTAATGCTTCTAATAGTTTACGTGTTTTGATAAGAAGCCTATTCTGCATCGTAATAATTGAGATAAAATTACGACAAGTTGAATATCACGTATGATCCATTGCTAGAGAATTCTGTTCTTGGGGAAAACAGTGTTTTGAAATGAATGTTCTTACATTGCACAGCGTCATTTTTTTCTCTTTATTTTTCATTCTTGCAGGCTTGAAATACTTTTGTAGTTTGTCAAAAGGTACATGCAGACAACATACAGTACATGTGTATAAATAGACATGACATGTGTATAATTAACAGTCACATCAGTAGTATAGATAAAGATAAGTATGTGAGATATTATAAAATAATAAGTTTTAACCTTTTCGTCCCGGAAAGAAAAAAATCACACTTCATCCGAAGGGGGGTCACTCGGGGACCCCAATTTGTTTTGCTTATTAAAGGGTGTTAATGACACAATTTTTGGAAATTTGTTTTGGTAATAATTAGAAAGAAGCATATTCATCTTATTTAAATAGTCATTATCTAAATCGTTTCATAAATAAAGTCATAATTAATATTCTAACGAATTTAGACCATAACGCGTGTTTCTCCATAGAAAACAGAGAAGGCGGGCCGATAGCCACCGTAACGCTTTGTTTCCGAATGTTGACTGGCGATTGGCGCGTAGCGGAAACGATCCAGACCGAATGATCTTTGACCGGCAAGCGAAGATTATAGCATTGTAAAAAGAGCAAACTAGATGCGCAGTGTAAACAAACGGGATCTAGTCCTTTCCACTAACAACTCAGAAATTACTTGCTATAGCTTAGAATCGTCCCGATACTTCCAGCGGATGGATACGGGGTAACGCCCGAACGGAGGGGTAGGGGGGCGGGCTGGACAGATTCTCGACCGGAATTTGATATAAATGAATTAATATTAAGAAAAGTAGTAATGCGATATTAATTTTTTTAATGCAGATCGATAACCAAATATTTTTTCTAGGATTACCAAAATTATGGAGTATGTGGTTTAAAAAACAACTTAGATACAGCGTAAAACTCTCGTTAGTGTAAGTGCGTTCCCCTGGTCCGGTACGGAAGTGTTATATGAATCAGCAATACAAAGACTTCGATAGGGCATCAATGTAAATCATTTATATCTAACAGCCAATTTCTTAGAATATATTTGACTTTATACATGGATGGTATTATTTTTATTTGTCAATAGTAGTTTATTAAATAGTTTAATGATATGATTATTCACATTGATTTTTAGTTAATGGTCATGGCGTATTTAATTTTATTAGAATTTTAACCAGCGATTCCTGAACATATTTAGAGTGAAAAATGTAGATGTTTTTTTGCCGTCGATGATATTGTTTTCAAAACTGTTTTTTCTTTATTTATAAAATAAGTTTTGTATGCATGCTTTTCGATTACCACGACTAGGCACATGCCCGTATTAAGGTAGTCGATTAAAAACAATAAAAATATTTTTCTTTGACATGTTGCAACCGAGTAGTCGGGTAAAGCCTAGCCTAGCCTTTCCAGCAGCACGGTAACACACGAAAGAGCGCGTATCACGTGATCCCGTCGCGACATGTAGTAATAGTGTGATCAGTGAAGACTGAAAATTTGTTTTTTGTTTTTAATATAAAAAAATATCATCGGACATTAAATTGACATCTACTTTTTGTACTACAAACACTATGCTCAGAAATCGCTGGTTAAAATTCTTTGGGTACTTGCTGTTACAACCTGTATATGATACTTACCCATTGTACTTAAATTATGATTTTGCAATATAGTGGGTAGATACCTAACTCATTAATTAAATGTGTGAATAATATTTAGTTTAATTTACTTAATCCCTATAACTATGATCTTCCAAAACAAATTTCCAAAAAACAGTAAAAACATAGAAAATTATTCTTTTTCGGTTTACAAAACCAATTGAAAGTTACAACTTCCTTATTAGAAAATGATGATATTTTTTCAAAAAATTGACCAAGGCACACTAATAATACATCTCAATTTAATGGAATCCGTTGAAGGCTTCGCTCTAAAAGTTTAATCTTTAGGAAGTATTGCCACCATTGACAATGACAAAACGTTAAAGCTATAATTTTTTTTTAATTAATCCAACAATCAAGTTAATATAATTTTTATAACAAAACTTTCAACTAGTCTAAAAAAACCTAGGAATTGGGAAGTAATAATATTGTAAAGGTGATTTTCATAACGGTGCTATCCAAATTATTGAAATAACGTTATTTTTTTAACTATGTTATTACCATTAATATTAATCAAACCATTCAACTTCAGTCGGTCGGAGGCCTACTCAAATATTGTTAAGTTAAATGTGTCTTTTTGTGTGTTTTTATGAAGTTTTTTCTACACTCAACGTGTTAAAAATGGGTTCTTTTTATGATTATTTGTAGTCACCTTTATCCCGAAAATCTATTATTCAAATGGTTGCGAGTCCGTGTATCACGAGTAAGGACCCGTCCGATGACGGGGACCTCCCGCTAATTTACGGCCACCCGAGGCTGGATCACCTCACTCCGCACAATGCCAGGAATTCTATGGACCATCGCATTCCAACTAGCATCCGATCGATCTCACCCGATACTGTCGGATTGATTCTACACTTGCTTGTTCAACACGCCATTTGGATCCTGTTGAATCAACGATTCATTTGTAAAAAAGAAATTCAATAAAAAAACATGAAGAAATATAACGGCAGTACAATGTAGTTAAAATAAACGCGCGATTATAACTGGATTTAAAAAGTAACCACGGAATCAATGGTTAGTTTAAAAAGAGGGTGGAAAATAAATAAAGAAATAAATTCTACATAATATATCTCGCTACCGGTTTTATATTTAAACCCTGACCCTTGAAGAAAAAAGCAATAACACTTCGTTAAATCGATACCAACTTAGTCATATCTATTAGGTACTGATAGCTGTGTTGTAACATATCTATCTCTCTTTCTCGTAAACGATGCCTATATGAAATAGAATAAGAGGTTACAACGGAGCTCTCATCGACAGAAACATCCAGCTACTGCATTCTACTGGTTGAGTATACAATGGAAGAACACTCAATCAAACCGTTCAATGTTTTTATTATTGATTTCACTCATTTCTTATTCATTTGAATTCCGAAAGATCTGATAAGAATCTTGGAGATTCACGCACGTGAATTTCATCTGCTTATCACTGAGAGGAATGCAACGTATTTGTGTGGGGGATTATAAATTAGGAGCGCGACTCGGGACAACGACGGAGCCCCCCAACGTCATTTGTTCAAATCTGTTGTGAAAAATAAAAAAAAAATAAGTAAAAGAGAGAAATTCGTGTTCGGTCGTGCCCCCTGTTGTGCGGTCGGTTACACCCCACCCACCTTTTCTTCACGCGTCCGGTATCACATTATGTGACACTCGTGAAAATTTATTCTAATTTTAATTCAACCACGATCCACGATGAAATATGAAGAAAGCTTAAAAAGAGATATTCAATAAAGCGATAATACATTACCTTATTATCTGGTCGTTTAAAAAATTGAACAGAAGTTTAAGATTTAGATTGCCTCCTGGCTCGACTAGCCACACTGTCAACTATCACGCTATCGGCTCGCTACATTTATTACCGGAGGAACAACTGCCGTAAATCTTCACACATTCTTTCTTCCACGAAATGTTTTACTTCGTGTATAATTTATTGTGACAGATTATTACTTAGTGCGATCATTTCATGTTTAACACTCATTTTGACTATTAAGTTGAAGCCCCAAACCTGATTCTATTCTAAACATAACAAATAAAAGTCACTAAACTTGAAATGATATTTTAGTACCATTAAACACTGAAACAAAAAAATATATCAGCGTACACATTACAGAAACACACGAGCCAAAGGTTATTGCCGTAAAGGCCATTGAACAGCCATTGACAGCCATTTGAACTTCGGGAACTATGCGACTGCTCTGAACCGATAAGCTATTCAAGCCTGGTTTGGTCTGCGAACACTTATTTTTGCATAAATTTAAAATATTAGAGGAAAGTAACCAAATATGGAATAGGATCCTAATACGGAATAAGCGAAATTTCGCAAAATGTAACAACATCTGGCAACGCTGATGTGAGCTATCGCGCACATCCACCGAAGCTGTGAAAACAGGCTATTAGATGTGTAACAATTAAACATCTGCCCTGATGATGGACATTGTAACGCTGTCCGAAACGTTGGCTAAAGAAGGATGTAGCGTAACACGTCATAACACCCCAAAAACAAATAACGAAAATACTTTTGGCCGTGAAAATCTAAATACATTTTTATCGATTACTTAAGGATTCGGTATATTTCGATTTAAAAAATACCCACTTCTTTGATATTTTTTCACGGTGTTAAAGAGTAGGTACATAATATTATAAATACAAGATAACGCATAAAAACATGAATAAAAAAAACGTTCGGTAATTTGCTAGCAAGAAAATGTAATTATATGATTGCATGGTGCTATGCTTTTTGTTTCCTCAATTCAATCGGTAGCTTATAATCATATTCAGAGAATGCGTTGCCTTTGCTAATCTCACATTTGAATCAGTAAAAGTTTCAAACTGCAACTAGTCTGTGTGCAAGCATTTATAAAATATGGTTTTATTACATTCTTGATGTTTGTTAGCTGTGGAGAAATTGTACACCGGTAAAGTGATTTATAATAGACTAGATATAACCTTAGCTTCTAAGAAAATTAAGAAGTTGGACCATCCGATTTATTTTTCACTACAAAGTATCATAAAAATTAGACAGTCTTTATTACATTAAATTACCGTTCGAATATGACTCCAATTTAGATATAACTCTTTTGGACTGTGTTGTTCTCATGAAATTTTTGATAATGGCAAATATTATATTTCCCCATAAATATAGATTGTGACAACGTAAAAAAAGTATCTTAAATTTACAGTTATTTTTAAAGCATTTCAAACGTAAGATACTCTTGGTATCGCCCTGGTGTAATACCACCATTTAAAATGAAAACGTTGCTTGAAATGGCTTTAGCCGTGTTCGGTGACCAGATCTGAATAGCCAGGTACTTCCCACCTTCCTCTTTCCCATCTCCTACCCCTCCCCACTTCCTTCAGCCTCACAACATACCCCAATTGGGGATGTCATAGTCTCACTGGCTCCAGACGGGAGCAGTTGGGACTCTTGTGCGGTATTCATATAAAAAAGGTGTATTTGTCTAAAAATTGGTCAACTATAGTGTATTTGATCAAAATACAGTCGATAGTACATATTACGCGCTAAAAAATAAAAAAAAAACAAATACGGTGTCACTCAGATGACCTGCATTTATACAAACGATTGTACGTAAGTAACTATTTTTTATTTTTTTTTTATTGTTTAATTTATTTATTATAAATACAAAGTAATACAATATGACATAAAATATTATACAGAAAAAAGAAAAGTCCCAATAAACTACTTTTTAGCAATTTTTTATGAGAAAAACTCTCTTTTAATAACTTTTGAAGGTTATTCCCATCAACGTAATATATCATTGAAGAAGAAGATAACACTTACAATCTAAATGAAAATATGAAAGAAAACAAGACACAGAAAAACAGAAAAAAAAACAATGGTCGCAACTGTCAAGTGGTCAGTTGTGACCATTGTTTTTTTTTTCTGTTTTTCTGTGTCTTGTTTTCTTTCATATTTTCATTTAGATTATAAGTGTTATCTTCTTCTTCAATGATACTTTTTAGCAGTTTGTCGATGGGTACTTTTACTTTGGAAATATATATATATATATATAAACTTATTTTACATAATTAAATGCAGTTAGAATTTTTGTGTTAGTCTAATACAAATTATTATGTACGTAATATGTAAGTATGTAAGTTGTAAATAAATAGTTTTAAGATTGTAAGTTATATTACGAGTAAAGCAGTATTGGGAAAATACCCACTCAGTCATAAAAATAAATATAGTTTTAAATCACTAGTTATATAAGTCATAGTTGTTATTGTATTAGTCACTAATTAATCTAGCTATAAGCCACTTTTAATATACATAGGTTGAATGTATAAATGAATTTGTAAAGCGCCCTTTCTAACGAAAATGGCACAATAGAAATCATCAAAATATTATTATTATTAAGGGTGATATTGAGTAAAAGATTGCCATTATTTTGTTTATTTTATGTAAAACAAACATCTTTCTCCACCTTATTTCTACCCCACACTCTCTCAAATTCAAAAAATCTGAAACACCTGTCAACAAGATATGTTATTTTTGCAATAAAATAAGATCATTTTAATTAGCAATGAAATCAGTGAACATATTTGTTTCAGAGTGACCTCTTGTATAAACTCATTGTCTTATATGAATATCCCACAATAGTGTCAATTAGCGCCAGGTTGTGTTCGCACTTAATTGTTCGTCAGACGGACGCTCTGTGAGCATAGATCGCTATCAACATCGTAAATTATATATATTTTTAACGAGTAAAGCCATGATATTAACAAGGAAATAAAATTTGCTTAGTCAGCATACTAGATTAACGCGAATTTACAAACCGTATAAGAAAATAATATAATATGAAACCGTTTTTTTTTTTTTACAATTTATTTTTTCGCTTTGAAAATTATTTAGGTCTGTTTTGAACAACGTAAAATACCTTTACTGTACATTCCACGTGAAAGGATGCAAATAATTTGCAGGTAGACAATATAATATGCTTCTAACGCTGTGCAACTTTTAGCAATGTGACCCGTTTCGCTTTATGAACTCCATCCGAGCTCGCGTCGTAAGGCTGTAGTGCGCCGTAAAAGGAACAGACGCGTCGCTTTCCCGCCCCACTGGCGGCCATCTTGTCCCCCTCCCAACCCCCTTTCCTTCCGACACCCTCTCCGCGCCGAATCCCCCCGTTGCCTAGCAACGCCCTCCCGCTGCTTGGGGGAGCAATGACAATAGCCATTTTTTACCCGGTGAGTTCACATCCCCTGGAAATTTAATTCACCTGTGCACCCTGTAATTTGGCTCTGACCCCTTCATGTTTGGAGACAAATATTTCCGTGTAGGTAGACACTGTCCAACTACCCCTGTAACAAGCAAGTTGACGGCGGGGGGGGGGGGGGGGGGGTAGGAAACCGCTTTTTACGACAGGATCGGGAGGGTTAGGGGACATTCATTCTTCACAATTTTAAAACGCTGGCAGTTGTATTTTCCGGCAGATGATATTCTGTAAAATTGACAGTCAATTAGAGGGTTAATCAAAACAACAATTTGAATATTTTGAAAAAAAACTGGACGTTTTCGGTCATGCATTAAAGACACGCATTCTTAACCTCCAACCAACTGAAATACTATAAGTATCATGTATTTGAGGTTTCGTGTCCAGAAACCGATTGCATAAATACCCACATCATTTGTTAATGCACGTACAAAAATAATTGATGATTTTCGTTAGTCTTTTGGGACTAACAATGAGATGTAAACATCATGGGGAAAACATTTTATTTTATTGTGAAAATTAATTGATTTAGTATCTAAATTGTGATCTTGTTCTACAAAAATATCTTTTGGCGGGTAGGTAACAATCTAAACTTATCAAAAGAACGCTGGACTATATGATACCTAATTGCTTAAATATGTTACCTGCCGAAATTAAAAAATGTACAAATGGTAAAACAAATATTTTGTTGAGAAATTGGCTTGCCGAAAGAAATAATTTGTATTAGACTAACACAAAAATTCTAACTGCATTTAATTATGTAAAATAAGTTTATATATATCTCCAAAGTAAAAGTACCCATCGACAAACTGCTAAAAAGTAGTTTATTGGGACTTTTCTTTTTTCTGTATAATATTTTATGTCATATTGTATTGCTTTGTATTTATAATAAATAAATTAAACCTTGAAAAAAAAAAAAAAATTACATATTATTTTTTAAAGATCTTTACGATTTATCTACGGATAAGAGCGTGATATGACCTACTGCCGGTTTAATGAAACAGAGCTAAAGTTTCATTTATATATTAGTTTTTCCAGCCGTTCAGATCTGGTAATCTTAAGTTATTTCAAGTAACGTACCTATTCTGAATGATGTTCTTTCATATCAGAGTATATACCACTATTAACTTAGGTAGAAAAATTCATATTTTTCGTTTTCTCTGAGTGGTCGATTATTGTTGATTGTTCATTTTTATTTATTTTATTATTTATGTAATACATGTATTTTAGTTATAATAAATATACAATAATACATTTTACAGTGTTTATAAAGTAAAATCATAATTGTTTTTTCTCACCATAAAGAGTTTCTCTATTAATACTTTAGCGCATTAACCGTTTTATGAAGAACATGAATAAATAAATAAATAAATAACTACAAATCTAATCTAGTCTCCTTCAACGGAAGCAATCTTCCGAACAGGCCGAAAGCCAGAGTCAAGTTAGCTTCTCAGAAGCTGAGCGTGCTGTACAGGGCCCGCAGATACTTTATAGTAACCGCTTACGCTGTACAAATCGCAAGTGCGCCCTACTGATGGATGAATTTGGCGGCCACTTCTGGTCTGGAATCCCTTTTTGTTTTCCTGAAAAAACTGTTAATTAAATTAAATTGTTAGTAAAAAAAATTGTTAATTTAAAAAAAAACACACACACACAACGGAAAAAATGATTGATAATTGAAATAAATTAATTATCATTTATTATTTTAACTTTATGAGTAAAACCTCAAACTGTAATATTTAATTAAATGAAGACATTATGAGCGAAACTCAATCGAAAATCTGGAAACAGAAAAATAAGAAAAAGATATTGGCACCTCTGGGACTCGAACCCAGGACCTCCCTACTTTCTGGGTTGGGCGCTCTCATAATGTCTTCATTTAATTAAATATTACAGTTTGATGTTTTACTCATAAAGTTAAAATAATAAATAATAATATTCATCCCAGACTTGCAGAAGAGTCAATAGATGTCACACATTAAATAAAATGGATAATAATTTATCCAGACACCATCTAGATTGCATGTAGTTCGAGTTGAATCTTGCAATCATTCATAAAGATGGCAGCCAATAAAAAATATGCGTTAAGAAAAATGAAGATAATATGGGTGGTTCTGAGTCGAAGTATGGTACAGTTAAAAGTGACCGAATTGGATATCGACACCTTAGCTCAGTGGATAAGAGTGCCCAACCCGGAAAGTAGGGAGGTCCTGGGTTCGAGTCCCAGAGGTGCCAATATCTTTTCTGATTTTTCTGTTTCCAGATTTTCGATTGAGTTTTGCTCATAATGTCTTCATTTAATTAAAAATTAATTATCATTTTTATCACAAAACATTCATATTAAAAGAATTGTAACAATAAAATAAGGAGTCGTTCGGAGCTGCCACGTAGCAGCTTGTCTGCAGGTTCTACCGTTTTTCTTACCGTAATAAATACTAAATTTATAGTAGAAACAGTTAAATTTTATTTCAAGACAATGTCTTGAGGAATTTGCAATTTATTGAATTTCGAAAGAAGTTAATTCAAGATAATCCATGAAAAAAAATTATGAAAATTAAAATGTTCCCTTTTAAACTCATGCCATTTGAATAATATAAGTTATTTATAAATAAGCAAGCAATTCAAAACTTCACCCCTCCATTGTAAAAAATATAGGACAAAACAATTTTTATTTGTTCGAATTATTCTTCCGCCAAGAAAGTGGGCATGAATTATTAGTGGAGTCATGAACAGGCTGAAAGCGAACTGAAAGAAACAATTGTTGGTTAATTTTTAAACACGTATCACTTAGCGTGAAAGAATACCTTTGAATTGTGTATTTTCTTTGAATTGTGTATTTTCTTTGAATTGTGTATTTTAAATTAAATGTGTCTTGTCTACCACTCCGTAAATAGGGCACGTTGCGAGTACACGAGTCCCCTCCCTTTATGCATTTAATATTTGAACGCTCGATATGAGCGAAACCCAATTATTTATTTATTTATTTAGTATAGTATAATACATTTATAAACATTATTTATGATATGTTTTGACTGTCCAACTAGGATGATTCCCGTTTTAGAACAGTCAAATCAGGATTAGTGTGAACATATGGAACATGATTTGTACAAAAAAGAGGAAATAAAAAGAAGAGAAATAATAAAAATGAAGTTAGAAAGTTTAAAACATAGTAACAAAAGTTAAAACATAGTAGTTAATATACATATGGGTTCTTAAAAACAGAGGATGAAAATATATAGATAACTTGTGTATGCGATGTGATGCGATGTATACGATATTAAAATCTACCCATTCGTGGAAGCATGATTATATTCTGTTTACGAGATCATCGTTTTGAAAATAATTTTCACCATAAGTATCTGATGCGTGTTTTGTGTGATTACGAATATTGAAGGACCTTGAAATGTGTTTGTATGTGTTTTGACCACTGCACAGATAGATAATTTGCACATACGAACAGGATTGAGAAATGACCTACTGCGGAAACTTGTGACACTTTCTTCTATGTTGGCTGGTTTCACCTTGCACTTAATAAAATTATATCAGTCGCGGTACGTTCTTTGCAGTACGCGGTGTGCGGGAATATTGATGCGGAGACGTTTATGCGGAGAGGATCAATTTGTGACTGACGTGGATAATAGGTCTGTAGGGAAGGGTAGGAAGGAGATGTAACAATACTAACTACAAGTAAAGGGTTCATGATATGTAGATGTATGTAAGTAAGTGTAGCTATGTATTGTGTAAATGCCCAACCAGTATCAAATTTTTTAACACAACTTGCATTTTCTTGATTATACCGGTTTTTGAAGCATAAAGATTTTCCCATTTGACTTGGAGTCGAGTATTTATGGGTTCATTTTTCGCAGAAGCACTTACACGATATGTGTTCTATATTGCTTAGGTTGTCCTCAATTTACGAGGCGGGTATGGATACCGCCACCCCAGAAACCGTTTTTGGATAACAAACACTTCTGCCGTAGGTCACTCCAATATTTACTTTTGGTGACTTAGCAGGGATGCCCTGTCTATGTGTGGCGGGCCGGATTTGAAGAGACTGGTTGTGGGGAATCTTTTCACCTCTCCCATAGGACTCTTTCGACCCATCACCATCTCCTCACATCAGGGGATGGATTCATGCGTCCGTCACGTTGACCTCCTGATTCCTACACGCCCCTCATACCTTTTTCCTCTCCAGAACTTCCCCCCCTTCTCTTTCTTAAAAGTACACTCCACACAGCATCCCCAAAGATGACAAATGCCTTGAATGAAACTATTTTCTTCAGGGCCTAAAAAAGCACAAAATTTTAACGTACCTACATGTACATACTACATATGTGTCAAATAATTCAATTTAATTCTTTATGCTTTGATGGTCTCAACGTACTTGAATATAATCTACTAGATGACTCTTAACAGTACAAATTTGACAGTACAAATAATATGATATAGAGGGTCGCGAGAAAAAATTACTGATTAAGTAAATAGCCTGTAGGCAAACATGTTTTCAAAATATATGTTTATGAAAGCTGCTAGATTCATGTAGGTACTAGGTAGGATTATAAAATAACCCGAAAACACACCTGTGATACACATAAAAACGTAGAAATTCATAAAACTACTTGGCCGTAATAGGTGAGTTGCGGTAGGCGTCCATAAACGGGCGGAAATCTCTACAATTTATCACGTAATTTCAACATCTCGGGGCGTCGAAAGAGCCTTAAGGGGCGCAGGCGCTCGGCGGCCGGAAGGGCTGAGAGGGGTGGAAGCCTTCGGCACGCGAGCCACCCACCCGACTACCCTACCACCCCCAGGGAGGCTTTGTGCGTAAGGCTCCGCCGAAACATGCGGCCGCTGATAACATCTTTGTTGCCGGCTATAATAAGAATTCTCGGTTTAATTTAAAAGCGAGATTGAGCAATTTATAATAAATATTCTTCACACTTTACTGCCTGGTACTTACGAGGTAGTTTTATTAAATTTTCATGAAAATTATAACCCTCTAACTATCACACCTTGTTTTCGTGGATAGACAGAACTGATTTTTCTCTCCTGATAACATTCAATCAAAGGCAATCATGAATTTTATTTTGTGCAAGTAATATTTCTAGCTGACTGTTATAACTCCTAGAGGTACGAATTATTTCAGAAATTTCGTTTATCATTTTGACAATGTATATCCATGTGTTTCTTTTTTCACAATTTTTCAAATTCTTTAAATATTTCGGCCAGGATAAAACGACGCCTTTCGTCACATATAAACTCGGGTGCGGGGTGCTAAAATAGAGCTAGGCAAACGGGTAGTGGAGCTCGGGTAGTTGGGTATTTGGTAGAGCTAGCTAATTAACGCGCGCCTTCCGCTGCTTCAGAGGTCGTTAGTAACAACAGCCTGAAGTGGACTAATGAGGCCCGATATTTCATAGCGGACCCACCCCGGAAGAAAAATAAATTATAAAACATAACCCCGATTAGTTAGACCTCCGAAACTACGCAGGATCGGAACACTCTATTCACGCCATTTTGAAATATTTCAAAAATACAGCACAACATCCCCTTGCATTTATTTAAAACATTTACATGGTAATATCAAATTATGAATTGTCTCATTATCATTTTCCAACGATGAGCTTTTTATGCCGTTAAGGTGACAACTAGTAAGTAATTCAAAATCATTTCTTTTTGGTTTAGATCACTAAGAAATATTTTATTTTTTTAAATTAAATGCTACGAGTTGAACACAATATATTTTGCCTTTGAAGTAATCGAGTATTTTTTGATTAGCTTTTTTATAAGCACAGAAAAAAAATTGTTGACAGGTATACAGAAACTGCTTTAAAGTTATAAATATCCTACTTACGAACCCCTTTTCGGGTGTATCTAATCTCTCATTCCCTTTACTTATTCCTTTGGTCAAAACAACACCTGGCCAAGAAATTTTGGATACTTTGCAACAAAGTTAAACAATGCCAAATGCTAACCATTGGCCAATAGAGAAAATACAATTATCCTAATTTTGAATGGATACCAAGTCTTGGATTATCAGCCAAGACAGCTCAAACATTAAGGATGGGTTGTTTCAAAAAATTTTATGGATTCATCAAATATTTGAAGTTGATTTTCACGTTCTGTGTAAGTTCTATTCAAGTTCTGTTATTATATCTTTATAGGACAGCTGCTTCACAAAACTGAAATAATCACAGAACTTGAATAGAACTTACACAGAACGTGAAAATTAACATCAAATATTTGATGAATCCATCAAATTTTTTGAAACAACCCGTCCTAAGTATTATCAATAGCGTTAGCGATCACTTTGGTAAATGTATCTCTATCTTGCGCTGCCCGGAATAGCTCCTCCACACTTCTAGTACCGGTCCACTCTCGTACATTTCGCAGCCAAGACATTTGTCTCTTACCAGGCGCTCGGCGACCCTCTGTCTTGCCTTTTAATATCAATTGGAGCAAGTGATATTTCTTCCCTCGAAGCACATGATCCAGGTATGAAATTTACCTGACTTTTACTAATGTGAGTAGTTCACTATCTGCTCTAGTCCGCCTGAGAATTTCTGTGTTTGTGATCATTTCGGTCCATGGAACTTTGAGCATTCTCCGGTGAAGCTAAATTATAGACACCAGAAATATAACAAAATATATTCTATAGCGAATGCTTGGGTTTAATAATACCGAGAAGAGTTTCCATAATAATTATCTTCCTTATTAAATTAACTTCACTTCTTTGGACAATGCGTTTTATCGTCCCATTCAAATCTAACCAATTATATAAAATATGTTTTTGTCCAGTTCTCCCGTATTAAAACCATAGACGATATTTTTATTGGGCCGAGTTTACACCTACATTTGTAATGAAATACGATGACGTCCCGTTTTCGGAGCCGCGCTCGTAACGTCCGCGTTTAATGGCATGTGGAAAATGTTTCCCTAATTTGCCCAAAACACGTCGGCTTTTTCATGATTTGGGGTCATCAGTAACCGAGGGTTATCACGCCCCTCCGCCGTAATTACCCGCTGCATTCTCCGGCCACAATCCACAATCACACCGTATTGTTTCATTACGCTGATGAAAGTGGCTCTTGGTTGTGTGCTTTATTGACTGCATGACATGATTGCGAGCAATTAATTAGACGGACAACAAAAGGTGATTTGAAAGGAAAAGTCAGTGGGGAATAGCACGGTTTAACGAATTAAATAGGTTTCTACTAAGTTAAACACGTAGGTATCTACGATTTTGATTTAGAATTACGATGCGTTTATTTGAATCATTGTTATAAATTGTATTTAAACTACTGGTCCGATGGACAGATTTATCTGTATACTCTATACTAATATTATAAATGCGAAACTGCGTGTATTTGTTTGTTACCCCTTCACGCATAAACCAATAAACCGATTTTAAAAATTCTTTCCCCAATAGAAAGCTACATTATATGCGAGTAATAGAGGCTGTATATAATGGTACGCTCTGGCGTTATGAAGTTAAAAATAATAATATATTATATATATTATACGCTTTCTGCCGCTAACAAAAGTGAGTTATTGCTAACGTCCGAAAACAAATCATTGCCATGGAAACGACTTTGATATTTCGGGCGATGTATTTAATTTCTAACTTTATAAATAAAATTGATTTTTTTATGATAATCGCTAAAAAAATTGATATTTATGCCTGAACATTCAAAAAAAAAAAAAGTGAACTTTAGCGATGTTCTTTTACACGAAATTAAAAAAGGCGTTACCCAACTGCAAATTTCAGCTTTATGCAATCTGCAGAAGGAACGAAAGCGGGTCGTATTATCCCACTCAGTAGCCGCCCGCAATTCGGGCCGGATAGACGTTTTGCTCTTCGCGTCGCTTTGTTCTATGAAAATGTACCAGCGAAATAACAAAACACCGTTGTTGGCTACTGATTGGTCAACGCTAAAGTCGCTTGCTTTGTCCAATTCCGAATAAGTCCAGGACAAGGGGATCGTCTTAAATAAAAACTGCGAGTAGAAGACGTAATCGAGTTTGCCTCGAGAGCCTTTGAAATAATCGAGTATTTTTTGATTGGTCTTTTTATAAGCCCAAAAAAGTATCAGGCCAATAAAAAGTGTTTCAAAGTTCAAAACCACCTACATACGAATACATTTTCGGTTATGTTTTTATTGCACAGAATGGAAATTTAAATTATTTTGAAAATTATCGTAAAAAAATAAATATTTGTACTTGAGCTTTACAAATCAATAAAACATGCCTGTTAAATGGGAATTTAAACCTTATCGCCATGTATATTAGGAGTGTTATTGCTAGCGGTCTGACCCCGAATTTTACACCACGTGGTGTACGGCCTTAAAAATTATATCATCGTATATTAACAAAAAATTGTTCGTTGTTCCTAGATCGTCCTGAACTCTATGCATCGCTACCAGCCCCGCATCCATCTGGTGAAGTGGCGCGAGCACACGGCGGGCCCCATCGTGGACCTGGAGGCCGAACAGTACCGCACGTACATCTTCCCTGAGACTGTCTTCACTGCCGTCACCGCCTACCAAAACCAGCTCATCACCAAGCTCAAGATCGACAGCAACCCCTTCGCCAAGGGGTTCCGGGACTCGTCGAGACTCACGGATTTTGACAGGTGAGACGCAAAGATAGCTACATACAACTAACTAACAATCATACTGTTTTCCGTAGAGGGGGGTGGACAAAACTGACCGCCACATCTCTCTTGACGCACACTTTTTACTAAGTTTGCATTAAATTATAACTGAAATGAGATTCGCGAACTTGGCGTGATTTTCGAAGCAAATCTCTGACATTGTCTCCCGCGCCAACAAAATGCTTTTGTTCTTCTAATGCGAGATCAATTACTGTTGGAATCGCATTACGGAGAACATGTGAAGCACTTGTTCGCAGCATCTTGGAATATAGCTCCATTATTTGGGTCCCTTTTGAACAAAACCATATCCTGGAAATAAAACAAGTACAAAAAAGGTTTACGCGTTTTTTTTAAATTTTTTTTTTATAGTTAATACCGCACAAGAGTCCCAACTGCTCCCGTCTGGAGCCAGTGAGACTATGGCATCCCCAATCGGGGTATGTTGTGAGGCTGAAGGTAGTGGGGAGGGGAAGGAGATAGGGAAGAGAAAGGTGGGGAAGTACCTGGCTATTCAGATCTGGTCACTAAACACGGCGAAAGCCATTTCAAGCAACGTTTCAATTCTGAATGGTGGTCTTGCACCAGGGCGATACTGATAGTATCTTCCACTCTGGAACGTGCCGCAAATATACTATATATTATTTTAAATGAATAAATTGTGAAATAACACAAATTAAACAAATAAAATTTATTTGCGCTCTCCGGGTTCGAACCCGTTACCACGTTACCAGTATATGAGAGATTATACGTACTATCCATTCCTGTATCCATCCTTGTTCTTAACAAGAACGTTCGACCAATACCTTAGAAGTCCACTGAAAAATATTTTTAGGTTAACATTTTTTTCAAGTTAATCTCTGGAACTATGTTTAATTCATCTTTGTTGAAAGAGGTTCTTTTGTTTTGTTTCAGTTTTAGTTTTTAGTTTTTTAGAAGTTTATATTGTTTTATTGCAAAAAGGCTGTTAAATTTTGAGATAGTTACCTACACAAATAAAATCAATTAACTCTATGGGAATATTTACTCGAGATAACGTACTATTTCATAGGTTAAACATTCCCGCTACGAAGAACACGACATCCTTGAAACGGTTTATTTATTTTGTTACCTAGGTTTACCGATATATCAAATTTTATCATTTTCTAAAATAAACTTGAATTAAGTTTTATATTATTCCACAGAAAAAGCTCATTGATTTTATAGTTAAAAAACTCGCAACCTTGAGTTTGTTTAGACAGTTCATGGAATTTAGGTAAAACCTACTTTAGTGAGCTAAAAAACACCCACATTTTGCAGAGCTTTTTCCTCTAATACCTGGCAGCTTCAGAAAGTAATTAATAGCTAACGCGTTAGTAGGTCATCATCTCGCAAATTGCCTCTCATTGTTATCTCGTTTACATAATTTAGAATTGTTAAAGGCTTAGCTCACCGGATTACCATTTTAGGGACATTTACACATGTTCTTCAAACCTTTTATACTCCTATCTGTTTTTAGAAATAAAATGTTAGTATTTACAAAGGTATTGTCTGAGCAATATTCATATTAAAGTTCGTAATAGACGTAATTTAAGGAGTCATAAAATATTCCATCTTGAATTATTTAATAACAATTTTGCATACTTCAATCCACTGTCTCGAATGTGTCGTCTATAAAATACCATTATATGTGACCACATAGATATCTACGCAAACAATCTTACATATTTCAAAAAAAAATTTATCAAACTCCTACCATGACACTTCGTGGAGAGCAGTTATGTAACTGCTTTATTGTCATACCCTTTCTTTCTTTCTTTCTTTTTTATCTTTCTCTGCAGGTTTTGTATTATATTTGACACTACTATGTTTTATGTTTAATTTTTATTACCATTATTTCTGTGTTATCACTACAAGCATTGTCGTCTATTAACAACTAATCATTGATTACTCATGCTGTGAACATTTCTAATTGGAGTGTTAAAATTTATGTACATCCGAACGGCAATTCTATTATTGTAATAATTGTTAACACTCTGTAAATGTTTCAAACTATATATAAAAAAATAAACAAACATCATTGAACAAACAAGCTTGCGTCTTGTATTATATTTCAACAGTTACATATTAGATAATTGAGAGCTCCATAGCTGAAAATAACCAGCAATCTAAAATAGTTGCATTTAAATTCTAGATAAAAATGGTGCAAACTTCACAGAGTCAAAACTCCCATGGGAGAGTTTGTGCTGCCTTTAGATTAGAAGTAAGTGCCTCCGTACATGACGCTACTTACAAACTACTCGAGCCTCATGCGCGTAGCATGCGCGCCGCTCGAGAGTACCTATCCCCCGTACGATTTTGCTAGTGTTCGTACACGGCGCTATGCGGCAGCTGTCGGTTTGAAGTCAGTTTCATGCTACTGACGGTGCTGATTGCACGCTACGCGTTACATCGTTCGTGTCTCTACTTTTCGTTTGACATTTGAGAGAAATGGCGTCGGAACATGAAAGTAATGTTAGATTTGTTCGGGAAGTGGAAAAAATGCATGTTTATATAACTTTACCAGAATATGTAAGAAAGGATTCAGTGAAGAAGACATGGATTGATGTTGGAAAAAAAGTAATTTGAAATCGCTTGACATCGCGTTAACTCCACGGCTGCACGTGGAAAAGCAAGTTCCGTATATTTCGAGTAGCGCTGTGTACGGAAACCAGCATTGAAAAGTATTATATCTGCAGGGTATTTGTGGTTGTGTCACAATCACGTAGTTTGTAAGTATTTCCATGAACGGAGGGCCTAAGAGTTAGGTTAGTTGGGCGTCATGATGATTTTCTCAACGCTGAGAATTTTATCGGAAGACCGAATTTTGTGCATATTTTAAAAGAGATGCTGAGTTTGTTATGAAGCATTTATTAAGTACCATCTTTCCTAAATAGATCCATTTAGAAACATGAGAATCTATGCAGATTCCTATAAGATTCTATCTGGATCGTGTTATGTAGGCGTATTTATGCAACTCGAATTAGTATCTTGAGATTTCCGACATAACTCATCAGCTTTGATATTTACCGCAGTTTCATGATCCCGACCGCTTCAGTGCCTCAATACATCACAGTCTATGATAAGCTGTTAGACACTTCACATCACATAAATTAGGATAATCTGACAAGGTCTGTAATCATCGGTCAATTTCGTCCCTCAATCGGTCCCAACAATGCCTCCTCTAATCAGGGTGTCAATAATAATAACATCGGGGTAGTTAATCCGCATATCATAATATAATAATAAATTATATTTTGTAATAGGGACATAATTTTTTTATGGCCCCCTCCCCCCACCCTTTTGGATAAAAAAAAAATGCTTTAAAAATTGCCCTAACAGCGGCTTCAAACGTATTTAAATGACCAGTTACAAAATATAGAATAGTTTCGTGGTTACCTATATTAAACATTGTTGGTTATCGGCTACTGGCTACGATTTTTTCGCAGCGATAAGGGTGTTTTTTTTCTAATCGTAAGTGTAGTACACTCCAAAATTTAAGACCGGCCTGATGTTGATCAAAAATCGCGAGTTTTTTTTTCTACATGAGCTCCACACAGGAGGCCTTGAGGAAAATAATTTCCCTCAGGGCCTATGTTATCTTTAGGGATGCTGTGTGAAGGGTTTTTTTAAAGGAAAATGAAGGTTCTGGAAAGGACAAGGGTTTAAGGGGTGGGTAGGAATCTGGGGTTCAGTGTGTCCTGGTCTTCCACCTCTAAGACCTAGATAAAGCTCTACCCGTGAACCCGGAGTTTACGGTCAAAAAAGTGGCATGCCCACTGCCCACGCCTTTCTCTGTCGCACGTATGTTTTTACGCACCTTTCTCTTCGCTTACGTTCATTGAAAAGTCTGTAACTGCGCCGAATGAATCGTACTACTTTTCAGGTTGGTGTCAAAGTTTGGCTATATTTGACTATACTTACAATTTTACTCACTTTCAACCATCTCTGAAATGAATAAGAAATCAAAATGCATTACACATGATTTTTTTTGCAATTATTTCTCTATCAAATGCATTTATTAATTTCTGCGTATTAAGTACAATTTTGCACCGTGGGGCATATAACAGATTTTCATTTTGTGAACATTAATTGTGCATCTTTCAATACGTTCGTTTGTTCTTTGACCGTGAAGGTAATTGACCAAAAGGCAGGTATCGCTGGAATGCAGGAGTCGTGTGAAATACCCGTGTGTGCTTTTGCGGTGCTGAGGTGTTATTGTGTGTAGTGATGCCGCCCTGTAATCTCGGCCTTAATATACCTCCTCCCCCTCCCCCTCCTCCTCTCCTGTCCCAACTTACTTGTGGTCATCCCTGATCTTCGATCGCCCCACTTAAATTTCATCGGCAAATCAATGCGTGTCATAAAAGAAATAATAAATTTACATAGATTATACTAGAAAATTCTTCTCAATTTGAAGTCTTTACAACCGCACAGATTAGCCATAATAATACCTTGCTAATTTTAATAGCAACATTCTTGTGATAATATATCAACTCAAAGGTACCTAACTGTTGAATAAATTACTTTAAACGTAATTATCTATTTTACTTAGTTCGATAAGGACTTCACGGTGGGTACGTTAAGCAATTGTTTTCATCGAATTCTTACTAATAAACTAAAAAGCGCTGTTATTACTTCTGTGAAACCTAAATTAATGAAACGAAAACAAATTACTTTGTAAAACACCATTATTTTATCAAAATTATCTACATTTTTCGAAACCAAAGGTTTCTTCATCAGGGTAAGATTATTAATAAAAATAATAAAAGACAAACAAGTATAGACAAATATATTATAGGGCATGGTGATTAATTATTTAAAAAAATCATGAAAACAATTATATAAAAATTTAAATATAAAATTTATTTTGAATATGTAAAAATTGCATTTATATAATAAAAACTTAAAAAAAAACAATAATGATCAAGATCTCTGAATAACAAAAATAAATTAGGTATTAATGGTATTAATTTGAAACTAAATTTAAGAGATGGCTATTTTAAAAAAAAATTTTTTTGTGTTTTATGAAGTGATTTGTTTTCGGAAATGTTTTTAGATTTTTAGAAACATCTGCCCTTACAATGTAACGTCTTCCGAAACGTTGGCTAAATAAGAAGGTAGTGCAACACGGCATGACACCCCAAAAACAAAAAACGAAAATGATTTGTTTTCATTTAATAGCCACCTTTTTTATGTTTTACAAAGTGATTTGTTTTCATTTTATTAAAAATGACGACACAAAGCGAATTTGCAAAAATTCAAGAAGGTTAATTAATTCATTTTTTTAGTTTACCTTACATTAAACCAATCACACTTAAATGCTATGTCACCGAAAAAAGTGATTGACGATTCTTTCCGAGTGAGTTCCCGACACCGCGATTAAAAATCAACTTGTTCGCGAGACGAGAAGCTTAACCCAAAATCTTACTACTGAAAACTTGTATTTACGTCCCCTGAAGCGATATGCTACCTTATTAAAATTTGAGGTTGTTTTTTTGTTTTCAGGAAATCCTTATTTTTAATTTTTAGTCTGATGCGACAGCGCATGTCCGCCGCTGATAGGTACATCTCGGGCGGAAACGTATTCAATGAGCATGCAAAACAAGACGGTTCTTCTTAAGAGGCTACCTGTTTGTGGCAAGGTGTTGAACACTTACAGCTAAAGATACTAAAATTGTAATTTAAATACTTCATAACTTCTTCACACTGCGATTTTTCAATGCACGGTTTCGCTTACCCACGGTCAACTCATGGAAAAATGTTTGTAATATAGGCATGTTAGGCCATATTAAAAACAATATTATCCAGAGGTATTACTTTTTCAACTTCACGAAAGTTAAGGGGATCCAATAGTCCAGGGAAAAATCGACTTCGGAATTTACGCCCTTTGTGGGATGAGTTTAAAAATATTTGAGAAAAAGCTTTTGGAATGGATGAAAAAGGTATTTGAGAATTTTTTTTTACAGGTTGATTTCGTAAAGGCCTAAAAAAAACATTAACTCCTTTTTTACACAATGTTTATTGTAATAACAAGGAAATTTAAAATTGATTTCACGGAACCGAGCGACGTGGAGTCACACGTCTGTTCCCTGCTCCGACCAGGGCGGTTCTGAAAGAAAGTAGGGTGTGGCAAGCCAGTAGTCCTTCGGTGAACGACATAAGGGTCACTTTTAAAATCCTAATTCGTCGGCTGCCGGCCGTATTGTAAAATAACAACGCAAAAAATCATATTTTATATTATTTTGTGAATATCGGGCTGAAATATCAATTTATTTTGCGATTATCATAAAAGAAACAAAATTTGCTTCAATAAACAATAAAACCATATCCGAAAAGATGTTCATAAGTAGGAGAGTTTGCACTTTAAAGTGTTTTTTTATAGACCTATTACTTTATTTTTTTCTAGGCTTATTAAAAGACTTATAAAAAAATGACCGATTTTTAAGGGCCAAGATATGTTCTACACGCAGTATTTAATTGAAGCATCTATAATATTTCTAAGTGATCAAATTTTCAAAACAAAAACACATGATTTTGTGTGATTTTGCATTATTTACTATGGCTTCATCTTAACTGGTAGACTTCTCGTGTTCGACCCTCTCGTTGAAAAAAAATCATTGGAACCCTATGAAGATGTCCAATCACTGAAGGAAAAATGAAACAAAGCTTTTCAGTAATTTATTGTTTTTACCAAGTTAACATTTTAAAAGTTTATTTGAAGCTTTTGGTTCCACGATACATTTTTACAGTGCAAGGAGACATAGATTCAGAATCAAAACATCAGCACTGTTAGAATTTTTATTATTATTGTTATTTGTTAAATGTTATTTGTTTTCTACTCTGTGGTCAGAATACAGTACCCGAGGGGTAAGGCTTTCGACTAGCAATCCGAAGGTTGCGCGTTCAACCTAAAATAATATAAATAATAATAAAATAATATATTCAAAAAATATATTTGGGGTAGGTAAGTTCCAGAGTGGGGGATACTCTCAGTATCGCCTTGGTGTAAGACCACCATTCAGAATTGAAACAGCTTTAGCCGTGTTTGGTAATTAGTTCTTAATAGCCAGGTACTTCCCGGTCTCTTCCCACATCCTTCCCCTACCCACTACCTGCATCCTCACAACATCCCCCAACTGGGGATGCCATAATCTCACTAGCTCCAGACAATTAAAAGCAGCTGTGACTCTTGTGCGATATTCATATAAAAAAAACTAAATGTCTTTACCTTAGGCATACTTGGTTAACAGATCTAAATTACCAGGTACTTCCCAAACTTCCTCTTTTATATCTCCTTGACCTTTCTACTCTCTTCAATATCGCAATATGTCCCGAATGAGTTCGCTGTTAAACCACTGGCACTGATATTATATTTTTGTCCGTGCTATATTTTATCTTTGTAAAAAAATAATTTCCGTATATGTTAGCTCGTACTTTGTATATGTTAGGAACTTTCTTAGAAGGTGGGAAATTAGGAAGCGTTAAACTCACTGAATTGATGTAGCAGGTTGGTTGATTTGACGATGTCCATATAAGATTCACATTTCACAATAATGTTCAAAATTGTGCACAGATTGCAGTAGGCATTAAACCAACAGTATAATTTTAATGTTAGTAAACTGGTAATTTGCACTTGCATTCTAAAATACGAACATAATAGAACTTAATCATAATAATACACTGCTTGCTTGTTGAAGGTTGCCACTGCACTGATTTGCAATTTCACCAAGTAGGTAGAAGGAAGTATGTAGGTATCGACGTATGTAGGTGGTACGAATGGTAGACAAAGGACAGGAATATTCCCAAACAGTATATTCCACCGAATTCATGATTTTACATTGACTTAGCTGATTTATCAGAGGTTTTGCTATGCAAAAGCATTAAACTCTGCGTTTTACATTGCACAGCACCCTTTAGATGATTTTCACATAAACGGCGCTTTACAATTCATCCAATTATTATTATTACTATAAGTATGACGCAGCACTCTTAGAATTAAATAGAAGATGTATTTTTTCACCCGACGAACCGGGAGATCAGATATTGAGCGGAAGCAGTAGTCGTTATGTTAACATGTTGATATAGATATAGCCAGACATATTAGGCAACTAATTTGAGTTAATGCCATGCTGTAATAAATTGATTTCGACATCATCTCAGTATGCCCAGCATTACACTGTATTTGGATCGTTTTGTTTAGGCTGCTGTTAATCTGGCTCGGTTAGGAGATAACTTGTTTTGTAAATGAGATCGCAGCCTGTTGAGATTATTCTTATTATTGTATTAAACATGTTCATAATATAAACGTCAGCTGTGTTACGTGTTGCATATCGTTCGACTAGAACGCGTACAGAACTAATTATTTTACTCGTAAAGTTTTAACGATTTTACTGTATGACTTTGGGTAATTGATTTTTTATCAAGATTTATAAACATGTGGATATCTATTAAAATATGGACATAATTCATTATATATGGCCAATTATTATTTAAGAGCTACCTATGATCACCTTACACAAAACGTCTTATTTAAAAAAAGTTCTGTTACATTTTTAAGACACGGCTTCCCTCATTTCTACTGATTTATTACATATTTTCCTTAAACATTATGTTTTAAAG
Organism: Glyphotaelius pellucidus; assembly: GCA_936435175.1. NCBI lineage: Eukaryota > Metazoa > Arthropoda > Insecta > Trichoptera > Limnephilidae > Glyphotaelius > Glyphotaelius pellucidus. Next base: position 3,532,030 of record OW386541.1, read on the forward strand.
CTCTTAAAAAAATATGTGCTTTTCTTGAAGATAATGTCTGTACATTTCCTATGCCAAAACATTGATTATATGAAATTCCCTCCATGGAAAAAAATTGCAAAGTATGCTCCGAAAATTATTATAAATACGTTTTTCTCAATTATTTTACAAGTTATACCTATGAAAAAATCACAGTACTTCTTTAAATGCTATTTTAGACATTCGCCGTGCGATTTATACTTTATTTTAATCGAGTCGTGTTTTATTAAACATTTTCAAAATTTTCGCTTAAACATTATCGTTTTTTAATATTAGCGCGCTCCCTTTAACATTCGTATTTACATATCTCTCCTTCTTCTTCTTTCGAGCGGGTACTGCCGGGCCTTAACTAAAAAAGGGGATTCTTCATTAAAAAAATGCCAGAATATTTACAATAATTTTTGAAGAATGTCGTTTTGGGAAGATTTTGCCACGAAAACGGAGCTACAGAAGTATTATTAATTCGAGGGCCGTTCAAATTAGCAAGTGTTATACAAATTCTTAAATTAAAATTTTAAGCATGAAGTTGTTGAAAATGTTACTCATCCGAAATAGTCGAATGTGTCCTAAACACTATTTTTAACATCAATAAAACTTCTCCTTTAAGCATATCCATATTTTATCGACGTAAAATTTAATATTGGCGTGTCTCTGAGACATGATCATAAAAGAAACATGGACGTGTTGGATTCATCGCCTATAATAACCGTGTCATAAAAAGGTGCCGTAATATGCCCTAATAACTGGTTGTTTTATTAGTTTTCAATGGTCTAAACTGTTGCCAATAACTAATAAGCGATCAATCTGCGATCGGGGATGAGTCCGGCCCCGTTTCCGAATAAATATACATTATATCTACTCCATTCACCTTGGTTGGAAGATTTTGCCGGATCCTTGGTTAGAGTGACCATTGCTTATTAACCCCCCGCTCATTTTCGCCGGGACTGCCCCGCGATAGTGGGACAAACTGCCCCCGATATCTTTCTTTTTATATATTTTCTTTGGTTTTAATCATAATTACACACCTGTAAATATTTTCTATTTCTTTATTATTTCACTCCAACTAGATGCTGAACCAACAGGAGAACACATCTATGATGTGTCTTTATCTTGTTAATTACTGCAAATATGTATGCAAACATTTTTCCTTCTTACTAACAATCATGCATGCAGGGACATTGGAGGATCTAGATTCGTTTTAAAAATAAATGTAGAGTCCTGACGTGTGCGGCTAAGGAGGTTAAACTATCAGTTTCCTCACACAGCCGTTGGGAAAGAGTTGGGTCCCTCCAATGCTCATGGACCCTCACCGCTCTCAAGACTAGAGACCAGAAAAAAGGAACTTGTTGCATTATTTTGCATTTTGAAAATCGGCAATATCTCATGTCAGGTAAATGACCTTATTAAAATATTAAAAAAGCATTTCTAAAAGCTCCAACAGGCATTCAATTTTAAAAAGACAAATTTCTACATCTTTTAACATGGTAGCATTTTGGTGTAGCCGTCAAAGCTAAACGCAAAAAACCATGCTGAATTTTTTCTAACACCAGCTCGTTGAGAAATGGAGCTGGCAGCACGGTATCGCTTCGACACACATAAGTAAACACTCTCACCAATATCATTTACTCATCTGCCCTGATGATGGACACTGTAACGCTGTCCGAAACGTTGGCTAAAGAAGGAGGTAGCGAAACACGGCATAACACCCCAAAAACAATAACAAAAATTGAAATTATTTTCGCTAAATCTGTCCAAAGTAGAGTGACAAAATAATATAAAAAATGTTCAATTTATCGCCCTGTGAGGCTGTTAAGAGACCACCATCCGGAATAGAAACGTAACTTGAAATGGCTCTACCTATCAGTTTAGTGACTAAATCTCAATGGCTGGGTAGGTACTTCACCTCACCCTCTATTTTCTCTTTCCATCCAATTAAGGCTTCACAGCATTCCACAAATAGTAATACTACAGCTCAATTAGATTTTTGTACACAGGAGTCGTTTGCAGTAGGTACCAAATAAAATTATAGTAATATATAATACAAGCAGTAAGTACATAAGTAGCTACTAACTTAAAGCTATTGTGAATTTTTTTACGTTGGGGCAGGCTGTAGGTTATTTAAGATTGAAGTCAGAAAATAAAAAGTCGAACATAAATCGTGAGGGCTATGAATTTTGTTTCACCACTACCGAACGAAGAATAAAAGCTTTTCAAAAAATATTTAATAAAACGTTTTTTCAGCACACCCATTACTGATTTTAAATGCATTGTTCGCGAGTGGTAATAGCCTCGTCTCTGTTGGATTCTGGGTGTTTAGGCAAATTTGGGCTATTTAACATTCCACTTGGGTTTGAAGGGTCCAACCCTTCCTGCCTACCCAACCTTCCCCTCCCCTTTCCCTAAGGTAGGTACCCACCGCCACGTCAACTCACGAGATATTATGATCTCATCGGTGAAAAGGTGTCGATTTCCTTTTTCATGCCACTCTATTACTCCAAACGAAGTTCAGCGATAAAAAAATATATTATTAGCCAAAGTTTATTTTTAGAGTTTCGAGTTGAACAGGATGTGTGATAGTTAATTATCTAGGCGCGCTAATATAGAAATGTATTAAAAAACATAAATTAAGTAATAAATTTAAAAATTTACGATGCTATTATGAGAAATTTGATCTTTAAAGTATCGTTAAACAATGTTATCAAGAAATTTGCAAATTTTCTCCATTACTGTAATTCCCTTGAACAAGAAACAAAGAATAGGTATGTCTACGAAATAACGAATAATAATTATATAATATAATATTTTATTAAATTTAGGAAGCGGGCATGGGTACCGCAACCCCGGGAACTATTTATTGGATAACTAACACCTCTGCCATAGGTCACATTTGGTGGTTCGCAACGTTTGGATATTGGCGTCAAATGCATGTGCACACCTATTGCGCGGCGTGTCGGATTGGGAGGGACTGGTTGAGGGAGACCTTTTTACTTCTCTAGCAGGACTCTCCCTCGGAACATCAGAAGGGACAGATTCATATGTCGGTTTCTCCTGACACACTGACCCTAAGAATCCTACCCATCCCTCATACCTATTTCCTTCCCGGAACTTCCTCTCCTTTCTTTCCTAAAAGACCCTCAACACAGCATCCCCAAAAATGACAGGCCCTGAGGGGAATTATTTTCTTCAGGGCCTCCTGTATGGAGCTAGCGTAAAAAAAACTAAAAATTGTATCACCTTTCTACTAAAAAATTCAATAAACAAATTATAAATTGACATAAATTTAGATTTTCACCTCCGGGGTAGTATCCGTGTTGCGCTACCCCATTCTCGAAACACGGCATAACACCCCAAAAATGAATAACGATAAATTACAGTATGTTCAAGTCGTGCTGTTTGTTTGTTCAATTTTTGAACCCTTACAAATTACTATTGAGTTATGAAATACATTAATAAATTTTAATCCTTTTTATAATATCATTTCACATTAATATTCAATGTTTTATGGAACATCACCTGCTGCTGTTTATAGCGCATGGGAATCTACGGAGCTGAATATTAAAGTAATAAAAAGGTACACGAAACTGATTGAAGCGAGCGATGCAGATGAAACATGAACGGATAATGATGGCCTATTAAATCGGCACCTTCTTTCCTGATGGACGTGAGGGTACCGCAGGGCCGTAGCTAGGGGGGGCATTATGGGGCAATGCCCTACCTTAAAATACCTGTGCCCTACCTTAAGAAATACCATCGACTATGATAATATACTAGTAAATTGAAAAAAGAATACTACCTATTAGTGTAGCGTAGTGACATCTAACTAAACAGCTTCGAATTAATCAAAGAATCATATCATACTAATTCTTTATTCTGCCCATAGATGGCATTAGGCTGCAGCTCTGCTGTGTGCGAATCTACGTTTTCAACATTGATTGCAATCAATAGGCCTCAGAGGCTGTCAATCGGTCACGAAAGAATGGCAGGCATGGTGTTTCTAGCCTTCGAAAAGAAAAGAACTAAGTAAGTTGATCTAAATGAAGTACTTCATATTTTTAATGATATGTCCCTAGTTAATTTTAACATACCCTTAAGACGTACACGGCATACAGAATTATTCCACACGCTTAATTACAAGACGAATGCAGCAACTAATTCACCAATCAATCGTGCTCTTCATACTTTCAATACTATTTGTCTAAATTCTAACATCGACATTTTCTTCGATTCACTGCCCAAATTTAAAAAGACATCATGTCAATGATGTGAATTGTTCAATGCGCATACATACATACATACATACATACTCACATGTACATACATACTCACACATGCATACATACTCACACATACACACACACACCTACCCACTACGCACCCGGTAATTACTTAATATACATAGATACTACAAAGAAACATGTTATAGGTACCCATCATGAAATATACTTTCGTAATATTTGTAAATTGTTTTTCACCACTGTAATCAATGTACTGTTTGTTTCTGTTTATAAATAAAAATAAAAATGTCGAATCGAAGAATTCGATTGTTTTAAGGAAGGACTTTTTATTATTTTTAATTTTGTTTTTATTCTGTCATTTCAAATTATGTTTGGTATCTTATATAAACCTTAACAAATGAAAAGCCATTGATGCTGCAGTTACTTTTCTGAAGTTCATTGTTAGCAATGATCAAGAATTACCTTGTGTAAAAATACTTATTATCTACCTGGTGAAAGAACTCAAGGTAATCCTTTATCATTGTTTAAGGGGATCCAATAGTCCAGGGAAAAATCGAAGTCGGAATTCACGCCCATTGTGGGAGGAGTTTAAAAATATTTGAGAAAAAGCTTTTGGAACGGTTGAAAAAGGTATTTGAGTATTTTTTTACAGGTTGATTTCGTAAAGACCTAAAAAAAACATTAACTCCTTTTTTACACATTGTTTATTGTAACAACAAGGAAATTTAAAATTAATTTCACGGAACCGAGCGACGTAGAGTCACACGTCCGCTCCCTGCTCCGGCCAGGGCGTTTCTGAATGGAAGTGGGGTGTGGCAAGCCAGTAGTCCTTCGGTGAACGACATAAAGGTCACTTTGAAAATCAACATTCGTCGGCTGCCAGCCGTATTGTGAAATAACAACGCAAATATACACATTTTATTTTATTTTGTGAATATCGGGCGTAAATATCAAATTTTTTTGCGATTATCATAAAAGAAACTAAATTTGCGACAATAAGCAATAAAACTATATCCGAAAAGATGTTCATAAGTAGGAGAGTTTGCACTTGAAAGTGTTTTTTTAAGACCTGTTACTTTATTTTTTTCTAGACTTATTAAAAGAAATAAAAAAACTGACCGATATTTTTAAGGGCCAAGATATGTTCTACACGCATTATTTAATTGAAGCATTTATAATATTTCTAAGCGATCAAATTTTCAAAACAAAAACACATGATTTTGTGTGATTTTGCATTATTTTCTATGGCTTCATCTTAATAACTAAATGTTTTGATCATCCAATTCCAAAGTGTTGCCTCACACATGTACGACGAAAATCGATTCAAGTTACATTTTTACTTGTGCCCTAACTGTAATTACCGCTGCCCTATCTTAAATTCAACCCTGGCTACGGCCCTGGGGTACCCGCAACATAAATACCTGCATACACACTTACATAGCCGCATGATACTCTGTACATTGTACACAATTACTGCCTTATACGAGTGCCTACTTACATTGAAAATATTCTTCAATGTAATGAGGTTCGACTAGGTTTAGTGTTGTTTTTTAACTCTGAAGAGAAAATAATTATAATTAAAATGTATTCATGGAAAGGGCTTTTGTCTTTTTCGCACACATTTGTTAAGGCCCGGTTCAAAAAGAAGAGGAAGGGGCGCTATGTAAATTTTAATGTTAGAGGGATGGCGCTTATATTAAAAACGATAATATTTAAGCGAAAGTTGTGAAAACGTTTCATGAAACACGACTCGTTTAAAAAAGAGCAAAAATTTCGTTGGAAATGTCTTAAATGGCATTTTAAAAAACACTGTGAATTTTTTCGTACGTATAATTTTTTTTAACATGAGCTCCACACAGGAGGCCCTGAGGAAAATAATTTCCTTCAGGACCTATCTTTGGGGATGCTGTGTGGAGGGTTTTTTAGGAAAGGAAGGAGAGGGGAGTTCTGGGTTTAAGGGGTGCGTAGGAATCTGGGGTTCAGTGTGTCCTGGTCGTATGCCTCCAAGGCCTAGACAAACCTTACCCCATGAACCCGGGCACCCCTGCTAAATCACCAAACGTAGCGAACCACTTAGGGTGACCTATGGCAGAAGTGTTGGTAATCTAATAAAGGTTCTCAGGGCGGCGGTACACAGTCCCGCCTCCCAAATTGAAAATGAAAAAACAGAAAAAAACGTGTTAATAATAATTTTCGGAGCATACTTTGCGATTTTTTCTATCGAGGGAATTTCCTTAAATTACCGTCTCGACGTGGCAAATGTAAGTTAAGTTTATGAAAAAAATTCACAGTGTTTCTTTAAATGCTTTTGAAGACATTTCTCACGAGATTTTTGATCTACTTTAAATGGGTCGTCTTTTATTAAACATTTTCACAATTTTCGCTTAAATGCTATCGTTTTTAATGTTAGCGCGCTCCCTCCAACATTCGTATTTGCATATCTCTCCTTCTTCTTTTTGAGCGCTTACTACCTTAATGAAAATGGTGCTATTGAAATTAGCAAAGTGTTTTTAATTATTATTTAATGCTTCTCTGCTACAAGCAATCGTAAAACCTTCTGAATTACCTGACGTACTGTGATCTGATACGGTATTTCGATACTTGCGAGATCAGGAGCAAACTGCAAAGAGCGTGAAGTCTCAATTCAAGCTGCCTGGTAGCCGTAAGTAATAATGAAATTTTCCGTGTAATTTATTCCCTTGTCGGCGCGAATGCTTTCCTTGAACGATTTGCGGCGGATCATCGGCATTTTCCGTTTATTGCCTCTTAGACCACGGACGGTCGCTACTTATTCAAATTGAAAAGCTTTTAAGGCACATTACGGTGTGTTTACAGGGAAGATTTACATCTTGGATCGGCGGCAACAAAGCCGGGATCGTTCTACCGCGCTCATTATCATCGCCAGTGGGACGCAACCAACAACCAACCTGCCTGTCTACCTACGGTGGGAAGAGAAACCTTTGCGAACTCAACCATTATCCTGACTTTACGTACGAGCAGATCACTTAACCGTAGAAGCACATAGCATAGCATTTCGTCGCCTTAGTTCTTAATTGTCCAAACGACCGAAAATTTTAGAGGAGAGAAGGTTTTCTTTCAATGAAACATTATGATAGATGATATGATAGACAGCAATTTCTGTCAAGGTAAAGGTATCATTAGTTTAAATAAATCTTAGGTAAGTGATTAAGGGGATCGAATAGTCCAGGGAAAAATCGAAATCGAAATTCACGCCCCTTTGTGGGAGGAGTTTAAAAATACTTGAGAAAAAGCTTTTGGAAAAGTTGGAAAAGGTATATGAGAATTTTTGTTTATAGGTTGATTTCGTAAAGGCCTGTAAAAAACATTAACTCCTCTTTTACGCATTGTTTACACTAATAATACGCTAAATTAAAATCGATTTATTAGATAGGTATATTGAAATATCTTATATATTTATAGTTGTAAGTTAAATTATCTAATACTACTATGTGATCAATTCTAATGTTTCCTTAAAACTATAAATGTATTTACAAATATTTTCTTAGATATTATATTAAGAATGTTTAAATTGTTAGAACCTGCAGACAAGCTGCCATATGACAGCTTTGTGGGTCTACTCTATTTATTGTACAAAATGTTCTCTGTAATTTTAATAAATAATAAAAAAAAAAAAAAAAATTTCACGGAACCAAGCGGCGTGGAGCCTATACGTCTGTTCCCCGCTGCGTTCGGGGCAATACTGAAAGAAAGTGGTGTGTGGCAAGCCAGTAGTCCTTGTGTAGACGATATAAGGGTGATTTTGAAAATCCAAATTCGTCGACTGCCGGCCGTATTGTGAAATAACAACGCGAATATGCAAAAATTTTATTTTGTGAATATTGGGCGTAAATATAATTTTTTTGCGATTACCATAACAGAAACTAAATTTGCTACAGTAAACAATAAAACCATTTCCGAAAAGGGGTTTATAAGTAGGAGAGTTTGCACTTGAAAGTGTTTTTTTATAGACCTAATACTTTATTTTTTTCTAGGCTTATTAAAAGACTTATAAAAAAATGACAGATATTTTTAAGGGCCAAGATATGTTCTACACGCAGCATTTAATTGAAGCATCTATAATACTTCTAAGCCATCAAATTTTCTAAACAAAAATACATGATTTTGTTTGATTTTACATTATTACGCATGGCTTCATCTGAAAGATAATTTTTTCAACTTAATTTTTAATTTTAAAGTGGAGATTGAACGAAGACTAAAATGGTCGTTTGGACAATTAAGAACTTAGGCGATGATTTGCTATTTGGGACCATTTACTAGATAACCAACACCTCTGCCTTATGTCACCCCAAGTGATTTGCTACTTTTGGTAACTTAGGCGGGGTGCCCGGATTCATTGGACGAAATTTGTCTAGTCTTGGCGGCGGATGCGTTTGCCCTCTCACTGCCCTGGCGGGACGTATCGGGTGAGACTAGTTGAGGTAAAACTTTTGATTTCTCCAGCCAGACTCTCTCGACCCATCGCATCATATATGATATATAAAATATATATATTTTTTTAAATCTTTAAAATGTAAATATAATCAATCATAAACAAAAATGAATCATCAATATTTGAAAACTGACATACTTCCTTAGTTCCTTTTTAAAATTAAATATATTTTTAATCTCAATGATTTCATTCGGAAATTTGTTACAAAGTTATGACACAAAGATTCCAAAACAAACGCAAACGGAAAAAAAAATCGTTGAAAAACATATCTATCCAACCTCTGTTATGTCATATGGTATCATCATTGTCTTTGTATCGATTGAAATACAGCATCCTCTACAGCCTATAGTTATTTCATCATTTACCCAAACCCATCAAGCAGAAAGTGAAAAGCACCTACCGAAAACCCAAAAGGGGATCAACTCTACAAGGTGTCGATATAACCTTCCGTGGGCGAGACCCTACCCTTTCCACAAAGTGCGGTGATCTGTCAAACGGGATCACTTGCGTGATCAGTCTGGGTGATAGGTCCTCACAGGTGCGGAGAGAATTATAATAGCTGCCCTACGTGCTAAGACCGCTAATGGAAATTATGGAAATATAAGTCAGATTTGCCATTCTCATCGACGGAGATTGTACCGAAAGGCCTCTTAGCGTAAATAGGTGCACAAACACCTAGTACTAGAGTACTACGTAACTTGATAATATATTAGAAATATTAATACGTCTAAACCCTTTTCATATCATACATTTTGTATCGAAGGGATACTACAAGGCAGCTGTCACAAAAAACTTTTTTTTTTCAGTAGCTCAACGGAGGAGGCTCTGAGGCAAATTATTTTCTTGTCATATTTGGGGATGTTGTGTTTTAAGAAAGTCTTTTTGTGAAAAGGAGGGAGTAAACGGGAAAAAGAGAGAGAATTAAAAAGTTCTAAATGCAAAATACTGAACTTATTTCTCTGGTTCTCCTATTTTGTTATTTACAATACTTTATTTGTTGTTATTGTTTGCAAATTTTCAAAGCATCTGTATTATTGCATCTACTGCAATGAGATATTCAGAACTCATTGTTATTATTTTCCTCTTTCTGATAATTTTGGTGACCTATCGGAAGTTGGCTATCATCAGGATCCTCACGCTTGAGGGGGCAGAAAACTGAACAGAACTCTCCAAGTTAAATAACTTTCACCACTGTAAACTTGACGACTTTCTCTCGTTATTATAAACTATAAGTCATATTTCCTTATATAATTATCCATGAATTGGAACCATGCATTGGATAACCAATATGTCTGCCATAGGTCACCCCAGTGGTTCACTTCGTTTGGTGACTGGCAGGAATGCCCGGGTCCATGGGGTGAGCCGGATCGGAAGAGGCCGATTGAGGGAGGCCTTTTGACCCCTCCAACCGGACACTCTCGATCCATCGCGCATCGCCTTGCACAGCAATGGAAAGGATGGATTTATATTCAGTCACTCCTGAACTCCCAGATTCCAATCCACCTCTAAAACAATTTTTATTCTCTGAACTTTCCTTCCTTTCCTTAAGTATACCCGCCGCATAGCATCCCCGAAAATGACACAGGTTCTGAGGAAAGTCGTTTTAAGTAAAGAAAAAAAATATACCTCATATTGGGGGTTAGATATTATTAACATCGATGTAAAATTAACCTTCGGGCCCTATCCCTAAATAACTCAAGTGTAATATATTAATCTTCCATTTATATTTTAACATTGAAATGGTATGAATTTTCGTATATAAGTAAATATTTCACTTCACTATAGCAATTATCAAAGTATCTAATTATAGCAATTGGAGATAATTTTTGCCTCGAAAGATGACCATTTTCACTTGGAAACCGTTCAACTCCACACAATACAATCGTGACGCCGCAAATAAATTGCAGGCGTTGGGGCAACTTAAAGGGAACAATTTGTAGTAATTTCCTTCGGAATGTTTTTCTTCTGCCTTCTGCGGCGCTCACTTTCTTTATGGAAATATCGTCGATAATAATACCCTCACAGTGTAAACTGCTCCACTTACTGAGTCCTTTTATCCGTCGATATGTCGAAATGAATTAAGTAGATATTTAGTTCCTTCATTATTACGCGAGACGAATTGATGACTCCTCGGCGTGTAACGAACGCTTATTTCAGATAAATAGGTCACAAGCTCGTTTTTCGATCAATTCTTTACAGTAATATAAACTTTGTATAGAGTGTGAGATATTTTGGTAACCATCACAACCTTTTCTACTACAGAGATATTACCATAGATGATGGGACTCCGTACAACTCACTTTGTCCACCCTTTGTGATTTAGGTGGTTTTGCGTTGCCGCACTCATCTTTGCTTCACATTCCTTGTCCAATACTCCTCCATATGTGTCCTCTCATACTTAAAAGAGAATTCCAGTCCATTTAAAAAAAAAAAAAATTATGAATAATGACCTTCTAACTTTAATAACTGCATATTTATTTTTATTTTTATAGTTAGTTTCAATAGTTAATATAAATGTCAAAGTTTTAATTTTTCAAGATCCCCCGAAAACCACCGAATCTAGTGTGACGTCATCATGATTAACCGAAGTATGAATCTTGTAGGGAACTGGAATCAGCTGTTCGACTCCCGCCATTTTGAATTTCAGCATTGGAGCGTTTTCATGGACGTTACTGGGCAGTACGATCGTTTTTTGTACAGTTAAAGTTTTTGAATATTTTAAATAATATAGATAAACTAATAGAGATACTTTATTTTTGATACTGAATTATTTAGGCCTAAATAATGTTTCAATCAAAACAAAAACTATTATATGTCCAATTCTCTACAAACCAATTAAACGGAATGCCGAACGGCTTGCGTCTTACATTTCTATTGATTTCTTTACAACTTTGATCCAGGTGACGCGGCGCGGTGACGTCACGCCGCCAAAATCCAGCAATAGGGTGTTAATGACACGTTTTAAAATGGACTTTTTAATATTTTTTTTTAAATTCTACGTTAAATATTATGTAATAAAACTTATATGTTGTTATATTGTAATTGTAATTGTTATTCCGGCTGAAATATTTGATTTACTCAATCGTGCGATGTCTTTCTTGTCTACGTCTAAGATTTTATCTTTCACGCGTCATTTATTTATTTTGCAGAAACAAACAGCACATAATTACATAGTAGAAAATAGTTACAAAGTTATAGAATTTAATACAATAATTGGTACCAACGACATTTTGCTGTTATATGTATATGTTTTTGTGTGATAAATTACAAATTTTACCTAAATTAAGTTAGTTAGTAAATTATTGAAGTAGAGGGGTGTGTATGAGTGTTTGTGTGTGTGTGTGCTTTTTTGTGTGTGTGGATGTGTGTGTTATGTGTACGAATTCAGGGTGCTAGAAATTTTTTTGAGGGAATCAAAAAATATACTATATTTGTGCTTGTTTGAATTGAGTTGAATGTTTGAAGGATGCGGGAAATGGAGGAGTTGGCTGCAGCGTTTATATTATTACTAGTTGTGTAAAAAAGGTTGGTGTGGCGAGTTCTTTTAGATGGGATGTTAAAATTATATAAAAAATCATAATTTTTTTGTCTTTCACTCCTTTCTCCATACGCTCTACTTGTCCAAACTTGAATGCTTTTGGATCTTAAACCACGCATACTCACTCTTAAGGCATTAAATTTCGATTGCAATCACTCTAACCTTCGTTTCGCCTTTGCTCTGTCAGTTCTGCACCTTATCTGTCATATAAGTACCTACCTACCCGGGAGTTGATACCTGAGAGCAATTGACTGCTAGCCTTGCTTCCTTGAAAACATCTAAAGTATTATTGTTTCGAAACTCTGAAACCGTTTGTATGATGAAAATCTATCCCTTTTGTATAAATGACTTGCATAATAAATCCCTGAATGCAGCAATACCTTACTTTATGGTTATTTTAGACGTGCTTGCATATTAATAACTCAACCTCCCCGACTTGCAATCAACTTTAAACATGCCTGCATTAGCAGTGCGTGAAATCCTCCAATACGCATACACTAAGATTCCATTTCGCGGCGAATGCGAGTTGGTCGGGGAATAATTAAGAAGAGGAGTTTTGCGAGCCCGCCTAAACGCTACCCCTCGCCTCTCTGCGCTCCCGGCAGACGAATTTGAGATTTGAGTGATGTGCCTGTATTGGCAGTTGATTGGATATGTCGCTCATGTAGTAAATGGCTTCTAAAGATTCCTGACGAGCATTGCCCAGAGCGAACAGAGTGGTGTAATGAATGACCGGGAAACTACCCTGAATGAAGAATAAAATTGTTCCACCGCAAAAAATATAACTCTTACTAATGATGACTTTTGTCATTTTGATATAGTTTTATCCCTTTCTAAGATAACAATAAGCAATTCTTGGTAGATGAGTTAGTACATTGAAAGCAGACAGAGACTATTAACGACAAGTGTGTAAGAGCGTTTAACGAGTATTTTGTCATCAAAAAGATATTTAGAACTATTATACACCGTCTACTGAAAGCATTTAACACGTAAAATAAATTGAAATTTAAATACTTTGCTAGAAAGCAGTCACTTTGTGGTTTGGCATAATATTAATTGAAATAAAACAAAAACTTTGTTTGCAACCACGATTTACTTTTTAATTTTTTAATGCCGACCGGTTTCGCATAACACAAGCATCTTCAGGGTATAAAGTTAAACTAAAATTAAATTAAAATTAAACGATTGTCAAGCGAAACCGGTCGTATTAAAAAATAATTAAAGAAATAAATTGTGGTTACAAAGTAATTGTTTTATTTCAATTGAAATTTAAATAATATTTAATGAATGGAAAATTTGTTTTTTGAATTGATTTTGTATTTATTATATATATATTGTATTTAATTTATCAACATGTTTCGTCACCAATGATTTCTTCAGACGGTTGTGGAAAAAAGAGTTAAGAAAAAAAGACAAAAAACATTACTAAGTGTTTATTAAATTATTTTTATCCTGACGAAGAATACATTGGTTTCGAAACGCTTTAATAATTTTGATTAAATAAGTGGTGTATGCAAAGTGATTTGTTTTTATTTAATTAAAATGACGCCACAAAGTGAATTTGCGATTTTGAAAAAAAAATTGAATTACTTTGTAATCAGAATTTCTCCCGAAATGTAACAGTTACAAAAAAACAAATGCATATCGGTTTGAAAGCACGCGTGCTTTCGTCAAACATTTTCTCCACTATTCTTCATTTATGTCAATGACCTTTTAAAAATGTTTTTTATGACGTGGTTTTGATATTCCGGGAAGTATTTCTTTGTAGCATTTCGTTTCGTTGAATGATTTTGGAATATTTCCATCAATACAAAAGTAATAAGTCCTTTAATTAAAAGTTTAGCCGTTGATTGCCGGAGAGTTACACCCCTAGCCTCGGGGTTAACACCGCGCTGGACCCAGCCTCTTGCGAGACCAGTTTCTCATCCCGTCGGTCACGTTTTTAAATTCTATTTCATTAAATAAATATTTTAATAAAATGCCTACCGACTTACTCACCGCAGATCTATTGATCAAAAGATTGTGTACCTACAAAAATACCCATTGAAATTAACGATTCAAAGTTTTGATTTTTACACCTCTAATATTTTTAATTGTTGACAGTTTGTTCTACGATTTCTGTATCTTAATTCTAGTACCAATTTGATCTACCTGTGAGTAATGTTCATAGAAATATTTTTATGGTAATTTACCTTTTTTCTACGCTTATGAACATTGACGACCTCCGTGTTCGATGAATAAGACTTTCGACTGGCAATCCGAAGATCGCAGAATCAAATCAAATTTCATTTGATTACTTCAGAAATTGATTAATTAAAAATAGTATATAGTATATTTACGAAACGTTCCAAAGTGGAAGATACTCTTAGTAACGTCCTGATGTAAGACCACCATTCAGAAATGAAATGCTGCTTGAAATGGCTTCAGCTACGTTTGATGACCAGATCTGAATAGCTAGATACATCCCCACCTTCCTCTTCCTCATCTCCTTTTCTTCTTCACTACCTTAAGCCTCACAACGCACTCCAATTGGTAATGCCTAAGTCTCACCGACTCCATTCGGGAGCAGTTGGGATTCTTGTGCGGTATTTCCATAAAAAAAGTGAATTTCCTTGGGAGTGAAAATTACTATTGTACCTGTATATTTTTATAATCATATTATGAAATAGTCCATATTAAAAAAAATACTAACAAACGATTTTCTGAATATTGTGTTTTATCGGCGTGTTAGTATGCTCGAAGCATGCTCACTTTTTTCACTAATGGTGAATTTTTTCTATTATTCATAATTACTATTTCTATGTCTGTCTAGGCCCCAGGAGTCAAGTGGTCTCATGTCAATTTTCGACAAACATTTCTATCTGTAGAAATCAAACTGCAAGGAGCTAGAACTTAATTTTTTCGAAAATTTAAATGAATTTTTTTCATTACCAATAAATCAAATTTATCATCACATCATTACAACATTAAATATTTATCATTGCAACATTCTTCAAGATAATATCAACAAATTGTTAATTTGGTGTATGAAAAATAGACTTTATTTAAATATCTCAAAATGTCAAATTGTTAGATTTTCTAGAATAAAAATTTAATTACAACATTGATAACAATGCTCCTCAGACATTAATGCAAATTAAAGACTTGGGCATCACTTTTCAATCAAATCTTTCATTTGTTAACCACATAACAGAAATCTGTAATAAGGGCTTAAAAATGTTGGGGTTTATAACTAGGCTTACTAGAAACTTTAACAATATAAAGTGTATTAAAGTGTTATATTTTGCTTATGTTAGAAGCCAACTTGAGTACAATTCTCCTGTCTGGAATCCTCATTATAATATGCACGTACAAGCTGTTGAAAGAATTCAAAACAAATTCTTACGTTTTCTAAATTTTAAAATGGGTATTCCAGCAAATATGTTAAACTACAACACAATTTTAAACGATATGAATATGCTTAAATTGTCAGACAGAAGAATTTTCACTGACTTGGTATTTTTATATAAAATTCTAAATGATTTAGTTGATAGTCCGGTATTACTTGAATTGATAAGCTTCCGAATTCCACTTCGTAATACTAGAAGTCAGGATTTATTTCAGTGCAGAAATTCTGGGACTAACTACCATATGTATTCCTCTTTGCCCAGAATACTAATGGAGGGAAACAATTATACCAAGTCAGTGGACATCTTCAATTTATCATTGAATAAATATAAAATATTGTTATTGAGGCAGTTCAGTTATGTACAATAAAATGTTTTTTCTATGCTATATACGTAAAAGCCCCGAAAAAGGGGCAAACGTCAATTGGTTCAACCTATTACGAATCTTAGAATTTGTTACATTTCTCAAGATCATAAAGTATAACCCACGCAAAAATTAAAAAGGATGTAGCAGAATATTTTCTCACGCGTTCAAGAAATTAATTTGATTTATTAGAAACGCGGTGTAAAATCTGATCCCCACAGGTGTTAATTTAGTAAATATATAATTAGCCCTAAATTAGCCCGGCCAAATGACTTACACCGATATAATACACCTTCGGCTCGTACATAAATCATGTGAGAGGAGTTTCCATTTCAAGTCCTTATTTTTTTCTGTATGGGACGAAGGTGTCGGAATAGAAACCCGGCGATACCTGCTCTAGTCATTCGGTAATTAAATTAGTAACAGACGAAGTGTTGTGGACCGTTTTGATGAATTGCGAATTAAATTTAGATGTGATGTCGTTATTTATTCTAGATCGGTAAAAAAAAATTATGAAAATTATTATTTTTTTATTTTTTCGTGCGAGTAAAGTTGGATGGGTTTTTCTCGAAAAGACAAAAACGTATTTTAAGATTATAATCTAATCATTATGAAGCATTAAAATCTCTTGGAGGGTGAGCTCTGGCATCATGCAATTTGCACATAAACCTCTGAAACTTCATCTTTTTCCTGAGATTGAGCTTTAAAATTATGTCCTCATAAACAAAAAGCACTATCAGAATTACATAAATACCTGCTCGTGTAACATATTGATACGACGTATATTTTAAGAAGATTTTTTTTCTATAATATTAAAAATAAATTTAACCGTTTTTTTAAAGAAATTTATGAACATATTGAAAGATCTATTCAATATTATTTTATAATTAAAAAAATCATAATTATAGGTCTCCAAAAACAGTAGAAATATTTTTTTAACAAAATAAAAAAAAACAACAGTTTTTTGTTCTCGTGAACAATTAAATTTTGTCCTTTACAGCATTTCAATTTTCCGTGATCAATTTTATTACCCTCAATGAATATTACTACTTTCGGACAAACGATACAGCACTAAGTATTTAGTACCAAAATTGCGGGTCGTCTTTAAAACACAAAATGAAAAACGGTCAATAGAAAGAAATTTCATAAAAAAACTTTATTTTATTTTATTAATTAAATAAAGATTTTTTCTCTTTGTTTATTTCTATATTATTAGTGGTTGAAATGACCATAGAATAATGTAATTAACTATTTTTTTATTGTTTTATGAAACCCTAAGAACAGGTGTAATATAAAAATAAATAATTTTTGGCTCTTTTTCAAAGTAATAAACATTAAAAAAAATATAAAAATATTAGCACCAAAATTATTGATATGCAGCTAAAAAATAAATAAAAGTATTAGGTACGCATAAATATTTTAGGTACAAAGAGTTAAATTAGAATGATATATTTATTTTTATATTAGACCAAACAATGTTCTTAGGTGAAGTTCATGTTACAAAGTTGCTCAAAATTTAAATTTTATCATCTTAAATTTAAATTAAATTAATTTTAAAAAAGGCCGTGGTTTAAGTATATTGGGAAGGCCTGACCTGGCTGCGCACGCAGGTCCTCACTTTACCATCATCATGCCATCAACAGCAACACCTCCCATCTGCAAATTACAGGGCGGCGAGATTCTGGTTCTACCAAGCTCCCCGGCGTCCCCCTCCCCCTCCCCCCTCTCAACCCCACACCTCGCCAGCCCGCACCATTCCATTAGACTGTATCATCACTCATATTACCTTACTATATTTAAAAATAATATAAAAAATTGTTTTTCACAAAGACCAATTTATAAAACTTTTCAGACCACTATGTATCAATGTACATTTTTTTATTTTTTCTTTCTTTATTCATTGCTTTGTAATTATATAATTTGAGTATTTTTCAACCTCCTTATGTTGTGGTGGACATTTTAGCCTTACTATAATCAAGATATTTCTCTATTTTCAGACCATCATTTTGTGATATTTTTTAACCCGTTTAATCACAAGAGACCTAATTTGTCCCAGCTCACACAGGTTTCACATAAATAGTTGCATCTACCTTACAGTCATGGTAAGAAATATGATCTTAATGGTGTTGGAAAGAGTAATCTCCACGCTTCATATTTAAATCCAGAATTTAATCATAGAAAAATTTAAACGTGCACCTCTGTGAAACTAAAGTTTTCGATAGCAATTTGAGAAAAATTATAAAATATCGAGAATTTTTTATTAATTATTTTTCAATGAAACGACAAAAACATAAGATGATAATAACGCTTATTTAAATATGATGAAAAAATATTTGTGTTTTTTTCTTTTTGTTTTTCGTTATCAGTAATTTTATGTTTTTATAAAAAAAAATTATATTTCAAAAATTATCTTTTTATTTCAATTGACAAAATTTGAAAACATATTTTATCACCTTTCAAAAACAGTTTTTAGTTTTGGATATGTTCAGAAATATTCAATTTATTTAGATTTTATTTGCAAAGCGGAAATATTTTGACTTCTGATAAAATACGCCCGATTTCCGAGGGGTAACCAAAATGTCTTTTTATCAAGCTCCTACAATATTACGAAAAAAACGAGTATAAAATGAAATGTAGCTGTAATTGGGGTCAGAATTATTGCACAGAGTAAATTGTGTATTATGACGTCTTATAAGGTTGCCACATGGTTTTTTGCAACATTTCTATTCATGAGATGCAGGTAAAAAAAAAACTCAAGCACGCGAAAGCGGGAACAGCGTTTCAAAGACGTGCACTCCCTTCTTAGGAAGCGAGAGACTCCAGACTTACTGACGCCATTCTTTTACTGTAATATTTTTATAGGTAGGTTTTGTAGGACCAATGTAATGAAACTAAATTAATTATATATGCTAGAAAACGTTCTATGCTTAAAAGTTCTTTAACATTGCGAAAATCTGGTATGTTTTTCTGGATTAAAGATTTACGTAGGTACTAACATTGAGATTTATTTTCATACCTTTCTTGTTTACGAGCTCAGCAGAGCTTAAAGCTTTGTGAATCCTTAATTTGAGCTTTCTGTTCATTATTTGCCCAAGGCGCGAGATCCGAGCGGACTGTAAAATCATGACGAGAAATGATTTAAATGGACTGTTAATGTTTACAACATTTACTTTTGTGCGTTCCCTCGGCTAAGTACCGCCCGATACCTGATAGCAGTCATAATAACATAACACCTATCACGAGGAACTATTCCTACTCCTCACTACGTGCCTTCCGGGCGCCGACATTATTAGAGGCTAGAGAAAAAGATCTATTGCCTGTTTTGACTTAATGATCATTTTTGTCGTTTTCGTTTAATTCGGCCTTTAATATCCAGCGGCCGCCTCAATGAGACCCAAACGTTTTTACCCCTCCGAAAAAGGGGTAGTTTTACGGCGGCATTTTTATATACAACAAAGTGATAAAGAGACTTTTTTACGCGGTGGATAGAAGATTGAGGCGCGGTAACATGAAACACCTGTATAAGGCCGGACCACAACCACCTGTAATAGTCCGCTATTAGAGTGGTCATCATGTGTAATTCTATACCGCATTTCTATTCTTGCACCTCTCTGTGGGATTTTCAGGGTGTCCAAATATTTAAACGTACACGAGGAGACTTAATAGCATCGACATGTACATAATTTTTTTAGCATTTCTTCAGTCCGTAATAACGGTGGCGTAGATTTTTTCCAAATGGAGATTTTGTGATGCCTGTAATTTGTCTGAACTCTGATTGAAATGGATAAATGTAGTGAAAAAACTAAATAATGCATTGTTTCTAAACTTAATTCTAAAAGTCTCATATGAAAGGTAAATGTCTTATTGAAGGCATCACACTTTGGTGTCTATGTTAATTCTCTTATTTAAATAAATTGGGATAGAAGTCTTGTAAAACTTATCCAATAATAAACGCAAGTTTACAATATTACACGAATAACTTGGCGGTTGAGTAAGCATGATTGGAGTAATGCTTTATCTTTATATTTTAAACACCTCTACTGCCAAAGACAAGATCGCCCTCCTTTTTCGCTAATTTATACATATAATATTGTAACAATTAAGAACTTCAATCAAAATTTAAGAAAATGCTGATTTTTTTCAGATATAATATAGAATAACAAAATTCAGGTCAGAATCTATATAGAAGTTTATTTATTGTTAGTTGTATTTAATGCGTAGAACCCCCACATAAATTATATTCATGATTTAAAAATAACCATTTTTTATCATTTCTGCACACATTTTAAGATTACTCTTCATAAACGAGTTAGTGGCAATTGACAATTGAATTCTTAATAGATAAAATAATTGCCTCCCAGAATAAGTAATTCAATTATCGCTAATAAATTAATCGGTTTCACCGAAAATATTACTTTAACATTTTAAACTGCAAACGAATTTTAAAAAAATGAGAAGGGGTAAATAAAATTATATAAATTAGTCGTCTCCATGATAATAAAACACAATATTAAAAAATAACTTCAGTACCTTCTTGCAGAATTTAATAATGATATTAATAAATTAATTTTTTTACAATTATGAAATATAATTATATTGCAAATAATGCGGTTATTTGTCAGTGTTATCAAATCAGGCATATTTTTGCGAGACAAATAAGATTTTAATTAAAAAAATCAATAAGTTATAAAAATATGCATTGGCGATCGATATTTTTTTTGGATTTATGACTTATTAATTATTTGAAGGTCTCAATGGTCAACTTTTAAATGCAAGTACAAAGTGGTGTTGCCACTTTCTAGCACTGCTATCTCACAGTAATAAAAGAAAATCAGACGAGGTAGAAGTGAAACCTTCTGCAAACTAAAGTAGACAAAAATGGGGAGACTACGAAGCACTTTTTTTTATCAACGTGAAGGCTAATTTTTTCCCTATTTTTGTCGTCGAATTCCAGTGCACATTCTGGAGTGGTTTGAAGATTGGATAATGATTTCACAAAATTTTTTTTTTTTTGGATTTTGTAGGATTCGATCATTGGTCCGCTAAATGTCTACAGAAGTTAGTCAGGCGTTTATACCATTACACAAAAGGAGACTTACTTCGGACTGTGGATTTATCGTATTAAATTGGAAGCAAGTTGGGAGGAGCAATTTGTGAGGCGGGAATGGGTACCTTTATTGGATAACCATCACCTCTGCCATGTGGTTCGCTACGTTTGGTGATTTAGCAGGGGTGCCCGGGTTCATGGGGTGAGGTTTGTCTTGGTCTTGGAGGCGGATGACCAGGACACACTGAACCCCAGACTCCTACCCACCTTTTAAACCCTTTTCCTTCCCAGAACTCTCCTCCCCTTTCTTTCCTTAAAAAAACCCTCCACACAGCATCCCCAAAGACGACTTAGGCCCTGGGGTAAATTATTTTCCTCAGGGCCTCCTGTGTGGAGCTCATGTAAAGAAAAGTATTTAATTTAATTAAGTAAATATTTTATTGCCACCTATCTCATTCTCTCGCAGACTAAATCCCATAGATGTATGTGTTTGTCTCGCTCGTTTCCGTTTCATCGAGTTTCAAATCACAACAGTGCTAAAGAAGTTTTCACTTTAAAAAATAGATAAAATGAGTTTTATGAGTCCGTATCAGTTCGGGCCGTAAAGGCCAAGGACCCAAGGGGTTAAAAAAGGTCGGTGAATATTGTTAAATTTCTTTTTGACTTAGATTTTTCTGATTGAAATTATTATAAACAAACATCTCACCGGAGAATGCGCACTGCCTTTGTAACATTTATTGCTTCCCTTTTGTCGGCGTGCTCATGCACACCATTATGATTTAATCGTTTTATGGGAATATGATAGGCACGAGAAAAAATTGAAACACCTGAGAGCGGCTGTGAAGCGATAGCCCGAGGAGCCGACGGCCGCGGCCGGGGATTATTGCGCCATATTAACACGTCGTAATTGCGGCCAAACCGACCGCTTTTGGGCCCCGGAGATTCCGTGGTGAAAAGATTGACAGAAGAGGAATATTGGGTGGGCTAGAGAAGTCCGGACCCCACAGACTTATTCTTTATTGGCTTTCTCGAATTCAAGGCATAAATGTACCCATATATTAAAGGGGTTTCATTTCGAATAGTCGTATATTCCAATAAGTGCCATCAAATGGCTTAAATTTTACTCATTCTAAAGTAGCAAAGAAAGCCTTCAAAATTCAATGGGAAACTTCTATCCTTTTTCAATGTGCCACTCAAGAGCGTCCCGACTGCTGAAAATTGATTTTTTATATTTTTTTTATATAGATCAACAAACATGTTCCGCTAAGCCAATTGCAATTGGCTTGACAGCAGGTGCTTATAATTCACTTACATATATATTTAAAGTTATACTTTACATCTTTTATCTACAGTTTAAACATTTTTTTCATAAATTTTATCATAAATATCAAAATAAATATTCTTTTTCCAATAACCAATTTTTCACCATATATTTAACCTTATTCATAGAATAATGTTGCTTTATATTGTCAGGTAATAAATTAAATATCTTCGGTATGTTGTATTCAAACGTTCTCTGTCCATACTTATTATTAAATTTCGGAACTATTAACCCGTCGTTGCGCGTGAATCTAGTGCTATATTTATGTTCTAGTTTCTCTTTATGCTGCGGGGTAAATATATGCTGAATTATAATTTTGTACCATAGTACAAATTATAATTCAGCAATAGAATAGTAGGTAAAATTTTTGCACTCTGAAACAGCAACGGAGTATTGTGTCTCTGTTTGAAAATATTAGGGACAACTAATAATTTTACAATTGCGTTTTGTACAACTTGGACTTGTTTCAGATTAGTTACAGTAGTATTTCCCCATATTATTAATCCATATCTTATAATAGATTCTGCCAGTGACATATAAATTATTTTAAGTGTATCAATTGATAGGCAAAAATTTAATGTGTACATTCTGCTAGCAATTGATTTGAGTCTTTTACAGGTTTTTTTAATGTGTTTGTCCCATTTAAAAAAAACAATCTACTGTAACACCAAGATACACATATTCCGTAACTAATTCTAAGGTTTCACATTTACAATTAGTTTGAATATTTTTATGGATGCAATTAAAATTATGAGAAATAATGTTAGGATTAATCTGAAATTTGGCATTAGGTGATCTAATATGCATTAGTTTAGTTTTTTTAGCATTTATTAATAGTCCTGCATCATGTGACCATTTACAGAGTTGATTAAAGTCAATTTGTAAGAGTTCAATTGCAATTTTTAGGTTTTTATGTGAGTATGTATGTATATTGTTAATTGTGCAAGTTAGTGCCTACGCTTGTATTCATAGCCCGTCGCGAGACCCATTCCGACATGTGAAGTCAAACCACTGGAGCGACAATCATTTCGAATATTTTCCGCCCAAATTAAAAAAAAATCATACCTCCGAATTTTAATATGGAGACATACAAACCGATTAAAGTTCTACATAACCAATGAATTCACCTGTCTATTGTCGATTATCACATATTCGTTGGATTTATAAAAAAAAATATTATAAAATCGTAAACTTTTACTTATTTACTTACAAATAATATTTGCCAAATTTGGCAGCAAAGCAATCTGAGGTATTTTAAATAGTGCCATATTATGGCAAAAAGCGCTCCGGTGGTTATAAGGCGATAAGTGCATCAAAGTGAAAAAAACATCGCAAAAAGCGTGTTTCATTTTATTTTGAAAGCTCAGGTTCAAATATTTAAATGTTTTATGATCATTTTCAAAAGCATTTATTTTTTCACATTATACAATAAAAAATAACTGAAAAGGGGTTCATAAGTAGGAGATTTTGAACTTTAAAGCAGTTTTTATAGGCCTGATACTTTATTTTTACGGGTAATAAAAAAATACTCGATTGCTTCATATTCAAATATGTGTTCTAATTGCAGTATTTAATTAAAGCATCGAAAATATTTTCAAGCGATCTAATTTTCGAACCAAAATCACATGATTTTGCGTTGCTTAATCGCTAATGCAATGCAAAACTAATGTTGAAATAAAAAAAAGTAATAACACTTACAAAACTTAACTAATAATATTGTATCTGTATTGTCTCCAGAGATCCCATGGAGCTGATGCTGATGGAACAGCAACTACTCCGCGCCCCCCTGCGCCTCTACCCGGAGTGTATGCAGGATGTGGAGAATAACAACAACCTGGCCGCCCTGGCTGAGAAAGCCCGCGCCCTCTGGAGGCCGCTCGGTCTCTACCCCCCGCCCTACCCGCCCTGGCCGCAGCCCCAGCATCCGCAGCATCACCTCCTGCCGCCCTTCCCCGGAGCGCGGTACAACCCCTACCCGCCGCCGCCTAGGAGATCGCCCCCCACGGGCTCTCTACACTGAATTTTCAAATCTTAACTGAATGATCGATATTATTAAGAAATAATGCTTCAATGTGCATAGTCTAACTGCTGCAAATATACCGCGCACCGGGGCAGATACATATCCTAAAGATGAATCCAGGATATATTACACGTGATTTCATGTACAAGGGGTAGAAAAATATCCCAAAGATGAATCTCGCAGTAACATATAAACCACACGAATTCGTGTAGGTACAGGAGATGCACATAGTTATCCCTATCTTATTAAGAAATAAAATGAATCGACCAGCAGAAAATTTACCACACGGATCCGTGTGGAGGGATTTAGAAAATACTCATACATTTCCCTGATAAGACGAATTTACTCCCAGAAAAAATACCACACAGTTTTTTCCAAGTACACCGCACGGTTTCATGCATGAAAATCTGCACTAACATACATGAAAACCTGCACTAACATTTTCCACGTGGTTTCATGTATGGTAGATTGAAATAAACCTATCCTAAAAATAAGATAAATTTGCTTGCAGCGAATATACCACACAGATATATACGTGGGGTCTGAAACATATGTAATTATGGATGGATTTGGTTTGGAATACATCTCTTCGTAAGATGAATCTACTGGCAGAAAGCGTACCACATAGTGAGATTAGAACGTGTCTATTCATAAGTGAAATTACTGACAGGAAATATAACGCACGGTTATAATATTCGTATATACAAGGGGATTGGAACATCTAAATATGAGTCAACCTTCAGCAAATATGCCACACGGTTTCATGTACAGGAGGTTGGAACATAGCATTAAAATACCTGCAGCTAATTTACCACACAGTTTTATTTACATGCGGGGCTCGAACATATATATATAAAGACGAATCTACCTTGAGCAAAATCAATGTCCGGTTTCAAGTAAAGAAGTTTGGGACGGTACTTTTCCTAAAATTAATCTATCTGCAGCAAACATACCTCGTGGTTTCACATACAAGACATTGGAACATATCCGTAATAAGAGGAATAGAAGCAGTGTACAACTGCAAAGGAAAAAGGCGCTTAAGCAATTTTTCCTTTCCATCGTACCCTTGATTGTGTGGAAGAAGTTATATCAATAGATAAATCATTAATATAGATTACGATGGTATAGGAATGTAGGTATTAACAGTATTAACTGGTGTTTCCTGTAAAAATAATAAAGGCACATTTTTCATATACGTATGTAGTACTTATAAAGATTATCCTATAGTTGGTGGGTGGTAGGTACCGACCTATACCCTACACCTACATGTAACAAGAGGTTAATTGTCTAAATTCATTTAAGTTAAAAATGGTAGGTCTAAATAATTACTTTTAAATATAGGAACAGTAAGTTGATGTTGCTTTATATTTATGTTATTAATAATGCCAAAGATGATGTATATAAGCCTATAAAAATATGTGATTTTGGCGGCCTGATAAAATGATTTCTTATTTGAGTATTACGATTTATTTTTCTGTATAATATTTAAGACTTATTTAAAGTATTTTTAACAGAAGAGTAACCATTTTCTATGATCTCTGTGATTCTACAAATCTGTTGTGTGTTTAATATGTGACTCTACAGTGATAAATGATAGCTATATGTATATACCTACAGAATGAATTTCCATATTGAATAATAAGTATAATTTAAATAAAACCTTTTAACAAAAAAATATCAATTACTTCTCTCCACATACGAGGGTTGCCCGAGAATTAATGACCTTTACCACTTTTCGGCGACGTGGACATTATTTCACAAAATATAGCGGCACCAGCGTGTGGCTCAGACTTTCCACTAAAAAACGAGCGGTGGTCCGGCTTGGTAGCTGCTTCAGTGCGATCTTTAATTTTTGGACAACCCTCGTATTAACAACAATATCATAAGATGTACCAAAATATAACATAATCCTGATGTAAATATTTATTTCACCTACTTTAAAACCAGTGAATATTTTTGTACTTACAAACATACCCAGTTATATTTATTTCAATAATATATTATCAGAATAGATTGTAGGGTAAAACGTAATTAAAATATTTATAAATTATTATTGTAAGATAGTAATAAGTCCTATGACAAAATTATCCAACATGGTTAATAGGAATTACCTACCAATGCATCATAAATGAAAATCCAAAAATGTAATATAGACACTGATTATAATATCTATCATTTAAATGTAAATACCAGATTTGTGTTATATTTAACGTAAATTTAATATTGTACTTGTAGATATTTATTTGTAGGTATCAATATTTTTTTGAATATCGCTGAAAATGTAATATTGTATGAACATTGAACATTCTTGTGGAAATAGACGTGAAATATTCCTAAACTTTTGTTTAATTATTGCTTGTATAATATATTGAGATATTTATACGTGAATACCGTCCACGAGTTCAACTGCCCCATCTGTCCGAAGCCTTTGGGACTAAAGCATCCCCAATTGCGGATTATACTGTGAGGCTGAAAGGAAAGGGGAAGATGGGGAATGGAGGTTGGAAAATGCCTGGCCCTTTAGATGTGGTCACCAAACACTGCTAATATTTCAAGCAACGATTCGATTCTGAATAGTGGTCTTTCACGCAGGCAGGTGATTTAGCAGGGGTGCCCGGGTTCATCGGGTGAGGTTTATTTAGGTATTGGGGGCGAATGACCAGGACTCACTGAACCCCAGATTCCTACCCACCCCGTAAACCCTTTTCCTTCCCAGAACTCTCCTATCCTTCTTTTCCTTAAAAAAAACCCTTCACTCAGCATCCCCAAAGATGACACAGGCCCTGAGGGAAATTATTTTTCTCAGGCATGGAGCTCATGTAAAAAAAGCTATTTCCATACATCCTCTGCCAATTGACATAAATACACTTTTTTAACATAATTTCAGTACCACCTTTATTCAGTCATTCTCTTTTTAGTACATATATTGCGAACTTACATACTTTAAGTACGAAAAATAATCTACTTGCTTTCCAGGTATTCGCCATTCACTTTATTTTTTTTAATATGAATACCGCACAAGAGTCCCAACTGCTCCCGTCTGGAGCCAGTGATACAATGGCATCCCCAATTGGGGTATGTTGTGAGGCTGAATGAAGTGGGGAGGGGAAGGAGATGGGGAAGAAGAAGGTGGAAAGTACTTGGCTTTTCAGATCTGGTCACCAAACATGGCTAAAGCCATTTCAAGCAAGGTTCCAATTCTGAATGGTGGTCTTACACCAGGGCGATACTGAGTGTATCTTCCACTCTGGAACGTGCCGCAAATATACTATATATATATTATTTTAAATGAAATAATTGTGAAATATTACAAATTAATCTAATAAAATTTATTTGCCACGCCAGGGCTCGATCCCGCGACCTTCGGAATGCGAGTCAAGAGCCTTACCGCTGGACTGTCGGCCGTCAAATAGAGTTTTCTTACACAGCGTTTTCTTAACTTCTAATTAAAATAAAAACTCCCTCCACACAGAATCCCCACAGATTAACTAAGTCGAGAGGGAAATTATTTCCCTCGAAGCCTCCAGCGCGTTGAAATTAATAATACGATTTTGGGCCTCTGGATGAAATTTCCATTAACCAAATAACATGATATCGTGCCATGTCTTCCTCGGGCGTCCGCGACTTCTTCTACCATTCAAATTTGCGTCATGTATTCTCCATACACTCCTTTATTCGTCCATTCACTCTACATATTCAAATCATCTATAGCAGCGGTTGTAAACCTTTTTTAGCCTGCGTACCCCTTTTGACTCTTACTATAAATTTGTTGTACCCCGTACCCTTTATATATCTTGTGTATGCGTGTAATGAATGACATGTTTCATTTTTATTTTTTTAATACTCTCATTATTACATAAGTTTAACAATCAAGTCACACGAATACATTTAATGCCATTTTATACCGAGTTCAACGTGACTTCGGGCATTTTAACGAGTGATTGATTCCACACCCGAAATTGAACAATTTTACATACATAACTCAAAACTCGAAGTTATTGAGAGGATACATTCTTTAACCAAAAAAAAATTGTAGAAAAAGAGTTTCTCCTGTATCAGTAGTTAAAATAAAAGCCCAGTTTTCTGTTACATTCCGTATAATCAATCATACAATGTTAACATACAGTCATTGTGACCCTTGAGCTTTCTTTGCAAGCTCAAAATTTTGCTCAATTTCACATAGGAAGAGCTGAGTTTAAAAAGCTACACTCGTGCCACGATATTGCGTACCCCCAATTTTGCTTCGCGTACCCCAAGATTACCCCAGATTAAAAACCACTGATCTAGTGTGTAGTCGTTTTATCAACTATCAACATTGTAGGTACATAATATAATTAACCACTTTTCGTCATCGCACACAAGAAACATAATTTTCATTATTTATTTTTGAGGTGTTACGCCGTGTTGCTCTACCTCCTTCTTTAGCCAACGTTTCGGACAGCATTGCAGTGTCAATCATCAGAGCAGATGTGTGATGATAAAAACACAGTAAAAAAAAAATTAATAGTTTAGAAATGCGATAATAATGACATTAAAGTGATATTATGTATTTGACACTGTACAAAACCTATTCCATGGGAATAAACGTTGTTCGTTTTGCAAATTACATTAAAAGCAATTCACTTAATATGTTTTATGTGTGATTGGCATGACACTCCTTATTACGATAAATGCATGTTTCAATCATAATGAAAGAATGCACTTAAGATAAATACAGTGTTAGATATTGCAGCGTAAGTACATTGATTGATCTACCGGTCACCTACCAACCATTCAATGCATTAAGATCTCGGATAACGCGCAATAAAAATCACTGAGTAGCGAGTAGGTACTGAGTATTTGCCTACTTCATTGCACAACTCATGCAAATCTTCAAACAAGTAGACCCACTGACATGGCATTAATTGATCTGCCCTCCAAATGTACCTGTATATTTATTTCTTTAATATCAAAGGTATAAATATAAAGAAATGTACGATATATATATATATCAGGCCCCTAACATCTCAGCCCACATGAGACTCCTCAGGTTGAGATGGGCTGGACAATCTGCACATGTACAGAGAATGCCGGATACACGCGTTCCAAAGAGAATTTTGACTGGACACCGAGATGGAAAGAGAAAAGTGGGAAGAACCAGATTGAGGTGGGAAGACGAGATAAGAGGGGATGCAGCACAGCATCTTCAGATAACAAACTGGAAGTCAGCCGCTGAGGACAGGAGGAGTTGGAGGCGAATGTTGCGGGAGGCCAAGGCTCGATATGGGCTGTAGCGCCATCGGAGAGAGAGAGAGAGAGAGAGAGAGAGAGAGGGTATAAGGGGTACCATAAGCACGTACGTCACAAAATCACAGGGAAAATATTAGAAATAGTAAAAAAAGAGTACAACAGATAATTGTGGCGTTTGGATGAGAAATGACACCAGATACAAATAAATCTATAGTACAAATAAAATTAATATTGATTGAAAAGATTTGATAGTATAGCCCTCTTGTACCTACCTTCCGTGCAGTTAATAGATCTGCCACATCAGCATATCTATTAGTAACTTCATGTAACCCAGGTACAAGCGAGTGTTTCGTATACTCAGTCCTGTTATTGTTGCATTTAAACAGGATTTTAGAACGAGTGGCTCTCAGGGGTATATGAAAATCAAAGAGCTTAGTTAAATCGGGACTGTCTATTCTACCATTTACAATTTTGAACATAAATATTAACTAGCGAGTTATATATATTATATAGGTACATCATTTGCGTTATAATGCAACTCAATAAAGAAATTGTTTCTGCGTGTTCTTTCCCATTCGTCCCGTTCCCCTTTCGTCTCCCCTACCCCACCCGTGGCCTCTTCCCCTCAAGCGTTCCCCCTTCATCTTCCCCGCATTCCCTCTCCCGCTTCCCTGTCCCGCGAACCCCTCTCCCCCTGCCTTCTCCCGCGTTCCATACATTCAGTTCTCAAACAGCTCGCATGCCACCTATCACAATTTTTTTATACAAATTTCAAAACTCCAGAGCTCACCGCTATATATAGAAATCATCGCGGGCATGTGTACAACAACTCACCAAAGTTTCATCGCAGTCGGATGAATTGTTTAGGGACCTTATAAGCTACAAATAAACAAGCAAACGTTCATTCATTTTTATATGTATAGATTAGAACGCCATTAAATCCTGGTTCAAAGCTTCGATCTGGAGGGAAAAACAATAACCTGTGAATTAGAAAACCAAAACCTAGTCGAAAACCGGAAAATAATTTCAATAAATATCTGCGATGCAAAACACTCAAGAGAATTCATTTTTCATGTTCCGCAAGTAACGGCCGATGTTCCCAACATTTCGATCGATCAATCTGAGTCTCCGATCAGCTAAGTGATTTGTTCAGTAACATTCGATTCGCTTGTTGGCGAAAAATCGCCGGAAAATTGCGTTGGGAAGCGCATTTGAGAAGTGTTGAGCCAAAATTTCGACTTAACAGTTGATCAATAGGATTGGGAACAACGGTCGTAGAACTAAGTTTTCAATTATTCAGAACAAAAGTTGGAAATATAAGAAAGTAGTACAGAAATTTATTTTTTTAATTTATTTTTTTTTAAAGAAAGGCAAACATTCCCGGGTAATGAATAACCCAACAATGTTTGAAAATCTCCTACTACCACCACAGAAAGCCGAAAATGTTGCTTGGCCGAGGAATCGAACACGGGACGCCCGGGTGGGACCCAAACGCGATGCCCACTCAACCACTGACCGGTGGAATATGGAAAGGCTTTGTAAAACATTGGGAATCAAACCATGCATCTCTGTCTTTCCGAGACAATGTCTTAACCAACTTGGCCATGAGTTGAAGATAATATTCGTAATTATGAATTTAAAATGTGATATCGACTAAAATGACGTAAAATAATAAGTACAATGGCTGAGTTGGTTTAGGCTTTGTTCCATCAAACAGAGATGCTGAGTTTGATTCCCAGTTGCGACCGTTATTTTTTTATTATTCTCCATCTTGTTCTGTTTAAAATTTCGTTTAGATTTATTTATTATTATTATTATATATTCAAAAGCAATTTAAAAAGTTATTCCAATAAAATGGAATCTTTTTTGATTTAGGAAAAAGTATTTTTTCGCAAATTCATGAACTATGTGGAAAAACTCCGTCGCGCCACTTCTATGAAAGTATGTCCATTACCTTCTTATTTTATAACATGACAGCTTTAAAGCTGGCGATGAAATGCAAAAACTAGAGGCGTTATCAGATTCAATATGAAATAAACCATAATTATTACGTTATTGAATAGAAAATCGTTACGACACCGGCAACTCGACGGATACTGACGGTTTATGCAAGATAACCGTCAACCGTTCTAAGACTTTGTGGTTTACATGAAGCATCTAGCTGAACAATTACTTGAGAATAGATGTAAAAACTAATAATAATTAATGAGTGTAAAATTAAATACAATAATAATTTCATGGATTGTTAGGTTATTTATAAAACCCTGGCTTGTTTATATTTCTTTAAAAACATTTATCAAAATATTTTTGCTGATGATACTATTCTATACTTTTTTTTTACATTAACTCCACACAGGAGGCCCTGAGGAAAATAACTTCCCTCAGGGCCTATGTCATCTGGGATGCTGTGTGGAGGGTCTTTTTGAGGAGATGAACATTGGTCTTGAAGAGACCCATGTTGTAGGAGGGAGGAAATACAGAAGCCGGCAAACCGTTCCATAGCCGAGCTGTTGAACTCAAGAACGAGTCGAAAAAACGACCCGTTCTCATGTGACAAATGTCAACCGTGTGCATATGTTGGGCGCGCGTTTGGCGTGTCTCCCGACTATGCACCGGTGCCGAAGGGATCAATGACCCTAGTTCCTCAGAGCATCTTCCATTGAAATACCGGTAGAACATGGATAGCATTCCCACCCGACGCCTGTGCTCTAAAGATTGCAATCCGTTCGTTAAGGTGGGAGAATCTATCAAACGGATCGCCCGTTTCTACACAGAGTCGAGGGTATTTTTCAAGTATTTTGGTGCTCCAGACCAGAGGTGGCTGCCAAATTCAACCGTGGGGCGCACTTGCGATTTGTACAGGGTTAGCAGTTGTGTACTATTAAAGTATCTGCGGGCCCTGTACAGTACGCCCAGTTTACTTTAATCCATGATTCCTAAACATTCCACTTCACGTTATATTGTTACATACGATCTTGCATGGCAAGTTCAAATTAATATTCGGCCATTGGTGGAGAGCAGAACAAAGCCATCGGGAACCAATGGCGTTACTGCTGGAGATGTCAAAAGATCTCTCTCTCACCCTATGACACAGGGCGCCCTTGCTAAGTTACCAAACGCAGTGAACCACTTGGCGCGACCTACGATATAGATGTTGATTATCCAATAAATGGTTCCTGGGGTGGCGGTTCCCATTGCGGGATTGGGAACCGCCACCCCAGGAACTCCAATGATGATATAAATGATAAAGTAAAATTTCTTGTAGAATTTCCAAAGGGACGTATTTCACATCTTTGATAAAGTAAAATTTCTTGTAGAATTTCCAAAGGGACGTATTTCACATCTTGACGGCCTCCGTGGTCCCGAGGTAAGACTCTGGACTCACAATCCGAAGGTCGCGGGTTCGAACCCGGCGTGCGCAAATAAATTTTATTTGATTTTTGTGTTATTTCACAATTTATTCATTTAAAATAATATGTAGTATATTTGCGGCACGTTCCAGAGTGGAAGATACTATCAGTATCGCCCTGGTGTAAGACCACCATTCAGAATTGAAACGTTGCTTGAAAATGGCTTTAGCCGTGTTTAGTGACCAGATCTGAATAGCCAGGTACTTCCCCACCTTCCTCTTCCCTATCTCCTTCCCCTCCCCACTACCTTCAGCCTCAAAACATACCCCGATTGGGGATGCCATAGTCTCACTGGCTCCAGACGGGAGCAGTTGGGACTCTTGTGCGGTATTAACTATAAAAAAAAAAAATCTTTAATTTTTGTCATCAACGGTTCCGTACGCACGAAACCCGCACAGCCTCACAACTTGGCAAAATAAAGTAGACGGGCCTACCCATCAATGTTCAGGTATTTATTGACTTAATTGCTAGTTCTCAGGCTCAGCTCGTTGTGCGGGCATCGCGTCGTGTGGACCGAACGAATGAAGACGATACATGGTTCCTACATCTATAAAAGTACATTCATCAAATATACTATAAAAAAGTCGTCCTTCGGAAGCCCTCAGCAGTTAATCACCCGGGTGGCTGCCACCATCCAACAGCTGATGTATTACCTACATAAGTCGTATCACTACATACGAGTAGATAACATTTTGTGGTAAATGGTAGAAAAATTTGGACTTATTTTTCGTGGGTAGGTTATAAAATATTGTTAATAAAATGTTAGAATTATGAAAAATATTAATATACAAAAAAAGTGTATGTGGTCACTCCGGTACACCGGTTTATCAGAACAGCCGGTTATTCGGGACACAACCCAAATAAAGAAACACTAATTTGTTTCGGTTATCTGGCATACCATTCCGTTTAATTGGGACAAATTTCTATTTTAATTCGATGCAAAACGTGTCTCAGTAAACGAACTTTATATAAGAAGGGCGGGCGTGAGGCATGCGGTGCGAGAAAAGAGAAAAGAAGCCAAATGTTTCTGGATTGGACACAAGTAATTAATAATGTGAGAAAAGTAGCTTTTTGGAGGAGTGCGAAAAACCAATTTTGAAGCAGGAAAATGAAGGTGGACCATCATCATTATCTTCTTCGTCTTATCCTATTCGGGTTGGTCGGGGACCCACTGCATCGACAAGGCGCCTCTATATGCCCCTGTTCTGCGCTGAATGTTCTGCCTCCGTTCATGGCAGTCCCATCCTCTCCTCACACAGTTTCTGTTGTTGCCTCGCCCAACTGTGTCTGGGGCGGCCCACTGAAAGTGTACCTTCTGGAATCACACTCAGTATTTTCCTAGGAATCCAGTCATTCTTTGTTTGTGCCAAAGCCACCTCAGTTGCGATTTTTCTAAGAAGAATAACAGCGGTTCAAAGTTTAGGTCATCTCGGATCGTCAAGTTTCTTATATGATCTCATTTTGTAACCTCTGCCACTCCTCTCAGTTACCTCATTTCGGCAGTTTGTACTCTAGAAAATGTGTTCGTTCGTTTAGCATCCATATCTGGCGACCGTAAGTAAGCGTCGGGCGGTATATCGTTTTGAACACTGCCATGAAGGTGGACCACCAAATAATATTTGTTTATATTAATAATGATTATTAATGTACACAATAACCATTACCCCGACGGCAACACCAAAAACGAAATTGGCTACATAACAACAAACTATCCAAAAACCTTTACGGATACGTCGGTCCTTACTAAATTAAATTTCAATACAGATCATCGTATGGTAAGAACATAAGAATAGAACCACCAAAGAAATCTAGAAAACATTTTGATCCACATACTATAAAACACCACAGCGAAGAAATCTTAAAGAAAATAACACAATCACTAATTGAATCAGCCGAAGAATTAGTTTCGTATGCTAGAAAATCTATTAACTAAAGCAAAAGCTGAGAATAGTAGAGGAAACAAGTACAAACTAAGTGATACAACGCTACAACTTATAGAAGAAAGAAAAAATCTACTTTCGAAAATCCTAAAAAAGATAACATAAAAACTATAACAAAATTAAGTAAGGAAATCAGAGAGAACATCAGGAAAGATAGAAAGACCAAGAGGCTGCAAACATTTGAAAAGCATATAGTGAAAACAGGAGGAGTTAAAAAAGCGCTTAAAGAATTGAGAGAATCGTAGAATGGGATCTTTTTGATGACAAAATTAGAAGTTTTGCGTCAGTGAAAGCATATAAAAAGAGGATAATCCTGGAAAATAAACTCAGAAAATTGTGCGAGTCAAATATAGACACTAATAACCAAACGACAACATCACCTCAACAAAAAAAATTTTATAAACGTGTACAGAATCTCTCCTCTGCACAGTTTTCCCAACAAGAAATGGAACTGCTCTCCAAGGGTTTAAAATATAACCTAAAATATACTAGTAAATCTTACAATAGTGCTGTGGAAAACGTTGCAGTAGACATGGAAACAGCGTTATTTAAAGCTCCGAAACCTTACCTTTACAAAAGTGCCGAGGTCTTACAAAACCTTATCCCAAGATACCAGCCGAAGCAGAATCAAGAAAACACACACGCCAAAAATATCCGCGATAAACTGAAGAAAGAAGATTTAATATTAACTAGAGCAGATAAGGGTAATACAGTTATAATTATAGACAAAGTAGAATATAATCATAAAATCAACGACTTCCTAAAATCTGATAACTTCGAAATTTTAAAAGTAGACCCGATTAATAAATATCAGAAAACCCTTAAAAGTACATTAAACGCATGTAAAACCCCAATATTCAAAGATGATACTTTTCACCAGGTAAAATTTTTAACAAAGAACCCAAAAATCCCCAGGTTATATGGGTTTGTCAAAATACATAAAGCTAATAGGCCCATTAGGCCGGTCGTGACATGTTGTAATGCCCCTAATTATAAAATTGCTTCTATTCTTATAAGGGTTATTAAGAATTCCAATATTTTTCTTCCACAACATACAATTAAAAATTCCCATGAACTAATTAACCACTTAAAAGATTTGACTCTCCCTAGCAACTGTAAACTCATTTCTTTTGATGTAGTGAATTTGTTTCCTAATATTCCGATAGTAGAATGTAAAAATATTATAAACAATTTAGTCAATAGTTCTAGCATTCACAAAGATTTTGCTGCAGATATTATCCAACTTTTTGATGTTTGCTTGAACCAAAACAGTTTTAAATATAATAATATAATGTACCGACAACGAGATGGAATGGCGATGGGGGCACCCACAAGTCCGCTTGTTGCAGACATTTTTATGAATAACTTTGAAAACAATATTTTTGAACTTAAATCACCATTGATAAAAAATATTTTACTATGGAAACGCTATGTGGACGATATTTTTTGTATTTGGTCTGGTACAGAGCGTCAGCTGAATTCCTTTCTATTACTCCTCAACTCCTTACATAAACAGATCCAATTCACACTAGAAATAGGTATAAATTCGA
Source organism: Glyphotaelius pellucidus (assembly GCA_936435175.1). Lineage (NCBI taxonomy): Eukaryota > Metazoa > Arthropoda > Insecta > Trichoptera > Limnephilidae > Glyphotaelius > Glyphotaelius pellucidus. The sequence goes on from OW386541.1 coordinate 3,568,559, forward strand.
CACTAAACTTTCTAGATCTAACTTTATCGATTATTGAAAATAAAATTCACTTTAATATATTTAGAAAACCTACCTTCACAGACACCGTAATACATAATACATCTAACCACCCAACCTCACATAAACATTCCGCGTTCCACTCAATGATCCATCGATTAGTCACTACCCCTTTGTCAAATGTTAATTATACTAATGAATTAAATACAATAAAATTAATAGCTCACAATAATGGATACGAAACACAACTCATAGATAGAATCCTAGCAAAAAAATTAAGATTAATATCCATAAATAAATACATTTACTCTAGTCCAATAACTTTCAATAATAATAACCTTAACCGTGAATGGCGAAGAATTTTATATATGTTAACTTGTCCTCTTTGTGTACAGTTAAATTCCCACCTGAAATTAAAACAGCTTTTTACACGAATAACAACCTAGGAAAATTTTTAATTAATGCTAAAGACAATGAGGACATACTAAGCCACTCGGGCGTTTATAAAATTAGTTGTAATGATTTTCCAGCGTTCTATATCGGACAAACGTCACGCAATGTAGAAACTAGAGTAAAGGAACACGTAAGGTGCCTAACCAGTTCAGGGTTTTCAGAATTCGCGGAGCACCTAATTAATAAAGATCATACTTTTAACCGGGATACGGGTATTAAAGTCCTACACAAAAGTGGGATAGGTTTAAGATTAAATAACTTAGAAGCATTAGAAATAAAAAAATCGGTTAATGCAAAGGCTGAAATCATTAATAATCAACTTAATTTAACTTTCAGCCCTATTATAAGTATGTTTCCCGTTATCCCGCTCGCTCCTCCCCCACTACCCTCCCACAACTGACGCACTGTCCCACTCTAATTTACTGTCTCTTTTACAATTTGTATATATATATGTATATTTCCCTGTATTTGTCAGTATTTTATATTCAATCCTGATGATGGTACGGAGGTACCGAAACCGGTAGACGGAAGAAATATCAATAAAGTGACGTAAAACAAAGTGTTTCCTTTTTATTTATTTTAAATGTCAAGTCACAATGTGTTTGCTTCTTTTGAAAAAAAAAAGAAATACTAACTACTGGTCTAATCCCCACACAGTGGAAAACGTCGAACATTATTCTTATAATTAAGAAAGGACAAAAGGAAGATATAGGGAACTACAGACTTATAAGTTTGATGTCAAATATCTACAGTTTTTTCCAAAGTTATCCTGGAAAGAATAAGTAAAAAATTAGACGAAAACCAACCACGGGAGCAAGCCGGCTTTAGACAAAAATACTCTACCCTGGATCACATACACACAGTGAAACAAATAGTAGAAAAATATAATGAGTATAATAAGAAACTATACATGGCATTCATCGACTACTCCAAAGCCTTCGACAGCATAAGACACACAGATTTATGGGATAGCCTTGAACAGCAGGGGATACCTTCAAACTACATCAATATTATAAAGAACATATACTTGAATTGCGAAGCGAGGATCCAACTAGAAACCTTGGGAAAAAAGTTCAAGATCGAGAGAGTAGTAAGACAGGGAGACCCTCTATCACCAAAATTGTTCTCGGCTGCTCTAGAAAGTATCTTCCGCAAACTAGATTGGGAAAAATATGGTATCAATGGGCAAGGTGCAAAACTGAACCACTTAAGATTTGCAGATGATATAGTCCTATTCGAGGAAAACCCAACGCACCTAAATATAATGATAGAATCACTAAACAACGAAAGTGTGAAAGTCGGCCTATGTATGAACAAAGACAAAACAAAATTGCTTACAAACTCTGAACCAGTAACCATAAAAATTGAAAACCAACCATTCGAATATGTGTCAGATTACATCTATTTAGGACAGATAATATCTCACAAAGATCAAACCACTAAAGAAATCGAGCGAAGAATAGCAAATGGATGGAATAAATACTGGTCTTTGAAAGAAGTCTTGAAATCCAAGGAGCTAAATATGCAAATAAAAAGGAAAGTCTTCAACACATGTATACTTCCAGTCATCACCTACGGGTGTGAAACTTGGGCACTCACCAAACGCCACAGAGAAAAGTTGGAACGCTGCCAGAGAGCCATGGAGAGAAGTTTGACAGGAATAAGGAAACAGGACAGAGTGAAATGTAGCATAATAAGGGAGAAACCTAAAGTTGCTGATATAGTTACCCGAACAGACCGACAAAAGTGGAGATGGACAGGTCACATGATCCGCGATCCACAAGAGAAGTGGTGCAAAAGTGTCACTGACTGGTATCCCAGAGACGGCAAGAGAAGTAGAGGACGTCAGCAAATAAGATGGGAAGACGACCTAAAACTCACGGCCGGACATCATTGGAGAAGAGTAGCGCGTGACAGGTCCCAGTGGAAAATGTTAGAGGAGGCCTATGCCAAGAGGCAAACTGAGCTTCGGGATATATTATAAAAAATAAAAACATGCCGAATTTCAAACCTAACAGAAGTTCAGAATAAAAAGGCTTATTATTATTATTATTATTATAATGTACACAATGAATAAAAATAGCCGGTTTCCCTCCTTAAAAAAATATGTTTTTTCACTCGCTTGTAAAATAAAAAGAAAAATTACATTGGAGATATTATGCGCCCAGCGACGTTATTTGTGACCATGGTTGGTAAATAATTATTTTTCTCTAACAAAATATTTTTTTCTCAAATTCAAAAACGTTTTCGATAGAATTAAAATTCAACAAAATGTTATATGCTTCGATAGAATTCAAATTCAAATAAATATATATGATTTGTATTTTTGAAAATAAATATAAAAAAGCTCAATAAATATTTTTGGGACAGCCGTTTATTTGGGACAAAATGTTTGGGTCCCGATGTGTCCCAATTAAGCGGAATCTGGTACCTACCACATCGCCCAGCTGAGAGATCACCAATCATAACTGAAATATTGGCATTGATTATAATGGTTAAGACTCTGTTCAGAATAGGCACTCAGTGAAGCTCACGTGAGTGTATTTTCACAAAAAATGGTACAAACCTTAATAATACCTAGTTCTTCTAGTAATGCAACAAAAAAAAATTAATATCTTTCCCACTTTACCAATTTTTTCCTTCCAAGCACAATGTAATTCCATAATTACTCCACACTACTATCCCTTACAATCCTTCATGAATTCTTCTGCTGATTTGGGTTTTTCCCTTCCCCCCTACCGAAGAAACACCTATACTTTACATGCGACTCATCTTGATGAAGAGAACCGTGTTCACGACAAATGTTTAGTTCTGAAACAGCTTATGAACTGAAACCCATTTTCCCAAATTCCTTGCATTGTTATTTTTCTTCCTTTTCCTTCTCCTTCCTTGAAAGGCCTTTACTTACTTACTACAAGAAGAGAAAAATGACGTCTACCTACTTGGCACACACACACAATTTTGCATAAAAACGAAAATTACCCACATTAAAGTCAGTTCGAAAATCGTCGTGAAACTGATCGAAACTCGCTCTCGAAAATCTCGCTTAAAAGTTGTAAAAATGCTAATTAATATACAAAAAGTGACGGTAAAGTGTAACCACCTCTACGCCATCGTCGTGGAAGACCAGCCACTATCAATATTTGGATCAAGCAGCATATGACCACAGCAAAGGTAGGGCTTTCTCCTTTCAACCTACCTCATCCTGGGACTAAAAGAACGCCATCAATTGTCTTTGCATCATACAAAATAAAAATTTACAGTCCATTTACGAAATTACTTGTTTTTCGCAACTACGGCCTCTGTAGTCGAGGGGTAAGGCTCTTGACTAGCGATCCGGAGGTCGCGGTTTCAAATCCCGGAATCTGTGTTATCACAATTTAATTATTTAAAATAATTTAAGGTAAATTTTCGCACGTTCGAGAGTAGAAGATTCTTTCCGAATCGCCCTGGTGTAAGACCACCATTCAGAATTGAAACGTTACTTGATTGAATTGTCAGGTACTTTCCCACCTTACCCTCACCACTTACCTTCAGCCTCACAACATATTATCCCAATTGGGGATGAAATAGTCTCACTGGCTCCAGACGGAAGCAGTTGGGACTCTTGTGAGGTATTCATGAAAAAAAAAATATATATATATATCTGTGTGTGCAATTCACACGCGGAAGAAGTGAAACTCCAGAAAACAAACTAAAGTAGACAAGAGTGAGAAGAATTATTATAAATAATGTGAAGGATTATATGCAAGAATTGAAAGAGATGGGATTGGGCGAGGAATTGGGTAATCTGAAAGTATGTTGCCTATTGTATGCCGATGATGCGGTGCTGATTTCTAACAAGGATGAACGAAGTATGTACGAAGAATGAGTTAATGACGAATGTAAGTAAGTCTAAAATCGTGGTGTTTGAAAGACAGAGTACGTGGAACATAGTTGTGAATGATGAATACTTGGAGCAGGTGGATGAGTTTGTGTATTTGGGAAGTATGTTTACGGGAGATGGGAAGACTGATATGAAATATTGAAAGAAGAGTATATGTAGGTAACTCCATTAACGGAGGATAGAACTCAATTGGCGCCAACAAAAAACTGTCCAAAGAAGCGAAGCTAGCCATCCATAATGGAGTGCTAGTATCTGCCCTGATGTATGGCAGTGAGGCATGGAACTGGCAGTGGAAGCAAGAGGAAGGAAAGTAGACTGAATGCTGTAGAATTTAGATCCCTGATGCGTAAGCGAAAGAGTGTAAGGAGAACATGTGTAAGGAGAACATGTGTAAGGAGAATATGCGACGCTAATGTGAATAGTAGGAGCAGTCGGGGACGCCCGAGGAAGATTTAAATTTGGGAGGTGAGTATGGGTACCGCCGCCCCGGGAACCATTTATTGGATAACTAACACCTCTGCCATAGGCCTGCCATAAAACTGCCTAAGAAGTTTCACTTCAAAAACTAGTGCGTAAATATCCTGCAGTGTCTTCTATCCCGCGAGTGTATTTGTAATGTATTGTGTGTTATCACAAAATATTAAAGAACCCCTTATTTTAAAGTATCTGCAGGATATTATGTAATAAACCTAATGCTGAGCACCCCATCTGCACACAAAATAGAATCATAGATATCTTGATAAACATGTATGTATGGGTACTTGAGATATATAGGTAAGACTACTTACAGTAGTTTACAGTATACCCGCGATCACACGCTTAAAATAAATCAAGCGCGTTCCTCCCACGTGGCCAGTAGGCAGTGGCCAGTGGCTAATACCCCCACGAGTGTTACCTGGCAGGTGTATAGAGCTTCTGCTTCAAATTGATTTCAGGCGATTTGTTATACTTTCAGTACGGACTACGAGGAGCCGCTGATGGCTGATGTATTTCATTTTCACTGGGGGTGGTAAGTGGTTAAGGCACTACTGGTTTCTGACAAATGCAACGTAATAGTACAACTCTGACAAATTGTTATTGTGAATACATAACGACGGTCCCGAAGAACAATGTCCGAAGTGCGATTAGTAGTTTTTTAAAAAATTTATTTAAAATTAAATTTGATAGTTTTGCTATCAAGTTCTGCTAGTATTTTAGTATGTATTTTTGTTATAGCTGTTTCGGTTTACAAGACAATTTTAAAACTGTGGTTAATCCACTGTCAGGCGATTTATTTATAAGATTTTTACATTAACCACGATAAGATTAACCACAGTTTGAAAATGGTCTTATAAACCGAAACAGCTGTAACAAAAATACATACACATGCAGAAACTTGATAATAAAACTATCAAATTTAATTTTAATTAAATTGAAAAAATAATAATTCGAGTTCTACGAATTAAACACTAAAACAATTAAAAAGTGCGATTAGTAGGTTTGCAGTAGTAGTGCTGTTTAATGTTTCGGTTCTACATTTTTACGGTTTTTGGGATAAAGAAATAAAGTGCAGGTTCAATATTTTGAATCGCTTTTCATTTCATTCAAAATTTCTTTTATATATTTTCTAAATAAAAATAATATAAGCAAACAGTAGATTTTCAATTTTTAGCAGAGCCAACATTGTTCTTCGGAATCCTTGGTAAATTCCATAAAATTGCCACAAATCGTTTGCCGACATACAATGATTGGATTTTACATAATTCATTTCGACTACCCGAAAACTTTGAAAAAACAAAAACCACAAGCTTTATTATTAATAGGTTTGGGAGAAACTTAAATGTATTGGAAGGTACCTTTATTATCGAACTATTTAGTAATTCCAGAGGTTATATAATAGCTTCCAGAGAGGTAGGTGAAACACTAAAGACGTTTTTGTAATTACCGTGACGATTCACAGTGACGAGTAACGATACCATTATGACATAAAAAAGGTAATAAACGTACGTTCCTCAACACAATGATACCGCAGCTCTTTCAAAAGGTGAGATAGACAATGCAAGTAGGTTTTTTCCTCCAAAGGAAAGAAGTCATAATTTTCTTGCGTCTTTCTCACATACCGCACCGTGACGTCTCCGTAGGCCCTACAATATTACTTGCCGTGACGATAATTTTTAAAAGTATGGAATATATTAAAGTATGAGTGAATTCCAAAAATTCAAAAACGTCAGGTGTCAATGCGCTGATGGTTTGGCTTTTGTTCTTAAACATAAAATGCTGCAGCTCTTTCTTACACACCAAATAACAACAGTCGAAAATGAGACAAACGGTGAACGTATGTCTGCACCACTTAAAGAGAACGTACAATCATTATCATACATCTCCCTCACACATATAAAGAAAATGAAATGGAATCCCCGTCGCGAAAAAGTAGTACTTACTTTGGAGGAAATAGCCACACGTATTTTTGTCTCACCATTATTAGACATTTGTATTCTACCAGGCCTTCGGCGACCCTCTACCTTGCCTTTCAATATTAATTGAAGCAAGTGAATTCATTTCAGTAATCATAATTTTTTTAAATTTAATTTCTCATGTTTTTCATACTTATTCGTTATTTTTTATATTTTTTGATTTTATTTATGTGTTATTTACTTTTAACCTTATCCTATTATTTGTCTAATTTCTTTTGTTATTTTAAAATATGGAATGTATTGCATTACACTACCTTTGCATACGTTCTGGAATAAATTATTATTTTTTGTTCTTAAGACTTTATGTCCGGGTTAAATCTTTCCCACAGGAAGAACTAAACCGTTCCACACACTTTTTCACAAATGACCATCTAGTCAATCCACGCTCTGCAAGTGTTATATAAAAATACAATAAATACAAAACAATACAAGAGCAAGATGTCAACCTACCAGAGACCAAATGGGAAAATAATTCACCGACTCCAAATATTTTCATATCAGAGGTTTCGGCTCGGTAGAACTCCTAACTGGACCGATAAATCCTACTGATCCCTCAATATACCTAATATTTAAAAAAATCTTTCGTAATCCTTCATGTATTTAAAATGACTGATTTTTGCATTTTTATTATTATTATTATGCGCCTAATTATAAATTAATGCAATTTGCTGGCACTATGGTCATATTGTTAATATTACCACTTTAAAGTTGCGTTTTATTTTATGAGGTTGTTAGAATAAGACCGCTGGTCTCATTTGCATATTATCTTCCACCGGCGCATTCATAAATTTATAACAAGTGGAACACAATATAACTTAGAATGCAACGATTCGTATTTCGTATTGAATAATAAAACGATGAAATATCACGATGATTAATAACCTGTGTCTCGTCAGCAGGTACCGGAATGAAGGATTGAATGATGACTGTATTTCGGTGGTTTTCTGTACTTTGCTAAGGAACGGCCTGTCAACATTTCAAATCATTATCGATCATTTATAATGTTTCTTATTTAAATAGTTCGAGAATAATAATGCAATATTTGAACAGTTGTAATTTATTTTGCTGTTGTGTTAACAGGAATATTATATTGAATAATTAAACTAAAGGGCAATTGAGGCTTGTTATTTTTAAACGTATTTTGAAAAATGCCTTTGCTAAAATCAAACACAAAAGTTTCATTAAAAAAATATTTATGAAGCTCTACGAAATTAACACAAAAATATAATGCTGCCTTTATAGGTATGAGGGTCAGTCTAAAAGTAATGCCTCGTATTTTTTTCTACTTAAATAAAGTTGGTAAGTAAAAATTTTGAATTTGGTGCTATTCCTTAAACCTTTTTTTACAATCTACTGCAATAGTAACTTTTTCCGTCAACAGGTGGCAGCACTGCAGTCGCCTGCAAAATGGCCGATATCGATGTTCGTAATAGATTCGAGAGCGTTCTGTGATTGATTCTTGCCTGTAGAAGGTGAAACGCCCATTCGCATTCATGAAGGACTGAAAAATGTGTTCCATGATGCAACAGTGGATTTCAGCACTGCTAAATGATGGGTTCGTCGCTTTAACGAAGCTGAAAGACAAACACAGCTGGCTGACAAAAAGCGGAACGGCGCAGGCCGTGACTGCAGTGACTGCATGCGAGTTGATGACACCATTCGTGGTGATCCCAGATAACTACAGATGTCGCATTCTCTCCCTCAGTAAATTCAGTGTGAAGACGATTATTTGACAACTGATTATTTAACAAAAGTTTGTGCAAGGTGGGTACCAAGAAAGTTAACCGGCCAGAATAAAGAAACAAGAAAAACATTAGTCTAACAACACTTGCAGCGCTTGATTTCTGAAAAAAATTGTGACCGGAAACGAAACATGGGTTCATTTTTTTAAATCTGAATCAAAGAAGCAGTCAATGGAATGATATCACACAAACTCACTAAGGACAAAAAAATTCAAAAATTTGTGATCGGCGGGGAAAGTAATGGCGATGGTTTTCTGGAAGAGCTTTTTACAACACTGTGATACATGCCCTTGTTAAAAGATGGACCAAAGCTTTGGAAATGGACGGATATTATATTGAAAAGTAACAAATTAATCGTCAATAGTGAGGGTTTCAACACATATAATGGCATTTTTTATTTCTTGACAATTAAAGGAGAAAAAAAATAGGAAGTATTAATTTTTGACTGATCCTAGTATTCCTGTTAAAATTGTTTCACAATAAGCGTTTGTTGAAATTTGTCTGTGGGCTCCGTGGTACAATGACAATTTTAAAAAATTTATTAAGTAAAAGACAAATAACTTTTTTACGTCACTTTACTTTGATGTATAATCAACATGTTTCGTGGATGATGTCGTCTTCTTCAGGATAATTGTATTTTAAATTTAAAATTGAAATATAGATACACTTTGGAAATGGCGGTACAAGGAGGGGAGAGGGGCTCAAGTGGGGAATTTTATTTTAATTGGAAGTAAAATTAATTAATATACATAACTAAATAATCAATTTATCTTTTGATCCTATTCTGGACATATTTCCAATAAACCGCTCTGTTCTTGCCGGAAATCCCGCAGAACCCTTTTTCCTTTGCTCACATCCCACTCGAACACCTAAAATTGGCGTAAATGAGTGTCAATATTCTGTATCGTAAGTTAGTTCTAATATTCTCCTGACGAAGGAAGGGTTCTTTCGAAACCGGTAGAGTGTGAATAAAATAAAATTAAAGTGATCTGTAACAAATGTGGGAATATGTTTTTATTGTAAATAAATAATGTTTCAAAATCGGTATTTTACTTAAGTTATTTTATGCATCTCAAAATATTAACATTTTTTCATTGAAAATTGATAATTGTACTTATCAAACAGTATTGATTTGCCTAGCGACTGTACAGTTGGAATTTAAAAATCCGACTAAGAATACAACCCTGACGCCACGCCTTACGCAAAACTGCTTTCGTACGTGAAGTTTGCATATAAATCTACTTTTGCAATAGAACCGAATTTAAGCAATGCCAAGAGATTGGGCCACTTACGTAACAGCTAGCGTAAGGCGCGTCGCTTGGCAGGCGTAAGCAATATTGGATTTGTAATTTCATGAATCTCTCCGGATATGGAGAGATTGACGATAATATGATTAGTATTCTATCTGGCAGTTGTGAATAATAAAACCACGCGTCTATATATTATATATGACGTCATTGCCTATCGCAGTTAGTTTGTTCCGGTGACTAGCTATCACTGGATCCCAATGGATCCGAGGAACCACATATTTTTGGAGCCAGTTCCTATCGGATTTATAAAATGGTCACCGACCGAGTATTGATTACGGATAGAATTTACAACATTTTTGTTTCATAAATTTGTTTCTTTCAACGTCTGTATTTTATGTTTTTACATTTTGTTCCGAGCTATTTCTGCTGAAGCGTGAAAATTTCTTAGAATCGTATTCACTCTATTCGCTTTATTGGAAAACCATTACTGTTTATATTTCATCTGATAAACGTTCCGTACGACTAAATTATCCATACATTGATAGCTCTCTTCAATTTACACAAAAGACAATATATGAACCTTCAAGTCTAACGATTTGAATGTTTCCTGGCAAAGCATTCATTCCTTCTTCAATAAACGCGATTGTTGTTTAATTTTATTACGCAGCTTGGCGTTACATCGGTGTTATTAACGTTTTGAACCCCTTCAGGAGAAACACAATAATAGTTTTTGAAATTTACGGCCACGTGTAATGGAATTCGTATTATCAATGTGGTAGTTATTCTTATAAGTTACGGTTTTTCAGTTGGGTTGTCGTAGATTCCTGGATCTATCTCGGACTGCGCATTGTCTGGTGTTAAAAACAAAATGAACATATGCAAAAAAGGTTAACTATTACTCGCGAGGGTAACCACGAAGTTATGTATTAAGTCCATCACTTTTTAGATGTTAATAATGAATAAGAAATCTTTTTTTTTTAATTTTAACATTAGAGTTAAGGAACATCTAAGATGTCTAAATAATAATAATTATTCAGAATTTGCAAACCACATTTTGGAAACAGGTCATTCTTTTGATATTAATAAAGGTTTAAAAATTTTACACACTAACACAACGGGTATACAATTAGATAATTTAGAAATTTTAGAAATTAGAAAAAGTGTTAATAGTAAATTAAATATTATAAATAACCAAACGTTTTTTAAAAATAGCCATCTTTTACATTTATTTTCGTATTAATACTTATATTTATAATAATTTATTTTGTTATTTAGACTTCTTGTTTTGTTTTTAAAAGAATTTTTATTATGTATGTTTTTAGGTTTTCACGGCCAAAAAGTATTTTTGTTATTGTTTTTTTCACTCATCTGCCCTGATGATGGACACTGTAACGCTGTCCGAAACGTTGGCTAAAGAAGGAGGTAGCGAAACACGGCAAAACACCCCAAAACAATAACAAAAAAAAAAAAAAACTATTATGTTAATGTAATTTTTTACCCATTCTAAAATAATTTTTATATTTTTTTAATATAATTGTTTTTTATGATATATTTTAGGTAATTAATCACCTCTCCTTTCTAATATTTTGTCAATGTTCTAATTAGTCTATACTTGTTTGCCTTTTGTTATTTTTTATTAACTTATTATCCTGACGAAGAAAACATAGTTTTCGAAACATGTTGATATTGTTAATTAAATAGTGGTGTTACACAAAGTTATTTGTTTTTCATTAAATTAATGATGACGCCACAAAGTAAATATGCCTATTTTGAAGAAAAAACATTTTATTTTATTTCAGGGTTTTTTTTTATTTTTTATTTTTTATTGTTCATATTCTAGATGCTAACAACGAGTAGGTTATTGTAAAATTAATGTGTTTTGATTTTTTTAAATGTTTTTGTTGCTGGTAGGTATATGAATTGTACCTACGAGTTCTCTAAAGTCATCCAAGTAAACTTGCATTAGATATATTCTTATTTATTCTATTGAGTCTATGCTTTAGTTATATATTTTGTAATATTTTTTTATGGTTATACTGTTGTTATAAATGAAATTTTTATTGTACATGTAAAAGCTCAATAGGGCGTCAATAAATAAATAAATATTTTTTAAATATGATCATTTTTAAGTTAAGAAACTTGGTTCAGGACTTCAGGTTGTTTTAAAAATCATACGATTTTTCATTTTTTTTTTGTACCACAGATGTGTATGGCAGAATTTTTTTATGTCAAATGGTAGATCTAAATCTAAAGGAAAATATGAAAAAAAAAACGAAAATTTTCGTTTATGGACAACAGTATTCTTTTTTTAATCAGTGATTCAATTATTTTGTTACAAAACTTTGAATAAAAGGAGCGGTGACTGGTCAAAATATTTTTGTTCGTTGATTCAAACCATAGTGGATGAATTAAAAAAAAAGGTATTTTTCGAGATACGCGGTATTATAATGCGAGCTAATTACATCAGTATATATCTAGTAAAGTAGCTCCCATTTCAATAAAACTTTTAATAAGTAATGCCGCCCCTATATTTTATCGCAAAAGTTCTCACAACATCACAACAGTCAACCCATTTGAGTCATCCCACACACTTCGGCTAAAACCTTCCGTCAATTATTTGTCAAACGACTTAAGAAACTAACCTCGCTTATAATACGGCTGAGTATGTTAGCTACGAGTATAGCGTGTGTCCCTAGTCCCGACCTACCTGAGGGCAACACACAATACTCCCCCATGGGTGATATGTGTCCCGAGACCAATTGACCCCGCACCCACTCGTGTAAACCTGTCAATTATTGCCGGTGCAGGGACGGATCGATACCAAAGTCAACGTGTCTTCTGTGTGGACGCGTTTGGCACTAAAGAAAATTCCACTGAGGTTTCTCATCAATCACCGTATCGCCGTAACGCCCGATCGTATCGTTAGTGTAATGTCTACCAATTTATACATATTTCTGTGGAACACTTTAAGTATTTTAGTTTAAAAAAAATTTATGTTATTTTTTAAGAAAATATCTATACATTTGTAGAGCCGAAACGGTAATTATATGAAGTTCCATCTGTAGGAAAAAATTGCTAAGTATGCTCCGAAAATTATTAAAAACACATTTTGTTCTGTTATTTAACATGTTATGGATATGAAAAATTTCAGTGTTTCTTTTCATGCAGTATACACATTTGTCGAGAAATTTTTGCTTTATTTTAAACGAGTTGTGTTTTAAAATTAATGTTTTAGTAAGTATTTTCACAATTTTCGCCCAAGGAAAGATAGAGTATAAGTCCTCCAATAAATAGTCCAGGAAAAAATCTAAATCGGAATCCATGCCTATTTCTGGGCGAGATTAAAAAATACTTGACAAAACTTGAGAAAGATTAAAGGTTGGAAAAGATATTTGAGATTTGTTTTTTACAGGTTGATTTTGTAAAGGCCAGTAAAAGTTATTAACTCCTTTCTTACGCATTGTTTAGTGTTCTAACAAGGTAATTTAAAATTGATTTCACGGAAAAGTTTTCACTTGAAAGAGTTTTTTTATAGACCTAATTGTTTATTATTTTCAAGGCTTATTAAAAGACTTAAAAAAAAATTACCGATATTTTAAAAAGCCAAGATATTTTCTTCACACAGTATTTAATTGAAGCATCTATAATACTTCTAAGCGATCAAATTTTCAAAACAAAAATACAAGATTTTGTATGATTTTGCATTATTTCGCATGGCTTCATCTTAATTATTGTCGTCTTTAATATTAGCGCGCTCCCTCTAACATTCTTATTTACATATCTCCCTTTCTAACAAACTTCTTCTAATTTTTGAACATTCGGAGCCTTAAGGATCCTTGAGTAAGTTCATTTTCTACTGGTGCCCTCTAATATCGGATTTTAGCTATCAATAGAGCAGTCTCCACTCAGCAGAAAACAGCTGAGGAACTTCGTGGAACCGAACTGGTGCATGCAAGTCACATTGGTTTTATAAGGTCATGAGGTGCGGCAAATGCCCCTGCTACGTCTTCTGAAGGTTATATGAGATTTGTGGTCTTATAGGTATCGCTCCTTATGATGTGTCAAATATATTGGAGTCATGAGATTGAACTAGTATTTGTTATAAATTTTTCGGTAGATTCCGGTATTAAAACTGCCCCCTTTCTTTTTGGTTTCTTTGTTCTCTTTTTCTTTTTAGTCTCACAACTTCTACTCTGCATCGCTCAGAAGGCTGAACCGAACTGCACCTATCTATTTTGTTATGTTTCTTTTTCCCCATCTGGGGGTGCGCTAGACCTTGTCTCTGCATCGACAGGAGTCGTTCGACGACGGCACGGTGCCCTCTAAAATCATTTGCGCCACCTCCAGCAACATGTGCAGGCTTGTGGTTTGGTTGGGCGACCTCGGCTCTCCTTTGCCTTGCCTCCGGCTACTCGACGCTGAATTCCCTAGGGTCGTCGGGCATTTTCCCCCAATCTCTCATTTACTTTTCTTTGAGGCATCACCGAGGAACTGGCTAAGGGGCGCGGAAGCTGAGTGTGGTTTACGGCTAGACCGAACGTCTTGTGCATTCTTGCTGGAACTGCCAATCGATTGGAGAGGACTCCTATCCGTTTGCCATGCCCTTATTATTTGTGTACTGTGCCTTCCTCCCATACAGGTGCTTGTAGGATATGCTGGATGCAATCACCCAGCGCTTGCCGCCTCGTGGACTATCACCAACCTGTCCCATTGTCTTGACTATATCTTATCATACTAACACATATTGTATCTTGTATTTCCCGCTAAGCACTTGCATACTGCTTACTAACTACGTATGCAGGGACACTGGAGGTCTAGATTCGCTCTAAATTAAATGTAGCTTCGTTCTTTTAAAAAAATTAGAGTCCTTGCGAGAGCCCTGAAGGAGTAACCATCTGTTACTTATACCAGGGCGGGTATGTGGTGGATAACCTCCAATGCCCCCTTTCGAAGTGCTTGTTCAACGTCCTCAACATTTTGCACCTCTTGTGGTCTTCTCACCACAACGTGCATTCTCAAACAATAGAATGAGTACAAAAAAAAATCCTAAGCTTTGTAAATTTTTAACCATAAATAACGAAAGAACAATTAAACTACACTTATCTACTGCGATTATCTATCTGTTAAATTTTTATTTAAAACTTGCATATTGAATTGTTGGCGCTCATAAATTTAATGTGCCAGCCAGAAACACAAGGTTTTACTACCGTTTTATTGTGGCAATACTGCGACCATGGCCCATTTCAATAAACCACTACATAGAATTCAAAACTTAGGCAATATGTATTCGCACATAGACGAATGGAATGTGTCGCTGATAAAATATGAACATGAAATAATGAAATCATTTATCCATAATTCAAGTACTCGCCAAGGAAGTTCTTCGGTAAATTTGTGAAATAAATTTACGTATCTACTTATCGTATCGTATTAATGCATCTCGGTAATCAATTGAATGATTTATAGTAATTTTATAAACCATCACAATTATTAAAAAAAAATTAATTTTTTTTTTCTTTTCATCGTTTTTACCAAGTACCAACAATAAAATCGTTTTCCATACACCTGCACATATTGCGCATGAGAAATGTGAAGGTATTGGAAAAGTTAGCTCAATCAATTCTCATTACACATTCCGGAAAACACATCACAATCATATTCACAATCCTCATCACACGACCATTGTGTTTGCAAAATCCACCCCTGTACTTAGAAGCGCATCGCCGGTCGCAAGTCGCAAATCGCAGCCATTAGTCGGCCATCTTGTAACCTAACCTATAACGGGGATATGTTTATTGTCACTTACGGTGCTCTTGTGTCGGGAAAGGGCCCTCAGTTGGGTGGCACAGGCGGGAGACACCATGCTTTCAGGACATCCCCATTAATTGGTCAGGAGGCTATTCAAGTCAATTCAGTCACTCCGTACATCTTCTGTTGTGCCGAATTTATTCTGACAGTATTAAAAGGAAGGAGACAATTTTGAATTGTCAGAATGTGAAAATGTTTGAACGTGCTTTTGAGCAAACAATAGACTCAGCAAGGAACACAATAAGTTGAAGATCTTTACGGCTAAAGAATTAAAATAATATACATGAATATATTGGACGATTTTGCTTCAGGTCAATAGTTTCGTTGCACCTAGCATGGACATTTGATAAAACCCTATAACAATACGATTTTGACTCCATAAACTACGGTCAGTTATCAATATTTGGAGCACGGTCTACGATTGTTAACAGATATTTCGACCAACGATCGATAAATTTTAGCGTGGCCTTTATAGTATCAGATAAGTTTCGATTAACTATCAACATACACATATTTTTTAATTATGTCGTTCGTTATGCAAGATTACTGGCAATTTAATGAACGTATTGAACTAACGAAGCCCTTAGAAATTAAAGGAGTCGTATCCGTTTTCCATGGGTTTATGAAATGCATCTAAAGCCTTTATACGTAAAGCGAGTTTACAAGCTACTAGCCGGTAAGTTTAAAAGCGGGTGAGTCGGTGAGTGAGATTGTCACGATGACACACAAAACTGTCTACTCGCTCAGTAGCGACAGAAGCAGCTAAAATAACGACTCTCGCGTGAACCAATTCGGTCGACATTTTGCAAAAAAACTTGAGCTCGCTGCTAGCGTCTATGCTAGCCTATAACGGCTCCCACCCGAACTAATTCTGACAGACGAAATCAGCGGTTGGTGGGCCGCCATCTTTAGGCAAACACTAGCCAGTAGCGAGTAAAGTTGGCCACCTTTCAACTTTTTTCGTAGATTGTCCACAATCTGCTAGTTAGCAAGTAATACGATGAAACTGAGCAAGTTTACTAACAGATAGTGAATTTCCCAGATAGTAGCTTGTAAACTCGCTCAATAAAGTCGTACTATTTCATTTCTTTTAATTTATGTTGTAATATTCCATACCTAAAGAGTTGATTGCATTTTTATTTATTCTGTTTTATTGATTGTGTAACACATGTAATTAATATTGTGAATATGTATTTCCTTCTATTCATGTAAAAGCCCACTAGGGCGTAAATAAATATAAATAAATAAATATCATTAGGATTTAGAGGCAATCAATTTATTCATTCTTAGAGAAACGAAACCGGTTGAAAAAAAGACCTCGTTAACTAATTAACTCCCGTTTAGTGTCAAAAAGGAAAAGCGGAATGGCAATGCATATTAAGGTTAGCATTTCAATGCAACATTGGCATTTTATTAATATTTTTTACGTAATTGCTTGGCTTTTGACATTTCATTGTGTCGATTCATAAAAAAAAAATACCTACAGTATTGCTAGCGTTTACCGATTTCTAATTATTTCCTGTCAATATCGAAACGGCTGTCAACGATATCGATATAAAATCTTTGGAAGTTACGCCTATCGATCCTATATTGTAAAGTTATCGATTTCACCGTGCTAGAGCATAAAGAGATATTATTATAAGTAATCATCAAGTGTTGCATTAGCTGATCCCTTTTCTCACACTCTTTCAAATACCCGATATCCCACCCTTAAAGAAAAGTTCTAGTAAGCTGCAAATGATCTTATGTGTCTGGTCACCACGCCCATGTTTTTTGTTGCCTGCTATCTTTCTTCCACATCCGAGCTCTCCAGGTCCTGCTCTGCGTAATTCAATTAAAACACAAAATTAATACCTCAGACTTCCACCTGTGCGCTGATCACTTTGCGAGCCCGCCCTTTCTTACAACCTGTTACCGTTGAACCGACTTCCTGACAATCTGTCAGGGCGGCCGATTGTGCGGGCGGCTCAAAGAGGAATGGCCTTCCGTGTCCGCCAATAAAAGTCATCAGGGATGAGATATGTCCCCCCGGAGCCACGTCCCGGAGCCGCGTCCCGGCTGGGCGGGGCCCCATACATTACCGGGCCATGGTCGGCCGGTGACGTCGCCGCTAATTGAAAACTGAAATAATAAATCTCCACCGCCCATGCACCGATTCCTTCCGATGCACATTTGTTAGAACTGTGACACATTGATATTGATGGCTGTTTGCTTTGGATCGCGTTCCTCTTGTGCGCATTCAATTGCACGTGGAAAATGAGTTACCTTCGTACACCTTCAAACCGATACATTAAGAGAAGAATTATGTGGAAGTTGAAGTGCGTTAGATAATAATGTAGCATCAAACGAGGCTAGCCAAATAAACCAGGATTAAATAAAATATTAGATTATGGGTATTACTTAGATTGAAGACCTAATTTTTATTTTGCTTCTATTACTACAATAATATATTAATAATTAATTACAATAATAACGGATGTCCGAATGCTGGACCGGGTTCTCTGGGGTTCTTGTGATGAATTCTTGAATTTGGTTGAAAATTCAAGAATTCGTCACAAGATGTCGCCACTTTCATCAGCAGGTCGGATGGGGACGTGTCCCCCCTAGATATAACTGTTACGAATTTGTGAATATGTAGTATCTCTCCGGATATGGAAATGGAAAGATTGACGGTGATACATAATTGTATCAAGCGGCTATAAAATATTACATATGACATCATTACCTATCTCGGTTATTTTGTCCCGATGACTAGCTACACCGGATGACAGTGGATCCGAGGAACGGGCTATTTTTGGAACCAGTTCCTATTGGATTTTTGAAATGATCACCAACCTATCTTTAATAAACCACGTTTCACATCTCTATTCAAAGTTGTCCATAGAAATAGATAAGAAATACTAATTTTGTAGAAACAATTTTCACCCGCCAAAACGCTTACGCGCCATTAGACTTAGTTAATTTTTTATAAAATATTTTTGTATTAAATGGTTTAAAAAAGAGGTGATAAAATTGTTTTTTATACATTTGTCTAATAAGATACGTGTTTTTTTACGTTAACCGTGATTTTAGTACATCGCGTTTAATCACGTGACACATTTTTTTATGTTTGCATCCTAAATTTTAATATTTACAAACTTTAATATTTATTTGTTATAATACATTTTGAAAGCGTATTTTATCACCTTTCAAAAACAGTTTTTAGTATTTGGCTATGTTCAGAAATATTTTATTTATTGACCTTTAATTGCGAAGCGGAAATAACACAATTTTTTTATAAATATGGCAGTTCGTTTAAGACAAAAAACTTGCACAAAGGCGGAGTGGTTAAACACCTTAGGTGCTCCGTAACTCGTATAAGTATTAAATTTTCTAGAAATCGTCACTATACATTAAAAAAAAAAAAAACAAAACAATCGTTACAGATTAATTTAAAGACTCCAGATTTGTTAAAAAAGATACACTTGACCTTGTTATTTAATTCGTATTTTTTAAATTTGTTATTAGTATACAAATCTGCTTGGATAGTATTTGGCATGTTTGACGATTTTGATTAAATAAGTGGTGTGTACAAAGAGATTTATTTTCATTTAAAATGTAATACCATTATTAATGCCGGCGTTTTTAACTATTTATATTTTTACACTACGAACGAAATTTTTATTTTTATTTATACCTATTCGTACACTTAAAACACACTCATTTATAAATTGACAAACAGCTGTAAACACTACCAATTCTATTTATTATCCTATCCCCATCAAAGATCACATTCCAGTTACGATAAGAGTAGTAACATTATCGATCTCAGGCGTTCTGTGAATTTTAGATATCATAAATAACAGATAAAGTTTATCGATGATCATCTTTATTGTCAGTTCTAACGAGGATCATGTTTCCCAACTAAGTTTAATTGGGCGACTGCGGAGGTTATGGGTGGAAGATATAATAAGGTAAGTAACTCTTAATTCCCATTAATTTCTTTCTAATCGAACGATAATCCATTGGATGGATCACGATACTGTCTCTGTTTATAATTTATTTGGCCTTCGAACTTTGTGATTGTTCCGGCGCTGGCTGGAGCAATGTGTGAGATGGTATCTGATCTCCTGATCTTCTTCTCTCGCTGGTGGTGCAGATGAGATGCTGGGCAGATAGTAGAGGCGGCCGTGGGGTTGGCCGGGGCCACATCTCTCTCTCATCTGCATCTGCCAAGAGCCCATCGACCATCGCCCAGCGCTGGGTCAAATGGCATCGTTATGCGAATAAAACACTCTGGACGGGAATGCCAAAGGCACATTTACTTTCCTTATTTATTCGAAAAAAAACTATGACTAGTCTAGTGAAAAGAAAGTGTTCAGTGAAAAGAAATACAGAATTCCAATGCTATTATTATAATTTTTTTAACATTAAATCCGCACAGGAGGCGCTGAGGAAAATAATTTCCCTCAGTGTCTGTGTCATCTTTGTGAATGCTGTATTGAGGGTATTGTAGAGGAGAGGAAGGAACGAACGCGGGTTTCGAAGAGACCCATGTTGTAAGGGGGAGGAAACACAGAAGCCGGCAAATCGTTCCACGGCCGAGCTGTTGAATTAAATAACCAATCGTAGAAACGAACCGTTCTCATAAGATATATATATCAACCGTTTACATTATTTTTTAACGTGTACATTTGACCGGTCAGTGGTTGAGTGGGCATCGCGATTAGGTCCACCCTTGTGTCATGTGTTACCTACAACTCAATAATGTTTTCTTCCCAGAACTTTCTTACCTTCCTCTCCCTAAAAACACCCTCCACACAGCATCTCCAAAGATGGCATAGGCCCAGAGAGAATTTTTCCTCGTGGTCTCCTGTGTGGAGCTAATGTAGAAAAATAATATATTTTTTTAACTAGTTTTACTATTTTATCCCTCGATGAAAAATTCAACAATGAATCACGAACATGTTCATTTTATTCTTCTATTTTCTCCTTACTTATCCTTAGGCAAAGACATCAGTTATATGACACGACACGCGATTCTTTGCCGCGATAGGTATCGTGCGTTTAATTGAAATGCAGCTATAAAATACATACGTATTGATTATGTATTTATACAAATATGATATTATGTTCTGATGCATAGCTAAGAAGCAATTGGATATCTTAACAGGCTAGGAATGAGATCTTTGGAGCCGATGACAATTTTAAAACGTTTTTTCAATCAATAATTTTGTTCAATATTCATGTATTGATTTTGCTGCCTTTCGATTTTCGCGTCCGGGTGAAATGCCCTGGTTGCCCATGAACTCCGGAATATGACGAAAGATTTGGAACTCGAATGATCTCTGGCATTAATTACGCAGAGAAATATTGATTTATTTGCAGTTTTTATGGTATTTTTCCCGGATTTTTTAAAATCTTTCCTAAATGCATGATTTTCAGAAGACAATCTACTGCATTATATATATATTTTATCTTCCAATGTATTCTATGACAACTCAGAAACGTGCAACTTCAACACCTCTTTGAAAAGTCATTAGAGTCATGGTTTTTTTTTTAAATAGCCCATTACCTAACCCAACATAACCTATTTAACCATTTTTGTCATCACTTTTAATGACTTTTTAAATCTATTAAAGTTGCATGATTCTGTCCTGTCACCCATCGGATTTATATACGTTTTTACACGCTGAATTCAATTAAGTTAAATGATTTCTATTTGTTGCTATTATCGGAATTTACAAACTTAACAGCCTTCTCTCGGTATATTGCCTTGCACCGCAGTGGAAGGGATAGACTCACACATCCGTCACTCCTAGACCCCCAGATTCCTAACCATCCCTCTTCCCTTTTCCTTTCCAGAAATTCCTCTCCATCCTTTCCTAAAAAGACTCTCCACACAGCATCTCCAAAGATGACATAGGTTCTGAGGGTAATTATTTTCCCCGGGGCCTCCTGTGTGGCTTTGAAATTATATTTGAAAAACGCTTTGAAATTATATTTTTTTCTACTATAAAACTGATTTGGTATATTAGGCATTTCCCATAAATTCAAAAATTTTTCCTTTAGATATAATATGATTACCCATTATGTACACATTATATATCGTTTTCTCTTTTTGTTATGTTTTACTTTTTTCTTACTCTATATAGAGTAGTGTGTATATAGAGTGAGACAAAACAATTTGATCAGTTTAACCCTGATGATGCTTAGGTTAAGCGAAACCGGTCGGTCGTAATAAATTAAATAAATTTCAATGATATTATATTATTTCAGAGACAAAAATTTCTACTCAAAATTTGTATTTAAGCGACTCAAGAATCTCAAATAAATCTTGGGCGAATAGATCTGCACGATGATAACAAATTATCGACACACGAGAAAAAACATCTATTGGGTCATGGAAACTTTCTCACATTCATTGAGTATGTAGTAGGTAGTGGTACTTGAACCTATAACATGTAGTACAAACTCGATTTCTCCAAGATAAGGTAACATCTCACATCCTGATGAGTTGTCAGGTATTCCGTGACCTGCCCCAAGAGGCGAGCGACGCGACGCTGACGGGGTAATGAACACTGGCCCCGGTCCTAGCGGGAAATTGCAACACTCCACTCCACGGTACACATCGGACGACGTGACATTAAGATTGCCACTCGAGAAATCACTGTTGCGGAGAAATCAATACGGACCCCGACCAGACAGCTGACACGAGAAAACGAGCGATCGAAACATCAACGACCAACTTGCAATATTTTAAAGGATTGGCAATTGTTTCCATTTGTGCTAGGATTATTTCAGGAAAAAATATTCGGAAATATATGGAAATTATTTTCTAGAACTATGTGACGATTCGCTAGATTTAGCTAGGGAGTAGAATTATGTGACGATTCGGTAGATTTTCTACTGGACCTAGGTTTAACATCTGTTGACATCGTTAAAATATCGAGCCAGGGAGGCTAAGCGGCACGAAATTTTGTTGTCTGTGTTCAAGGAACTTGACGCGTGCATTAGCATAGACGACAAGAAGCGTTAGGTGCATCATGGTACAATGATTAGATAAAAATTTTATTTAAAAAAAGCATTTAATTAAAAAAATAAATATAACCACTGCAGTGTTAATTTTCCCACGCAAAATAACATACCTACTAAAAATCCTTAGTGTAAGGTAAAACTTACTCGATAAAGTTGCTGTTAGCTTGCCGGGCGCGATCGTGGCAATGTTGTATGGTTGCGATAGGCTCGTATCGTAAGAGCGGAGAATAATAATGGTGGCCGCACACGCCGGACTAAATTTATATTTTTACCGAAAAATTACACCTAAAAGTTGGAATTTCGGAAAAAGTTATTTGTCTTTTTTACATATACTATCATGTAAAATCACCTCCCAAAGTAAGGCGCCTTATCCCCGCTTGAAAAGAAAAAGATGGAGAGTTATTTAATTACGAATGTTGGAGAGAGAAAATTGTGAAAATGTTTAATAAAACACGACTCGTTTAGAATAGAGCAAAAAACTCATGGGGGTTGTCTTAAACAACATTTAAAGAAACACTGTGATTTTTTTCTTACATATAACTTGTTAAATAATAGAGGCAGACGTGAAATTAAAAATTTTCGGAGCATATTTTGCGATTTTTTTCTATCGAGGGAATTTCATATAATTTGCGTTTCGGTGTGGGAAATGTATAGATATTATCTTCAAAAATAACGTAAATTTTTTTACGAGCTTAAAAACTTCAAATGTTCAAGGGAGGTATGCAAGAAATCGGTAGAAATCTGGGTAGCGGTGGCTTAAGGGGATCCAATAGTCCAGGGAAAAATCGAAATCGGAATTCACGCTCTTTGTGGGAGGAGTTAAAAAATATTCGAGAAAAAGCTTTTGGAATGGTTGAAAAAGTTATTTGAGAATTTTTTTTTACAGGTTGATTTCGTAAAGGCCTAAAAAAAACATTAACTCCTTTTCTACACATTGTTTATTGTAATAACAAGGAAATTTAAAATTGATCTCACGAAACCGAGCGACGTGGAGTCACACGTCTGTTCCCTGCTCCGGCCAGGGTGGTTCTGAAAGAAAGTAGGGTGTGGCAAGCCAGTAGTCCTTCGGTGAACGACATAAGGGTCACTTTGAAAATCCTAATTCGTCGGCTGCCGGCCGAATTGTAAAATAACAACGCAAAAATTCATATTTTATTTTATTTTGAGAATATCGGGCGTAAATATCAATTTATTTTGCGATTATCATAAAAAAAAAAAATTTGCTACAATAAACAATAAAATTATATCCGAAAAGATGTTCATAAGTAGGAGAGTTTGCACTTGAAAGTGTTTTTTTATAGACCTATTACTTTATTTTTTTCTAGGCTTATTAAAAAACTTAAAAAAAAAATGACAGATATTTTTAAGGGCTAAGATATGTTGTACACGCAGTATTTAATTGAAGCATCTATAATATTTCTAAGCGATCAAATTTTCAAAACAAAAACACATAATTTTGTGTGATTTTGCATTATTTACTATGGCTTCATCTTAATGCTCTTTACCCCCGGAAACCCTGTGTAATATAATAAGAACTAAATAATACAACAAAAGAGAAGAGTAAGTAGGTACTAATAAACTAGATTTTAATAATTTGTCAATGGTGCTCTTAACTTCGAAAAAACTTATTATACTTAGTTAGTATACTTAGTAAGTCATGTCAATAAGACAACTTTATGCCAAATCTGCTATAATATACCTTGTCCAAAACAAACAACACATTCCAATTCAACCAAAAACCATAACAAAAACCAGGTCCTCAACAAATAAAACACTGAACATACCGATAACCCACACCACACATGGACAAAGACACTTTCAGTATTATGCAACCAAACTTTTTAATTGCATGCCCATTACTTTGAAACAAATACTATCTGCAAATACATCTACAAACATTCATAAAAAACATATCACTGACTGGATTAAAAATCAAGATATTAACTTTATACAAAACATTATTATTCCCAACCAAACATAACAAAACTATAAAAAGTATAAAATTAAATAAACCTAAAAATTAAGTAGTTTTTCAAGTATCCAATAACTATACATACACTTACAATTTATATATGTGTGTACATATATATATGTGTATGTGAATGTGTATGCGGATGTATACGTATGTATATATATATTCATATGCATGTGTGCAGGTACATGTATTTATATGGATGTGTATGTATGTATGTGTATGTTTATATATATATATACATATATAATTTTTTTTATATTCCTCTAATATATTTAAATACTTTTTTTTTCTCTTCTATATAACCAATGTACAATAACTGTTAAAATTTGAAAAAAAATACATATAAAACTTTATATTACAACACATAAATACTTGTCACACATAAACATAAATAAACACGTAAACACCTCAGCACAGGTTCTCCTAGTGAGGTGTTCACGAAACATACAACAATACCTATCCACAGTTTCACCTTCACAAACCTACCTTACACCCAACATAATAAAATTATAAAGGTAAATACTGTAATGTATAGAAATAAATAAAATAAAATAAAAAATAAGTTTAAAGTAAATATATACAAATTGTACATATACACATGTGCATATTACTTGTACATGCACACATTCATACAAACACACTTAACACACTAAGAATAAATTTTAGAAATTAGAAATTGAATAATACGGTTTACCAAATATTCTTTTGCAAATAGATATCTCTTAAATTTATTTACACCTGTTTTGAAAATATTTTATTTTTCGTTCTTTAGACATCTTGGTTTACAATTGGGGATGCCATGCGGTATTCAAATAATTTTAAAAAATGCAGTGTTTGTTTGAAAAAATAAAACAATAAAACCAAATAATTTTGTGCGGACGAAGGAAGAATTCTTTATAAAATTTATTTGTTAAAATCAAGAATCTTACTTTAAGAAAATAGTAAATTGCAGTACTTCAAAGCATGAAAAGCCCTTGTCCATCAAGAGTAACCTCTCCTGAGATCCGTCAGCATCGGTGATCGCGTGATCAGCGGATCAGCTGACGTGATAGTCCCGACCTGCGCCAACAAAAGCACAATACAGCCGTACAAAATACAACACAACTACACGAGGTGCAACATGAACACACGAAGTGCAATACGACCACGGTGTGCAATAGCCGTCACTTCCGGCGTGGCACTTCCTCTACTCCGTCAGGTCCCGATCCTGACGCTCGCGCCCGGAGACCAGACTGCAAACAAGTTAATCGCTACGATTTGGATAATGGTCATTCAATGGCCGGAGGAAAAGAGCTATTGCTTTGTATGTTGGCCTGGACAATCTTGAATTAAATTGCATTCAATCGGTGATGCTTAAATACATTCTGATAGTTGTAAGTTAAAAGTAATAGTGGGAATTTAATGGCTGCAAATCTTTGAAATTTAAATAAAGAAAATGTTTTTCAAAATACTTTTTTTTAATGAAAAACCGAAATTGGAAATGAATAATTATGGAAAAAACTTGTATTATTTTGGGGCACGGTTAGATATATCATGAAAAAATATTTATTCATAGTTTTTTGTCTCTTCAAGTCTTTTGAAGTCCCAAACATTCTAAATAATTCGTAAAAAAATTTAAAAAGCAAAAAAATGGGGAAAACACTTTCACAATACAAGAGATAACCAGAATTACGTTATGAATACATCCAAATCGAAAACTGATTTTGGAAAAAGGTTGCATCTCCGCAGTTGGAGGGATGGATGCATACGTCAGTCACTCCTAGACGCATTTACCCCTAGATTTCTACCCACCCCTCATACCCTTTCCCTTCCCAGAGCTTCTTCTCTTTCCTTTTCCTAAAGACACCCTCCACACAGCATCTCCAAAGACGACATAGGCCCTGAGGGAAATTATTTTCCTGTGTGGAGTTTATGTAAAAAAAGAACCATAAAAATCCCTTCACTAAGCTCTATAATTCACTTCCAACAACAATACAGAAAACGGATAATGCAAATGATTTAAAAAACAAATCAATACCTGCCTTAAAGAAATCAAAGAAGAGATGGCATTTAAAAAAAGTTATAGAATCTGAAACAAACAGTATTTAAATAAAACGTAGAATAAAGACGAGTTGTTTAAAACATTTTGAACAATTCATCGCATATTTTAAGTTAATTTTCACATTCTATTCCAGTATTTTCACGTTCTATGTAAGTTCTATTCTAATTATTATTATAACTGTATAATGTTTATCATTATAGGCCAGTTGCTTCGTAAAACTGAAATAATCACAAATAGAATAGAACTTTCACAGAACGTAAAAATTAACTTAAAATATTTGATGAATTGTTCAATTTTTTTGAAACAATCCGTCCTACGTAGTTAAGATTATTTCAATATTTCATATTACCCTGGAACGATGTGTTTTAAAATATTGTCCTTATCCGAAATTTAAAAATATTTTAAAATTAACCACCTTGTTGTAAAACAAAAGTAACGCAGGTTATTCAAACACATTTAATACACCAAATTCTTTGCAGCGTAAGTACCTACTCACCCTGCTCGGAGTTAAATTATTGTGATAATTTATTTTGAGTTAGATGAAGCAATTATTATATGTTTATTTAAGAGTCAACTCATAATTTTCAATAGGATAATCAATGTAATTATTTTACTTTCATTTATCATCAACCTCAGCTGTGGTTGTCATATTTATTATGTCAATAGGTAACAACAGAATTATCTATATTGTTTTCAGTTCATATTCTTTAGTTTTCTCAGCTTTAAACATAATTACAATATGTTAGATCATTATTCTTCTCTCTATATGCTCATCATACAAACTACTTACAACTCGACCAAAATACGTATTATACACGACAATCAACGATGCTACCTCACAAAAACTTACATAATGATCAGATTACACAAACCGTTATACTTAAAAAAAAAATAATAAAAAAGTATGTACACATACTACGCAACAAATACCCATATTAATAAGCACAGCGGAATCGCAATATTTATTATTTATTAATCGCAATATTATTATTTCAAATAAATATTGCGATTAATATTTTCACTAAGTATATGTTTGTGAGAAACATGTATTTTGTCTCTGTATGATTAAAAGAAATTAACTTCCCATTAATATTTTCTAAAAAAAAAAAAACAAATTATTTAAATGAATGACATCATAGCTAATGATTTAGAAAATAATTTTAAAATACAAGAACATGAATGTGTAAACACCGATTCATGTAATGAAAGTATTTCAAAGAATCTCAATAATATTTTCATTTTTCATATCAACATTCGAAGTGTGGAACGTCATTTGGATGAGTTAACTCTGAAATTAAATAATCTAAATAAAAAACCTGACATTATTATATTATCAGAAACATATCGACCACCATAACACGGGCATGTGCCTAGCATGGTGGTCGAAAAATTATGTAAAATTTATGTAACAAATAATTCAATGAATAAAGAAAAAAAAAAAAAAAAAAAAAAAAAAAAAAACTCTCTATTTCATATTTATTAGTCAATACCTATTAGGTAGACAGAGGCCTTTTGTTGACTTTGCTAATAATTGCGGTTGATGATAACTCGCACTTTACTCTTGGTTGCCATTTTAGACAGGTAAATTGTCTACTTTTAAAAGCCCACGAGAGCCCCGGCATTTATTGGCTATTTAACATGTTTTCTTTCCAGTCATCGTCTTGTACCTTGTCCGCGCTAAGTAACATGGAGCAGCAGGTATCTGACTAAAACTATCTTTAAGACTTGGCAAGGAACACAGACGCGGAGGTTCCAGTGTAACAATGGTAGTAATTTTAAGCAAAGTTTTTATGTTGTGGCAGTTAGAAGATAAAAAAAGTGGGAGAAAAAAGTAGGTTCAGAATTGAGGGTTCAAATGCAGTTGAAAATAAAATGACTTCTTCAGGGATTTTTATACTTTTGTTTATTGCATGTAAAATAAGTTATGAAAATATTTGAAGCCGGAATATGCTGAAGCCGGAAAAGCTTTCATACTGATAAAAACCCAAACAAATTGTGTCAATTTATTGAATTTTCTTGATTTTTCTGACTTTTCTTGTATTCTAACCTTCAGCCAAACGGTCTTTTATACAAATAAGTAGTTACCGACCGAAGGTTCGGTTTCGGCAATTTTCGGCAAAAAAATCTAGTTTCGCTTTCGGCGGAAAATCTGCCGAACTTTCGGCAGATTTTCCGCCGAAAGCGAAACTAGATTTTTTCGGGAGAGATGGAAAATAATGAATTAATTGTTTTTGTGTTTACTTCGTAGAACTCCATTTATTTTCAAAATTTAAATTAAATAAAATTGAATAATATTATTATTAAGTTCTGCAAGTATTTTAGTTTTATAAAACACACACAATACGCATAATACAAAGAAATAAATTTAAATAAGTCAAAAGCAGTCACATAATTATTAAACAATTAAAAACACATTAACATTTAATGTGGGGTGAAAAGACAAAATAGAGAATCTATTGTCACAATTATTTTCTCAGTAAATCGGTTTAACCGTTAATAAATTAATTTAGGCATCTTCAAAATTGAAATTTAGACTCATACAAAGAAGTCGTCTCGGAAAAGGGGGGAGAAGGAAATGTTTGGAAAATGTAAGTCGTGAGTGAGCGAATGAAGTAAAAAAGTGAAAACAGATTTTCGCGGTGTTATATTGTAATTTCTGCGGATAAAAGGCATGATTAGACTTATTAGTTAGTTAGCTAGCTAGTAGGACTTCTGACCTATCTCTTCTGTAAGAATAGGGATAACATAAAACAACTCTATTTAAGAGGAACGTATGCGCGGCCCATTTCGGCCAGTTTCCTAAATTATACGCATCTTAAATTTGGATTTGAAATCAAAATACCCAACCAAACTGAAAAATTATTTTGGTAATCAAAAGGTAAATCAAATATATCTAGTACGGATGTGAGCTACTTTGTTTATTTTTGCTTTAAATTATAAGATATAGGCCATTTAAGATTTAAATGCATCACGATTTTAAAGGTGATTTGGGCAATTATTTACAAACAATAAAAAAAATATTTTACTTTATTTATCATAAAAATTTGATGAAATAGAAAATAAAATATAAAAATTAATAAAAACAATCATTTTGATGTAAAGTTAAAATACAAATGTAAAGTGTAAAGGTGTAAAGTTAAAATACAAATTGCCTATTTAGGGCGGAACAAAAATTTGTCGTTTATATTTTAATTACTACCCAATTTAAACAATATTTGCATTTTAAACAATATTTTATTTTTTATTTTATTTTTCATTGTATTTTTAAAATAAATTCATTTACTCACAAATAATTGCCCAAATTGCGTCTAAAATCATGAAACCCTAAAATCTTCAATGGCCTATTATATCTTACAATTTAAAGCAAAAATAAATAAAGTAGCTCACATCCGTACTAGATATTTGATATGAATTTTGATTACAAAAATATTTTTTTAGTTTGGTTGGGTATTTTGATCTCAAATACAAATTTAAGATTAGTATGAAACGGGCCGAAAAGGGCCGCGCAAACGTTCCAGTTAATAAGACAATAACAATAGTCATTCGCAACTTGTTTCCAAAAATATTTTCCCTTTTGGCCAAAGTAATACTTTTTTAAATAAATATAATTTATTCATCATTTAATTTAATTTAATAATTTATTCATCACTGACCTTACCTACCTGCAGGATAGTTAATAGTAGTTAAGTAAAACCGAGGTACCTATCCCCCCACTTTAACCACGCAAACATCTGTTCAATAATGGCTCTCCAGTGTGCATTTCTGCACAGTCATTGCAACAAATTTTATGCAATCATTCAAGAGAGACATTGCTTTACTAAAAACACGAATAAGTAATGTTTATCGAATTGCCTCAATCATCGTTATTCTCGCGGTGTTATTTGCGCAGCTAAATAAAAATACTGGGGAAGAACAAACGAACTTTTTACGTATGTAAACGTCGATAAGTAGAAATGTTTATTTAAAAAGTACTGTTTGTTTTTGTTTAAGGGGTTACATGGGTTTCACGGTTTCAAAAAATCTTTTTTTTTATTATTGTCTTATTAGGTTCTACAACATCTCTAGAATATTGTCCTAAATTTTCAAGACAATCCGAGAAATAGTTTCGGAGATACAGCATTAGGAAGTTGCGCGCTCAAGGCTAAATAATAATGAAAGCTTGAACCAGTTAATCTGGAAAGTTACTCCGAAAATACTTCTTGCTGGTTCAAAGGTCGTTGATATTGCTGCTTTAGTTTCTGCTTGCACTTTTAATGAAGGAACATCAGCTTCATCAACTTTATGACATTGGAATCGACGATTCATTGTAAGTTGAAAATAAAATAAAATTTCAATGTATATTTTTACAAAATATATTTTTATATACATACATTGTCTCATCTTTTATTTCACCATTATTTAATGTGAAAGAAAAAGCTGCAGCATTTTTGATACGGAACATAATGTTTATTGCCTTTTCTTACCGTAGCCTTTTCCGTAAACGTGGGAACATCAAAAGCGCCTAATGATTTTATATGCGGTCGTTATTAATTTATATTGCAAAACTTCAGGTTTTCAAAGCCACAAAAAATCCGAAAACATAGATTTATACAGATTTTTTTTTTCTGGAATTTCTATGTCAACTTAACTCTTTTCAACAACAACATAATGCTGCTCTGAATGATATTTTTTTCTTTTTCTATGTATTTAATGAACTCTCAAAAATTACTGGGACTCTTTTGGGAAATTTTTGTTGTTCACTAAGGAAAAAAAAGAATAATTATATTGGGGAAGCCATAAAATAACAACCAAATTTTCGTCTGAAATGTTTCAAAACATTA